>OX403619.1:0-1200000 GCA_948107695.1 Meliscaeva auricollis
CTATCTGCCAATACCTCATTTGATTTTTTAGGACCTCAGGTTTGGCAACCGGAAGCAGTCGAAGGTCACTTACTCATTTTTAACGACCACTAATTAAAAACTTTTTTGTTTGAAACCCCTTTTTGGGGCACAAGGGGGCACCCTAAAAATACGGGCCTGGTCTCAAAATGTCGGGGAGGGTGTAAGCTATCTGGCAATACCTCATTTGATTTTTTAGGACCTCAGGTTTGGCTACGGGAAGCAGTTGAAGGGTCACTTTGTCATTTTTAGGACCCCTAACTAAAAACTTTTTTGTTTGAAATGCGTTTTTGGGGCACAAGGGGGCACCCTAAAAATACGGGTGTGGTGTCAAAATGTCGGGGAGGGTGTAAGCTATCTGGCAATACTTCATATGATTTTTTAGGACCTCAGGTTTGGCTACGGGAAGCAGTTTAAGGGTGACTCTAATTAAGCACCCCTTTCAAACCCCTTTTTTAGGGTCAAGGGGGGGTCCTAAAAATCGGGCCTGGCTACAGAATGTAGGTGGCTATTTTACCTATCTGCCAATACCTCATTTGATTTTTTAGGACCTCAGGTTTGGCAACCGGAAGCAGTCGAAGGTCACTTACTCATTTTTAACGACCACTAATTAAAAACTTTTTTGTTTGAAACCCCTTTTTGGGGCACAAGGGGGCACCCTAAAAATACGGGCCTGGTCTCAAAATGTCGGGGAGGGTGTAAGCTATCTGGCAATACCTCATTTGATTTTTTAGGACCTCAGGTTTGGCTACGGGAAGCAGTTGAAGGGTCACTTTCCCGTTTTTAGGACCCCTAACTAAAAACTTTTTTGTTTGAAATGCGTTTTTGGGGCACAAGGGGGCACCCTAAAAATACGGGTGTGGTGTCAAAATGTCGGGGAGGGTGTAAGCTATCTGGCAATACTTCATATGATTTTTTAGGACCTCAGGTTTGGCTACGGGAAGCAGTTTAAGGGTGACTCTAATTAAGCACCCTTTTCAAACCCCTTTTTTAGGGTCAAGGGGGGGTCCTAAAAATCGGGCCTGGCTACAGAATGTAGGTGGCTATTTTACCTATCTGCCAATACCTCATTTGATTTTTTAGGACCTCAGGTTTGGCAACCGGAAGCAGTCGAAGGTCACTTACTCATTTTTAACGACCACTAATTAAAAACTTTTTTGTTTGAAACCCCTTTTTGGGGCACAAGGGGGCACCCTAAAAATACGGGCCTGGTCTCAAAATGTCGGGGAGGGTGTAAGCTATCTGGCAATACCTCATTTGATTTTTTAGGACCTCAGGTTTGGCTACGGGAAGCAGTTGAAGGGTCACTTTGTCATTTTTAGGACCCCTAACTAAAAACTTTTTTGTTTGAAATGCGTTTTTGGGGCACAAGGGGGCACCCTAAAAATACGGGTGTGGTGTCAAAATGTCGGGGAGGGTGTAAGCTATCTGGCAATACTTCATATGATTTTTTAGGACCTCAGGTTTGGCTACGGGAAGCAGTTTAAGGGTGACTCTAATTAAGCACCCCTTTCAAACCCCTTTTTTAGGGTCAAGGGGGGGTCCTAAAAATCGGGCCTGGCTACAGAATGTAGGTGGCTATTTTACCTATCTGCCAATACCTCATTTGATTTTTTAGGACCTCAGGTTTGGCAACCGGAAGCAGTCGAAGGTCACTTACTCATTTTTAACGACCACTAATTAAAAACTTTTTTGTTTGAAACCCCTTTTTGGGGCACAAGGGGGCACCCTAAAAATACGGGCCTGGTCTCAAAATGTCGGGGAGGGTGTAAGCTATCTGGCAATACCTCATTTGATTTTTTAGGACCTCAGGTTTGGCTACGGGAAGCAGTTGAAGGGTCACTTTCCCGTTTTTAGGACCCCTAACTAAAAACTTTTTTGTTTGAAATGCGTTTTTGGGGCACAAGGGGGCACCCTAAAAATACGGGTGTGGTGTCAAAATGTCGGGGAGGGTGTAAGCTATCTGGCAATACTTCATATGATTTTTTAGGACCTCAGGTTTGGCTACGGGAAGCAGTTTAAGGGTGACTCTAATTAAGCACCCTTTTCAAACCCCTTTTTTAGGGTCAAGGGGGGGTCCTAAAAATCGGGCCTGGCTACAGAATGTAGGTGGCTATTTTACCTATCTGCCAATACCTCATTTGATTTTTTAGGACCTCAGGTTTGGCAACCGGAAGCAGTCGAAGGTCACTTACTCATTTTTAACGACCACTAATTAAAAACTTTTTTGTTTGAAACCCCTTTTTGGGGCACAAGGGGGCACCCTAAAAATACGGGCCTGGTCTCAAAATGTCGGGGAGGGTGTAAGCTATCTGGCAATACCTCATTTGATTTTTTAGGACCTCAGGTTTGGCTACGGGAAGCAGTTGAAGGGTCACTTTGTCATTTTTAGGACCCCTAACTAAAAACTTTTTTGTTTGAAATGCGTTTTTGGGGCACAAGGGGGCACCCTAAAAATACGGGTGTGGTGTCAAAATGTCAGGGAGGGTGTAAGCTATCTGGCAATACTTCATATGATTTTTTAGGACCTCAGGTTTGGCTACGGGAAGCAGTTTAAGGGTGACTCTAATTAAGCACCCCTTTCAAACCCCTTTTTTAGGGTCAAGGGGGGGTCCTAAAAATCGGGCCTGGCTACAGAATGTAGGTGGCTATTTTACCTATCTGCCAATACCTCATTTGATTTTTTAGGACCTCAGGTTTGGCAACCGGAAGCAGTCGAAGGTCACTTACTCATTTTTAACGACCACTAATTAAAAACTTTTTTGTTTGAAACCCCTTTTTGGGGCACAAGGGGGCACCCTAAAAATACGGGCCTGGTCTCAAAATGTCGGGGAGGGTGTAAGCTATCTGGCAATACCTCATTTGATTTTTTAGGACCTCAGGTTTGGCTACGGGAAGCAGTTGAAGGGTCACTTTGTCATTTTTAGGACCCCTAACTAAAAACTTTTTTGTTTGAAATGCGTTTTTGGGGCACAAGGGGGCACCCTAAAAATACGGGTGTGGTGTCAAAATGTCGGGGAGGGTGTAAGCTATCTGGCAATACTTCATATGATTTTTTAGGACCTCAGGTTTGGCTACGGGAAGCAGTTTAAGGGTGACTCTAATTAAGCACCCCTTTCAAACCCCTTTTTTAGGGTCAAGGGGGGGTCCTAAAAATCGGGCCTGGCTACAGAATGTAGGTGGCTATTTTACCTATCTGCCAATACCTCATTTGATTTTTTAGGACCTCAGGTTTGGCAACCGGAAGCAGTCGAAGGTCACTTACTCATTTTTAACGACCACTAATTAAAAACTTTTTTGTTTGAAACCCCTTTTTGGGGCACAAGGGGGCACCCTAAAAATACGGGCCTGGTCTCAAAATGTCGGGGAGGGTGTAAGCTATCTGGCAATACCTCATTTGATTTTTTAGGACCTCAGGTTTGGCTACGGGAAGCAGTTGAAGGGTCACTTTCCCGTTTTTAGGACCCCTAACTAAAAACTTTTTTGTTTGAAATGCGTTTTTGGGGCACAAGGGGGCACCCTAAAAATACGGGTGTGGTGTCAAAATGTCGGGGAGGGTGTAAGCTATCTGGCAATACTTCATATGATTTTTTAGGACCTCAGGTTTGGCTACGGGAAGCAGTTTAAGGGTGACTCTAATTAAGCACCCTTTTCAAACCCCTTTTTTAGGGTCAAGGGGGGGTCCTAAAAATCGGGCCTGGCTACAGAATGTAGGTGGCTATTTTACCTATCTGCCAATACCTCATTTGATTTTTTAGGACCTCAGGTTTGGCAACCGGAAGCAGTCGAAGGTCACTTACTCATTTTTAACGACCACTAATTAAAAACTTTTTTGTTTGAAACCCCTTTTTGGGGCACAAGGGGGCACCCTAAAAATACGGGCCTGGTCTCAAAATGTCGGGGAGGGTGTAAGCTATCTGGCAATACCTCATTTGATTTTTTAGGACCTCAGGTTTGGCTACGGGAAGCAGTTGAAGGGTCACTTTGTCATTTTTAGGACCCCTAACTAAAAACTTTTTTGTTTGAAATGCGTTTTTGGGGCACAAGGGGGCACCCTAAAAATACGGGTGTGGTGTCAAAATGTCAGGGAGGGTGTAAGCTATCTGGCAATACTTCATATGATTTTTTAGGACCTCAGGTTTGGCTACGGGAAGCAGTTTAAGGGTGACTCTAATTAAGCACCCCTTTCAAACCCCTTTTTTAGGGTCAAGGGGGGGTCCTAAAAATCGGGCCTGGCTACAGAA
Source organism: Meliscaeva auricollis (assembly GCA_948107695.1). Taxonomy (NCBI): domain Eukaryota; kingdom Metazoa; phylum Arthropoda; class Insecta; order Diptera; family Syrphidae; genus Meliscaeva; species Meliscaeva auricollis. Next base: position 4,263 of record OX403619.1, read on the forward strand.
TGTAGGTGGCTATTTTACCTATCTGCCAATACCTCATTTGATTTTTTAGGACCTCAGGTTTGGCAACCGGAAGCAGTCGAAGGTCACTTACTCATTTTTAACGACCACTAATTAAAAACTTTTTTGTTTGAAACCCCTTTTTGGGGCACAAGGGGGCACCCTAAAAATACGGGCCTGGTCTCAAAATGTCGGGGAGGGTGTAAGCTATCTGGCAATACCTCATTTGATTTTTTAGGACCTCAGGTTTGGCTACGGGAAGCAGTTGAAGGGTCACTTTGTCATTTTTAGGACCCCTAACTAAAAACTTTTTTGTTTGAAATGCGTTTTTGGGGCACAAGGGGGCACCCTAAAAATACGGGTGTGGTGTCAAAATGTCGGGGAGGGTGTAAGCTATCTGGCAATACTTCATATGATTTTTTAGGACCTCAGGTTTGGCTACGGGAAGCAGTTTAAGGGTGACTCTAATTAAGCACCCCTTTCAAACCCCTTTTTTAGGGTCAAGGGGGGGTCCTAAAAATCGGGCCTGGCTACAGAATGTAGGTGGCTATTTTACCTATCTGCCAATACCTCATTTGATTTTTTAGGACCTCAGGTTTGGCAACCGGAAGCAGTCGAAGGTCACTTACTCATTTTTAACGACCACTAATTAAAAACTTTTTTGTTTGAAACCCCTTTTTGGGGCACAAGGGGGCACCCTAAAAATACGGGCCTGGTCTCAAAATGTCGGGGAGGGTGTAAGCTATCTGGCAATACCTCATTTGATTTTTTAGGACCTCAGGTTTGGCTACGGGAAGCAGTTGAAGGGTCACTTTCCCGTTTTTAGGACCCCTAACTAAAAACTTTTTTGTTTGAAATGCGTTTTTGGGGCACAAGGGGGCACCCTAAAAATACGGGTGTGGTGTCAAAATGTCGGGGAGGGTGTAAGCTATCTGGCAATACTTCATATGATTTTTTAGGACCTCAGGTTTGGCTACGGGAAGCAGTTTAAGGGTGACTCTAATTAAGCACCCTTTTCAAACCCCTTTTTTAGGGTCAAGGGGGGGTCCTAAAAATCGGGCCTGGCTACAGAATGTAGGTGGCTATTTTACCTATCTGCCAATACCTCATTTGATTTTTTAGGACCTCAGGTTTGGCAACCGGAAGCAGTCGAAGGTCACTTACTCATTTTTAACGACCACTAATTAAAAACTTTTTTGTTTGAAACCCCTTTTTGGGGCACAAGGGGGCACCCTAAAAATACGGGCCTGGTCTCAAAATGTCGGGGAGGGTGTAAGCTATCTGGCAATACCTCATTTGATTTTTTAGGACCTCAGGTTTGGCTACGGGAAGCAGTTGAAGGGTCACTTTGTCATTTTTAGGACCCCTAACTAAAAACTTTTTTGTTTGAAATGCGTTTTTGGGGCACAAGGGGGCACCCTAAAAATACGGGTGTGGTGTCAAAATGTCGGGGAGGGTGTAAGCTATCTGGCAATACTTCATATGATTTTTAGGACCTCAGGTTTGGCTACGGGAAGCAGTTTAAGGGTGACTCTAATTAAGCACCCCTTTCAAACCCCTTTTTTAGGGTCAAGGGGGGGTCCTAAAAATCGGGCCTGGCTACAGAATGTAGGTGGCTATTTTACCTATCTGCCAATACCTCATTTGATTTTTTAGGACCTCAGGTTTGGCAACCGGAAGCAGTCGAAGGTCACTTACTCATTTTTAACGACCACTAATTAAAAACTTTTTTGTTTGAAACCCCTTTTTGGGGCACAAGGGGGCACCCTAAAAATACGGGCCTGGTCTCAAAATGTCGGGGAGGGTGTAAGCTATCTGGCAATACCTCATTTGATTTTTTAGGACCTCAGGTTTGGCTACGGGAAGCAGTTGAAGGGTCACTTTGTCATTTTTAGGACCCCTAACTAAAAACTTTTTTGTTTGAAATGCGTTTTTGGGGCACAAGGGGGCACCCTAAAAATACGGGTGTGGTGTCAAAATGTCGGGGAGGGTGTAAGCTATCTGGCAATACTTCATATGATTTTTTAGGACCTCAGGTTTGGCTACGGGAAGCAGTTTAAGGGTGACTCTAATTAAGCACCCTTTTCAAACCCCTTTTTTAGGGTCAAGGGGGGGTCCTAAAAATCGGGCCTGGCTACAGAATGTAGGTGGCTATTTTACCTATCTGCCAATACCTCATTTGATTTTTTAGGACCTCAGGTTTGGCAACCGGAAGCAGTCGAAGGTCACTTACTCATTTTTAACGACCACTAATTAAAAACTTTTTTGTTTGAAACCCCTTTTTGGGGCACAAGGGGGCACCCTAAAAATACGGGCCTGGTCTCAAAATGTCGGGGAGGGTGTAAGCTATCTGGCAATACCTCATTTGATTTTTTAGGACCTCAGGTTTGGCTACGGGAAGCAGTTGAAGGGTCACTTTGTCATTTTTAGGACCCCTAACTAAAAACTTTTTTGTTTGAAATGCGTTTTTGGGGCACAAGGGGGCACCCTAAAAATACGGGTGTGGTGTCAAAATGTCGGGGAGGGTGTAAGCTATCTGGCAATACTTCATATGATTTTTAGGACCTCAGGTTTGGCTACGGGAAGCAGTTTAAGGGTGACTCTAATTAAGCACCCCTTTCAAACCCCTTTTTTAGGGTCAAGGGGGGGTCCTAAAAATCGGGCCTGGCTACAGAATGTAGGTGGCTATTTTACCTATCTGCCAATACCTCATTTGATTTTTTAGGACCTCAGGTTTGGCAACCGGAAGCAGTCGAAGGTCACTTACTCATTTTTAACGACCACTAATTAAAAACTTTTTTGTTTGAAACCCCTTTTTGGGGCACAAGGGGGCACCCTAAAAATACGGGCCTGGTCTCAAAATGTCGGGGAGGGTGTAAGCTATCTGGCAATACCTCATTTGATTTTTTAGGACCTCAGGTTTGGCTACGGGAAGCAGTTGAAGGGTCACTTTGTCATTTTTAGGACCCCTAACTAAAAACTTTTTTGTTTGAAATGCGTTTTTGGGGCACAAGGGGGCACCCTAAAAATACGGGTGTGGTGTCAAAATGTCGGGGAGGGTGTAAGCTATCTGGCAATACTTCATATGATTTTTTAGGACCTCAGGTTTGGCTACGGGAAGCAGTTTAAGGGTGACTCTAATTAAGCACCCCTTTCAAACCCCTTTTTTAGGGTCAAGGGGGGGTCCTAAAAATCGGGCCTGGCTACAGAATGTAGGTGGCTATTTTACCTATCTGCCAATACCTCATTTGATTTTTTAGGACCTCAGGTTTGGCAACCGGAAGCAGTCGAAGGTCACTTACTCATTTTTAACGACCACTAATTAAAAACTTTTTTGTTTGAAACCCCTTTTTGGGGCACAAGGGGGCACCCTAAAAATACGGGCCTGGTCTCAAAATGTCGGGGAGGGTGTAAGCTATCTGGCAATACCTCATTTGATTTTTTAGGACCTCAGGTTTGGCTACGGGAAGCAGTTGAAGGGTCACTTTCCCGTTTTTAGGACCCCTAACTAAAAACTTTTTTGTTTGAAATGCGTTTTTGGGGCACAAGGGGGCACCCTAAAAATACGGGTGTGGTGTCAAAATGTCGGGGAGGGTGTAAGCTATCTGGCAATACTTCATATGATTTTTTAGGACCTCAGGTTTGGCTACGGGAAGCAGTTTAAGGGTGACTCTAATTAAGCACCCTTTTCAAACCCCTTTTTTAGGGTCAAGGGGGGGTCCTAAAAATCGGGCCTGGCTACAGAATGTAGGTGGCTATTTTACCTATCTGCCAATACCTCATTTGATTTTTTAGGACCTCAGGTTTGGCAACCGGAAGCAGTCGAAGGTCACTTACTCATTTTTAACGACCACTAATTAAAAACTTTTTTGTTTGAAACCCCTTTTTGGGGCACAAGGGGGCACCCTAAAAATACGGGCCTGGTCTCAAAATGTCGGGGAGGGTGTAAGCTATCTGGCAATACCTCATTTGATTTTTTAGGACCTCAGGTTTGGCTACGGGAAGCAGTTGAAGGGTCACTTTGTCATTTTTAGGACCCCTAACTAAAAACTTTTTTGTTTGAAATGCGTTTTTGGGGCACAAGGGGGCACCCTAAAAATACGGGTGTGGTGTCAAAATGTCGGGGAGGGTGTAAGCTATCTGGCAATACTTCATATGATTTTTTAGGACCTCAGGTTTGGCTACGGGAAGCAGTTTAAGGGTGACTCTAATTAAGCACCCCTTTCAAACCCCTTTTTTAGGGTCAAGGGGGGGTCCTAAAAATCGGGCCTGGCTACAGAATGTAGGTGGCTATTTTACCTATCTGCCAATACCTCATTTGATTTTTTAGGACCTCAGGTTTGGCAACCGGAAGCAGTCGAAGGTCACTTACTCATTTTTAACGACCACTAATTAAAAACTTTTTTGTTTGAAACCCCTTTTTGGGGCACAAGGGGGCACCCTAAAAATACGGGCCTGGTCTCAAAATGTCGGGGAGGGTGTAAGCTATCTGGCAATACCTCATTTGATTTTTTAGGACCTCAGGTTTGGCTACGGGAAGCAGTTGAAGGGTCACTTTCCCGTTTTTAGGACCCCTAACTAAAAACTTTTTTGTTTGAAATGCGTTTTTGGGGCACAAGGGGGCACCCTAAAAATACGGGTGTGGTGTCAAAATGTCGGGGAGGGTGTAAGCTATCTGGCAATACTTCATATGATTTTTTAGGACCTCAGGTTTGGCTACGGGAAGCAGTTTAAGGGTGACTCTAATTAAGCACCCTTTTCAAACCCCTTTTTTAGGGTCAAGGGGGGGTCCTAAAAATCGGGCCTGGCTACAGAATGTAGGTGGCTATTTTACCTATCTGCCAATACCTCATTTGATTTTTTAGGACCTCAGGTTTGGCAACCGGAAGCAGTCGAAGGTCACTTACTCATTTTTAACGACCACTAATTAAAAACTTTTTTGTTTGAAACCCCTTTTTGGGGCACAAGGGGGCACCCTAAAAATACGGGCCTGGTCTCAAAATGTCGGGGAGGGTGTAAGCTATCTGGCAATACCTCATTTGATTTTTTAGGACCTCAGGTTTGGCTACGGGAAGCAGTTGAAGGGTCACTTTGTCATTTTTAGGACCCCTAACTAAAAACTTTTTTGTTTGAAATGCGTTTTTGGGGCACAAGGGGGCACCCTAAAAATACGGGTGTGGTGTCAAAATGTCGGGGAGGGTGTAAGCTATCTGGCAATACTTCATATGATTTTTAGGACCTCAGGTTTGGCTACGGGAAGCAGTTTAAGGGTGACTCTAATTAAGCACCCCTTTCAAACCCCTTTTTTAGGGTCAAGGGGGGGTCCTAAAAATCGGGCCTGGCTACAGAATGTAGGTGGCTATTTTACCTATCTGCCAATACCTCATTTGATTTTTTAGGACCTCAGGTTTGGCAACCGGAAGCAGTCGAAGGTCACTTACTCATTTTTAACGACCACTAATTAAAAACTTTTTTGTTTGAAACCCCTTTTTGGGGCACAAGGGGGCACCCTAAAAATACGGGCCTGGTCTCAAAATGTCGGGGAGGGTGTAAGCTATCTGGCAATACCTCATTTGATTTTTTAGGACCTCAGGTTTGGCTACGGGAAGCAGTTGAAGGGTCACTTTGTCATTTTTAGGACCCCTAACTAAAAACTTTTTTGTTTGAAATGCGTTTTTGGGGCACAAGGGGGCACCCTAAAAATACGGGTGTGGTGTCAAAATGTCGGGGAGGGTGTAAGCTATCTGGCAATACTTCATATGATTTTTTAGGACCTCAGGTTTGGCTACGGGAAGCAGTTTAAGGGTGACTCTAATTAAGCACCCCTTTCAAACCCCTTTTTTAGGGTCAAGGGGGGGTCCTAAAAATCGGGCCTGGCTACAGAATGTAGGTGGCTATTTTACCTATCTGCCAATACCTCATTTGATTTTTTAGGACCTCAGGTTTGGCAACCGGAAGCAGTCGAAGGTCACTTACTCATTTTTAACGACCACTAATTAAAAACTTTTTTGTTTGAAACCCCTTTTTGGGGCACAAGGGGGCACCCTAAAAATACGGGCCTGGTCTCAAAATGTCGGGGAGGGTGTAAGCTATCTGGCAATACCTCATTTGATTTTTTAGGACCTCAGGTTTGGCTACGGGAAGCAGTTGAAGGGTCACTTTCCCGTTTTTAGGACCCCTAACTAAAAACTTTTTTGTTTGAAATGCGTTTTTGGGGCACAAGGGGGCACCCTAAAAATACGGGTGTGGTGTCAAAATGTCGGGGAGGGTGTAAGCTATCTGGCAATACTTCATATGATTTTTTAGGACCTCAGGTTTGGCTACGGGAAGCAGTTTAAGGGTGACTCTAATTAAGCACCCTTTTCAAACCCCTTTTTTAGGGTCAAGGGGGGGTCCTAAAAATCGGGCCTGGCTACAGAATGTAGGTGGCTATTTTACCTATCTGCCAATACCTCATTTGATTTTTTAGGACCTCAGGTTTGGCAACCGGAAGCAGTCGAAGGTCACTTACTCATTTTTAACGACCACTAATTAAAAACTTTTTTGTTTGAAACCCCTTTTTGGGGCACAAGGGGGCACCCTAAAAATACGGGCCTGGTCTCAAAATGTCGGGGAGGGTGTAAGCTATCTGGCAATACCTCATTTGATTTTTTAGGACCTCAGGTTTGGCTACGGGAAGCAGTTGAAGGGTCACTTTGTCATTTTTAGGACCCCTAACTAAAAACTTTTTTGTTTGAAATGCGTTTTTGGGGCACAAGGGGGCACCCTAAAAATACGGGTGTGGTGTCAAAATGTCAGGGAGGGTGTAAGCTATCTGGCAATACTTCATATGATTTTTTAGGACCTCAGGTTTGGCTACGGGAAGCAGTTTAAGGGTGACTCTAATTAAGCACCCCTTTCAAACCCCTTTTTTAGGGTCAAGGGGGGGTCCTAAAAATCGGGCCTGGCTACAGAATGTAGGTGGCTATTTTACCTATCTGCCAATACCTCATTTGATTTTTTAGGACCTCAGGTTTGGCAACCGGAAGCAGTCGAAGGTCACTTACTCATTTTTAACGACCACTAATTAAAAACTTTTTTGTTTGAAACCCCTTTTTGGGGCACAAGGGGGCACCCTAAAAATACGGGCCTGGTCTCAAAATGTCGGGGAGGGTGTAAGCTATCTGGCAATACCTCATTTGATTTTTTAGGACCTCAGGTTTGGCTACGGGAAGCAGTTGAAGGGTCACTTTGTCATTTTTAGGACCCCTAACTAAAAACTTTTTTGTTTGAAATGCGTTTTTGGGGCACAAGGGGGCACCCTAAAAATACGGGTGTGGTGTCAAAATGTCGGGGAGGGTGTAAGCTATCTGGCAATACTTCATATGATTTTTTAGGACCTCAGGTTTGGCTACGGGAAGCAGTTTAAGGGTGACTCTAATTAAGCACCCCTTTCAAACCCCTTTTTTAGGGTCAAGGGGGGGTCCTAAAAATCGGGCCTGGCTACAGAATGTAGGTGGCTATTTTACCTATCTGCCAATACCTCATTTGATTTTTTAGGACCTCAGGTTTGGCAACCGGAAGCAGTCGAAGGTCACTTACTCATTTTTAACGACCACTAATTAAAAACTTTTTTGTTTGAAACCCCTTTTTGGGGCACAAGGGGGCACCCTAAAAATACGGGCCTGGTCTCAAAATGTCGGGGAGGGTGTAAGCTATCTGGCAATACCTCATTTGATTTTTTAGGACCTCAGGTTTGGCTACGGGAAGCAGTTGAAGGGTCACTTTCCCGTTTTTAGGACCCCTAACTAAAAACTTTTTTGTTTGAAATGCGTTTTTGGGGCACAAGGGGGCACCCTAAAAATACGGGTGTGGTGTCAAAATGTCGGGGAGGGTGTAAGCTATCTGGCAATACTTCATATGATTTTTTAGGACCTCAGGTTTGGCTACGGGAAGCAGTTTAAGGGTGACTCTAATTAAGCACCCTTTTCAAACCCCTTTTTTAGGGTCAAGGGGGGGTCCTAAAAATCGGGCCTGGCTACAGAATGTAGGTGGCTATTTTACCTATCTGCCAATACCTCATTTGATTTTTTAGGACCTCAGGTTTGGCAACCGGAAGCAGTCGAAGGTCACTTACTCATTTTTAACGACCACTAATTAAAAACTTTTTTGTTTGAAACCCCTTTTTGGGGCACAAGGGGGCACCCTAAAAATACGGGCCTGGTCTCAAAATGTCGGGGAGGGTGTAAGCTATCTGGCAATACCTCATTTGATTTTTTAGGACCTCAGGTTTGGCTACGGGAAGCAGTTGAAGGGTCACTTTGTCATTTTTAGGACCCCTAACTAAAAACTTTTTTGTTTGAAATGCGTTTTTGGGGCACAAGGGGGCACCCTAAAAATACGGGTGTGGTGTCAAAATGTCGGGGAGGGTGTAAGCTATCTGGCAATACTTCATATGATTTTTAGGACCTCAGGTTTGGCTACGGGAAGCAGTTTAAGGGTGACTCTAATTAAGCACCCCTTTCAAACCCCTTTTTTAGGGTCAAGGGGGGGTCCTAAAAATCGGGCCTGGCTACAGAATGTAGGTGGCTATTTTACCTATCTGCCAATACCTCATTTGATTTTTTAGGACCTCAGGTTTGGCAACCGGAAGCAGTCGAAGGTCACTTACTCATTTTTAACGACCACTAATTAAAAACTTTTTTGTTTGAAACCCCTTTTTGGGGCACAAGGGGGCACCCTAAAAATACGGGCCTGGTCTCAAAATGTCGGGGAGGGTGTAAGCTATCTGGCAATACCTCATTTGATTTTTTAGGACCTCAGGTTTGGCTACGGGAAGCAGTTGAAGGGTCACTTTGTCATTTTTAGGACCCCTAACTAAAAACTTTTTTGTTTGAAATGCGTTTTTGGGGCACAAGGGGGCACCCTAAAAATACGGGTGTGGTGTCAAAATGTCGGGGAGGGTGTAAGCTATCTGGCAATACTTCATATGATTTTTTAGGACCTCAGGTTTGGCTACGGGAAGCAGTTTAAGGGTGACTCTAATTAAGCACCCTTTTCAAACCCCTTTTTTAGGGTCAAGGGGGGGTCCTAAAAATCGGGCCTGGCTACAGAATGTAGGTGGCTATTTTACCTATCTGCCAATACCTCATTTGATTTTTTAGGACCTCAGGTTTGGCAACCGGAAGCAGTCGAAGGTCACTTACTCATTTTTAACGACCACTAATTAAAAACTTTTTTGTTTGAAACCCCTTTTTGGGGCACAAGGGGGCACCCTAAAAATACGGGCCTGGTCTCAAAATGTCGGGGAGGGTGTAAGCTATCTGGCAATACCTCATTTGATTTTTTAGGACCTCAGGTTTGGCTACGGGAAGCAGTTGAAGGGTCACTTTGTCATTTTTAGGACCCCTAACTAAAAACTTTTTTGTTTGAAATGCGTTTTTGGGGCACAAGGGGGCACCCTAAAAATACGGGTGTGGTGTCAAAATGTCGGGGAGGGTGTAAGCTATCTGGCAATACTTCATATGATTTTTAGGACCTCAGGTTTGGCTACGGGAAGCAGTTTAAGGGTGACTCTAATTAAGCACCCCTTTCAAACCCCTTTTTTAGGGTCAAGGGGGGGTCCTAAAAATCGGGCCTGGCTACAGAATGTAGGTGGCTATTTTACCTATCTGCCAATACCTCATTTGATTTTTTAGGACCTCAGGTTTGGCAACCGGAAGCAGTCGAAGGTCACTTACTCATTTTTAACGACCACTAATTAAAAACTTTTTTGTTTGAAACCCCTTTTTGGGGCACAAGGGGGCACCCTAAAAATACGGGCCTGGTCTCAAAATGTCGGGGAGGGTGTAAGCTATCTGGCAATACCTCATTTGATTTTTTAGGACCTCAGGTTTGGCTACGGGAAGCAGTTGAAGGGTCACTTTGTCATTTTTAGGACCCCTAACTAAAAACTTTTTTGTTTGAAATGCGTTTTTGGGGCACAAGGGGGCACCCTAAAAATACGGGTGTGGTGTCAAAATGTCGGGGAGGGTGTAAGCTATCTGGCAATACTTCATATGATTTTTTAGGACCTCAGGTTTGGCTACGGGAAGCAGTTTAAGGGTGACTCTAATTAAGCACCCCTTTCAAACCCCTTTTTTAGGGTCAAGGGGGGGTCCTAAAAATCGGGCCTGGCTACAGAATGTAGGTGGCTATTTTACCTATCTGCCAATACCTCATTTGATTTTTTAGGACCTCAGGTTTGGCAACCGGAAGCAGTCGAAGGTCACTTACTCATTTTTAACGACCACTAATTAAAAACTTTTTTGTTTGAAACCCCTTTTTGGGGCACAAGGGGGCACCCTAAAAATACGGGCCTGGTCTCAAAATGTCGGGGAGGGTGTAAGCTATCTGGCAATACCTCATTTGATTTTTTAGGACCTCAGGTTTGGCTACGGGAAGCAGTTGAAGGGTCACTTTCCCGTTTTTAGGACCCCTAACTAAAAACTTTTTTGTTTGAAATGCGTTTTTGGGGCACAAGGGGGCACCCTAAAAATACGGGTGTGGTGTCAAAATGTCGGGGAGGGTGTAAGCTATCTGGCAATACTTCATATGATTTTTTAGGACCTCAGGTTTGGCTACGGGAAGCAGTTTAAGGGTGACTCTAATTAAGCACCCTTTTCAAACCCCTTTTTTAGGGTCAAGGGGGGGTCCTAAAAATCGGGCCTGGCTACAGAATGTAGGTGGCTATTTTACCTATCTGCCAATACCTCATTTGATTTTTTAGGACCTCAGGTTTGGCAACCGGAAGCAGTCGAAGGTCACTTACTCATTTTTAACGACCACTAATTAAAAACTTTTTTGTTTGAAACCCCTTTTTGGGGCACAAGGGGGCACCCTAAAAATACGGGCCTGGTCTCAAAATGTCGGGGAGGGTGTAAGCTATCTGGCAATACCTCATTTGATTTTTTAGGACCTCAGGTTTGGCTACGGGAAGCAGTTGAAGGGTCACTTTGTCATTTTTAGGACCCCTAACTAAAAACTTTTTTGTTTGAAATGCGTTTTTGGGGCACAAGGGGGCACCCTAAAAATACGGGTGTGGTGTCAAAATGTCGGGGAGGGTGTAAGCTATCTGGCAATACTTCATATGATTTTTTAGGACCTCAGGTTTGGCTACGGGAAGCAGTTTAAGGGTGACTCTAATTAAGCACCCCTTTCAAACCCCTTTTTTAGGGTCAAGGGGGGGTCCTAAAAATCGGGCCTGGCTACAGAATGTAGGTGGCTATTTTACCTATCTGCCAATACCTCATTTGATTTTTTAGGACCTCAGGTTTGGCAACCGGAAGCAGTCGAAGGTCACTTACTCATTTTTAACGACCACTAATTAAAAACTTTTTTGTTTGAAACCCCTTTTTGGGGCACAAGGGGGCACCCTAAAAATACGGGCCTGGTCTCAAAATGTCGGGGAGGGTGTAAGCTATCTGGCAATACCTCATTTGATTTTTTAGGACCTCAGGTTTGGCTACGGGAAGCAGTTGAAGGGTCACTTTCCCGTTTTTAGGACCCCTAACTAAAAACTTTTTTGTTTGAAATGCGTTTTTGGGGCACAAGGGGGCACCCTAAAAATACGGGTGTGGTGTCAAAATGTCGGGGAGGGTGTAAGCTATCTGGCAATACTTCATATGATTTTTTAGGACCTCAGGTTTGGCTACGGGAAGCAGTTTAAGGGTGACTCTAATTAAGCACCCTTTTCAAACCCCTTTTTTAGGGTCAAGGGGGGGTCCTAAAAATCGGGCCTGGCTACAGAATGTAGGTGGCTATTTTACCTATCTGCCAATACCTCATTTGATTTTTTAGGACCTCAGGTTTGGCAACCGGAAGCAGTCGAAGGTCACTTACTCATTTTTAACGACCACTAATTAAAAACTTTTTTGTTTGAAACCCCTTTTTGGGGCACAAGGGGGCACCCTAAAAATACGGGCCTGGTCTCAAAATGTCGGGGAGGGTGTAAGCTATCTGGCAATACCTCATTTGATTTTTTAGGACCTCAGGTTTGGCTACGGGAAGCAGTTGAAGGGTCACTTTGTCATTTTTAGGACCCCTAACTAAAAACTTTTTTGTTTGAAATGCGTTTTTGGGGCACAAGGGGGCACCCTAAAAATACGGGTGTGGTGTCAAAATGTCAGGGAGGGTGTAAGCTATCTGGCAATACTTCATATGATTTTTTAGGACCTCAGGTTTGGCTACGGGAAGCAGTTTAAGGGTGACTCTAATTAAGCACCCCTTTCAAACCCCTTTTTTAGGGTCAAGGGGGGGTCCTAAAAATCGGGCCTGGCTACAGAATGTAGGTGGCTATTTTACCTATCTGCCAATACCTCATTTGATTTTTTAGGACCTCAGGTTTGGCAACCGGAAGCAGTCGAAGGTCACTTACTCATTTTTAACGACCACTAATTAAAAACTTTTTTGTTTGAAACCCCTTTTTGGGGCACAAGGGGGCACCCTAAAAATACGGGCCTGGTCTCAAAATGTCGGGGAGGGTGTAAGCTATCTGGCAATACCTCATTTGATTTTTTAGGACCTCAGGTTTGGCTACGGGAAGCAGTTGAAGGGTCACTTTGTCATTTTTAGGACCCCTAACTAAAAACTTTTTTGTTTGAAATGCGTTTTTGGGGCACAAGGGGGCACCCTAAAAATACGGGTGTGGTGTCAAAATGTCGGGGAGGGTGTAAGCTATCTGGCAATACTTCATATGATTTTTTAGGACCTCAGGTTTGGCTACGGGAAGCAGTTTAAGGGTGACTCTAATTAAGCACCCCTTTCAAACCCCTTTTTTAGGGTCAAGGGGGGGTCCTAAAAATCGGGCCTGGCTACAGAATGTAGGTGGCTATTTTACCTATCTGCCAATACCTCATTTGATTTTTTAGGACCTCAGGTTTGGCAACCGGAAGCAGTCGAAGGTCACTTACTCATTTTTAACGACCACTAATTAAAAACTTTTTTGTTTGAAACCCCTTTTTGGGGCACAAGGGGGCACCCTAAAAATACGGGCCTGGTCTCAAAATGTCGGGGAGGGTGTAAGCTATCTGGCAATACCTCATTTGATTTTTTAGGACCTCAGGTTTGGCTACGGGAAGCAGTTGAAGGGTCACTTTCCCGTTTTTAGGACCCCTAACTAAAAACTTTTTTGTTTGAAATGCGTTTTTGGGGCACAAGGGGGCACCCTAAAAATACGGGTGTGGTGTCAAAATGTCGGGGAGGGTGTAAGCTATCTGGCAATACTTCATATGATTTTTTAGGACCTCAGGTTTGGCTACGGGAAGCAGTTTAAGGGTGACTCTAATTAAGCACCCTTTTCAAACCCCTTTTTTAGGGTCAAGGGGGGGTCCTAAAAATCGGGCCTGGCTACAGAATGTAGGTGGCTATTTTACCTATCTGCCAATACCTCATTTGATTTTTTAGGACCTCAGGTTTGGCAACCGGAAGCAGTCGAAGGTCACTTACTCATTTTTAACGACCACTAATTAAAAACTTTTTTGTTTGAAACCCCTTTTTGGGGCACAAGGGGGCACCCTAAAAATACGGGCCTGGTCTCAAAATGTCGGGGAGGGTGTAAGCTATCTGGCAATACCTCATTTGATTTTTTAGGACCTCAGGTTTGGCTACGGGAAGCAGTTGAAGGGTCACTTTGTCATTTTTAGGACCCCTAACTAAAAACTTTTTTGTTTGAAATGCGTTTTTGGGGCACAAGGGGGCACCCTAAAAATACGGGTGTGGTGTCAAAATGTCAGGGAGGGTGTAAGCTATCTGGCAATACTTCATATGATTTTTTAGGACCTCAGGTTTGGCTACGGGAAGCAGTTTAAGGGTGACTCTAATTAAGCACCCCTTTCAAACCCCTTTTTTAGGGTCAAGGGGGGGTCCTAAAAATCGGGCCTGGCTACAGAATGTAGGTGGCTATTTTACCTATCTGCCAATACCTCATTTGATTTTTTAGGACCTCAGGTTTGGCAACCGGAAGCAGTCGAAGGTCACTTACTCATTTTTAACGACCACTAATTAAAAACTTTTTTGTTTGAAACCCCTTTTTGGGGCACAAGGGGGCACCCTAAAAATACGGGCCTGGTCTCAAAATGTCGGGGAGGGTGTAAGCTATCTGGCAATACCTCATTTGATTTTTTAGGACCTCAGGTTTGGCTACGGGAAGCAGTTGAAGGGTCACTTTGTCATTTTTAGGACCCCTAACTAAAAACTTTTTTGTTTGAAATGCGTTTTTGGGGCACAAGGGGGCACCCTAAAAATACGGGTGTGGTGTCAAAATGTCGGGGAGGGTGTAAGCTATCTGGCAATACTTCATATGATTTTTTAGGACCTCAGGTTTGGCTACGGGAAGCAGTTTAAGGGTGACTCTAATTAAGCACCCCTTTCAAACCCCTTTTTTAGGGTCAAGGGGGGGTCCTAAAAATCGGGCCTGGCTACAGAATGTAGGTGGCTATTTTACCTATCTGCCAATACCTCATTTGATTTTTTAGGACCTCAGGTTTGGCAACCGGAAGCAGTCGAAGGTCACTTACTCATTTTTAACGACCACTAATTAAAAACTTTTTTGTTTGAAACCCCTTTTTGGGGCACAAGGGGGCACCCTAAAAATACGGGCCTGGTCTCAAAATGTCGGGGAGGGTGTAAGCTATCTGGCAATACCTCATTTGATTTTTTAGGACCTCAGGTTTGGCTACGGGAAGCAGTTGAAGGGTCACTTTCCCGTTTTTAGGACCCCTAACTAAAAACTTTTTTGTTTGAAATGCGTTTTTGGGGCACAAGGGGGCACCCTAAAAATACGGGTGTGGTGTCAAAATGTCGGGGAGGGTGTAAGCTATCTGGCAATACTTCATATGATTTTTTAGGACCTCAGGTTTGGCTACGGGAAGCAGTTTAAGGGTGACTCTAATTAAGCACCCTTTTCAAACCCCTTTTTTAGGGTCAAGGGGGGGTCCTAAAAATCGGGCCTGGCTACAGAATGTAGGTGGCTATTTTACCTATCTGCCAATACCTCATTTGATTTTTTAGGACCTCAGGTTTGGCAACCGGAAGCAGTCGAAGGTCACTTACTCATTTTTAACGACCACTAATTAAAAACTTTTTTGTTTGAAACCCCTTTTTGGGGCACAAGGGGGCACCCTAAAAATACGGGCCTGGTCTCAAAATGTCGGGGAGGGTGTAAGCTATCTGGCAATACCTCATTTGATTTTTTAGGACCTCAGGTTTGGCTACGGGAAGCAGTTGAAGGGTCACTTTGTCATTTTTAGGACCCCTAACTAAAAACTTTTTTGTTTGAAATGCGTTTTTGGGGCACAAGGGGGCACCCTAAAAATACGGGTGTGGTGTCAAAATGTCGGGGAGGGTGTAAGCTATCTGGCAATACTTCATATGATTTTTAGGACCTCAGGTTTGGCTACGGGAAGCAGTTTAAGGGTGACTCTAATTAAGCACCCCTTTCAAACCCCTTTTTTAGGGTCAAGGGGGGGTCCTAAAAATCGGGCCTGGCTACAGAATGTAGGTGGCTATTTTACCTATCTGCCAATACCTCATTTGATTTTTTAGGACCTCAGGTTTGGCAACCGGAAGCAGTCGAAGGTCACTTACTCATTTTTAACGACCACTAATTAAAAACTTTTTTGTTTGAAACCCCTTTTTGGGGCACAAGGGGGCACCCTAAAAATACGGGCCTGGTCTCAAAATGTCGGGGAGGGTGTAAGCTATCTGGCAATACCTCATTTGATTTTTTAGGACCTCAGGTTTGGCTACGGGAAGCAGTTGAAGGGTCACTTTGTCATTTTTAGGACCCCTAACTAAAAACTTTTTTGTTTGAAATGCGTTTTTGGGGCACAAGGGGGCACCCTAAAAATACGGGTGTGGTGTCAAAATGTCGGGGAGGGTGTAAGCTATCTGGCAATACTTCATATGATTTTTTAGGACCTCAGGTTTGGCTACGGGAAGCAGTTTAAGGGTGACTCTAATTAAGCACCCTTTTCAAACCCCTTTTTTAGGGTCAAGGGGGGGTCCTAAAAATCGGGCCTGGCTACAGAATGTAGGTGGCTATTTTACCTATCTGCCAATACCTCATTTGATTTTTTAGGACCTCAGGTTTGGCAACCGGAAGCAGTCGAAGGTCACTTACTCATTTTTAACGACCACTAATTAAAAACTTTTTTGTTTGAAACCCCTTTTTGGGGCACAAGGGGGCACCCTAAAAATACGGGCCTGGTCTCAAAATGTCGGGGAGGGTGTAAGCTATCTGGCAATACCTCATTTGATTTTTTAGGACCTCAGGTTTGGCTACGGGAAGCAGTTGAAGGGTCACTTTGTCATTTTTAGGACCCCTAACTAAAAACTTTTTTGTTTGAAATGCGTTTTTGGGGCACAAGGGGGCACCCTAAAAATACGGGTGTGGTGTCAAAATGTCGGGGAGGGTGTAAGCTATCTGGCAATACTTCATATGATTTTTAGGACCTCAGGTTTGGCTACGGGAAGCAGTTTAAGGGTGACTCTAATTAAGCACCCCTTTCAAACCCCTTTTTTAGGGTCAAGGGGGGGTCCTAAAAATCGGGCCTGGCTACAGAATGTAGGTGGCTATTTTACCTATCTGCCAATACCTCATTTGATTTTTTAGGACCTCAGGTTTGGCAACCGGAAGCAGTCGAAGGTCACTTACTCATTTTTAACGACCACTAATTAAAAACTTTTTTGTTTGAAACCCCTTTTTGGGGCACAAGGGGGCACCCTAAAAATACGGGCCTGGTCTCAAAATGTCGGGGAGGGTGTAAGCTATCTGGCAATACCTCATTTGATTTTTTAGGACCTCAGGTTTGGCTACGGGAAGCAGTTGAAGGGTCACTTTGTCATTTTTAGGACCCCTAACTAAAAACTTTTTTGTTTGAAATGCGTTTTTGGGGCACAAGGGGGCACCCTAAAAATACGGGTGTGGTGTCAAAATGTCGGGGAGGGTGTAAGCTATCTGGCAATACTTCATATGATTTTTTAGGACCTCAGGTTTGGCTACGGGAAGCAGTTTAAGGGTGACTCTAATTAAGCACCCCTTTCAAACCCCTTTTTTAGGGTCAAGGGGGGGTCCTAAAAATCGGGCCTGGCTACAGAATGTAGGTGGCTATTTTACCTATCTGCCAATACCTCATTTGATTTTTTAGGACCTCAGGTTTGGCAACCGGAAGCAGTCGAAGGTCACTTACTCATTTTTAACGACCACTAATTAAAAACTTTTTTGTTTGAAACCCCTTTTTGGGGCACAAGGGGGCACCCTAAAAATACGGGCCTGGTCTCAAAATGTCGGGGAGGGTGTAAGCTATCTGGCAATACCTCATTTGATTTTTTAGGACCTCAGGTTTGGCTACGGGAAGCAGTTGAAGGGTCACTTTCCCGTTTTTAGGACCCCTAACTAAAAACTTTTTTGTTTGAAATGCGTTTTTGGGGCACAAGGGGGCACCCTAAAAATACGGGTGTGGTGTCAAAATGTCGGGGAGGGTGTAAGCTATCTGGCAATACTTCATATGATTTTTTAGGACCTCAGGTTTGGCTACGGGAAGCAGTTTAAGGGTGACTCTAATTAAGCACCCTTTTCAAACCCCTTTTTTAGGGTCAAGGGGGGGTCCTAAAAATCGGGCCTGGCTACAGAATGTAGGTGGCTATTTTACCTATCTGCCAATACCTCATTTGATTTTTTAGGACCTCAGGTTTGGCAACCGGAAGCAGTCGAAGGTCACTTACTCATTTTTAACGACCACTAATTAAAAACTTTTTTGTTTGAAACCCCTTTTTGGGGCACAAGGGGGCACCCTAAAAATACGGGCCTGGTCTCAAAATGTCGGGGAGGGTGTAAGCTATCTGGCAATACCTCATTTGATTTTTTAGGACCTCAGGTTTGGCTACGGGAAGCAGTTGAAGGGTCACTTTGTCATTTTTAGGACCCCTAACTAAAAACTTTTTTGTTTGAAATGCGTTTTTGGGGCACAAGGGGGCACCCTAAAAATACGGGTGTGGTGTCAAAATGTCGGGGAGGGTGTAAGCTATCTGGCAATACTTCATATGATTTTTTAGGACCTCAGGTTTGGCTACGGGAAGCAGTTTAAGGGTGACTCTAATTAAGCACCCCTTTCAAACCCCTTTTTTAGGGTCAAGGGGGGGTCCTAAAAATCGGGCCTGGCTACAGAATGTAGGTGGCTATTTTACCTATCTGCCAATACCTCATTTGATTTTTTAGGACCTCAGGTTTGGCAACCGGAAGCAGTCGAAGGTCACTTACTCATTTTTAACGACCACTAATTAAAAACTTTTTTGTTTGAAACCCCTTTTTGGGGCACAAGGGGGCACCCTAAAAATACGGGCCTGGTCTCAAAATGTCGGGGAGGGTGTAAGCTATCTGGCAATACCTCATTTGATTTTTTAGGACCTCAGGTTTGGCTACGGGAAGCAGTTGAAGGGTCACTTTCCCGTTTTTAGGACCCCTAACTAAAAACTTTTTTGTTTGAAATGCGTTTTTGGGGCACAAGGGGGCACCCTAAAAATACGGGTGTGGTGTCAAAATGTCGGGGAGGGTGTAAGCTATCTGGCAATACTTCATATGATTTTTTAGGACCTCAGGTTTGGCTACGGGAAGCAGTTTAAGGGTGACTCTAATTAAGCACCCTTTTCAAACCCCTTTTTTAGGGTCAAGGGGGGGTCCTAAAAATCGGGCCTGGCTACAGAATGTAGGTGGCTATTTTACCTATCTGCCAATACCTCATTTGATTTTTTAGGACCTCAGGTTTGGCAACCGGAAGCAGTCGAAGGTCACTTACTCATTTTTAACGACCACTAATTAAAAACTTTTTTGTTTGAAACCCCTTTTTGGGGCACAAGGGGGCACCCTAAAAATACGGGCCTGGTCTCAAAATGTCGGGGAGGGTGTAAGCTATCTGGCAATACCTCATTTGATTTTTTAGGACCTCAGGTTTGGCTACGGGAAGCAGTTGAAGGGTCACTTTGTCATTTTTAGGACCCCTAACTAAAAACTTTTTTGTTTGAAATGCGTTTTTGGGGCACAAGGGGGCACCCTAAAAATACGGGTGTGGTGTCAAAATGTCAGGGAGGGTGTAAGCTATCTGGCAATACTTCATATGATTTTTTAGGACCTCAGGTTTGGCTACGGGAAGCAGTTTAAGGGTGACTCTAATTAAGCACCCCTTTCAAACCCCTTTTTTAGGGTCAAGGGGGGGTCCTAAAAATCGGGCCTGGCTACAGAATGTAGGTGGCTATTTTACCTATCTGCCAATACCTCATTTGATTTTTTAGGACCTCAGGTTTGGCAACCGGAAGCAGTCGAAGGTCACTTACTCATTTTTAACGACCACTAATTAAAAACTTTTTTGTTTGAAACCCCTTTTTGGGGCACAAGGGGGCACCCTAAAAATACGGGCCTGGTCTCAAAATGTCGGGGAGGGTGTAAGCTATCTGGCAATACCTCATTTGATTTTTTAGGACCTCAGGTTTGGCTACGGGAAGCAGTTGAAGGGTCACTTTGTCATTTTTAGGACCCCTAACTAAAAACTTTTTTGTTTGAAATGCGTTTTTGGGGCACAAGGGGGCACCCTAAAAATACGGGTGTGGTGTCAAAATGTCGGGGAGGGTGTAAGCTATCTGGCAATACTTCATATGATTTTTTAGGACCTCAGGTTTGGCTACGGGAAGCAGTTTAAGGGTGACTCTAATTAAGCACCCCTTTCAAACCCCTTTTTTAGGGTCAAGGGGGGGTCCTAAAAATCGGGCCTGGCTACAGAATGTAGGTGGCTATTTTACCTATCTGCCAATACCTCATTTGATTTTTTAGGACCTCAGGTTTGGCAACCGGAAGCAGTCGAAGGTCACTTACTCATTTTTAACGACCACTAATTAAAAACTTTTTTGTTTGAAACCCCTTTTTGGGGCACAAGGGGGCACCCTAAAAATACGGGCCTGGTCTCAAAATGTCGGGGAGGGTGTAAGCTATCTGGCAATACCTCATTTGATTTTTTAGGACCTCAGGTTTGGCTACGGGAAGCAGTTGAAGGGTCACTTTCCCGTTTTTAGGACCCCTAACTAAAAACTTTTTTGTTTGAAATGCGTTTTTGGGGCACAAGGGGGCACCCTAAAAATACGGGTGTGGTGTCAAAATGTCGGGGAGGGTGTAAGCTATCTGGCAATACTTCATATGATTTTTTAGGACCTCAGGTTTGGCTACGGGAAGCAGTTTAAGGGTGACTCTAATTAAGCACCCTTTTCAAACCCCTTTTTTAGGGTCAAGGGGGGGTCCTAAAAATCGGGCCTGGCTACAGAATGTAGGTGGCTATTTTACCTATCTGCCAATACCTCATTTGATTTTTTAGGACCTCAGGTTTGGCAACCGGAAGCAGTCGAAGGTCACTTACTCATTTTTAACGACCACTAATTAAAAACTTTTTTGTTTGAAACCCCTTTTTGGGGCACAAGGGGGCACCCTAAAAATACGGGCCTGGTCTCAAAATGTCGGGGAGGGTGTAAGCTATCTGGCAATACCTCATTTGATTTTTTAGGACCTCAGGTTTGGCTACGGGAAGCAGTTGAAGGGTCACTTTGTCATTTTTAGGACCCCTAACTAAAAACTTTTTTGTTTGAAATGCGTTTTTGGGGCACAAGGGGGCACCCTAAAAATACGGGTGTGGTGTCAAAATGTCAGGGAGGGTGTAAGCTATCTGGCAATACTTCATATGATTTTTTAGGACCTCAGGTTTGGCTACGGGAAGCAGTTTAAGGGTGACTCTAATTAAGCACCCCTTTCAAACCCCTTTTTTAGGGTCAAGGGGGGGTCCTAAAAATCGGGCCTGGCTACAGAATGTAGGTGGCTATTTTACCTATCTGCCAATACCTCATTTGATTTTTTAGGACCTCAGGTTTGGCAACCGGAAGCAGTCGAAGGTCACTTACTCATTTTTAACGACCACTAATTAAAAACTTTTTTGTTTGAAACCCCTTTTTGGGGCACAAGGGGGCACCCTAAAAATACGGGCCTGGTCTCAAAATGTCGGGGAGGGTGTAAGCTATCTGGCAATACCTCATTTGATTTTTTAGGACCTCAGGTTTGGCTACGGGAAGCAGTTGAAGGGTCACTTTGTCATTTTTAGGACCCCTAACTAAAAACTTTTTTGTTTGAAATGCGTTTTTGGGGCACAAGGGGGCACCCTAAAAATACGGGTGTGGTGTCAAAATGTCGGGGAGGGTGTAAGCTATCTGGCAATACTTCATATGATTTTTTAGGACCTCAGGTTTGGCTACGGGAAGCAGTTTAAGGGTGACTCTAATTAAGCACCCCTTTCAAACCCCTTTTTTAGGGTCAAGGGGGGGTCCTAAAAATCGGGCCTGGCTACAGAATGTAGGTGGCTATTTTACCTATCTGCCAATACCTCATTTGATTTTTTAGGACCTCAGGTTTGGCAACCGGAAGCAGTCGAAGGTCACTTACTCATTTTTAACGACCACTAATTAAAAACTTTTTTGTTTGAAACCCCTTTTTGGGGCACAAGGGGGCACCCTAAAAATACGGGCCTGGTCTCAAAATGTCGGGGAGGGTGTAAGCTATCTGGCAATACCTCATTTGATTTTTTAGGACCTCAGGTTTGGCTACGGGAAGCAGTTGAAGGGTCACTTTCCCGTTTTTAGGACCCCTAACTAAAAACTTTTTTGTTTGAAATGCGTTTTTGGGGCACAAGGGGGCACCCTAAAAATACGGGTGTGGTGTCAAAATGTCGGGGAGGGTGTAAGCTATCTGGCAATACTTCATATGATTTTTTAGGACCTCAGGTTTGGCTACGGGAAGCAGTTTAAGGGTGACTCTAATTAAGCACCCTTTTCAAACCCCTTTTTTAGGGTCAAGGGGGGGTCCTAAAAATCGGGCCTGGCTACAGAATGTAGGTGGCTATTTTACCTATCTGCCAATACCTCATTTGATTTTTTAGGACCTCAGGTTTGGCAACCGGAAGCAGTCGAAGGTCACTTACTCATTTTTAACGACCACTAATTAAAAACTTTTTTGTTTGAAACCCCTTTTTGGGGCACAAGGGGGCACCCTAAAAATACGGGCCTGGTCTCAAAATGTCGGGGAGGGTGTAAGCTATCTGGCAATACCTCATTTGATTTTTTAGGACCTCAGGTTTGGCTACGGGAAGCAGTTGAAGGGTCACTTTGTCATTTTTAGGACCCCTAACTAAAAACTTTTTTGTTTGAAATGCGTTTTTGGGGCACAAGGGGGCACCCTAAAAATACGGGTGTGGTGTCAAAATGTCGGGGAGGGTGTAAGCTATCTGGCAATACTTCATATGATTTTTAGGACCTCAGGTTTGGCTACGGGAAGCAGTTTAAGGGTGACTCTAATTAAGCACCCCTTTCAAACCCCTTTTTTAGGGTCAAGGGGGGGTCCTAAAAATCGGGCCTGGCTACAGAATGTAGGTGGCTATTTTACCTATCTGCCAATACCTCATTTGATTTTTTAGGACCTCAGGTTTGGCAACCGGAAGCAGTCGAAGGTCACTTACTCATTTTTAACGACCACTAATTAAAAACTTTTTTGTTTGAAACCCCTTTTTGGGGCACAAGGGGGCACCCTAAAAATACGGGCCTGGTCTCAAAATGTCGGGGAGGGTGTAAGCTATCTGGCAATACCTCATTTGATTTTTTAGGACCTCAGGTTTGGCTACGGGAAGCAGTTGAAGGGTCACTTTGTCATTTTTAGGACCCCTAACTAAAAACTTTTTTGTTTGAAATGCGTTTTTGGGGCACAAGGGGGCACCCTAAAAATACGGGTGTGGTGTCAAAATGTCGGGGAGGGTGTAAGCTATCTGGCAATACTTCATATGATTTTTTAGGACCTCAGGTTTGGCTACGGGAAGCAGTTTAAGGGTGACTCTAATTAAGCACCCCTTTCAAACCCCTTTTTTAGGGTCAAGGGGGGGTCCTAAAAATCGGGCCTGGCTACAGAATGTAGGTGGCTATTTTACCTATCTGCCAATACCTCATTTGATTTTTTAGGACCTCAGGTTTGGCAACCGGAAGCAGTCGAAGGTCACTTACTCATTTTTAACGACCACTAATTAAAAACTTTTTTGTTTGAAACCCCTTTTTGGGGCACAAGGGGGCACCCTAAAAATACGGGCCTGGTCTCAAAATGTCGGGGAGGGTGTAAGCTATCTGGCAATACCTCATTTGATTTTTTAGGACCTCAGGTTTGGCTACGGGAAGCAGTTGAAGGGTCACTTTCCCGTTTTTAGGACCCCTAACTAAAAACTTTTTTGTTTGAAATGCGTTTTTGGGGCACAAGGGGGCACCCTAAAAATACGGGTGTGGTGTCAAAATGTCGGGGAGGGTGTAAGCTATCTGGCAATACTTCATATGATTTTTTAGGACCTCAGGTTTGGCTACGGGAAGCAGTTTAAGGGTGACTCTAATTAAGCACCCTTTTCAAACCCCTTTTTTAGGGTCAAGGGGGGGTCCTAAAAATCGGGCCTGGCTACAGAATGTAGGTGGCTATTTTACCTATCTGCCAATACCTCATTTGATTTTTTAGGACCTCAGGTTTGGCAACCGGAAGCAGTCGAAGGTCACTTACTCATTTTTAACGACCACTAATTAAAAACTTTTTTGTTTGAAACCCCTTTTTGGGGCACAAGGGGGCACCCTAAAAATACGGGCCTGGTCTCAAAATGTCGGGGAGGGTGTAAGCTATCTGGCAGAGATACGTATAAGGAGATGGGAAACTTCCGTACGTCTCACCCCCCAAAACCCATTTGTTTACATTGTTGTTTTTGTAATTTCATTTCGTGTCTGTGAGTAGATGTGAAAAGCAACAACAATGTAATGAGGTGAAATTTTTTATTTGACAGCTTGTTTTTTTTTTTTTATTCCGATTTTAGTAAACAATTATAAATTGTTCTTTTTCTATACAAAATCGACTAAAATACTATATTAAAATGTTTTAAAATATTATTACACCATCCCAAAAAGCCGTAGAGAACATAAACCACAATAAATTCTCTTTATCAAAAGCACAGTCACAAATCAAAACCATCACGCATCATCACAATCACAACCACACAAGCAAACTCGAGAAACAACCAATAACGATGGCAAAATAAATTAAATTTTTGATTTGACTTTTGTGTGGTGGATTTTTTTGTGATGTGGGGTGAGCTAGGGAACGTTCCAGAGTTAAGAAATTCCGAGAAATTGTGTTTTCGATTAAATTCTTGCCCAAACCTTAATGCGACAGTGCGTCACGACAGTGCGACAAGAATTTTTGTATGAAGAACGCATAGCGCTTTGTCGCATTTGGTATGGGTACACTCATATGACGCTGTGTAAATAAATTTTGCCGTAGTCGTGTCACAGTGTCGCACTTTGGTTCGGGCAAGCCTTAATTCTTTTCGGGAACTTCTGAAAATCAAGATAAAACCCAGAAAATTACTCACATTATTTAAATGTGTCTGTGAACGCAAGAAGAAAATCATTTTCTTTTAATTAATGTAGGTGAGCGAAGTTACTTTAAAAGGAGCAAAACGCATAATTTATCTTTTTCAAAGTTCACTCTATTCAGTTTATAATAATTGATAATAAATCAATGATTTATATAATTGATCAATTCATAACTGCAGAAAGATGAACGTACATTTCAAGTAAGTACACAAGTAAAGGCTTGCCCAAACCAAACTCCGACACTGCGACACAACAGTGTCGCAAAATTTATTTACACAGCGTCATATGGAAGTAACCACACCAAATGCGATAAAGCGCAAAGTGTTTTTCATATAAAAGTTCTTGAGCTGTCGTGTCGCAGTGTCGCACTTTGGTTTCGGCAAGCCTTAAAACTAAACGTAAACTGAAAAAGTGTTATAACCTGTTTC
This sequence comes from Meliscaeva auricollis, assembly GCA_948107695.1. Classification (NCBI taxonomy): domain Eukaryota; kingdom Metazoa; phylum Arthropoda; class Insecta; order Diptera; family Syrphidae; genus Meliscaeva; species Meliscaeva auricollis. The sequence continues at coordinate 29,177 of OX403619.1, forward strand.
GACTAGAGATAAATGGCGCAAGTCCTAAAACATTTAAAAGCTACTCTTAAAACTTATAAGAGTCGACTCTAAAAAAATAATTTTAGATTAAAGGCTTTCCCAAACCAAAGTGCGACAGTGAGTCATGACAACGCCAAAATTTATTTACACAGCGTCATATGAGAGTACCCACACCAAATGCTATTAAACGCAAAACATTTTTCATATAAAAATCGTGTCGCACATGTCGTGACGCACTGTCGCAAATTATTTTCAAGTATTTAGAGTAGTGGCAGAAATATGAAAAGATTTTTTTGCGGCGTCGCCATCGGCAGAAATTATTCGCTCGAAAATTGTATTATTTTTTTCTTTTGCGCGGCGATGTTAACTAGTCTTAAGAGTAGTGGGAGAAAAATAAAAACATTTTTTGTCGGCATCGACGGCCGCGGCGCGGCCGTCGATGCCGACAAAAAATGTTTTTATTTTTCTCCCACTACTCTCGGTCCGGGCGCCGCCCCACCACCTCTCTTACCCCTCTTCTCTCACCTTCCTACCCTTTTTCCTCTTCCCCACCCTTCTCCCCAACACTATCCCACCTTACCTTTCTACCCACCCATCCTTTTTCCACCTTACACATTTTTCAGAACTATTTTTATTTCATAGCCCTGGGCAGGAATCGAACCTGCTACAGCTGAGCTATCGACTACACGCGTCAACCCACTCAGCCATACTCTTGCTTATGAATGTGTATTCGGAACTTAATCACATTTTAACTATTTTTCTTTTCTATAATAATTGGTTTAAGTATTTGTTTTATAAGTAGAAAAACTCACTAGATGTCGTCTTTATATTTGTGTTAAACAGAACTGGTTTATGTCCTCGGTATGATGATTAGCAAAGTCACTAAACCAGGACTCTCATTTTCGACTCCCATCGATGAACCAATTTTTTTTTTTTTTTTGATAAGTTTTTATTCTTTATTGAATAAAGCATATACACCATAGGTATATCTTATTATTTTATGTGGTCTAGTGCCTTAGTAGTCAAACAAATAAAAAAAAAATCATTCACAACTAAGTACTTCGAAAAAAGTCGTGCTGGTATTTGCTTAAATACAAGAAGAAAAAAGTAAATTGAACTAAACAGAAATAATTTGAGATTTCGTCAGTTTTATATCCCTGGTTCGATGTTTTGTTTTGTAAGTGTCTCTATAGCTTCTATACAAAGTTCTTTTATCGCTTTCTTCAACATTACAAAAAAAATGTACGCCAGTTTTCTGTTGTGGGAAAATATTCAAGAAAGCGTTTCATAAGAAGGTCAGGGACTTTTAGAAGTAAGCTAGGTGCGCGATAGTTTGAAAAATAGTCCACAAGACGATAAGAAATTTATTTGAAATTTAAATAGATGTATGAAAGCAAACTTTCCATTTTGTTTGTTTCCTTTCTTCATGTATGCATTGTGGGAATAAAACATATAAACTTTCATAAAATTAATGTGTAGTTGTTGTTTAACGAAAAAAAATTGGTACCACTATTTTTAAAGAGATTTCACTGATATTCTACTCATTCAAAACACTAAATAGAAAATAGAGTATTATGTCCGTTTTTCATTGCACGTCCAGAAGATACCGGAAGTATCCAGAAGTCTTCTGAATCTGTTTAATTGTGTCTATATGTCATTTTTGTGCCAAAGAAACTGTTTCAGAAGATTTCTGAATCCTTCCGGACTTCCAATCAAAAACGACATAAGTGTACTAGGCGAGGTAATTTGTTCGTGGTATTATCTATATAAGATCCAGCACTTACAGCACATTTTGTTACTTGATTGACATCTCTAGGACAACTACTTACCAAAATGAAGTTGAAGCGCGAACAAAGTTGTTACCAAAACCTAATACTTCATGGTAAAATTGGGTGATAATATTGTTCAAATGCTAGGCAAGAACTAATGTTAATCTTTTCTAAACCAACATTATCGCATTTGAAATAAAGTAAAAGTTACACAAGGCCAAATTGGCGTTGTGAATATGAAAGTTTTAGAAACTTTAAATTAGCTCTTGTCACTTTTTTAAAGTGGAAATACCAAATACTTAGACTGGGCATTACTTTTTAACTTTTTTGAAAAATAATCTTACAGGATTTTAAAGTTTTTGGGTCCTCTTATATGTTCATGAAAGAAAATGTAATAAAAATAAATATTAAGACAGAAAGGCATTGGACCTATGAAGGTACAAATTATATACAACTTAATCTTGTTTTTATTATTCTATATTGGCAATATGAATCATTATAAATTAAAAAAAATTACAGTTTATTAAAATAACACTATAGTTTTGGAGGATTATCAATGTTTTTTCCATGATATTGTATGAATGAATGAAATGAAAATCACAGCGGTTGAGCGCAAGAACAGCATCATTCCTGGATTTGTAGTATGCCTCCACTTAATCAACGACGAATGTAGCCTTTTGTATCAATTTGGTTATCAAATGGTATATTTTGCTCATTAATTGGATTTCACAAGTAGAGCATTTTTGCATATTCTCCTCAAAATTGAAGTTTTTGGATTTGTACTGCTCTTTTACTCACCGATTTTTGTACATTAACTAAAAATGTGGCAAACACACTTTACCTGCAAATAGTTCAGATACAACTGTAATCCACAGTGCTAATACGAACATGATATAGGAGATGCCTATCTTGTACGTATTTGGAAGTTGATATGCTTGACCGCCGATTTCGTCAACATGAAAACCCAGCGGAAAAATTACTGCAGCAAGGCAAAACAAGACCATAGCTGTGAATCCTACCCATCTAGCGTAAGGAATAACATTGCGGTCCCATGTACTCGAGGCCAATAGTATTACTGTAGTGGTTACACAAATGCATCCAACAAATATGCAAACTAATGCCAAGAGCCATTCGATTTGCAGCTCAGGAGTGAAACACACTTGCGGTCTATTGTACAAGGTCATGCAGGTCCACATAAGTCCCAGCCGGATGTCCCCTTATAAAAAGCACATAAATTATGACAATTAACAACTTGGGAGTTTATTGATAGATTTTGTACCTGCTTCTTCTGTGACAATCCAATCAGGCATAGCCAAACTAACAATTGCGAAAACATCTGCAGCCATAAATAATGTGGCACTTATTGTTGTTAGTTTATCCATTGATTTTCTTTTCCTATAAATATATTTAGTTATGAACAAGAAAATATTCAGATTTATGCACAAATTTTGATGTAATGTATGCACATCAGAAATGTATTTATTTTATATTTAAACAAAGAAGTGATGGGTGAGTTCCTACAGAAGTTATCGACAGGTTTTTGCAATCGACAAATATAATCGATTGCAGAATGAACATTTTAAGATTTATTTTGTCATAATACTGGCATACTTATATTTGTTGTTACTTAAGGCAATAAGTCAACACGTTGACCCGGCTTTGTGATACGTGAATATTTTTAAATACATACTTTATGTTAAATTTTATTTGTCAAAATCGATTTTTGTATACGACCAAAATGAAATTATTTCTCATCTACAGTGCACTCACTTCCCATTCACATATACTGACACTATACAGCCGACAGTCGATGATACAAATTGTACCAACCTCTAGAAAAAAAAAAACCTGTCAATTCATAAAATTGAGACACCACAGAACGAGACAGCTACAAATTTTTCGCGCCGCTAGTTCACAAGACTATCCAACATTTTAAAACAAATTAAATTACAAATAAGCAAGTTTTAATTGTAGTAGGAAACATTTTTTTATATTAAAATATGCCCCCACAAAGGAAAAGAGAAAAGGATTTGGATATGTACAAATTGAGTGGCATACAGGCCGATCAGGAACTGTTTTTGCAAGCGTTCGAAAGTGAGTCTCTATTTGATATTTATGTTTAATGAAACTATTAATAATCTCCCTTTTTAATTGGCAGAGCCCACGCAAATATATCGTTTTCTCAGGAATCGCCATGGAACAAGTGTAAGATTTTTGGTTGTTCTATAGTTATTTGTACTAATTTTTTGTTCTCTTCCTTCCCAGCCAATATTTTTAAACCGAACGCTTAGCTATATGAAAGATCGAATGTCGAGGAGCAACAAAAAGCGTTCAACTTTTAAAGTTAACACACTTCTCGACACTATTTCACATAAAACAGATACTGTGGGTAATTATTTAAACATTGTGTTTATGGGCCTCTTCGATAAAAACGAAGAGAATGAAGAGTGGAAAACTGGAGACATGGCTAACGTTCATACGACAATGTATAAAATAACAAAAAATAAGCGCAAAGAAAGCAATGCCGATTTTCAGGAGATTTTGGTAAGTGCCTATGCATTTGTGTTATAACTATATGAGAATATTTGTTCTTTCCTTAGACTCATCTCTCAAGAGTCACTATTAATCCGTCAACCGATATCGACAAATATTCAGCAGTTTGCATTCCAATGCAAGCGTTACGTCCTCTGAGCGACCAACACACGATTTACAAGGTGTTATTCAGAGTTGAAGTTGTGCCTTTGATAAAAAATAATTCCAGCTTGGAAAACGACGATGGTCAGTATAAATAAATCATGTCAATCGTAATAAAGTGTATTTCAAAATTTCCTACATTATCTCACACTAAATTCTACAGAATCTTCTTGGTTCAGTTAGATTTGCAATTAACAATAAACTAGTTTTGTTAGCCCGAAAAAAATACATCGTTTGATAAAAATCGATCAGATCATTGCGTTCACACAGCTTACAAAATTGTATACGCGATGTTGAGAACACTTTATCCTTTGCTGATGCTGCAGTCCAGAGCATTTCTTTTATTATTTATCATTTGTCATAATTTCCTTCGAAGAACCGTACAGATGACTATAAATTTATTCTCCTAACCAAATTATCTCTGGTTTCCTTAAACATTTTGGCCGACAGACCCGATGCGATTTAGTTTGTAAATTTATTCTTTAAGAAAATAAAAGCCAGTATTTTTTATCTAATCCAGGGGTTTCGTTTGTTGTCGTGTGTAAACAGCACATCTGTACCGGGACTTCTGAAGATGAGTTTGTAATGTTTCCACTGGTCTCTTACACTTGGTGTAGATGTTTAAGGTATGAACATTCCATGTGCAAATCCGAAATGTTTGATTTGCTATGGTCTTCAACATTTAGATCAGTCAAATACGAGACATAACACATGAATTTTTCCGTGATAAAGAAAATAATCTTCCTTCGACGCATGGAAGACCAGTTTCTTAATATAAGCCTATGCTCCAAACATGTTGCAGTAGCGTATATAAGGTGTTCAATAAGTTGAGCGTCCTGATGCGAACTGTGGAAACGACGCCTTACCTGATGGAGATGCTTGGATTCAGTCAGGATAATATTAATTGGCTTCGTTTTTGTGTACTTCTTCTTACTTTGTAATAGCTCTTTGCATAAACCCATTTTTTTTTTTTAATTTAGATATGCCATCTAAGCGACCTAAACTGTGTTCAACAAACTTTGGATGCGAACTCGTAGTTTTTGAAAAAAATTGTGGAAGCATCGGAGAAGGAGAATACGAAGCGGCACTCCAAGAATTTAATTCAACTATTCTTAAGTGTTTTTCACCAAAAAAACGCACATGGGAGACACTACCGGACAGCTACATCCCAGTAACTCTCAAATTTGAAGTCTTTAATCAATGCCCTATGCTTAAATTCCGCTTAAATTGGTCAAATGCATCTATATCAAGTTTTGTTGACGCCAAATATATATGCGCAAATGTAGTTGCCGACATAGAAAATACCGAAAGCAACAACACATCCACAAATTTTAAAAATAACAACAATTCGATAAATATGCAGACAAACGCCTTCAAGCCCAAAATTGTAATTGAAGAAAAACTTCAAATAGTTTATAACTTTATTTATAGCAATAACACACGACAGCAAACCGAATACACACAGGAGGTGGTTTGTCCGTGGTGTGGATTAGATTGTCTGCGTTTGTACGCCTTGTTGAAACACTTGAAACTGTGTCATGCTCGATTTAATTTCACATATCATCCAGCTGGCAACGGTGCCCGAATAGATGTAACAATCAATGATTCTTATGATGGGTCATATGCAGGATCACCATATGATTTAGTGGGCCCATCTGGTTGTTCTTTTGCAAGAACATGTGGCCCAGTAAGGCGAACATCTGTAACCAATCTTCTTGTATGTCGTCCACGTCGACAAAAGACTTGTCTTGATGAGTTTCTTGTTTTGGATGAGGATGATTTAACTAACCAGAGACCCTATATAACAGGTCATAACCGGTGAGTAGTATATGTAAACTCTGAAGGTTTTCACATACAACTTATACGATTTTTTAAAGGCTCTATCATCATACCGAAACGTGCTTGCCTGTTCATCCAAAAGAGCTAGATATCGATTCCGAGGGAGAAAGTGATCCTCTTTGGTTGCGCCAAAAAACTGTTCAAATGATCGACGAATTCTCCGATGTAAATGAAGGCGAAAAAGAACTTATGAAACTATGGAACCTGCATGTGATGAAAAATGGATACGTTGGTGACTGTCAGCTTTCGTTGGCATGTGATATGTTTTTGGATGCAAAGGGGCGCGAAATTATTCAAAAAAATCTATATCGAAATTTTATTTTACATATGTGTTCATTGTTCGATTATGGTCTAGTTTCACCAGAGACAGTTTATAAGACCATTCAAAAGCTCCAAGGCATTTTAAGCAAATATCCCGAAGGTCAAAAATTAATATCAGAGTCTCGAGCAATCCAGCTAGATTTTTGGTTGAAAGTGGGAATCCACAAGCAAGTCGAACAGAAACTTAAATCTCCTCAGAAGCAAAGTGAGAGCAGAAACTCAACAGAAATATTAAACAGCCAATCAACCAAGACAATGAAGCCCCCAAAGCCAAAAACTACACCCATAAGTAAAAGTGCATTGGGACTCAATGCATTGAAAACCAACATTAATCAGGGATCGGTAAACGGAGCCACAACAGTAAAAAACAGTTATATCAAGACGGAAAAACGATCTAGTGATGTTAATTCTTCAAAGAACAATATCGAAACACCTGTACCTAAACCCTTGATCAAAAGAAGACTATCATTACTTAAAGGTGAGTGTATATGATTCATCTTTCAAACAAATTTTACAAACCGATACATTTCATCTGGGTAACATCAGGCATTTATCATTTCATCTTTTTGTTTTGGACTTTATTATGTGTTTTAATTATTATGACATTGACTCATTCAATAGTGCATTTTCACCCAACCTCATTCGAATTGTCAATTCTGTATGATCGCAATGCAATTTAATTCTTTTTTTCAATTCCAGACGATTCCTAATTGACTACATAATATATAAACTGACTTTCATGTATAATTTTCTTCTTTCGTGATATACTGCTTCTATCCTCAAAAAATCGGTTTTGAGTAACCTGTAAAAAAGGTGCCTTAAAAAATCACTTGAATAAATCAACAGGAGGTCTCCATAATTAGGCATATACTCCAGTGAAATTAGGAAATGAAATTGCATTTTTCGCGGGACAAAACCATTTTTCATGGTATGTGTTTGGATGTATGTCCTTATCATAAAACGCAATTTGTTGGGACGATAGAGGGGCAGAAGCAGCCGCAATCTTTAAAAAGAAATTAGTTGTATTTGTATTTAATAACTGCATTGCCTTTCATTTTAAAATCAAATAGCTAAACACAAACTTATTAAACATAAAATTGTCTAAGAAAAGGGGATATTTACAAACTCTAAGTTATAGTTCCTCAAAGTTCACTTATAACTTTATTTTAATATACATTTTATTCCGCTTTTTTGAAAACGATTTTTTTGGATTCTAATGCAACAGACGGAATATTGTTCTAGACACATTTTTTAAATACATTTTTGGAGACCAAGATTTTCTCTATAATTTCCTTTCATATATTATCAAATCGGTTGGAAGAGGGCTGAGCAGTAGACAAAACAAAAAAACGCCGTGAAATTCCCATACAAAGTGTACGGACAAAATTAGTCCGTTCTAAACATTAAAATAAAAGGCTCAAATTTGGTGAGAAATTTGTATTTAATGTCTAGAACAATATTCCGTCTGTTGCATTAGAATCCAACAACTTCGTTTTCAAAAAAAAGGATTCTAATACATACATATTTTGCAAGCACTGTAAAGTTAAAGTTCACGATTTATGAATGAAAAGCAAGAAATAAAGCCAGTTTTCTTGAGCCGACAGCAGATATTTTCGAAAGGACGACATGCAAAATCGTGAAGAAAAAACAAAAAAAAACTTGATAATTATAATTCATCTGAGAAATATAATTTCTCTTAAATTAGCATTCTTTATATTAAAACCAATGCATTGTCTTTTTATCTAAGTCTAGAGACCTCAATCTTGATGATCGGATTAATAGAACGCAAGATAAACAAGATAATTTAAACGAACCTTTTTTGAACACATGTGTATATGAAAATGTCTTTCCACGTAAAAAAAATATGTCCCACGACCACTCTTATATGAACTAAATATAATTTACAACTTTATCTACTCATGGATTTTGTTTGCATATAATTTTTTAGATAATTTATTATTAATAAGTGTTAATAAGTTTGTCATTGGTCATTTTGTGTTTAAATGAAAGTCAAAGGAGTTATTAAACAAAATCAAACTCGATCCCAAGATGGCGGCTCCTCCCACCACTATATCACCCCAAAATATTGTGTTTTTTTTTTTAAATACATTCCATGACAAATTTCGTTCCGCAAAAATGTAATTTCATGACTATATTTTGACTTAATCGACTGAGCTAATAAATTATGTTTATGTACATATATATGTATATAAATGTAAAATAAATTAAAGATCAATTTCAATGTTAATCACGTAAATATTTGGAGAAGTTTTTTTTATATAAGGGTTATATTAGCTGTATTTTATTTTCACCCGAATCTGATCCGGATTCGATTTTGTTTTAAAAATTACATACAACATTATAACGAAAACAACACACAAAACTGGATTTTGGAGATTTTTATAGTAAAGGAATTTTTTATGTTTTCCAAAAATGTGTGTTTCTTTGTAAATAACCAACCGCAATAGTATTCGTAAACAAATCAAATTCTTTCCGATTATATCTCAAATTGGGGCCGTCAGACGCACAGTGGCCTAACTGATTTTTTTCACTATTTTTTTAAAGACGATATGCTATTTTTAGGGATATGTAGTAGATGTACCTGTCGAGAAAAAAATAAATTTTTGTTACAGCAAATATTAGTTATATCAGTTAAGCGACTATGGCTCTCTCGGTCTCAATTGAACGTTTTAAAAAGGTCAGTGCTTGTTTATCCATAAGAACATGATTAATTTCATTGAATATATCAAAAGATATTTGAAAACATTGAGAAAAGGTTATTACTATCCTCAAATATAACATGATCAAATTTAAAGTCTGATTTTGGAAAGCAATCCTTATTAAGAGATTCAAAATCTAATTGGGTTCTCATCAACGCCGATAAGAAATGCAATAACTAACCGCTAAAGACAACCACACCCTAGCGGAAGCCGGCAATGTAGCAAAAATTAATAAAACGGTCCGCCAGGCATTCCAAATTTAATCTTTGTACGTCAATAATTTTATGTTATCACTCACACACAAAATCTGCTGTGGGCTCATAGTCTATTTTGATGGCGCTTGCAATCCAGGATGGATTACGGACTCAACCAACATGCCTCAGGAGCTAGCTCTGTCCCTAGCTTACATCCTTAGTTTTCCTGTGCTTCGTACACTATCAGGGTTGGATTCAAAGACTTGTCGGATTGGTGCGCTGATGTCCATACGCTCCACGTGTCCCAGCTATATCAGCCGCTGTATTTTCAGCTTCTTGACCAGGTCAACGTTGCTGTACAGCCCCTAAAGCTAGTCGTTGAATCTTCTTCTTCATACTCCTTCGATACGATAGGACCAAAAATCACTCGGAGAATCTTTCTCTCAAAGCTACCAAGCTAATTTTCATCCGAATCTTTTATAGCCATGCTTCTGCACCATGCGGCAGGACTGGTATAATTAAGTTCTTGTATAGCGTTTCACTGTTTCTATGAAAGAGGGCTTTACTACTTTAATGCCTTCTCAGTCCGAAGAAACGGCGAGTGGCAATAGTAATTCTCCGTTTGATCTCTGAACTGATGTCGTTGTTTGAATTTATTGTGGATCCCAGGTAAACAAAGTCTTTGACTGAAGTTATGACTATGCATCGTGACATTTTGGCCGAGTTGACGATGTTGAGATTCCCTTCTCATTGATAGCATATACTTCGTTTTCCATTTAATATTTTCGCCGCCTACGATTCAATACTGGCAAATACACCAACCACAGCTCGATCTGTTCTACCGATTATGTCTATGTGGTGTTCCTAGCGGCTTTGACGAAGCAGCGAAATTTCTCCATTGTCATCCTGCACAAGCGGACTAGTTTGGCAGGGATGCCGATATATGACATGGCTCTGTACAACTCGTCTCTATTCACGCTTTCATACGCGATTTTAAAATCGCTAAAGAGGTGGTGTGTATCGATCTGGAATTCCCGGGATTTCTGTGAACATTTGATCGACTGTTGACTTGTCTGGCCTAATACCACACTAATAGGGCCCAATCAGATCGTTTACAAAAGGTTTTAAGCGGTCACACAATATCGAGGACAGTATTTTGCATGCGACGCTTAGGAGTTTACGAGGCACGTACAGATCCGAAATTCGTTGTTCTTGTTTCGATTGCTAGGTTTGTCAACATTAAGATCATCCGTATCCTAAGCATGTTGTTGTTTCGGAATAAAGTTTTTTTTTCTGTGGTAGGAAAGTTACCCCTTTGCCCAACCCCCATCCTGGAGGACCAGACTGTTAGATAACTCCAAGAGCGGGGAGCCGGATAAAACCACTCCTTATCGGTCTGCGCTCCGAATATGTCGTAAAAATGGGGATCATATTTTCCAGCCATCAAACAAAACATATAGAGCCTTTGCGGTGATGCAAAAACAGTAATTTGCAAAAGTCAAACCAATGAATAACTGGGAAGCTATACAGCAATCATACGCGAAAAGGTCGATACCAAAAACGTTTAAAAACTGCATTAATTTTACTTCCTTCAAGTATTTCAATGTGGATTCTCATTGCACTACTAATTTTTTGAAATGCTATTTTTGGAAAACATTTAAGTAACCAAATTTAAATATGTATATTTTTTTTAAATACCTTCTTAAAATCAAAAATGTTGGTTAAAAAATCATATGTCAATTTTTTTTTGTTAAAAAAATGGGTTAATATGTATGTATATTTAAAATTTTATCATCAAGTGATCCACTGTTTATCTGACCACAGCAATGTTATATATTATTTTACAAAGTATTATTTAGATTTTAAATTGTTTTGCTTTGCTTCTATAACGTGTTAATGATATAGATCGCAAGGCAAAACAATTTACAATTACAATTTAACACTAAAAAAAAAAAGTTAAACTCAGTACATTAATTAATAAATCACAACCATTAACAACATTCATTTTATTTAAGAAATAATAATTAACAAAAACAATTCCACAACAAAAGCCATTAATATCAATAGTAAAAGTTTTTATTAGAAGCTAGTGTTTTTATAAACCATATTTCGATTAATCTTCATACATACAAAAACAGCAGTTCTTGTGTCTTTGACTAAAAAATTGAAGTAATAATGAAAGGGGAAAGTAATTGTTAAAAAAAAATTATTTTAGCAAAAAAAGCGCGGAAAAAGAATTGGCGATATGAAGGATTTGCGAAATAATTTCTGCCGAAATGCCACATTTTGATAAAATATTATTTATGTGGGTACATGGTACATAAATACCTAGCTCAAATTCAGTTCAGATTGTATGTAACTATTATTACACATTTTCTGCTTTAAATTGCTTCTTTTCCTTTGATTGTGTTAAAGGAGTTGTTTATTATCGAAAAAAAAGGATGTGTCATTATTCTGTTCCGCGCGGTCATAACTCAACATATGGCCCCGTATACTTTATTAAATATTAACAAATTATATTCCATTAAAGAAAAAACAGTTATATGAAAAGATCTTTTGGGGTGTAATGAATAATATTGAGTAGTAATGTTCACAAACCTACAACCAGAAAAAAAAGAGTAGGTATTCTAAGGAAAAGAACATTGATTCGGGTGCCTGTCTGAGAATTAGAAGAAAATGTGTTCCCAAATTACAATTAATTAAAAATACCCATTTGAAAAAAAATCATGCAATCGTAGGTAGCCTGCAGCGGGCTATCTTTATTTTTGCCAAGCTTTTGTTAGCATGCAAAATTGTTTATTTTTAGTTTTTATTACCATTCAATCTCTATCCCAAATTAGATCCAACACCGACCAAACAAAAGAGTAATCCACAGAAATCAACTGCACTACCGCCCACGGAAAAGCAGTTACCAGTACATCAAATTATAACTCGGCGGCAATCGATTTCAGCCATGAGTCATCAGCAAACTCATTCTCTGCGGACACGGTTATCTGTTCCCCTAACCAAAATTGAGAAAGAAAAACATTAAATGTTTTACAAAATCCAATCGAGAAATGATATGAATCGAACGTGCGATTAAAAAAGAGGTAACAAAACATATCTCGAATTTTAAACTAAAAACCTAATAGAAAAGTTGAAATACACCAGAGAACCTCCCAGTAATTATTATAACCATTTTTCGCAAACATAACTGATTTGCATCTCCAAATAGGAAGTATCTAATTGTTAAAAAAATATTTTAAAACGGTATTTGTAAATTTAGCCACAAGTAAATGATATGCCTACGGGGTGCCCCAAAATCACCGCCTCAGATGAAAACCATTGGTCCCAGAGGTCATTCTATGGCGAACAACTTGAAGCAATTTTCTCGTTTTCAATTCGTTTTCGAGTTATTACGGTTTTTAAGATTCTATGTTCCTAACGACGACTTCCGAATTTGAATTTGAAGGATTTGTTGTTTTACTTTGTCTTACAATTTTTTCTTGTGCATATAACGGTTTTCCCTCATTGTTTTACCAAAACCCAATTTTTATTGTTTTTTTAAGTTTTTTTCTCATTTTTTTATCATAGAATTAAAAAACACGTTACTAAGAGGTCATTTTTGCTGCTTATCTTGAAAGCCCAGTTAACTTACTTTACAAAACATAAGTTTCATTGAGTAAAGTAGATCAATGATCTTAATTATCATTAAAAAACAAACTGAGTGAAATTTAAAGTAAATTGTATTTATTTTTACTTTCAATCAGTTTTTTTTACGATAATTAAAATATTGATCTATTTTATGCAATAAAATGTATGGTTCTTAAGTAAAAAAAACTTAGCTTTCATAATAAGCAGTAAAAAAACTATCCATGTTTTTTTAATAAAATGATAAATAAAAGTGAGAAAAAATAAATAAAAGTAAAAAACAATTAAAATTGGGTTTGGTAAAACAATGAGGGAAAACCGTTATATGCACAAGAAAAAATTGTAAGACAAAGTAAAACAACAAATCCTTCAAATTCAAATTCGGAAGGCAATATAAAACAACTATAAATTCTTAAAAATCTTACGAATAGGACGTCGTTTGGCAAAGATAAGGCCAGATAAAGGAAAATAAATCCAAAATCATAAAATCCTATATAACTCAAAAATGAAGCGAAAACGAGAATATTATTACCTCATAGGTTTTTCGCCTTAGCATGACCTCAGGAACCCATGGTTTTTGTTTGCGACGGTGACTGTGAGGCACCCTGTATAATCAGGACATCAACTTTTCAAGTAGGTACATAATTTTATACAATATGTACATTGTATCCTACTACTAAAGGATATTTCCATTGTGACATATGTGACCCATTTCTTATGTTTACCGATCTTAGCTTTTGTAATAAACACTAATACCTAGTAAAGTAATAGTCCAGCAAATTTGTGAAAAAATCGACACCTGTAGAACCAATTTTGTTTGCATGTTGTTTGGGTATATGCCCTTATGAAAGATGCAATTTTTCGACTTCAAGGGTGCGCCGCTCGGACTGCCATTTTGAATAAAAGATGCAAAAAGTACATTTCACGTAATAACTGATTTGTTATTCAATTTATGTAAAATGTGTCAAGACAAAATCATAAAATAACATAACTCTTTTGCATACAATCATTTTTCGAAGTTAAACAGGTACCAAGATGCAGTGCGGGAAAAAGCTTTTAAACTCTCAAAATTGTTAAATTTTGTTAAAATCAAGATGGTATGATATTTCTAAGCAAAGTTTTATAGCTTGTGTTTCAGTGCAACAGATACATTTTACTGAAAATAATTAATATTATTTAATGGTACAATGATAAAATTGAAACTGAACTCACTAATTTATACGTTCTAGTGACAAGTCAAACATTCATGCCAAATATGATCACTGTGACATTATTTAAAAAGGGTTTTCAGTAAAAATGAATCTGTTGCACTGAAATACAAGCTATATATAAAAAGGGTCATAAACTTGCTTAGAAATCATCATCTCATTCGATTCAGTATATAACAAAGCTTACATAAAGATAGTATGATCCCTCTAATTGTGTCCAAAAATATAGCCAAATCACGAATATCCAATATGTCTGCGGTATTTTTCCACGATGATTTGCCAAACCCCAGTCTGGGAATGTTGATACCTTTCAGATATGAGTAAGGGATTGTTGTGCACAATTTCCAACAATGTTCAGCCTGCTTTTGTGCTATTTGCACTGAACAAAATCGAGTTTAACAATTTTTAGAATATTATCGATATTCCCCGGATTGTATCTTGGCATCTGTTAAACTTAGAAAACAAGTTTGTATGCAAAAAAGTCATGTAATTTTATGATCCTACATGTGTTGCCTTGACACATTTTACATAAACAAATAAGTTTTAGTTAAAATGCATTTTTTGTATCTTTAATTCAAAATGACGTATCGAGCGACACACCCTTGAGGTCGAAAAATTGCAATTTTCATAAGGGCATATACCCAAACAACATGCAAAAAATAAGTTCTAAATGACCTTTTGTATGGCAAAAACCCACTGTTAGACTATAAGCTTTAAATATATTTTTTTTTTATATTTTCAATATTGACTGTATTATAACTAAAACTGCTATTACACCGCTCATGTTTAGATGCTCATGTATGAAGTGCAAAAGAATAAGGTAGTAAAACTTTCATACTGTTTTATTTTTTTTTTTCTCTCTTGCACTTCATACATGTGGAGATAAACATGCGGCCGTGTAATACCGGTCTAATCAACTGCCTGAGAATATGCTCCATTGAGATGACTTTCCAACGTTTCAGTATGACAACTGTAATGCATACATTCATAGTTGAAAACTATTAAATCAGGTGTTAAAGTCATTAAATACTTTATTGAATAAATAAAAGTATAAAAGATAAGAGCGACAAACATAATCAATTTATCACATTCGTTACAATGGAAGCACCCTACAGTCTAGGGCTTCCAAATTTGAAAATCGGACTGTTAAGCTGATTTTCAAAATTGTAAACAGAATAAATTTTCCTCTTGATTGGTCACACATCACTTTATTTTCGTGCATAGTGAACATGCAGTGGCGAACACAAGTGGACAAATGTTTTCAGTTTTGTGAAAAATTATACAACTTTGCGTTTTCAAGCGGTGGCAAGGTCAGTACAAAACGCCTAAAATTGTAAAGGAATGCGTTGAAAATCAGGAATTTCAAGCGGTGTACAAAGTACACGTAAATTGAAACAGTAGATTTGATTTGATACAATCTAGCATTGAAAGAATTTAAATTGGTTTAATCGGCTGTTTTGTATTAAAAACGTTCGATTGAACCAAATTAAATGCTGCCAATGCTCGCTTGTATCGACTTAATTCGATTGTATCAATTTACGCACTAGTCCAGCGACTTCCATCTGATTGCGATCCTCCTATTACTTTTAAATCAATGATAAGGGCAGTACAAAAATTATAAAGCACACTCTTATGAGTTTTGGTGTTGAATTTACCTAAATTAGGAATAAAACCCGAAACTATTTTTTCACAGTTTGTATACCAAGCCATTGGATGGCTTAGTATACAAATCTTAATACATAAAACAAAGTTAGCTACACCACTTATAGCTAAAAAACGGCCGCAACGATGTGTATAATCTTTGATTTGCTGGAATTTTCTCCGCTGCGAATAACACCATAAATATTTAAACATCGGAAAAATCACGGTCTCAAGAAGTTTCCTCGGGAATTGAAAACAAAGAAAATCAAAAAACTTGTTAGTCTTTATACAACTCCAACACTACTAAATGGCAGAAATAAACCACAAACTGCTGGTTCGAAAGAGACCAGTAAAAAGTCGCGGAAATATGTGAATATTGCGGAGAACCAAAGTAAAAAGCGCAAAAAGGTAAAAAAGCTCTTGAATTAAAAAAAAATAAAATAATAAAACTATTGAGCCATTAACTGAAGGACTACAGATTTGGAGGTCATTGGCTCCAAATTAAAATCAAATCAAAATAATAAAAACAATTTCCTTCCTGTAAAATACAGTCACCTTTTAAAAAAAAAAAACGAAAACATCTGTCAACTTTTGTTCATTAATATGTACCTACAATATTAAAATAGTTTTTTTTATATAACCAAACACATTTTTTTATGATTCCGATAAATGTTAACATAACGAATTTTCGTCTTTTTAACAAAGTTTGAATATTTTGTAGTTTGTTATTTATTTCTTTTTTTAAGTTTTAAGACAATTATGTATTGTTCTAAACAATTCACTTTCAAGAGTTTAAATTCAAATAAAAATTACTAAATAAAAAAAAATAACGTTTTGTTAATTTTTACATTTTTATTGATTTGTAATTTTAATATACCTTTAAATAATTTCTTATGATAGTTGAAAGAATTTATTGTCTATGTTTTTGCAAAGGTCTACTAACTTTTTAAAGTTTTGGATACTTTGTGCCAAACGTTTATTCGGGAGTGTTGTTGTTAGTATGGTGAAAAGATGGCCAAACACAATTGCGTCTAGTTCGGTGGGCTCATCTCCATAAAAAAATGTTCCGCCACTTTCTTCCAGCTTGCTTGTGAGAGTTTCACAACACTTAACAACTTTCTCTAAAACGTCTTCAAGATTCATATCGCTCCATTGGTATACTTTAAGTTGTTTTAGAACATGCCTTCGCTTTTTAATATTCTGGATTGTGTTCAACGGCCACGGAAATACGCACCCATTGCGTGGTTCGGTTACAGTTTTATAAACCTCAGTGTCCAAGAACGAAATATATAATTCAGCGTTAGTAAAAATGTTTTCTACCAGGGACACATACGAACGCAAATCAAACTTTTCATCTTCGTTGAGCCACTGACCAATAGCACATTCTTTTTGTTCGACAAAGTTTACAATGGGTTCGAATTCAGCTACAATAAATGCACCAACCTTAATAAATGGCAACTTTGTCATGCGCCCACCAGGAGACATGAATTCAGCATTAGCGCTCGAGCGTACAGAAAAGGGGATATTACACATCTTTAAGTACACTTTAACAGCAAGGCAACTAGCATTTTCTGCTAGAAGGATTTGCTCTACTTCATATGGTTGGTAGAGAACAGCGTCATCTGGCCAGGGTTCACTAGCAATTTTCTCCTCAGTCTTATATTGTTTAATAAACGTTGAAGTTGCCATTTTGGATAATTGCTTGCTAATAGGTCTTTTGAAAAATTATAATTCTTTAGAAGTAGGTATGATCGGAAGTTCTAACATATATTACAAAACTATTATTCGAGAACGAAAGGTGGGAGGAAAATTTATCTGACAACTAAACTGACATTTATAAACGTAACGTAGAACGGAGCTGATATTTGTCACGTAACGTAAGGGAACACATGTGCTAGGTATTCGTGCAACCTCATAAACGTGGTAAAATGGTAAATCTAGTACTTCATGATAAACAGAAAACAAGGTATGCTCATTAAATTTTTGGCAGGTTTTCTGTGACGTCATAGTCATCTTTCTCATGGGCAGTTCGCGCGAACGCCAGTTATGGATTTTGAGAAAACATTCTCTTTAATTGAAAACAACAACAATGAAACTGAAAAAAACTCGATTGTCAGCATAGGAGATGACTACTACGTCATCAGTTTTCCAATATGGCGACATGGCGCTCATAATAAGCATACCTTGTTTTCTGTTTATCATGCAAATGCGTAAAAAGCCCAATAAGCATACCTTGTTTTCTGTTTATCATGTTGTTTTCTATTTGTCATGTGTTAAGTGGTAATGATAATTTATCAGCATCCAAGCGCAATGAAATAGCGCCCATGTTGAACTGCATTAATTTGCTGTCAAAAACCTAACATTTTCTCTTATCTTAATCCTGCGTCATCGTTTCGCATAAAATAATTTAGAAAAAATTGTAAGTTATAAAAGTTCTTTTTAACAGGTTTGTGTTGGCTCATACTTCCAATTAATAAATATTCTCCTAAAAAAGATACCTCCCTGCACCCTACTTAAGTTGAATACAGTTTATTTTTTCAACATACGCCCTTTCTTTATAGCAAAAGCAAAAACGCCCAAAAAATGGATTTTGGTGACGATTTTGAACCCAAAGAGATTGACCCAGCAGCTGAGTTTTTGGCTCGTGAACAAAGCGCTTTGGCTGGTTTAGAAGACGAAGTGATACCAGCGGTGCAAGAAACTTTATTACAGGATAACATTAATGCAGGTGTCGGACTCGAGTCCTCAACAGGAAGTTTCGAAATCATCCAAAATGTTGGGGAATCAATGGATTCGATTTCTCAGCCAACCATAGCCCGTGTCGAACCTGAAAAGATTCTCAAATGGCGTGAAGAACAAAAAACTCGCCTAGAAGAAAAAGACAAGGAAGAAGAACGAAAAAAAGAAGAACTTCGTCTTCAGGCTAAAGTAGAGCTAGAAGACTGGCTTAGGCAAACTGAAGAATCAATTGCAAAAACTAAGGCTGCAAGTCGTGGGTCTGAAAAGCAGGATTCTTTCGAAAATGGAGACATTGAGCCAGGTACCGAATGGGAGCGTATTGCAAAACTGTGCGACTTTAATCCGAAGTCCAATAAATCTGGTAAAGACGTCTCGCGGATGCGCTCAATTTATCTTCATCTCAAACAAAATCCTATTCAAACACAAAAAAATATTTAAAACTATTTTACTTTGGTCTCGGCAATATAATTTTGTTTTTTTCTTTTTGTGTTTAACATTCTATTAAAAATATATTAACATTATTAATAAATATCAAGTAAAATGTAACCAATTCATTATAATTACTATTCAAGATATTGAATAAAATACGTACATAGCTACATGAACACTTGAGTAAAAACGCAAGTGAACCAATAACCTTTTGGGTAATTTTTATCTTGGCGTCAGCATTTCTGACTATTTCTTTTTAGTAGAAACCTTCTTTTCTATAGATACAAAATTGTTTTATGTTGTTCGTTCAAAAGGTATTTCAAAATACTTCGCGAGGTCCAATAGAACGCACTTAGTAAACAAAATCACCCATCCCTTACCTACTTTGTTTGATGATGAATGCGACTGTCATATGTCAAAAACAGCGTGGCATTTTTTTTATATCTAACTTGTTAGAGTTCAGTTATTTGTATTGAGAAATATTAATTGAAAAGTAGGTGTGTATTTCAGTTTCATTTCATTGCATAATATAAGTCTTTCAAAACTCTAGCACAAATCAGCAATGACTCACAGAACTGACTATTTATCGTGGGAAGACTACTTTATGGCAACGGCACTCCTCACATCACAACGTAGCAAAGATCCAGTCACGCAAGTTGGTGCCTGTATTGTTGACAAAGAGAATGTCATATTAGCAGTAGGATATAATGGTTTCCCAAGGAATTGCAACGACGACGAATTTCCTTGGTGTAAGGACAAGAAGGATCCCTACAATGATAAAAAGATGTATGTAGTACACGCTGAAGCGAATGCGATATTGAATAAGAACAGTGCAAATTTAACTGGAGCTTTGCTATTTACTACGCTATTTCCTTGTAATGAATGTACCAAGATTATTATTCAATCTGGCATTAAAGAAGTAATTTATATTTCTGACAAACATCATGAAAAGCCTAGTTATCAGGCTTCTAAAAGGATGTTCGATGCAGTTGGAATAAAACACAGGCGTTATATACCCACGAAGAAAAAAATTGTTCTAGATTTTGATGTTTTTATGGGAGGAGAAGAAACAATTGATATTAGGTAACACATTCCATACAGAGTACACAAATCAATACTTTTTAACTGAATTTTCTTTTGTAGTAAACTAAAAATTACCTTGGACAGTTAAAATATTTTGGTAAATAAAATTTTTAAATAAATATTTGTAGAATAGCAAAAATTTGCTGCACCAAACCACCATGCGAGAGTTTTTAATTTTAATTTGCGAAAGATCGAAGCAATGACATGGTAACTAATCCGAAAGATTTCGCTTTGCTTTTGGAAGATGATATCATAGGTATAGCCTAATCCCAGCTGTTCTTGGTCATCTAAATCTACTTATATTCATATGAAACCAGAGGCACACACACATATACTTAATTTAAGTGTCAAAATAATATAGACCAGTCGACAGCAAATTTTGGGAGTGGAGGGCTAACCAAAATCTGAGTATGCAGTCTTATACGCATTCTGATTTTTAATTCGAAAGCAATGCATAATTATTTTTCAGACAAATCAAAATTTCAACTTTGGATAGATTATATTGTACAACTTACAGTTACAACCTTATAAGATGAAGAAAGCAGTTTCAAGAAAATTTAATCAGTAGTTTTTTTAATACTGCAATTTGAAAAAAAATGTTTTCAAATAGCTTTCTTCTCAAATATCTTCAGCACAAAAAATTATATTGACTTGAGCCTATCCAAGATACCTGGGCTACCAGTATATTTGCGAATCCATCAGCTGTTATTTAACAAAGGAGTACAAGAACAGAAAGGTATCTGGATAGCTTTTGATTTTTATGTGAACGCGGCCATTGACTTCGGTTAGTTTGTATTCTTCGCAAAATACCGTTATTTAAATTGGTAAGATTTAGAAGAAAATTCAATTGAAAGACTGCAAGAAAACTGAGCATTTAAAAATAAATCTCGCATTTTTAACTTTCCAATGGAAGTTATTGTGATTGGTGCGATTTGTCGAAGTGAAAATTATGACCAATAAAACGGTTTCATAAGACTTCTTCATGGTTCCGGGCTTCCTATCGAAAACGACATGAAATTATCAATGGGTTCACATTTGCATCATAATAGCCTATCCAAGATGTGCCTTTGTATTCGATAAACATATTTGTGAACGAGCGAGGTAGATTGCCTGTTAAAACACAAAATGGGTATCAGTCAGCTCTTCTTCTATATCCCGTTTTTCGTTAGCTGTGATTTTACAAAGGTTTACAACAACAAGGTATCTGGATTGCTGAAGATTTTTATGTGTATTCGTGTAAAGAGTTACAAAACAAAAAGAAATCGAAATGATAGAAACAAATAAGACAATAATAATAATAAATAGAACTCTGTATAGAAATGAAAATTGATACTTTTGTCTTTATATCCAGAGGCCTCAGTAACTATTCTTTGTACCAAAAGTTCAAGTCTAGATTTAAAAACTTCAATTAATGTCTCATTCAAAAACGTTAAAAAAAAGCAAAAATAAAAAAATGTTACACTAGATTTTTTTCCGAAACTTTTTTATAAATCTCAATACACAAAAGACACTTGGTGATAAAAAATACTCGTTGATAAATCATAAATAACATTTGATTAGCCGTACAAGAGTAAATAACAAAAGTGTATAACTATTGCAATTTTGAAAAAAAGATTGATTCTATTTTTTAAAGAAAATCTAACACCTTCAAAAGAGATATTTAAAAACAAAAACAAAAAAAAGGTTTTGAAAAAATCGTTGAAATAAATGGAACCGAATTTAAAGGAATCTTTACTTTTGTTTGAAGTCACGGTAGCGCTGAATCAATATGAAGACCAAGAAGAAAAAAAAAATGAAACAAACTACCATCGAACAGGAACAAAATTAAAATCTTAACGTTAAACTAGATAAAAAGCAAGCATAAGTTCGATTAATTCTCAATGCCATATAAACCGAGATGTAAGTGATAACATAAAATCACTGATGGTACTTTTTGATAGATCCTTATGTTCTATAATCGAATAATCGAGTTTTTTGCATAATGTAGCTGGGGCGTTTCCGAGCAATGCCTTTTTTTGGCCACTCAAGTTAATTAATTGATATAGCAAAATAATTATCGTTTTAAATAAAAGAGGTAAGCGCCCTAGATATGAATATGGGGGTCCAAGACCAGGGATCATCCATAATGAGATACGAAAACTTCGTACGTTTCACCCCCCAGCCCCAAAACCCATTTTTTTACATTGTTGCATTTGTAATTCGATTTCGTGTCTGTGAATAGATGTGAAAAAAATATAACGCGTACGCTCACACTTAAACAAAAATGAGGCGATTCACCACTGAAGCCACGCACACTAGAAAGAGTTGAGGCGATTCACCAACGCTCGGAGCTTGTGGGCATTTTACCTGCAAGACACACTCGAAAAAATTCAACTTTCGGTTTATTTGTGATAGCAATATGACTCATGACTAAAACCCGAGTCCAAGACCTTTAAATGAGGCATTCTGCCTGCAAAACGCCTTCAAAAAGGCAAAACATCGAATTTCGAAATTATTGCGATAGCAACATTATTCTTCAGTCCAATGATAGAGCGATCCTCCTTATTAGAGGAACAAGAGTCTCATACATTCATCACGTGGCATTCTGCCTGCAAGATGTACTCAAAAAATGCAAAAACTCGAATTTGGAAATAATTCTAACAGTATAGATATTTTTTCCAACGAAATAGCAGTAACGAGGATCCTAGATGGTTTAAATGGAACATTTTATATTCCTCTAATCCATTACTCGAAAGAAGAACCTGACCTTGCACAAGCTTAGAAATAAGAAAAGGAAAATATCGCAGTGATATAGCAGACGAGTACGAGAATGTATAAACGGCATTAGAAAAATGTGTGCACTATGCCGCATTTTTTCTATTATCTTGCTTTCAAAAATAAATCGAAAGTTAATTTTGTTTGTACTTTTTGAATGCGTCTTGCAGGTAGAAAGCCCCATGCAAAATGTCTTGGACACCCATATTCATATCTAGGGGCACTTTTATTTAAAACGATAATGATTTTGCTATACCATTTATCTTGAGTGCCCAAAATAACGCATTTTAAATGCAGCATTGCTCAGAAACGCCCCAGCTATATTATGCAAAAACTCCATTTTTTGATAATAGAAAGTAAGGATCTATCAAAGAGTACCATCAGTTATTAAATATGCTATAACTCACACTCAAAAATTGCTGTGGGCTATATGTAAGTCTAATTTTCTTAATGTTTTTAATTTATAACATAGCTAAGGTAACCCGACGGTCGCCGCTTGAACTTAAACTATTCATGTCATAAGCAATCCTCTATTATTAGCCGAGTAACTAGAGTTCAAAAAAATAACTACATATATTTTTTGGTTGATTTTTTTTTTTTTCAAAATTCTGAGTTTGACATCAATTTTTTATTGGTAACTTGACTTGACATAAAATTAAAATAAAAGAAAGGGTTTCTAGATATCGAAAAACATATTTCGTGATCTAATTTTTAACTCCGTTGTCGTTTAATAATTTTTTTTGCTCTTAGACAACTTTTGATAAAATTCACCCTCCCTTCCAAACGGGTGAAAATAGACGCCAATCTTTACTATTGTTTTTCGTAAACACCTGTAACATTTTTGCGACAGTTTATTTTATAAAATTTTAACAAATTAAAAATAAATGTTTGTTCACACAAATATTTATGTTAAGCTTACAAAAAATCTGATAAGAGCTACAATTTTTAACTCAAAAAGGTTAATTTATTTTCGAATAACAACATTTGAAATATAAATCATCGAAATCGGAGCTGTTTCGGCTGGTTTTGAGATAAATTGCTTTAGTTACTCCACTATATTATAAGATTAATCACTAGTTTGTTTTTTTTTTTTCTCGAATTACTGGAAGATATCTCTTTTACTGCTTACAACGATAGTTGTTTTTTTAATAAAATTGTATCATGTAGGTACGTATTAGATGTTTTAGTTTCGCTTTTGAAATAATCATGCGTGCTGAGAGAGGTGTCAAAGTCAAAACCAACATCCCTTACCCCTGTACTCATCTCCTTGGCTGATTTACTAACAAACGCGCAACACAGTAATTTCGAAATGAAAAGAAAGCTTTTCTATCTGAGAGACAGACTGTGGAGGTGCAAATCTCAATGCTAACATTTTAGTTTGCATCGTGCCGCCCGCGGTTTCTAAGGCAATCGGAATCCGTAGTGTCACAAACCATACAAACAATATTCAAACGGATCACTTTCTTAATTAGATTAGAGAGCGTGTAAGCATTAGGAATAGAAATAATAAAACAAAATTTTGTGGCCGATTTATAGAATAAGGGCTTCTTTCGTTAACATGCAGACGCTTTTCTATCTTCATAATTAAAATTTTGAGTACCTACAAATAAGTTCACGAGACCCAAACTGCCAGACAATACTCTACCCTGCTCTTGATTCTTTTCAATAATAAATTATTGTTTTTATTCAGTGATTTATCAAAAGAAGTGTATTTTTAGATGAGTGGCCGACTCGAGAAATTGTACGAAAGTATTGCCAACGAAATATAAAAGTGATTTAATATAAAAATAAAGTTACACACATTTATTCATATTCGTGAGAATTATTCATAAGCAAGTTTATATATGTATGTATGTACCTACCCAAAATATAACAGCGACATAAAATAATTTGTGTGCTTCAGAAAATTTAAAATTAATCTGTTTAACATTTTCTTGTGTCTGCCTTAGTTTTCCAGTAAAAGAAATATAGGTACTTATGCATTTTAATTATTTTAATATAACAGAGCTACGTCCTCATAAAAATTTCAATAGTAAATAGATATGTACATAAATGATATAATTTAAGTTAAGTCTAGTAGCTTTTGTAAACAAACTGGTGCTTGAATTTACAAAATATTTTTGAAGGATTCTAAGATAGGGATTTGTCCTGAACTATTGTATTGGTGAAAATATGGAGGTAAAATATTATTGCTTACAAAATATATACGCATTTTAATTTTGAATTCAATCACAAGTCATAAGTCACAAGAAAACTTATTTGTGAAATAATATACCCACATCTACATGCACAAGTATTACAACAACAGAATTCTGATAGCTTCCACAACAATAACTGACTACCTACTTAAATTCCTATCTTTTATCTTGCAAAGGGGGCTGAATCGCGGCTTTTTTTTGTTCGTATATTAATGCTAATTTTCAAACAAATCACTATTTTCTTTGCTTTATATTAAGAAGTTTATTATACCCATTAGTAATACAAGGAGAAGTGCAGTATTTTCAATGCTTAAGATTAAAAAACGAAATACTAACTTAAATGCGTTAATAGATTTTGATTTATAAGAATTTTGTGATTTATATAAAAAAGCGGCGAATTCATATAGTAAAACTATGTCTTTTGATAGGGTTGGGTCCGATAAACCGATTTTTAAAATGTGGATTGTTAAACATCGATTATCGAAATGGCGATAAATTAAATGGCCGACTTATTGAAATGTCGTTAACCTTTCAACTCCCCTGCCTGCGCCCCTATAAGATGTGGGTTAGGTGCGAGGCTGGGTGTATAGGTGTATGTATAACCAGTCAACTTTTATTTGTCGATCAATTCAACGTAGCCCCATTCTATGTGGATTTTAAGACACATAAATTTGATATTTTAGAGTGTGATAGAAAGTTAAGGTATTATAATATAATGCTTTAGACTGTTTTTTTAACCCTTAACTATAGTGGTGGGTCCAGGGGACCAAGATCTACTCTTTTAAACAAATTTTCTGGATTCTAAGAGAACAGTGGGAGTATTGTTCTAGACATTAAATAAAAATTTCTTATCAAATTTTAGGTCTGTTTGGGTACTCGCCAAAGCACTGAATTTCTACTATTTTTGACTCCAAGTCCTGTCAAACCTCAAGAGAGAGCGTACTGACAGACAAAATCATTTCCCCTCTTTTGAAAATTTCTGCCCAAAGAATTTCTTGTGGCTGAAATATGAATTCTGTCAAAATCATTTGATAGTGCAAAAAAAAAAAACTAATTAGAAATGAAAAAAAAACATGAAAATATTTTTCAGTGTCGGGAATTTTAAATCAATTAACAAAAAATTAAAATACAATCAAAAAAGGGATTATTTTATGAATTAAACAAAAAGTGTCAGATATCAAAGATCATTGTGTTTAAGAGTATTTGAGCAGGTTCGACTGTAATTGAAAATATTTCATCCCCACTCTAAAAAAATTGACGGATTTCATATTTCAGTCCAAAAAGTTCCCAAACGAACCTTTTAGCTCTTTTTTCAATATTTATAACTCGCTAAATGATTTTCAATTTTTTCCATGCATTATGTATTTGAAATTCATGGCGTTTTTTGTTCTGTCAAAAAATTTTCGTAGATTCAAATGAACCCAAGTACTCAAAATTCTTTACTCAACAACGTTAAGTGTTAAAATTTTAGAATTCTGTCTTTTTTCCCAAAAAAAAAATGAGAAAATGTATTAGAATGTATACTTCGGGCCAACAATTTTCATAGGTTAGAATGAACCCAGTTACTTTAAATTCTTAACTCAACAACGTTAAGTGTAAAAATTTTAGAATTCTGTCTTCTTTCACAAAAAAAAAAAAAAAATGAGAAAATGTATTAGAATGCTTCCTTTGGGCCAACAGTTTTCGTAGGTTAGAATGAACCCAATTACTTTAAATTCTTAACTCAACAACGTTAAGTATTAAAATTTTAGAATGCTGTCAAAATGACTTTTGTTTCCAAAAATAAAATGCACGACTGGGTCGCACGCCCTTGCTCTTAGGGTCAAAATTGCTGTGGACTTTAAAGCATGTTAAATAATGTTTAAAAACTTAATCATTTTATAGAAAAGTAAAAAAAAAAAATTAATTTCTAATACGACATAAACAACTTCTTAGTTTTGAGTTCTAAACTAAGTATGCCATGCCGCAACACCAGTCGTTTTTCCATACAAATAGCGCTTGGATTATTGTTTTGTTTTACTCTAAATGCTGTAACTCACGAACGCTACATCGTACATTAAAATTTGATACAGTTTTTCAGGTTTTTAAAAGTTCTACAAAGTCATTGGTTAATTCTTGTAGGTCTACCCTTTAAAAATCATTTTTTGAAGGTTATTAAACCAGATTTGTGAAAAAAGAAATTTCTAACACATTAATTTATCCAATTTTTCAATTAAAATAAAATCAATTACAGTTTACATTTAAGTTAAAACTTAAGAAAGCCGAATTGTGCTTTGCGTCAAATTTCAGTTAAAAAGGTGTATTAATGATAAACTAGTATCGCCAAGCAGTCAAAATTTGGCACCAAATCACGGATAACGGCATAACAAATATGTATGAATAATAATATGTATAGCATAGTATAGTATTAGTATAGCATATATTGTCTGTACCTTTCAAATAAAACAAACATTATTAATATCCGTTGCCGTTGAGTTAATCAAATAGAGAACAATTAAATTCGTGTTTACGTATCAGTACCTATGTATATAGATATAAATATTCAGCGCTATTGTGAGTTTCACGTGAACAAGATTCCTCCCAAAAAGCTTCCATTTCACGTTTGCACTATTGTGAATTCCGGCGAAAAGTTTTTCACTTTTCGAGAATTCCTTTAATTTTTAAAAATATGTATGGCTATTGTGTCCGGGGGTGTTAAGATATGCTACTTTTTCAATTTAAATAGGAAGACTATATTGTGATGACGTATTTATAGTCGCTCTTAAACTCCGGTTTATATTAAACTGGAGTTTATCCTTATGTTATTTCATTATGATTAACTCCAGTTTTTTAAGACACGTCATAAACAACGTCTAATATTCAATTCTAGTAAATTTTAAGAATGTATCATTTATTGTACGGTGTACGCATCCAAATAAGGTTAATTTTTTGATAATTTTTTGCGTTTTGTCGCATTCGGTGTGGGTACCCTTAATGAAACTGTGAAAATAAATTTTGTCGTTGCCGGGTCGCACTGTCACACTTTGATTTGGTCAAATCTTAAAAGTCTTTGTCGCATTGTCGGACGATAGTGCGACACTTTAGTTTGGACAAGCTTTTACATCGTTTCGACAGTCGCTCTCTATATTTTGCGATTGATAAGATGGAGAGAAAACACAGAAACGCTTTGTCGCATTTGGTGTGGGTACCCTCATATGAAACTGTGATGATAAATTTTTTCGTTGTTGTGTCGCACTGTCGCAATTTGGTTTGGGCAAATCTTAAATTGGGCCCAGTACATTTTTGAATGTAGAATTGTCAAAAATAAGTGAATTTATAAAAAGAAAAGGAATTAAAAAAAAAAAGAATTAACACCAAAAGGTAAATTATTTAAGAAATTAAAAAGAAAGTGCCAGATATTTGTGATTATGGCGTGCGCGTACCTTTGTATAGGTTCTGAAGTTTTTGAACGAATTTACATCCCGTCTTAAAAATTTGATATATTCTATTTTTTAGCCTAAGAAGAAATAAATAACAAGAAATAAATAACAACCCGCTTCAAAAGTTTTCAGAATTTAAACTCCCTTTTTGGGATTTACTTCGTTTTTTTTTTTAACGAATCAGATACATCGTGCGTAATCTTAAATGTCAATCAAGGAAAAAAAAGTAAAACCCAACAATTCTGAAATATCAAAAATAAACTTGTGTTTTATTCAATTGAAACATTGAATAATTTAAAAGCGAGGAATATGTGGATACACCTTACCACCTAAACTAAGCTCGCATAAGGCTGCTGGATCGGTTGGCCTACCGGCCGAACTTGACTTGATTAGGTGCATACATCAACTTATTTCTAGAATTTGGTCGGAGGAAAGTATGCCCAATGAATGGAAACTAGGCATAGTGTGCCCAATCTACAAGAAAGGAGATGCTCTGGACTGCTCCAACTACAGAGGTATTAGTCACCTCAACATCGGTTTTTTCGTGTGTCTGCTTGGAACCTTTTAACGATCAGATTTTCACACTATGGCAGGTCTTAGAAAAAACCCAAACGGAGGCGGCCAACATGGGTTTGGCTGTTAATGAGACGAAAACGAAGTGTATGCTGTCATCACCGTCGACTGGATCAAAATGTGACCATGGGCAGTTATAGCATCGATGGAGAATGGAGAAGAAGATACAACCACGAACTGTATGGGCTTTACAGCGAATCGACCGCGTCAAAAAGCTGAAAATACAGCGATTGAGATGGCTGGGTCATGTGGAGCGTACCAACCCGACGAGTCTTCACATCCAACCCCGATGGACAACGTGACAGAGAAAGACCTCACCTTAGGTGGGGCGATCAAGTGGTGGACGACCTCAACCAACTTGGTGTGCGAAACTGGTGGCAACTAGCTAGGGACCGGGCTAGTTGGAGAGGTTTGTTGGTTTAGGCCGAGATCCACCCTGGATTGTATGCGCCATTGTAAGTAAGTAAGTAAATACATAAACAGAGGGAGATAGCCCCACCCCATTGATGGTAAAAAAATTATTGTATATTTAATTGTTCTAGCAAAATCCGTTATTATTTTCCACGGCCAAAGTTATCGTAGTCTTTATGGGAGTTAAAATCCTGGGAACTTGCAGGAAAGCTGTTTATATAAGTTCCTGTACACGTAATTTATTCATTAACCCCAAGGCTACATCACGAAAACAGCAAAAAAACAGAAATCTGATAATGAAGTGTTTTTTCTAATCCCCAATTTTCTCAAAAACTAGGAATCTTAAATCGTTTGGTTATCATTTTTCAATTATGAATCAATAGTGGTACCTTTTATAAAAATATTTAATACTATACAATTATATATTTCATTTCATAACCTTTTGTATTCATTCAAACCAAAGGCCTAAAAATGCAATTTTTTTTCAAAACCAACAATGCAAATCAAAATAAAGATCAGGATTCATAAGGTATATTCCAAAATTGTAGGTTTTGCAGTTGTTATTTCGTTATTTATTTATTTTTTTATTTTTTATTTTTTTATTTTTTTTATTTAGAAAATTGTCCCTCCTGTCTAAATGATGGCATATAGACCTAGAAGCGTACGTTGAGCTGATGGGGATCGGGGAAGACTACATTTAGGGCCCCTTTTTTCCTACTTCTTTTGCCTTTCATATCATAGTGTTTTTACTTGCGATATAGGTACTATATATCGAGTTATGCATTCGTACAAAAAAAAAGTTGAGATAACAAACAAACATGACATTACGATCATAGAGAATGAGAAAAAAGGTGGTCCGACAATTCTGTCTGTCTGTCTGTATGTATCAGAGACCCCAGCCTAAACGGATGGGTCGATTTACTTCAAACTTTGTAGTTGGCGTTTTTTAGAGACTATCCCCAGACGTTTTTTGAATCCCGGTTTAAGAAAAACTCATTTTTCTCAAAAACTGTTCCTACGATTTTGATTAAAAAAATCATGGTTATTTTTTGATTTTGGTTGAAAGATAGACCTTACTATCTTTCAACCAAAATCATTTTTTTCAAAAACTTTTATTAACGGTACCTGCCATAGAATCGTTTTTTTTTTTTAATTCTGATTATCTCCTTTATAAGTTAATCAATTTCAACCATTTTTTTACATGAAAGCTTTTCAGTTGCCGTTATATTTTTTAATAAAAAAAATTTCGAAAAATAATTTTTTGGATTTTTAAAAAATATTTGATTTTTTTTTTTGAAAAATCATTTTTTTCGAAAACTGCTTGATATTTTTTCAAAATTTAGATTTTAGATGTTAATAAAAAATATCTTAAAAATGGCGTAAGAATTTTTTTTTGATAAAGGTCCTTGCTAAATTTTATATGTAAGTATAGAAAAAATTGTTTTTTAAAAAACGGCTCTAACGATTTTCAATTTTTTTTTTCTTTCTAAAAATGTATCATTATAGAAGAAATCAAATTGCATACTTCGTTTTGAGGTTAAGTTCATTTAAAAAGCTGTTTTAGTCATTTGAAAATGGAATTTTATGCTTCTTAAATTTTTTTTTTCTAAAAATGCATTTACAAAATTACAGAATTCGACGAATGCCTTGCGGCGGGATTCGAACTCGTTACACCAATATTTTGTATTATGAAATCCGCAGATCAGGAAGTGAACGAATGTCGATTATATACAGTAGATAATACGGCAGATAAAAGTTGAATTATAGAATTTGCATACAATTTGCTCTTAATACAAATGTATTCGTTTCATATCCGAACCCAAAACGCTGCGAATTTATAAACAAAAGTAAAGAATTTTAATTAAATAAAGTAATCTATATCTTTTAACAAATGAAGAATTTTATAATTGTTTTTTTTTTTTTTTTTTGAAGTCGGTCATTTAATTTTTGACGTTTTAAAAATGCACACATTTAAATACACCCGTTTAATGGGCAGTTATACAAAATGCTGTCAACGGAGTTTTCTATTGCCATAAAAAATATTTTTGATTTAGATCTGTCAAGAAGCCACGATATATCACCAGTATTCAATAAATTCCGATCATGTTTTCAGTGACTTTTTACGCTTTATTCCGAAATTTTCAACGCTTTTCCTTCCTTTTCCTTCCTTTTCTGTGCTATTTTATGGTTCTTCTTTTTTTTCACTTTTTACGCGCATTTTCACGATTTTTCACGCGGTATGATACCTAAATTAAAAAAACGAGTTTTATTTTGTTTCGTAAACAGGTAATTTTAGAGAAACTGGATGACATTTGGAACAAAATATATATTTTGCGTCAAATATAATTCATCACCGATCTGTCAAACTATGAACTGTCACTTTCCGTTGAAGGATGGCTATGATACCAATGGATTAAAAGAAAATCACATAATGGTGGCTAAAGCACACAACTTACAGTGCCACCATTTTGGTTCAATATTGTTAGATATTCAATTTCGTCAATTTTCAATTTCCGTCAATTTCAATCATAAAATTTTAATCACCCCGCTTCTCATTATGCTGAGATTGGTCTATAATAGCCCCATTCCATTTGACTGCTTAGATGAAATTTGAACTGCTTTTAGCATATCATTGAAGTCTTTGAATGCGGCTTAAGTAAATTAGCAGTAGCCCAAAGGAATGCACTGAATGAATATTGATAGTTTGTAGGATGGTTATAATTTTGAAAATGTTACTCTGCGCACGTGCCTTAAATAAAAATGGTAAGGTTTTCTTATAGCGACAATAGTTTATTCGACGAATTCTATAATTGCTTTTAATTCCAAATGCGAATCAATCGCGAATCAAGTTGACTCCCTGGGAATAGAATACTGCGAGTGCCATAATAGTCATGATCAAATTCAAACAGGTTCAATTATGTTTATTTTCATGTTGAGTTATAACTTGGTTTAAATACAAGTTATTTCCAAAAGAGAGTATAACAAAATGGATAAGACTGTTGACTGATAACTCAAGCAACGCTGTTTCATTTACTGGTGGATGGAATCATTTTTTTCGCTTTTTACGTATTTAAAGTGGAAACGTTTTTGATTTTAAAATTTCCGAGTTTGGTCCCAAATTGTTATCATTTTACTTTGATTTAAAGAATTTTATTTAATTCTACGTCGTTTTTTTTCCGTCAGTGTATGTAGAATTTATAGTCAGATTAACTAATAAAGTTGAGATTATTGTTTTTCTGATAATGTTGCATTTACATTTTTTAAGCTTTGGTCATGAATATATTTCTGTGGCAGATAGGCAGAACATCATATTCATTTAATGTGCTCGAAGAGAAACCTTTTTTTCAAAACTTCTGGGCAAAAAAATGGACATAAGCTGTTCTGCCTATTTGCAGACTGTAATACTAATACTATTTCTTGTTTTAAATAAAATTTAATTTAATTGTTAAATAATTAAATTGTAAAATATATATGTATAAATAATTTTGAAGCCACTTAGGCTGATGCCATAATCTATGAAGTCTTAATTTATTCAAAATGCTGACGTAAGTCAAAAATGTAATTTATTTTAGTTGATTAAATATCTAATCTTATTTAATCATTAATTAATAAAGAAGATAAATAAGAGCTAGACAATAACTTAAGTGGTAATATAGTTCGTCTATTAAGTTCTTAATTTTTATTTAACTATTAAATTTCAAACTAAATGTATGCCTTTATTGAAGCCTAAAACGATAAATATACTTTTCCTTTAATTTTCTACAGCAAGATGTTCTTTTAAATTTTGTACAAAAACTTCAAAACTCTCCTGAAAAAATCTACTTAAACTATTTTTCCTTAAGACCATAGTAATTGTTTACAGGGGCCTGCCTCTTCCGAGGAATAGATAAATCCTCCAAGACTACTGCTTGCCACTAGCCGTTCGAAATCAGCAGAAAAATTGTAGGTTTCCTCCATTCCTGCTAACTACACACAAGCAGGAACTGGTTGTTTCTTCGTGAACTAGTAGTGCCACGAAATGTATTTAATTTTAATTTATTCTCAAGACCATAGAAGCTCCAAGGTAAAATGTATTGATTTCTGAAAAAAATCGTTTACTGGATTTAACATAATATAATTTGTTTTTTATTATTAAATCGGTTACGTTCAAAGAATAAGTTATAAATATACTTTTAATTAAATTGTAAAATATATATGTATAAATAATTTTGAAGCCACTTAGGCTGATGCCATAATCTATGAAGTCTTAATTTATTCAAAATGCTGACGTAAGTCAAAAATGTAATTTATTTTAGTTGATTAAATATCTAATCTTATTTAATCATTAATTAATAAAGAAGATAAATAAGAGCTAGACAATAACTTAAGTGGTAATATAGTTCGTCTATTAAGTTCTTAATTTTTATTTAACTATTAAATTTCAAACTAAATGTATGCCTTTATTGAAGCCTAAAACGATAAATATACTTTTCCTTTAATTTTCTACAGCAAGATGTTCTTTTAAATTTTGTACAAAAACTTCAAAACTCTCCTGAAAAAATCTACTTAAACTATTTTTCCTTAAGACCATAGTAATTGTTTACAGGGGCCTGCCTCTTCCGAGGAATAGATAAATCCTCCAAGACTACTGCTTGCCACTAGCCGTTCGAAATCAGCAGAAAAATTGTAGGTTTCCTCCATTCCTGCTAACTACACACAAGCAGGAACTGGTTGTTTCTTCGTGAACTAGTAGTGCCACGAAATGTATTTAATTTTAATTTATTCTCAAGACCATAGAAGCTCCAAGGTAAAATGTATTGATTTCTGAAAAAAATCGTTTACTGGATTTAACATAATATAATTTGTTTTTTATTATTAAATCGGTTACGTTCAAAGAATAAGTTATAAATATACTTTTAGGAAAAAAACTACAATTGAAACATTCAATGTCAGTGGTTCGAGGAGGAAATCCAAAGAAATGAATGTGTAACAAAAATAATCAAATATTCTAGAATGTCTCAAAAAAATGCAGAGATTTCGAAAATTGACAATTCAAATAGTAACTTGAAAAGAGTTGTGAAAAATGGTGCCAAGGACAACGAAAATTCAGGTAAATATGTATATCAAATAATAAAAAAAAATGCTTGTGAACACTTTATGAGTAAATTTTGCTTAGCGAAAAAAGTTATTTAACATATTTTGTAGAAAATTTACTTTTCTTAAAATTTTTAGAATATTTTTTTCCAAGATCAAAAAAACCCGAGTTATGAGCAAAATTTAAAATCATGAAAAAAAAATGGTGTCCAAATGACACTAGGCAAAGTTGTGCAAAATGTGGTTTTATATACTCGTGAACCAATATCCTATCCAATACTGAAGTACGAAAGCAGATACTTAAGGATGTGAGGTTTGTTATTGAAGAAAATAAACAACAAATAAAATCAGAAGAATTCTCACATCTGGGCGAGTGCTTCTGGACAGAATTAAAAAATTGAGTTCTAAAAATGATAGGCGATAGATGATAGACATTAGAGAAACAGTTACACCACAGCATTGACGTAATATATCATGTTTGTCTCTGTTTTATTGCTATTTTCACAATCAGTGGCGGGCACCGGCAACCCTAGTATTACGGCATTCATCCGGCTGTAGGTGCCTTGGCAGCAAAGCTGCTTGTCAGTCTAGCTGCCTTGGCAGTGGCAATTCTGACCAGAGAATTGTCTGGAAGCACGGGAGATAGAAAGCCTCTGGACTTCGGTCCACTCTATCTATTTGAAGTTGGTGCCTTTGGGCAGTTCGTGCTGGCTGTGGTTGCTTTTTCAGAAATAATTGTTTAAACAAGGTCCCTGAGGACTTCGGTACGAGGGGGAAATTGCTGATGAAATAGTCACCAGATGTTCAGAGATCACTCAGGATTATGACTCAACATGATCATGGAATTCTCACCGAACTAAATATCACTTTTGAGTTTGGGCTGTTGGCCGGCACTTTTCACCGGCCCCGATATTTTGTATAATCTCACGGCAAAATAGAGCTGTAAAGGCAGGTGTTTGCGAAATAGTCTAAGAGTCGACAGCAAATTTTGGGAGTGAAGGTATAACCAAAATCTGAGTACCAGTTTTATAGGTATACGCGTCCTGATTTCAATTTCGAAAGTCTGGCAGGTTTATTTTTCAGCCTTCTGTGGGTTGATAAACGCGATAATTCCAATTCATCTGAGAAAGACAAATCCACTTCAACTGACATTTTTAACATTGAAACTGATGTTCTGTTATTTTTCCTAAGTCTGGAGACCTCAATCGTGAAGATCTGATTATTAGAACTCAAGAAATTAGGCTTTTTTTTTAATGTTTTCAGGTTTGAAAAAAGAAATATATCTACAAAAATGGTTCGCTTAAATAGCACATATACCTTGAGTTCTATTAGTTGGATCGTCAAGATTGAGATCTCCAGACTTAGGAAAAATGACAGAGCATCGTTTTCAATATTAAAAATTTATCTATATCAGATGAATTATAATAATCGCGTTTTTTAACCCACCCCCGCCCCCTAAAACCACAGAAGGGCGAAAGAAAAACCTGCGAGACTTTCGAATATTAAATCAGGATGCAGATTTTGGTTATACCTCTACTACCGAAATTTGGTGTCGGCTCTTGGTCTATAAGCATACTTTTCAATATTTCACATTCTGTGATCCAATGAATTTTCGTTTTAATTAAAAAACAAATTATATTGTTTTAATATAGCTTTTTTAACGGCCTTAAGTTCATACAAAAATTTGGAGTTTCGTCCAGGTAAATCTCACTGGGACTCAGTTAATTTAAAAGTGAGGCACTTTGTGAATACGCAAATTTTGTTTATATTCAGTTTTTTTTGCGTATTGACAAGGTGTGCCTCACTTTTAAGTGAACTGATGAGTACAAGTGAGACTCACCTGGACGAAACGTCAAATTTTTGTATGGACTAAAGTTCTTTCAAAAAGCTATATTAAATCAATAATTTAACAAGTCCAATTAAATAAAGCTAAGTCTTCTACTTGGCTGATTTATTAATTTATTTCAAAGTATATAGAATTTGTTTTATAAAACCTTCATCAAATAATATTTTATTCATCCCATTTCACATGCATTCCTTGAGCTTGTTTTGGAGACAGGCAGCATCGATTGGACAAATGTACGATTAAGCAAAATAAATTATTTTGCAATGAAAAATAAATTATTTAATAAAAAAGTGCGTATACGCCGTAGTGTACATATTTTCCTTGTAAAGTAATTGGTTGGTACTATGTCTGCATAGGTCGGCTTACAACTATACCTGACCTACAAAAGGTCATGTAGAACCAATTTTGTTCGCATGTTGTTTTGTTCTGGGCCCTTATGAAAACTGCAATTTTCCGACCTCGAGAGTGCGCCGCTCGATCCGTCATTTTTATATAGTATGTCCTCTCTGAGATAATTATGTCCAAAAATAAAGCCTAATCACAAATATCCAAGATGACTGCGGTTTCTTCTAAGATGAAAAATCGCAGTTTGCATGAGGGCCTATCCTAACAACATGATAAAAAACTAGATCTGCATGACCTCTTGTGACTGTTCTTTCCTTAAAACAGCAATTATGGTGAAACTGTTATTTCTCATTTGGTATCTTCTCTTTATTTTCTTCCTAGGTCTAGTTAAAACTTCTATGTTGTATTTAGGTATCATTTCTTTACATTCGTCAGATTCAATTTTTATTCTTGATTAAGCATCTGCATTGGTATCCATCTTGCCGATCTTAAAAATTATTTAAAGTTCATAATCCATTAAATCAACTCGTATTCTTAATTTTACTGAGAACAATTCGAACAGCTATTGAGTATTAAGTTATATATGGTGGCATGCCCATTGTTGGTTATATTAGTTTCAAAAATGCGTTTCTTGGAGTCAACAAGTAGTTGGGACCTTTTGTTCGGAATGGATTTTAATGACCGCTACGACTCACAACTCCTTGTTATTTATTAGTTTTTACTAAAAACTTCCTTTTTGTATATCAGCCCACAGAATATGAATAAAACCCAAGTCGGACAATTGTGCAGGCCCCTTCATGACCTCAATGTTTTGGTCTCGAAACCACTGCTTAGCTGTTTGGCAGGTGTGTTTCCGGTCGGTGTCGAACTGAAAGACCTATATCACGGCCTTTTTGTATTCGGAATTAGGAAGCATGATGTTTAGCAATCATTGAACGTAATAATGGTGGTACATTTAATCCTTAATACAACATATTGGACCAACACCATATAGTATGAAAGCATCCCCATATCATGTTTTTCTCTATGTTTTTGTCTAATCCAAGATCATATTCTGTTTTAAGTTGAAGCTTTACATACTTCCGAGACCATCTTTGACTATACAAAACAATTTTGGTTTCGACAGTTCACATTATATTAATCCACTTCTGAGTCGACCACGACGAATGATCTCTTGAATATTTGAAATTTTTTGGTATGTGTGTTTTTCTTAGAAATGGGATATTAGCATTGACGTTATGTTCCCCCAGACGTCTTCTAACAGTGTGCATACAACATAATAAATTTAGCTCAACTACAATTTGTGCAGCCGATGAAAGAGGAGTTCTTTATAACCTACCTTACATTGCCGTTTCTAACAAAAATGCACTGCTACACACAGAAAAAAGACTAATGTAAGATTAACATGAAAAAATGTTGTTTTAAGATTATTCTGTTGTTTTACATTAAATGTTTATTTATCATTTTTTTTTTTCATTCTAAAACGACATTTTTAGCGGCCTTTCAACACGAAAACATGTTTAATCAACGCGAAACAATATGAAAGCAAAATCATAGCTAAAAATTGTTGAATTATATTTATTTTTGATGATTTTACATTGTTATTTTTCTGTGTGTATTATTTTGACCGTCACTGTACCTACCTACAAGAAAAAATCCAACAACTCGAAACCGGGTTCACGAATGCAATAACCCAGGAAGCAAAAAATTCGAAAGTAAAAATCTTGAAGACAAGAATCTAGAGGTACAAAAATCTCGAAAAAAAATCTTGAAATACAAAAATCACAAAAAAAATCTCGAATGAAAAAATCTAGAAAAAATATATTAATTTTTGAGACAATGTTTACAATTCGTGCGAATGATTTTTAGGACCCCCCCTTGACCCTTGACGCGAATGTAACCATAGTCAAGAAATTAATATATTTAACCTAGATTATCGAGTTTTTTTTCGAGATATCGTCCCCCTCATGTCAGAAACACGAATGTGCAAATTTAATTCAATAGATATCTCTGTCTTTCAGAAACTAAAACTACTATGCCAAAATTTAAGTCAGATTAATATATTAATAAGTCAAATCGGTAAATATTAAATTCGGTTACAATTTAATACATATTAGCTTTGAAAACCAATCTTCTCAAGTTTTCAATTTTTCACATTCATCTTTTTGAATTAACTTGAAATGTTAGACATTTTGAAATTGGTAAAGTTAGGTTGCATGACCGTTGGGCAAAATCTAAACTGTTTAAGGGGCATCACATTGCAGAAAATGCATGTTGTAAAACTTTATTAGCTTTGAAAACCAACCTTCTCAAGTTTTCAATTTTTCACAGTCATCTTTTTGGAATAACTTGAATTGTTAGACATTTTCAAATTGGTAAAGTTAGGTTGCATGACCGTTGGGCAAAATATTAACTGTTTAAGGGGCATCACATTGCAGAAAATGCATGTTGTAAACTTGCATAGTAAATACATCTCAGCTGTCATATTTTTTGAACGCTTCACGAATTATCTTAAAAAAAAACAGAGTCTGCTAAACTGCATTTTTCGAATGCCTAAATAAGTTTTCAAAACTAATTCTGTGATTTTTTAGCGGAAAATGCTCATCTGGATGATTTGTACACGAGATACAGACAAAGGTTACGAAAATCACTCTTCATATCGGGTCTCTCCATTTCAGTGGCAACATGTGTACTATCTATATTATTTGGATTACTCCAGGACTATGTAAAAAACATTCTAAGATCACAAAATTTGGAACTAAAATTGTTTCTTTATTGTTTCAGAATATTATCCACATAGCACTGCTAATCATCGCGGGACTTGTATCAGGTTGTATCCTCATAGCCCTTCAATTTCCGGCAGTTTTAAGCTCACCTGTTGCAGCGTTAGCATTTGCAATAATAACTACATTTTCCCTTGGCATTATAGCAGCCATTACAGCAGATGAATTGGCGCCTCTTCCAATTTTCGCAGTTTTTCTGGTAAATAGATTGTGAAACAAATGCAAATTTTTTTTTGTAACAGAAAAATCATATCACCTCGAACACAGGGAATTCATACTATGCTTCCGATCTCATGGCCCGTTTCATTGGTGTTGGCGTTGTTTATGACAATTTTTCATGTGGTTCATAAAATCGGTTTCAGTTCAGGTTTTTCGACTGATATCAATATGGTAGGTTTGATTAATATCTGACTAT
This sequence comes from Meliscaeva auricollis, assembly GCA_948107695.1. Taxonomy (NCBI): domain Eukaryota; kingdom Metazoa; phylum Arthropoda; class Insecta; order Diptera; family Syrphidae; genus Meliscaeva; species Meliscaeva auricollis. The sequence continues at coordinate 69,261 of OX403619.1, forward strand.
GATTGCTTGCAAATTCCTAGGATAAACTGCTATTGATCTATAAATGTTTTTGCAGCTGATTGCCGAGGTAATCATGCTAGCAACTGCATCGATTTCAGGCTTGTACTATAGAATAATGTCAGATGCGGCTCATAATCGGACTGTTGATGGTACACGTACTGGCATAGAGCAAAGAGTAAAACTAGAGTGTGAACGCGAACAGCAGGAACAGCTTCTTTTGAGCGTCATACCTGCTTACATAGCAGCTGAGGTATGATGAGAAATAATTATGTATGATGTTGTTTAAACATTTTATTTTGATGCGTCATCAAAAATAAGGTTAAAAGAAGTATAATGTTAAAAATGGCTGATGCGTGCCAGCGTGCTGGCGGACAAGCTTATTCAGCTCGATTCCATGAGCTACACGTCCAGCGTCATAATAATGTTTCAATTTTGTATGCGGACATTGTGAATTTTACTCCTCTCTCAGAGCAACTGTCGGCCAGTGACTTGGTCAAAACACTTAATGATCTCTTCGGACGGTTTGATCAGATTGCACAAGTAAGTTAACATTTATCAAGAAACAATCACAAATCAAAACTTTTTAAATGCTTTAACTGTTTTTAAAGTATATCTTATAAGAATGCATGTACTTATACTCCAGTAGTCAAGACATTATAGGTCGCAACAAATTGCACATCGCTGATTTCTAGGATTTTATTGGGATAGATACCAGTTTGCATGATTCACCAAAAACCTTAAATCTTTCGCATTTTTTTCAGTTTTTATATTATAACTTAAATGTGCATTTTATAGAAAAAGCTACATATCAGGAATCAGGTAAAAAAGGCAAACACAGATCTGTAGGTTCAATAGGACTTGAAATATACATAGCTCTTCAAATATTGGAAAATTCTCACAAATATTTCAAATTTATAATTTTAGTTGTTTTTCAAACAAGTCCAGTTAAGCACTGTGCACGTGAGGGCGACCAACAAATGAGCGAATGAACGAACAAATGAAATTTGAAACATTCTAAAGCTATTTTAATGTTAAAAATTATACTACTAATTTGAATTAACGTTAAGTCGCTAAAATTTTCATTTTTGATTGTTAAAACAAGGAATATTAAAAAAAAACAAATTTTCGTTTGTTCGTTCATTCGCTCATTCGTTGGTCGCTCTCTTGTGTACAGAGTGCCAAAAGGTAATTCGACTACCATGATGAAAGTTACAGAAGTTTTTAGTAGAAATATAACTTTGTTTGTACTTACATTTAAGACACTACATTAAATAAAATGCACGACTGGATCGCACGTTAAAGTTGCTAAAGACGTTAAAGTCTCTTATATAAAGTTTATAAAAATTAATTACTATGTTAAAAATAAAAAGAAAGTATTTGGGTTTGCTTAAATTGTATATTAATTTACAAGAAAAGTGGAACACATTGTGTATAAAGAATAAAACTATTTTTTTTTTACTCTTTAATTTTTTTTTGAAAACTGAATTAGATTGTTTAAGGTTGTATGAAATATATGTGCACAAATTTTTTTGCAAGAAAACGGCAACGATGTTTCTCCGTTGTTCGAGTTTTTTTGAGAAAAACTAAAAATGCAGTTTTGTTGCATTCACTAAATACAATGCATACACATTTTAAACAAAATCGCTTGAGCCGTTTTCGAGAAAAATCGAATATCTCAAAACTGTTATTTGGGAGCTATTAATTCTAGACGATATTGTCCAAAAACAGAAAAAAACAACTTTTGAAATTACGAAAAAATCATCTGTACCAAATTTAAAGAAAATTCGTCTATGCGTTTTGGCAGTGGAGATGTGTACAGACTGACTCGCAGACGCCCAGACACAGACGGACGGCAAGACTAAAACCCCTTTTTTTGGCTTCTCCATCATCGTAATGTTGGTTTTGAATAAAACCGCAATTTTTTTTTGACACGAAACTAATACTTGCCCTGTAAAGCAAGTAAAAAAAAACAATTCAGCAAATTCGCATTGTCTTGATATTAGTCGCTTTTAGATTTAAAAATATATCTAAATCATGTGCCGTAATATGTTAATTTTACACCAAAATTTTCTTTTAGTGGACATTGAGTATTCAAGTAAAAAAACTAACACTATAAATTGGAAATATTTGTGACCTACAGAGCTGCGGTTGCACTTTGAAATTGGTAGCTTTGTCGATAAAATGCACAAAGAAGTTATAAGATAAGAACCGACATAAGTTTTGGGTGCACCATGCAGTTAGCAAAGGTTTTTCGAAACTGCAATCTTGGTCTTACACTGCTGGCATATATCTATCCTAAAAACTTCCCAAAAAAATAGAGATGTACCATTTTTTGCCACCTAGTTTTAAGCTTTATTTGTTTTGTACCTATTTATCAGTTTTGTTCATTAAATTATATGTGTATGTATTTGGGTGATTCTCTTATTATTATGATTTAAACAAAAAAAAAAAAAAAATACAAAAATTGTTCATATTTAAATTAATGACATTTTTCTATAACTGTCTCAAAAACAAGATGCAAAATTCCAAAACCCACGGACAGGGCCTTTTGGGGGCCTGACATAGCTTTGGGGCACTTTCGAAAAATATATTTTTTGTCAGGCCGCAGTTGCTTAAACCTGGGTTCCCTTAAAAAAAAAAAAAATACAAAAATTGTTCATATTTAAATTAATGACATTTTTCTATAACTGTCTCAAAAACAAGATGCAAAATTCCAAAACCCACGGACAGGGCCTTTTGGGGGCCTGACATAGCTTTGGGGCACTTTCGAAAAATATATTTTTTGTCAGGCTGCAGTTGCTTAAACCTGGGTTCCCTTTAAGTAATAGACTTCTAACACCTAAAGAGATTAACTTCTATTAAAATTTTTGTATCTGCTTCTGTGCTATAAACTTTGTAGACTAAGAGCCCACAGCAAATTTTGGGGGTTAGTGATATAGCATAAAAAGATTGGTGTTTTTGGAAAAGTCTTTTGATTGTATGTATAGGATGTCGAGTTCTTGCAGTCCGTAGCTAGGGCGTTTGGATGTTAAAGTGCAATAACATTGCAGTTTTTTAAATAACTATGATACAAAAAAAAATGTTCGTCACATAAGATGTATCTTCCTTGTATGTTAGCAAAATGTTTGTTTCAAGTTAGTTTATTTTCCAAGATGTACTAAAAAATCATACTTTGTGTGCATATTTCGTATAGATAGAAATCTGCTTTGGGCTCTTGGTCAAAAATTTTGACAAATCAGGAAATGAGTCTGAGTGTAAGTTAATTTTTGTTTGCTGAAAAAAAATTAAATGAGTTTAGGTTGAATGCTTCTTATTATTATTTTAATTTACATGTGCAAGTTTGTTTCTTTTTTCTGAACTAAGACACAATATTTTCTTTTTAAAATAAAAACGAACGCTTTAAAAAAGAAACTTTTTTAATTCGTAAAAAAAACCAAAGCAAATAAACCAGAAGAACATATACAATTTGTGTGTTAAATTAATGTATAAACTGTCATGTTTTCAACGCCACCTACAACGTTTCAATAAAAATCTATCCAACCACTATTTATGAGGTGGATTAACTTTTGTTGGTGACTTTTTATGTTTTTTTTTTCATAGAAAAACCGTCAAAGTAATAAGCGTCAACGTTTGTTAAATGAAAAACTAAAATAAACGAAATTAAATTTCAATTTTTTTTTTAAGTGAGGTATTGGTTGTGCTTAAGCCTTTCGGGGTCCCACATTGCCCGGGCCACTGGGCCCGGGCCCCTTGTGTCCCTATGGATAAAATGGGACTTGCCCCGGAACTGACTCAATGTCAAGATAATTTTTGCTTATTAACTGTTAATTTCTTAATTATTTTATATTTAGTTCTTTGCTTTTTTTCTAGTTCCTAGTCACAATTTTTTTCAGAATTAGTCTATTTCATCATGAATCATCATGAAACGTATAGAAAACACGTTTTCGAGACATTTTTATGTGCGTGTGCCGTTATCGTCGGTAATGGCGTCACTTTTGGTGTCGTTGGCGTTGGAAATTTGTAAACACGATAACTTTCGTTAGAATCAAGATAATTGGAATCTGTAAACGCAGAAGCTGAGAATTAGCTAAAATTAGGTTAAGTTTGAAATCCAGCCATTTTAAATAAAACCTTCTTAAACTTTTTCCTTCCAAAAATGTCACTTTTGTATAGGGGGTGCTATAAATTTGCTAATAATTCATATTTTACCCGACGTTTCGCATGGTTTCTTTCCATCTTCCTCAGGGGTTAACATGAGTGTAAGTTACTTACAGATACAAAATGGCCAAACATTATATAAATTAAATGCACGATTGGTTCGCACAACTCTCGTCTGTAGTGCTCTTAGCTTCTTATATCAAGTTTTTAAAATAATTTCATAAATAATTTTATAGATGTCTTACAACTTCTTATATTGTTTTGGTCTCCAAACTAGGTATTCCATTTGATTCCGTTAAGAAAATTACATGTTTAGAAAAAATATTTGAAAATCGTTGGAGCCGTTTAAAAAAAAAAAAAATAATTTTCAAATCCAAATTTCAAAAACCAGCGCCAGCGTCCCATTTCATTGGTGTAACACAAAGAGACCTATATCTCGACTAGTTCATACATTTTTGTACGGGCATAAGTCTGTATCTCGTGGGGGAATAGAGTTAGAGAGACTTCTTTAGCAAAATGAAACCGCAACTTATGAACTTGTTAATAGTCAAAAATTTAAAAACTAGGTGGTCGATGAGGTGAATTGCAATCGATGTCGCATCAAATCCTCTTCCCCTACTCCCGAAGAAAAAATAAATACACAGATAAGCTTGTTCTGACACAACAACTCAAAAATAATTACTTTAATAGATATAGCCAAACCTATAATTGCAATATTGATGCAGTTTTTTTCAAGATGGTGGCCCAACCTCAAATGCGATAGGACTTAATTAGACATTCATCGTTTAAAGACAAAATGGCTCTTGGGTTCAAAGTACAAAAAAAAAATTATAAAATATTCATATACAATTTTTTTTTTTTTTTCTCTTTTGCACTTTATGCATGCGCAACTAAACATGCGGCCGTGTAATACCCGTCTTAGTCACTGAACAGTTCAGTTTTTGAATATTTATAAAAAAAAATATTTTTTGTTTAATTTTCTTTCAATTTTTTTTTTGAAAAATTAAATACATAATACTTTTCGAAATCATAAGAAGAAGCTGTTGACATGTTTTGTAAGAAATCGATTGAGCCGGTAAGGATATAATAAGGAGATAACTAAAAATGATGTAAAATTTTGCAAAAATAGTGGTCACCATATTTCAATGTTTAGGCTGTGGCTCTCTGTACAGATGGACGCACAGACGGACGGCATAACGAAAACCACTTTTTTGGGTTTCTCCATATGTTTCCTCCTAAGTGTGTAATGTTTAAAACATTTAAAACATATTAAGTGATAACAAATATACTGGAGATGAAAAATCACAATTAACAGAGAATCACTCATGTGTAATCATTTAACTTCATATATGTATGTTTATTTATGATCCGCATAGTTAATATTAGTAGGAACCTTACTCAACGAAACAAATTTAAATTTGCAGGAAAATCAATGTTTACGTATTAAAATTTTGGGAGATTGTTATTATTGTGTATCTGGTTTGCCAATATCAAGACCACAGCACGCTGCTAATTGTGTTAATATGGGCTTGCAGATGATTGACGCCATTAAGTAACTAACTTATTATTGATTTTAGATTTAATATTTTATCTTGGACAATTTAGGCATGTACGGGAAGCTACTGGCATCAATGTTGATATGCGGATTGGAATTCACACAGGCAATGTTTTGTGTGGAGTCCTTGGTTTACGAAAATGGCAATTTGATGTATGGAGTGATGATGTTACAACGGCTAATCATATGGAAAGTGGCGGTGTGGCTGGGTATGTGTTTGAAAATTCTATTTATTTTTAAATTTTCCTTAGATTAGAACGCAAAATTACATTGTGCGTTGCGAAACGTTCGGGGTGAGTACAATATTGCACTCTGTAAACCCCAGCTATAACGCGGTATAGTCCGAAATTAATTTTTATCATGTCTAATAAAAACCGCGAAAGCTTAAAAAGTTATAACTGCAAAAATAGTCAAAATCGTATAGGAAATGTACCTTCAGAAAATTTTATTTTTTGTAGAATATGAGAGAAAAAATATATATAGAGAGTGAAAAACATATAAATAATGATTTTTTACTCTAATGTATATTTTGATCGTAATGATAGAAGAAAATAATTTGATATTATTTTAGGAGAGTTCACATAACACAACAAACTCTTTCGTACCTGGATGATAAATTTGAAGTTGAACCAGGCAACGGAGGCTCTCGTGACTTCTATCTGTCTGACCACAAATTAGATACTTACTTAATTATTCCACCGAAGGTACAAATAATGAAATCAGTCGTGATTCAGTTGAAATTTACAGAAAATGTTTCATTCACAGAAAACGTTTGACATCCCACGGGTGGTGGAGACACTCAATACAACTTCTCCGAAGGAAACACCCAGCTATGTGCCATTGAATCAAATTTCAATTATAGAGACAGAAGACACAGAAGAGTTATTAGATAGCGATGATGCCCGGCGTATGTCACCAAACATAAAGGATAATATAAAAAGCCTTGCACCAAATTCATACAGTTTAAAGAGCAACAGCAGCGATGAATTCAAAACATTATGTAAAAATGAAGATCTGAGTAACGGGCATGAAAATCAAACAATACTTGAAAGTAGCATGAAATCATCCCTTTCGATTGAAAGTAACAAGACTAAAAGCGAAGTGAGCGGTAGTGCTTTGGAAGAAAGTTCAACAGTGCTTGAAGTTCCTGAGAAAGGAAAAAGAAAACTTTCAGTTCAAGGTAAAATTAAATTTAACAATTCAGAGTGTCGTCTATCGCTATTTAATTTTTGTATGTGTGTTTTTTTAAGAAAAATATGACAGCATATTTTGCGGTTAAAGGGTGGGAGAGGGGCATGCGAACGGCAGTTATGGGTAAATGCATTTTTCTACAATTTTCTGTAGTCTGTGAGCCGACATAACGGTAAAAAGAGTATTGTTTGCGCGGTGCTTAATTTCAATTTGCAACTTTTTATGCTCCTTTGACCAATTGCACCATTCATAACATCTGACTATGTCTGCTTAAATAATTTAAATTTTATTATAAAATGTCAACAATTATTTTGATATATACAATTTGTTTCAATAAGACACTCACAAGCTTCGCAATATGATTAAATAATATCAAAAATAGTATAAATTTGATCCCTCACAAATCTGTTAAAAAATTCAAAATATCCCTTTCACGTAAACAAATTATCTTTTAACTTTAGTAAACTTAAACGATTTTTTAAGTTGATGTATAAATAAATAATGATAGAAGTATAACTTCTGGCGGGCGTACATGAGTACACATACACACACCTTTTTTGTTTGTCTAATTATCTCTACAAAATGCGCAGTATATTATCTTATTGTGTGTACTGTGTTAAATTCTACGTTGTTTTAAATAAGTGATAAATTTAAATGAACACCGAAAAAAACTAGTACTTGCTTAAAATCAGATATTGAATTTGTTTTTTATCCGTTAATATAGAAAAATTGCACAGTCTAATTTGATTGTTACTATAGGTACTAAAATTGTTAATATCAATATGCGGATATGTTTTTCTTGGGATTATTTTAGTCTTCGAAGTCCAAATTTTTTTATAACCACTTTTGTTATCTATCATACTACATACATGACTATTCTCTTCGTCAAACGATATCGTCTCGACGATGGTGTTGAGTTCCGTAAATCTCAAAATCACTATCACCTTGACGATATCATTTCGACGATTGAAAATTTGCTCTCCGTAACTCGATTATCACCACAGCGCCATCGTAAAAAGGTTGTATTTGCACGATAGTTAAATAGGTGTCGTGTGACATTAATATATTTTGAAGTAAAATGTCCTCAAAAAGATAAAACTAAATTTTTTAGGGATTGTTTATTTAATAAAAGTAACTCACTCCAATTTAACACTTGTTTAATGTCTAGTTTTTCTAAAATTTATCAAAAATGTTTCTGGACATTTTTTTTTATTTTTTAAAATTACAAAAATCCACAATCACAACAATATTAATTTTATTTTAGTTGCGTTTTGCAATATCTTTATTGTTCATCCACAGACACGAAAAAAACAATGCAAATTTTCATTTTTGAGAGCCTGATGACATTTCAACCACAGTTTGAGAGAGTGTGTCGCTCTCAAAAAACGAGACGATAGTGATAGAGTTACGTAGAGCTAATCTGCCACAATCACGTTTCAACGATTATCGTTTTGAAAATTACGGAATGACCGCCCGGGAAAGTTTTGAAAAATCTTTGTTCCAACATGCACACAAAGTATCAGCAAACTGGCGGCTGGTGCAAGTCGAGTCGGCTGCTTTAACAGTCACGCATTTTACGGGTTGGAGTCAAAATTTTGCCGGGGTCAAAATTCTTTTACCAAAATTCTGCTTTTCAAGGTTCTGTTGCACAAAATTCTGCAAATTATAAAAAAAGTTTTGTTTTTTTTTGTAATATTTTTCCTTGCTATACATACGTATATAAAACTTGTTTATCATAATTTTTGTTGACAAAGTTGGAAAAAAACACTTGTTAGGTATATTTTTATAACATGTTACAAATAAAAAACAGAATAAGCAGATTTTTTTTCTTTACATAAATATCGATTGCCAGAATTTTGAAAAGCAGAATTTTAGAATGCAGAATTTTGTAAGACAGAACAGAAAATAAGAAGAATTATGAAAGGCATAATTTTCTTTTGAAAAGCAGAGTTTTGAAGCCAGAATTTCGACCCGCTCTCGCATTTTACCAATCTACAAACTGGTTTCTGATAGTCAGAACAGTCAGAGATTTTTTCTAAAATTAAAAATATACATGTGCGTATGGAAGACGATTCTAAATTCAGTTTGTTATCGTCGTTCGAAGTTAAAATTATGTTCAAACAGGCGGAGAATGCAAAAAATCGTTCCTACATCCAGTTGAATTGTGATTTTATTTAAAATCACAAATTTGGTTGCGGACAGTTTAAAACTGAGTGTTTAGAATTAAAAAAGTTGATCGTTTTTTTAAATATGTACCAGCAAATTTAAAATTCCATAGTTTTATCAATTTAACTTCTAATTTAAGAGATAGTTAGAAGTTTTAAGTGTGTAAGTAAGGAGAGTTTTTGAAAATTTAACTTGCACCCGGTCTCGCTTGCGATATTTCATCATGCTATTAATATGGCTAATAAAGACAACTTATTGTTCGGCTCATAGATATGATGAATATCATGATACAACTTCTAAAGATAACGCATTGCGCATAAAGTGTTGGCCTATTGGTTGTCAAACAATCGTGACGTCACAGACGCGCAATCAACAGAAAAATAAATGTTTTTGGCGCAATTTCACTCTATTTTCTGCTTACTTTGATTTTTGATCTATATTTTAATCATTTTGCTTAAATTTGTTTGCTTCATTGACATCTTAAGTTTCGGGAGCAGAAAGCAAAACCATATTCTCACGAGACTAGATCTGATCCTCCTTCTCACTCAAGGCACTGGTATCCAGACCTTATCAGCCTAGGGCTCCTGAGATTGTGCCCCGAGTGCCCCTATGATTAATATGAGACTTCGTGCTAGAATCTGTTTTTGTTTTAATTTAGAAGCAGAGAGCATTCTACAACTTTCATTTGATCCGCAGTCTACCAACCGCCAAAATGGGAATATGTTAAAACTTCTGCCAAATTTGTTTCGATCGAAGAATCATATTGATCTATTCGATCTAATTATATTTTCCCACCATTAAAAAACAAATTTAAACATGAGAAGAAAACGGCGTTTCCAACTAAGAAACTATAGGTGGATTATTTAACCTTTTAAGATCTCTCATAATAATTTCAATAAAATTATCTGCTAGATCTTCAGACAGGATTCCGTTATGTTTTAAGCACTTTTAAATAAGCTCGCGAAGTTAAAATCCTATTTCTTGCCAAAAGGATTTTTTTTTAATTTAGCGGCCATGTAATGTAATTTTGGACAAAGAAAAAAAAAAGCTTTTTTGGTACATTGAGAAAACAAGAGCTATGACAATTTTTGAGACTGGAATTGGAAGCACCATATCGAAATCCATAAGAAAAACCGTATTGAGGCCCCATGAATTTGCCCCATTACACATTAGGCATCAACATTTTTTTTTTTTTTTAATTTTGTCGGCCTGTGTTATGGTTGCATTTAGTTTATATTGTTTTAAAAATATATCTAACATTTCGAGGTTAACCCAGATTTAGAAATGTATTCTGTCATTTAACAATGTTTTTTTTTTAATTTCATGTTAATGTTTGACACAACCTCATCTGATGCAGGAATTATGGCTTTTGGTGATAGACGCCGGTCGTCCGGGGCTTTCATGGATAGCAGAAAGCACTCAATCACGAATGGAGAAAGTTTTCGCTCTGTCGGTGGCACTGGTGAGCTTCAGGAATCAATTTATGAAATTCAAAGGACATTTTGGTTTTTTTATTTTGTGTATTGACATAGAGTTATAAATTGTGCTATGACAGAACCTTCTATTTATAGATTGAATATGCTTGTGATGCTTTTTTTTCTAGTTGAATAACTTTTAAAAATAGTTTTTGTTTTCTGTTCTAGCCACACCCGGAGGGCCACCCACACGACACAGGCCATCATCAAAAATGACAAAGTATGTAGAATGTTGGGGAGCAGATAAACCTTTTGCTAACATAGCGGAATCAAAGTTGGTTAAAAATATCGGACTTGCGGTAAATAGCAAATAAATTCAACAAAAAGTGCAGAAACTAAAATACATATAAACATAAAAATAGAGCATTGCTATGATTGAGTCTAACCTCTTGCCACCAGAGAGAAGATGTTCAAATTTTAACTGTTTTGGACCACCAACAGAGTTAAAACCAATAACAATGTGGTATCGGAACTCTTCTCGTGAGACCCTTTACCGAGCCCAACCCGATCCCCACTTCAGATATGATTTGTTTTGTGCGTTTAGTATATTTTTGCTGCTAGCAACTATACAATTGAAAGTATTTGAATTGTAAGTCATATTTTGTTTAAAAAGTTTAAACCCTCACATCATATTATTCCAAACTAGAAACATAGCATTGTTGGGGTCCATTGGAGCTAGTGCAATATGTTTTGGCCTATTTCTATATCTTTGTAACGTAAAGGTGGTAGAGAATTCTTCGACTCCTACTTATAGCCCAGGTCAAGTTGTAGCCAGTTGCCGAACAATAAGGTTATCTATGTTTTTGGTAGTTAATGCTCTAGTTTCATCGTGTTCTGTCTTTAGTGTGGTAAGTTCTAGGCTTATTAATTTAATATAATTTTTATATCTACATGAATATTTGTTTGCATGTGTTTGTACATGTTAAATGTATTTATATACATATTTTATCCACAGTACACATATTTAAAGGTAATATCTTTCGGAGGTTGTCGAAAATTGATTGTCAGATTATGATAATGATCTCCGAGAATGTCTGTCATTTTTGAATACATATGCAAGGTTATCTTACTAAGAATTCAATTAAGTACACAAAAAATTAAACTACAATTCATTTCCGCTACGAAAATAAACAAAGAGCGAATGACGTGCCTACAGAAAAACTAAAAAACACACGATGGAAGAATTTTCGGTGAAAAAACAGAAGAAAATTTATTTATCTGAATGACATACAAAAAAATTAAATCAAGTTTTCAAAAAAATACAAACAAAATATGGTCTCTAAAACAATTTTTTTCCGATTTTGACCCTCGAACGTCAATCAAAACTCAAAATATACTACCTTTTTATGTGTACTGTAAGGTGTATGAACACCCTATATGTTTTTTTTTTAAATTCTTATAGAAATAAATCATTGCTAAATAAGTTGCTGTTTATTATATCCTGTGCGAGTTTCAAATTCGTAGCTTCAGAAAAGATTAATCATTTTATTAAGTTTAATAATTTTTTTTAATATATGTATGTGTATGTATACTTTAAAAAGAAAATATTTCAATTAAATAGGCTTAGCACAAAAAGTATTAACTATAAGTATGGAAATTTAGGGTAAATATCTTGTTTTTGATTCATAATGAATTTTTGATTCATAATTAGCATCTAACCCTGGTCGGTAACTCGTTACATTTTTCCCACCCCCCCCCCCCCCCCCCGACGTATTTTTGACTTTTCGATTAACTCAACACTAGACCAGTGCACTTTGGAAAATATGGCCCCGTTGCTGATAAAAAATCTATAACTTTTTTGTTCTTCAAGATATTGACATGAAATTTTGTATGTACATACATATAAAGATGAATATATGTATCACAATTAATTCTGTTATAGACTTCTGAAATAAAATATTGAAGTCTGATTTTTGAAAAACCGTTAATATAAACAAATTGATTCAAATAGTAAACTAAAGAATGAAGTGTTTGCTTTTAAAAAAAACTATGGCACAGTATCTTAAGTCTTTTCGTTTATTTTAAATATATATAATATGTATATATAATAAGTTATTAGTTTTGTAAATTTGCCTCTCTATCCAAAACTAGGTTAGATAGAGCCCTACTCCCAAATACAATTTTTTTCTTAAAATATAGTCACAAATTATTTCCCAAAATATCGTACGCGAATAACGAGATTCCATTTATATTGACCATAAAGACTTTTCCTATATATTGGAGTGCACGATTTAAGTTGTAACATTAAGGGCCGCAAATATTCGCAGCTGATTGTTACATATGTATGTTATAAGTATAAACCCTGCCTACATAATAACATGCATTTTAGAACCTAGGCAACCCTAGCTAACCACTAAAGTTTCGTTTTTAGCATATTTTTGTTTAACTTTGCTGCGTCATTGAATAATCCTTAAATTTGAAAACAACAATTGCTTATAAATCTATAATGTTTAAGTTTTCCAAATATGTATAACACTATTTAGGACTTTCTCTGCAACAGGTTAATCAAAGTGTGAAAGGTTGCATTATTTCAGAAAGATTTTACCGCAATTTCGTAATATAATTTTCAAACACAAATCGTGGGCTCTAATTATTTTTAACGCAAAAAAAAGCATTGAACAATAATTGTTATTATTACAACATTTCTTAAAAGTCTTTTTGATCAGGTCTTGTATGTACATTTTCCATAGGGCAGTGGTACGTTATTTTATGGTATTAAGTAAACAATTTTTAACAATTGTTAGCTTTCATCGTTCAAAGTTGCTAATTGTAACATTATGACGTCACAATAGCGTTCTTTTATACAATGTTAAACTGTCAGAATGAAATTTTGTAACAATTTCGTTGTCGATCTGTCAAGAGTAAGCAAGTGATGACAAGAGGGGATGAAGAGAGTGGTGTAGTTATTGTTTTTTATTGTTGATTGTAGCTTATTGGAATTGATTTTGAAAAAAATAAATAAGGTACACAAAAACATTTTCTTGCTTAATTCTTTAAATGGTCAAAAATAATTTTCTTTTGACCGATCAACAAAATCTAACATCGGTCTTTCCTAAATTAAAAGTAACATTTTCTAACAAAGTCTAACAATAAAAACAACAACGATTTTTTTGACACATCAACCAATGTTAACTTTACTCTCAAAGCAGCTAAACAAATTTTCATTCGAATCTTTTAAAGCACATGCTTCTGTCCCATACAGCAAGACTGGGATGATTAAGGTCTTGTATAGCTTTTCCTTGGTTCTATGAGAGAGGGCTTTTCTACTGTGTATAATTTAGTTTTTAGTTGTCGAATTTTGACTGCTTGGTGCTACTTGTACCAATTAATATTCCAGTATTATGTAGATGTGTCATCACTGCCAACAGCTGTAGGGTCATCAAATCCGGTTCATTCATTTCGGTCTCCTATATCCTAAAAATTTGATTCAGGCTTTCTATAATTATTATAAAATTATATTCCTCTATTCAATAACCGCACAGTTTCACGTTACGGAACAGTGAATTGGCATTCACGATCGTTATTTAACCGCTTGACTATTTCATTGGGTATAAGTAAATCGTTAATCTAGGCCGATAAGTCCGAATTGATTGACCACTTGCAGGACAACATTCGCCGCGTTAGTTGGACCACCAGATTGGCCTACGTTCGAGCCAGTCGCCACGGTCCTATGTCAGAAATCATATTTAAATTATAATGTCAGAAGATTATGGTTCGAATAAAGTAAATTTCATGTCAATTTAAAAAAATCATCTATATATTTTTTTGTATTTCAAAGTTCTATACCTCTTAAAAAAAACACCCTTTATAAGAGCTTATTAAAAAAAATGGTTCATGCCGGAAATCGGAGCTGAGGGATGACATTACTTGACCTAAGTCTCTAGGGCATCCTACTATATGAAATAACAGCTCTATATTATATTTGTTTCAAGTTAGTTGTAAACTAAAATTTCCTTGAAGACTGTCATAACTCAAAAAACGGGGTTTTTAGTTAATGGTGCAAAATTATTCGTTTTACCATCCTTCATATTATGAAAAGGATTCTTAGTAAAAATTGTCTACCTTCCATGCTAGAAGCGAGAATATGCCGTTATTTCATTAATAATGCATACAATTTAAAATCCTTAAACAGTTTTTTTTTTTGCAAAATCGACGTTTTTTTAATTATGACAGTAAATGATCGATATTTCCATCTGCCCATAAGATACATTCAAAATTCGTACTCTGTGTGCATATTTCGGGCAGATGGAAACAAATCAACGAACTTTTTGATAACATATGCGTATAAGTAAGATTTATCTTAGTTACGCCAATTTTTGTTGGTATCATAATTAGGTATTCATAATTATTTTAGAATTATTTTAATTGCACTGTAACTTCCAAACGCTCCAGTTAAGGACTGCAAGAATTCGACATCTCATACATACAGTCAAAAGACATTTAAAAAAATACCAATCATTTTATGCTATCCACTCACACATATTTTTCGAAACCTCTAAGATTGCCTCTATACGTCTTAAAATTGGAAAAAAAATTGATTTTTTACACGTGGCAACCCTCTGCCTTGACAGGATATTGCTAGGACATGTGTAAACTGTTCCTTTACATATACTTGCTATACGATAATATAGGTTGGCATAGCGATAGGCTGGTATAGCGATGAGGGTAGGTCGTCATTTGGCGGGATCTTAGGCTAAAATAATACTAAATAAATAATCTTTGATAATAATTTTTTTCTTGAAAAAGAGTTATTTTTTCTGTGACTTTAGAAGATTAATTAGTTCAATAATAGTAATGTTTTGAGCCAATACATTTGAATGAAAACATATTTTCTTTCATTTATTGCTTTACAACTAGTAATTATACATTATTCTTAAAAATTCTGAATTTTTTCATCACATTTTTCAATTTGGAAGCTAAAATTCAACAAGTTTTTCCTTTACGCTCTTACTAATTCACTATTCAATTTCTTACGTACCTACCAGTTTTCTATTCATTTACTTACTTCATTATATACACACACACATACATATAATATATGTACTTTATGTAGGTACATATGTGTATTGTAGCTAAACTTAGAGTTGAAGCTTTACAATCCGACTTAATAAAACTCAAGTTGTAAGACCTAAAGGCCAACTAAGTCAAAATTTTTTTTTGCATTGCGGTAGACTGGTGCTTCGCTGACAAGCTTTTTTTGCCAAGCTTTTCGATCACATAAAAACAAAGACTTCTTTATACTTACCTACCTACTTTTGGTAGTATAAAATCATTTGAACAAGATGTAAGTAAAATAATATCCTTTTTTGCCGTTATATTCTTTCAACGCTAGTGTTGTGATTCGTTTTTGAAAGAACCACGTTTTTGGTGTTGGGAACGCTATTTTTAAAAGATATCGACAAATGGTACTAACGTAATTAACTATTGCTTAAGTAACCCTTAGAGAAGAATTCAAATTAGTTGCAATGCAGGTTGAGAGCAATAAACGATAAAAACATAAGTCTCTTACAGGTATATTCTTTTCACATTGTATGCTTCGTAAAGTTCATAAATATTAACTAACACTCCTTTTAAGTTTTACGCAAATCGGAAGCTAAATTTACAATTATTGTAATCCTTCATTTATATTATACATTTAAACATTTAATCACCTGAGCCAATAACTTTTATAGATCACCTTCTCTGGAGACACTACTATTGATGTTCGCATTAGCTCGTATAACAACACGGCATACCTTCAGTCTTCGCCACCATTAAATTTCTCACCAGCACCAGCATATCTTCTTTGTTGTGCTCTAAGTCTCGCATGTATTTCAGCTTTCCTTAGAGCCGGTTTCATATTGAAACTGATTGTTATGGTGATTGCTGCATTGGCTGAGGTCATTGCGCTAGGAAATAGTGATTTGTTTTCAGACTATAATAAATTGTATTCTGAAACCAGCATGTAAGCATGTTTTAAAAGTGCATCGCTTTGCCGAAGAATTAATTATTTTTGTTACTAGATTGCATCTCGAAATGAAAGGGTTCATGTTTCTTTGTCTTATAATCGCTGTTTTGCATACCTTAGACCGACAAGGAGAATACGTTGCTCGAACGGATTTCTTATGGAAAGCTAAATTAAAGGTTGAGCAAGAAGAAGTTGAAACTATGCGTGGAATCAATAAGGTAAATTAAATAATTATGCAATTCACTCTTAAAGGGTGTCCAAACTAAATAAAAACTTCTGAAAAATATAATAATTTCTTTTATTTTGAGAAATGTTAATGGTTTTCTGTTTACCATTATCCACGACAAATTTTTTTTAAGTCATTCTGGTAAGAATGAAAGTTTATTGTTGAGAAGACTAAAATAAAACGGATATACATATCTACATGGGAAACAAAAAACATTTCAGAAAAAAAAGATAACAGTATCTTAAAAAACAGCACTTCATTTATTTTCTTACACAAGAATTGTATGAAATGTGTTTAATGTTTCCTCATCTTGTTTGTTTTCAGATCTTACTTGAAAATATACTTCCAGCTCATGTTGCTACGCATTTCCTTCATCAGGACCGATCTACTGAATTATATCACGAAAGCTATTCTAGCGTGGCGGTAATGTTTGCTTCAATTCCTAATTACAAAGAATTTTACGATGAAACTGATGTTAACAAGCAGGGATTGGAGTGCCTGCGGCTGCTAAATGAAATAATATGTGATTTTGACAAGGTAAAATTTTATTGAAAATGTATTTTTCTTATATCCATTGTTTTTGACACTTGAGTTATAAGTTATAAAAGTTATAATGTATATACATAATTATTTTGTGAGTGTTCGATTAATTAATTGTTTCAGCTCCTTCTAAAACCAAAATTCAGCGGGATCGAAAAAATCAAAACTATTGCAAGTACCTATATGTGTGCATCAGGGCTGAGGCCAGGAAAGGAAGATGGATCTACTGTAAGATTTATTTAATTTCTAATATCAGATTAGATGATAAAATATAATTCACGACTATGTCAACCTTTCGCCCCTTACAATGTTTTTTTCTAGCATTTCTCTGAACAATAAAGTTTTTTTGGATGAGACAATGAAAAATTACACTTTAAACATTTTTTTTTTTTTTTTTAATTTTGAGTTTGAAACTTGTTTTTTTTTCAAAAACTGTGCATAGATTTCACTTGATTTAAGAATTGGCTTATGGAACAGAGTATTAACTCTAGAAAAAAGTATAATACTTTATTTAAGGTATTAGCGTTACTTTTTAATGATATTTTTCATTCTTAGTACTTTTTTAAATGAAACTGCCCCTCCCGGCCAAAAGGGGGGAGATGGACTCCCCCACACATTGTAAAAAGTGCTTGTATTTGACCCTTCTACAAAAATCCGTTATCTATTTTGGGCGCCCAAGTTATCGTACTCGTGCCCGAAATCAGGCTCTAGCTTGCATACAAAACCAAAGAGTTCGCTTTCAGAACATGATATATATATAATTTCACTTTAAATAAAAAATATTTCAATTAAAATTTTTTATTCTAAAGCTAAGATCAGACGATTTGTAAATATACACAAATTTCATTGGTGTTGAGCATACTCAAATTCTCAAACAAAATCTTTTTCTGTATTTCACAAACATTTGTGGTTAAGACGATTTTTATATTTTTCTACAAAAACTTAAATTTCGTTTGTGTATACTGTGACACAAATATCCCATACACAGTTTACAGTTTATGGTTACAGATTTGCGGTTCAGACGATTCAAATATTTCAGCATAAATGGAATTTGTGAATATATTTGTATTTATGTCAGATTTTGTTTTTTTCGATTGTGTATTGACGATCATTTAATAAAATAAAATAATTAAACAAGAATTATCTGGAATTATATGGTAACAGAAAAAAAAAATGTTTATACAAAAAAGTACGTGTACGCCGTGGTGTAAAAATTTTCTTATATAGTTTATAAATACAAACTACTGAGCAATACCAACTACTTTCGTTTTTATGTTTAGTATTCCTGCTTGTCTAGGACTCTCGTTCTTGTAACGAAGAAGCTCTCTACTCTTTCTTTGGAATGAAAAATTATCTTGCTGTTATCCAAATTCCATTTTTTTAATGTGCATCTTGCAGGCAGAATGCCGAATGTGAAACGTCTTGAACTTTCGTTCCTCTTATAAGGGGAGACCGCTCTATCATTGGACAGAAGAATTATCTTACTTTCACAATTTTTGCATTCGTGTCAGAAAAAAATTCGAGTTTTTAATCAAAACCAACATTACGATGATGAAGAAGTCCAAAAAAGTGATTTCGTCATGCCATCCGTCGGTCTGTGCAAACTGTTCGTCTGTGCGTCCATCTGAGAGCCACAGCTTAAACGGGTTGACGGATTTGCATGAAATTTGGTACAGATAACTTTTTTGGTAATTTCATACCTACCTCTTCACAGGTACCTCTCATATAACGGTTTCGAGCTATTGGATTTTACTCGAAAACGGCTCTAACGTTTTTGATTAAACTTGGTATATGTTATGTTATAAGTGATTGCAACAATCCTGCTTTTTTTTTTTTTTCAAAAAATTCGAATAACGGAAATGAATATACTTTTCGGGAATTTTTCCATGAATTTTAGTTTTTTCCGTATATATCATTACTGGCTTAACTGATTTCTTTAAAAACTTATCACCAGGTTTAACTAATCATTTTAAAAAGTAGTTAGGTTTTTCCAAAAAAAAAAATGGAAAAAAAATTGAATAAAAATGTTTTTCTTCGACATTTTTTTTTTTCAATACACAAATACATACAATAACTTTGAACTATAAGAGCAAGTTCGTGCGATCGAGTCGTGCAATTTATTTTTAATGCGTCTTGCAGGCATTCTGTCCAACGCAAAGTATTGAGGAGAGGCCGCTCTTTTGTTGCAAAGAAGAAATATCTTATTGCTATCAATTATTTCGATAATCGGTTTTTTGCATTTTTCGAGTGCGTTTGCAGGCCGAATGCCCTGTTTTAAACTTCTTGGACCCGCGTTTTTGCTTGAGGAGAGACGTTTGTCTATCATTGCAAGAAAGAAATATCTTGCAATCTAAATAGAAAAAGATTTTTTGCATTTTTCGAGTAAGTCTTGCAGGCAGGCGGGGTTATCAGAAGGAAAAGATCTATTTTTAGTAAAAATTTTTTGTGTCACAAATTATTAAAAAAACGTTGTTTTTTTGCACTCTTCCTTCAATTAATCTTCCAGGTAAAAGGTTTTAGACCTCAATATTCAAATATTCACATCTAAGGAGCTTACCTCTGACTGCCTCCAAAACACGCATTTTAAATGAAGCATAAATCCCCAACTACGGTATGGAAGAACTCGATATAGATTGTAGAAAGTAAGGAAAGTTAAGGTACCGCTGATTTTATCACTCACACCCAAAAATTAAGTCTATAAATAAATACTCATGTGAACTGTAACATATTGAATATTCCACTAAAATTTCAAAATCTCGAGCGGTGTATCCGCTCGAGATTTGTGGATGTTTTAATTTTCTAAATTCACAAATGATTTGGCGTACACAAATAATACCCAAATAGTCATAAATCATTTTTGTATCCCATCAGACGGTTTGCGTTTAAACACAAATTCGATTTGTGAAGCCTTTACACAAACGATACACAAATCGTTAATGTCACCAAATTTGTAGTTCAAACGGTTTGTGTATTTTTATTACCAAAGTACACAAATGTTTACACAAAAATTTGTGTAAATACAAATCATCTGATAATAGCTTAAGCCTTTTGATAAGAAAAAAAAACAGTTTTTTAAATCATACCTTTTCAGGTTTTCCCAATTATCATAAATTGTATGGGTTTCGTTTTTGGGCAAGTTTGTTCCTGATTTTGTACTCATTGTTTTTAAATAAGTTTTGTATGATAATTCATACACATTCATTCATTTACATTCATTCATTCATATAATTATGATGAATTATAAGGAACTTAAATAAAAAAATTATGAGCGTCGTACCTGTTTTCGACTAAGGGAAACTACGTCGTGAATTATATACATTATTTGTTTATTTATTATATTGACCAAATGTTTTAAAAAGATTAATTTTTTTTGTGTTGTCAATACAATTTAAGGATGAAAGGCGAACTGAAGAGCACAATGTAGTCATCCAAGTGGAATTCGCTATTGCTTTGATGTCTATTCTTGATTCAATAAATCGGGAATCATTTCAGAGATTCCGACTGAGAATAGGATTAAATCATGGATCAGTAATTGCAGGAGTAATTGGTGCACAAAAACCGCAATATGACATTTGGAGTAACACGGTTAACGTTGCATCTAGAATGGATTCATGTGGGGTCATGGGTCGTCTGCAGGTAAATGATAAAAAAAAACTTTAAATTAAGTGTGTTTTTTGGCAAAATTATAAGCAGTACAATATAGGATCTAACACGATCAAGCTGCCAACAAGGAAAAGTTAAATCCGGCGGCCGACGAATTTTTGACATTTTTCGAATTTATAATTTCAATAATCTATTTGAAGCTGGGTTACAGTTTTAGCATTAGATTTTTTAAATATAAATTTAAGAATTTTTCCTTTCAGCCAATTCTCTGGCTTTTCTTCATTTTTTGTTACCCAAAATAAAATTCGTTTACTCACCGTAGGCAGCTTTTAAAATGCAAATTAATTTTTTTTAGCTTACAAAAATATTTTTGCATGCGAAAAAAACTAAAAGGTAACCTACTGATCCAATTGACACTAGTGGAAAAAAATGGATTTTTGGAGAGGCTGCATTTAAGTGACATTTAAGTATTGAGACAAATCAAAAATAATTTGAAACCTCTGATTTTCCATGATAAACAGAAAACAAGGTATGCTTATTATGAGCGCCATGTCGCCATATTGGAAAACTGATGACGTAGTAGTCATCTCCTATGCTGACAATCGAGTTTTTTTCAGTTTCATTGTTGTTGTTTTCAATTAAAAAGAATGTTTTCTCAAAATCCATAACTGACGTTCGCGCGAACTGCCCATGAGAAAGATGACTATGACGTCACAGAAAACCTGCCAAAAATCTAATGAGCATACCTTGTTTTCTGTTTATCATGTGATTTTCTTGTTTTCAGATATTTTACTGAATTATTTTTAAAACTCACCCTTATCACGTCATAAGGAAAGCCAAAAATGTAAATTTTTTTGTTTTCTTTTTCGATGCGACTACCTATTTGAACAATTTTTTTTTTTGAGTCAAATCTTTATAAAGTCCAGGAAGCTTGTGTATACCTACAGCTTCAATTCCTTGCTTCGAAAATTTGTATACGTTTTTTTACTTGCTCTATAGGGCAAGTATTGGTTGCGTGTGAAAAAAAATTTGAGGTTTTAATTAAAACCAACATTACGATGATGGAGAAGTCCGAAAAAGTGGTTTTCGTCATGCCGTCCGTCGGTCTGTGCGTCTGTATGTCTGTGCGTCCATCTGCACACCTCTCCACTGCCCAAACGTGTGGACGGATTTTCTTCAAATTAAGTACCTACAGATGATTTTGACGTAATTTCGAAAGTTGTTTTTTTTTGTTTTTGAATATCTCGTCTAGAACTAATACCTCCCATATAACGGTTTTGAATTATTGATAATTAATAATTGTAGTATTTTGTCTTATAATGTATCAGGTTTAAATAATAAACTCTTGTTTGTAGATTTTTTCAAGAAAACCTTATCAAATTTACAAAATATTTTAGTGAATATAAATTAGTTTAGGAAGCAGCTGTAAAACATAACGTTAAAGGTCGTGCAAGTGGAGGCAGTCTCTTTGGTATTAAGATGCCACTTTAAAAAAAACTACAGTTTTGAAGAATATGAAAGAAAGACAATTGTGAAACTTTTGCGCGAAGATAACATGTACATTATTCCGTTCTACATAAACTGCAGTAATTGGAATGAAGTCGAAAGTTTAAACAACAAATTGCTATACCTTGCAGGAAAAAAACATCTGATTGATTGGAGATTTTAATGCGAGAATCAGTAGTTTACAAATCAGCACATCCCGAAATATAAATAATACCATAATAAATCCTGATAACAGATTATCAAAAAACGCTTTACTTAACCAAAACGGATCAAATTTTCTGGAAATGCTACAATTGTATGATTGCTTAGTTTTGAACGGATGTACGAATGGAGATTACGAGGGTAGCTATACCTTCTATGGTGGGCAAGGCAATTCTGTCATCGACTACTGTGCGGCAAACAACAATTGGTTGAATCTTATTAAAACTTTCGAAGTACAACTCAAAAATTTTTCAGACCACATGCCGATTACAGTTATCTGGAAGAATCAAAACACTTCTCAAGAAAAAATTCTTAAATTTATCCCTAGATTGAAATGGAAGCAGGAAGAAGCACAAAAGTACCAACAAAACTTAGAACAACAGGTATCCGCGTTAAATGTATCATCCGAGACAACCGAAATACATTCAAATCAAATAATGTGTTGCATTAGAAACAATTTAAACAAAAGTGGTTTGACAAGTAATGCATGAACGCTCGAAAAAAATCATTTGCATTGTTAAATGCTTTACGAAACTCGAACTGTCACGTCTTTAAAAAAATGTATCTAGAATCAAACCTTCGCTACAAGAAATTGTGCTTGGAAAAAAAAACTGTGTATGAAAATAACAAAGCATGTATACTCGGCCAAACACGAAACTCTAAAGAATTTTGGAAAATTACGAGAGAGATAAACGGAACCAATTTTGCAATAGGAATTGAACTGACTGCTGAAGACCTCTCAGTTCACTTCAAAAATCTCCTTTATGGCAAATCGATCCTAAATTACCACTATGCGGAAACATTTACAACTAATGAGATCTTAGACCAAGAAATCACAACGTCTGAAGTATATGCAACAATACAAAGAGCAAAAAATGGAAAAGCCCCTGGTGAAGATGGAATCTCATACGAATTCTTCAAGAACTCTACCCAGAGCTTCATAGTCCAGCTAAAGATTTTATTCATCCACATCATCAAAGAAATGTATTCCGGCTCACAAGCAGCTGTCTGAGGTGGCTCAGTATATTCTAAATAGTTCACGACGGATAATGGTGTCAAACAAAGATGTCCACTCAGTGATCTACTCTTCTCGCTTTTCATCAATGACATAGTGGTTTACCTTCCAGAAGGAATCCGATTTTCCGGAATAGCAGTCAATGTGCTTTTGTATGGGGTATAAAAGAATATGAAGCGATTGAAAAATTTCACAGAAACTTTTAAAAAAAAACTCTTTAACCTACACCTGAAAACTCCAAGCTATGCCTTATATATAGAAACAGGACTCCCTAAACTTTTCACCAGTACTTTGAAGACACAGGCAGATTATAAACATCCAGATGAGCGTTTGTGCAAAAAAATGCTTTTGTACGAAGTAAGAAATGAGGATTGGTGGATGGCAAAGTGGAAAGGTATGGCAATCAGTTTTGATGAGGTTGTTTCAATTGATGCGAACGACTTGGTTGAGTTAAAGGAACAACTATACCGCATTATTGAAAAACACAAAAACTCCCTGCGTGATGAATTCAAAAGCAACGCCCGTAAATCTCATAGTAGAATTCTGTACAACTCAACATGAACTTAAATGAGTCAAATTACTTCCATGACTCCTTGAGTTACAAGGAAATATCTTTAATTTTTAAACCAAGATGCGAGCTATTAGGACTCAACGGAATGCCTTACAATGGAAGTTTTAATCAATTTTGTAGTTTGTGTAACCTCAGATCCAAAGAAGACTGTTTTCATTTCATAAGTATTTGTCCAATCTTTGCATCGCAACTATTATTGCATTGTGGAAAAAGATCCATTACAATGCAAGAAAATATAGGTACAGCTTCTGAACGAAACTGATTCGAAGGCTCTCTCATCATTCTTGAAGGATATTTACAAGTATAGGATGCTGCTAACAACAGAATATGCTTAATTTTATTATAAAAAAAAAAAAAAAAATATATTTATGTAAACTTGCTAACCGAGCTAACGGCAAAGCCATTGCTTTAAATTTATTTAAATGTTAAAAAATGTATTGAAACAACGAATCAATAAAATGAATAATAACTTAACTTAACTTAACTTATTGAGTTTTTCTCGAAAACGGCTCTAATAATTTTGTTAAAAATTTGTGTATGTATTACTTTTAGTGATTACAACAAAACTGCATTTTTAGTTTTTCTCAAAAAAACTCGAACATCGGAGAAACAGCGTTGCCGTTTTTTTAAAATTTTTTTTTGTTGTGTTTTTTGTGAATATCTCGTAAGAAAGCGATTTTGACTAAAACTTTTGTACAGATATTTCATATTTCATGTACCTACATTACGATGAAAGAGAAGACTAAAAATGTGGCTTTCGTCAAGCCGCCCGTGCGTCTGTGCATCATTTCCATTGCGATTTTACGTTATTTTGAAAGTTGCTTTTTTTTGTTTTTAAAATCTCTAGGAGAACGTTTTGAGTTGTTGGATTTTTCTCGGCCCTAGCGATTTTGTTTAAAATTTGTGTATATAATGTGTTCGCTGATCGCAAAAAAACTGCATTTTTAGTTATTCTCAAAAAATTCGAACAACGGTGAAGCATTTTTTCAAAAATGTTTTTTAATTTTTTTTGTGAATATCTCGTAAACGGACTAGCGATTTTGACTAAAACTTGTGCACAGATATTTCATATAACGTCAAACAATCTTATCAAGTTTTGTATGTATTAGTTAAAAAATTAAAAATTTAAATTATTTTTATGCATTTTAGACATGATCTACTATTTTTGTAAATACATCGCTCATTTGCTGCAACACCGTCATATCTCAAAAATGTTCAAACACAGGAAAATGAGTTTAAAGATTTGTATTCCCATATAAACTCCATAAAAGAACATGTTTTCAATAATGTTTTATGACTACAATTTTGAAGTTACAGACATGAAATTGATGCAGTTTGAAGATTATGAATTAAACTTTCTGATAGTATCAATAACTCAAATTTAATGTTTTTTGAGATATGACGCTGTTGCAGCAAATGAGCGATATACATATATAACTCAAACAAAATCATATATTTTTTAATTTCTTACATTATTTATTTAAACTAAGAGGCTTTAACGTCTAAAGCAGCTTTAACCCACAGATCAAGTACGTTGATCGCACGTGTCGTGCATTTTGTTTTTGATTCTTTATTTTTTCCACCAGGACCTATATGAAATGGATATAAACGTGTTTATATGACGAGTGGACGAGAGATATTTACTTGGAAAAATAGTACAATTTGTATCACAAAAAAATTTTATTAATATGTTTTGTACGCTGAACTGTAAACTAGGCGTATTATCAACACGTTTTCTTAAATTAAAATAAAGACAACAAAATCATTTCAATTATTTACACTTTTTTATTAAAAATCAAACATTTTTTTTTTTCAGACTACTGAAAGTACGGCAAAGATTCTTATAGATGCAGGATACATATGTGAATGTCGTGGACCTATATTTGTGAAAGGAAAAGGCACATTAATAACTTACTTTGTCAAGACACCATTTGATGGGAAACTGTAAAAAACTATACATTGATGTACATTTTTCTTAAATTGAAATACAAAACAAAAAGAAAATAATAGTCAGAGTTTGTCTTAAGATCAAGCAGATCACGGTCAGTATAAACCCGTTTTTTTTTATTTTGTTGGGATTAATTTAATTTTTGCTTTTAAATTGTACAAATCAACCGCAATTCTTTAAACTATTCATTGGCCAGGAAACATAGGAAATTTACTATAGAGAGGGTAAAAAAAAATTAATTAATTTTTTTTTTTTAATTGGTATCGACGCAAAATGCCACCCTCAATAGCTGGTCCAAATTCCGCCAAAATCCGATAATTTGCTGTTTTTAAAGTGCATTTGAAGACGGAGAGTAGTGGGGGATATGAAGGCTTATCAAGCTGAAGAATTAAATTTAAGGTATGCTGGATCGAATAAGACCAACACTAACTTAAGAAAAGTTGTCATTTTTATGCAATGATAAATATATATTCGGTGCAATGAGTAAAAGAGTAGCGTAGACCTTTTTAAAAATATAGTACATGAATACAATTTGGTAGGAAGCTTTCAATAGTCATGAGAATCCAGGGCTAAAAGCGCACATTCAAATATTTTGGGTGAAAGGGTTTTAATTTAGTGGAAAAGAACTTTCTGCAACAAGTGTCAAAAACCCTGTAAAAATAATGTTAAAATGGATAAAAATTCCTAAAAATTATCCATAAGAATCAAGATTGCAAAAGACCACGTGCGTATCATGAGTGAACGAATGTTTTTCCTTTACACTGCCCTTATACCTATTCGATTTATTCAGGTCCTAGCTATGTTTATCTCGGAAAATTTCAGTATTTGAAATAGACATTTTATTTACCTGTGTCAAATTGAGGAATTTACACTAATAATCAAGTTAAAATGTGTTAATTTGACTCATTCATAGATCCATTCCGACAAAAATATGCCATAGTCTCATAACAAACTTTCTTTGGATTGCTATTGGTTCTTGTTTTGCAGTATTTTATAAGGGTTCTTATTCCTTCTTCCTCTCTCATAGGATCATGGATCTATATTAAATGACAACAAGGCTGGAGGGAGAAGCAGAAATCGTGGATCTGTAAATTAACACGGCAAAAACAAAAATGATCAGCCTCGATGTAAATCATCCGTTCAAGTCAATATTTCTGGATAACCAGTGGAGAAAGTAGAAGACTTTCAATATCTTGGGAGTTTTGTCTCTAACAAATGCGGGATCGGCAGACGTTGACAGCCGTATTAAAAAGGCTGCTTTCGGAATGCTGTCCAAAATATGGAGAAATAATTTAGCTTAAAGACTAAGCTGATACTGTTCCGCTCCAATGCTGTCTTCATGCTTCTTTATGGTTGTAGAACGTGGAAAATATTTTAACTAGAGTCACAAGTAAGCTGCAAATGGGTGAATAGGTGTCTACGAAACATCTTAAGGATTTTCTGGCCCAATCATATATCAAATGAAGAACTTCATGGGAGAATGGGTAAAAAATCCATAGACAGCACTATACGCAGACGTAAGTGGCAGTGGATTGGTCCTACTGTTGGCCAAGATGCAATGGAACCCATTCACACAGGCAGGTAGAGGGTCGGGTCGGCCAAGAAGCATATGGCGCAGGACAGTCCAAAAGGAATCTGCACAGCTAGGGAAGAGTCACAATCAGGGTCATACGCCAGTGTCATCGCAGCAGCAGTACATACAGTTAGGTAGTTTTCGATTGGAAATCCAGAAGATTCCGAAATCATCCAGAAATCTTCTGAAACTGTTTTATTGTGTCATATCTGTCATTTTTGCGCCAATAATACAGTTTGAGAAGACTTCTGGATGATTAATTAATTTCAAATTGATATGAAAAAGCGCGTACACTTATGCACAATGCAGTAGAATCCAGCATTGTGAAGTGTATATTTTAAAAAATGTTAACCGAATTAAAGTTTTCTCACTTACTGAAAAATTATAATAACTTTTGAAATGTTTTACCCTCATTTACTAATAAGCCACTCTTTCTCATTCCCAAAACCATTATGTTTTTAAAGCTTAAAATCTAGACTCAGTTAAACTTTGAAGTCCGTTTTGTAACGGGTGTGATGGAAATACCATGCTAGCTTGTTATGTGAAATACATAAGATATACTATTTTATTTTTCTTTCTACAAAATTTCGAATAATAGTAAGTACATATGTAGGTACACATTTTAGGTTTAAAATGGAGAAAAAAATTTCGAATGGATTTTTTATGTTGTTTTCACTCGTTAGTTAAATACAAAAACAACATAAATCAAAAGATATTCTGTGAAAAAAAAATTGCAATTGCGTAACTATTTTTTTGTTAAAAATGTATTTATTTATTTTCCTGACACATACATAAAGTTTTTTCGTATCAGGAAAATAAACAAACAAAGTTTTAAAAAAAAACTTATTGTTTGATTGTAAAATTTCTTTTTACAGAATCATCGCTGAGTCATTTGTCATCAATTAATGTTGTTTTTGTATTTTAAAACGAGTGAAAACAACAAAAAATATCCATCCGAATTTTGTTACTGATCGCTATAACTGGCCCCTAACAAAAGATTATAGCCATCCAAAAAAACACTGTTCATTTCGAGCAGTTAAAATATCAATTTTTAGATGTGAACTTATACAATTTTCAGCTTGAAAAAACTATGGAAAAATGGGCGTAGGTACCTACATATATGAACATTAACACCTTATTCTTAATGTTAAAACTGTAAAGATTCTAGTGCCATAATTTATTTTAAAATATTTAAGCTTTAATTTTTGTCATATTAAGGTTCAATTTTTATGGAATTAGGCATAAGTAATATGCTTAATATGTATTTTGTTCACACACATAAGATTATATTATTTTTTTAATTGGTCGTTTTTGAGTAAGTAATTAAGTTACCATGTTTTTCAAACAAGTCATTAAATTATTCTATTAATAAGATAGTATTCATCAACCGCTCATAACTTATGAGCGCTCATATCGGAGTTTTGGGAGTCAGCGCTTTCAACTTTAAGAGTGGTCGAGACTACTCATAAGTCAATTCTATACCATGGTGAATAGATTTATGAGCGCTCGATGAATATCATCCTAAAAGTAATACGCTATTTTAGTGAACCATTTTTGAAGACGTGTCTGTTTCATTTTTTGAATATGAAAACTCTCCCAAAGACAGACCGATATCATTCGCTTTAAGGGCTCATATCTTCAGTTCTATTAATCGGATCGTTCAGATTGAGGTCTCCCAACTTAGAAAAAATGACAGAGCATCAGATCCAATGGTAATTAAAGTGAATTCCTCTTTCTCAGATGAGTTGGAACAATCATGTTTTTAACCCTCTCAAAACCATAGATGGCTAAAAAATAAACCTGCCAGACTTTAGAATTTGACGCGTATAATCACCTCACTCGCAAAATTTGCTGTCGGCTCTTGGTCTATAAATTGTACACTTGCAATTCATCCTTTTTAATTTATTCCTACAAAAATCGTCATGCATGTGAGACAACTGACGCACTCTGTCGCATATTAGAACGAAACATTTAAAATTTTCTTTGTGGACAAAAAAAATGCTTTTAAGTAGCTCTTTCACAAGGTTTAAAAATCAATCCTAGAAGGTATCGCCCAAACGTTAGTTTCAGTCGCAAATGATAGATCGCAAAAACACATCGTTCAGACGATTTCCATTTTTAACTTTTTTTGAGGGAAGGCTATGGCCCAAACGTTATTGTGTGACGAAAATGAAGTTACCGAACCTCCTAGCGGGACCGTATTTCTCGTATACTTATACAAGAGGGCGTACCCTCTGCAAAAACTTATGATTAACGAAATAATTGTGTGTATCATTAAAATTGTTTATTTATTTGCTTACATTTAAATCAGCTATAAAAGAAATATTTTTTATTCAAAAATTATAGAAAAACAATTCTCATACATACGTGATCCTGCGTAAATCCTTGTTTTCAATATTTTTTCGTGTATTTATACATATTTAGTTCAGTAACACGTTTTTTTCAACAATTAAATCAAAAATTATTCCAAACTTAGAACTCATGATTGTTTGTCTGAACAAATTGTAATCTTTAAGATTTGCGCATTTAATAATAATGTAGTTCTTATCCCTAATTTTTTAATTAGATACTGAAATTAAAAACTTCTCTTCTTCGAAATAACATAAAATATAATTTTTTTTTTTAAACCAAATACGTAATTCATATTTTTTTTTATAAACAATATCGAACTTATTAAAAAATTATTGCGAAACTTCGTGAAAGCGTTTTTGTCGTTCCAAACTCTCAACTTCTGCCCAAGAGCTCCGCATATTTCGAAATAGCTGAAATAAAAATAAAACAAATGGAAAAGGTTAAACGAAATATGTACATATATTTTATTTAATAATGTATATATACCATGTATATTAAATGAAACATAATACGAAAATATGAACTAAAATGATAAAAAAAATATCAATGTTGTTTGTTTTGGATCTTTCAAAAAGTCGAAAAATGTTTTTTTTTATATTACACTTTTCGCCACTTGAATAGAAACAACGATTTCTGTTAAGCTCAGAACGATTGGTGCTTTGGTTAAGTAGTGGGTCAGATTTGAAGCTTTGATTTTCAAAATAGAAATTTATAGTAAACAATTATCTAAAAATAGAAGCCCAAAAGAGGTACTAGACTAAAAATTAACTTAGGGCTGGCATTACACTCTCACATTGAAAATGCAATTATTTTACTATGCACAATCGTGAACTTGTTTAAAAAAAGTACTCATGTTATTTGGAAATTTCATTAAAATAAAGAAAATGAAGGATATGTGATGTATAATAAAATTAATACAGACAAGAACTCATATCGGAAGAATTTTTTAATTAAAAAGGTTTTATAGTAAATTTATTTATAAGAGCAAGTACGTGCGATCCAGTCGTGCAATTTATTTTTTCACGAATTGAACAAAATTTTTAACAAGGAACTGAACTCAACGCTATTATTCTGACACTTAAATTACGTGTCTGTGAGGGCTTCTGGTTTCGATTCTGAATTTAAATCTAGAAGCCATTTTTTTCTCCTATGCAGAGGAAGAATTGTCATGCGAGACTAATACAACACTTTTAGAAGCGCTCAGAAGCATTTCGTATTACCAATTAAAAACGACATAATATAAAAACTAACCGCACTTCCATTGACTCTTGGCGCTAAAATCCGGTTGAAAGAGCGATGGTTTGAACCATCCAGCATTTATAAAAAAAATTTAACCCAAAAATGGGTTCCTCCTTTAGGCGAGTGTAACCAGGTGTTTTTTTTTAATTTTTTTGCAGAAATTTGTTTCACATTGGTTTTGCCTCCTTTTCTTT
Source organism: Meliscaeva auricollis (assembly GCA_948107695.1). Lineage (NCBI taxonomy): Eukaryota > Metazoa > Arthropoda > Insecta > Diptera > Syrphidae > Meliscaeva > Meliscaeva auricollis. The sequence continues at coordinate 100,721 of OX403619.1, forward strand.
TGTCTATTCTCCTAACTTTCATTCCTCTAGACTAGACTTTAGAGATTGATTTGCTATAGGTTGGTATCAGTTTCTCATGTGTCAAATATACACATATTTGTATTACATATAAAATTATCCAAAAGAAATTTTTTACTGATGGTTTTTACTGCTCGCTTTGACTGACCCCTAGACAAAGAAAAACAGAAACACTAACGGCCGATTTCTTGACAAAGTTCTAACCCTTAAAACTCGGTTTACGGAAAAAATAGAGGTCCAATTGATTCAATTTCATTTCTTCACAAAGTTCTTACGCCTCGAATTTATAACTTTGTTTGAGTTAGAACTTCGATTTATTTAGACCCTCAATTCTGGTAAGCTAGCTTATTAAAACTCGATTTAACTATGATTTCATTTCTTCACCATATAAAATTGTTTATATATTATAATCCAAAAACATTACTATTTATCAAATCGTGCCCGTATTCTTTTACTTTATAAAGAATGTCATTTATCTTCGTTGATTTTTTCTTTCACGGATAAATAAGAATTATTTATGAATGTTGTTGCACTTCATGGCATGCGCACAATATGAAAGTCATCGACGACACACGTTGACGCCGATGATGTGCACCAACAAGTGGTGTATCGGATATTTTTAACTTTTCGAAGAAAATTCGAAGAGGGTCGTTACGGGCAATTCGGGATATGCCAATACAACTTGCATCACCATACACGGAAAACAATCGAGATGGCTAAATCGGCATGTGTATTAGACTAGATGTTAAACGTGAGTACGCAGTTTTTAAAAGTCGCTTCCTTGTGCTGCGCTATATGAAATGCGAATCAAAATTGAATGGTTCAAAAAATAATTTGCATGGTACATAAGTAAACACTAATGATAATATCAATTAAGATGATTTCCTGAAGATGGTAAGCAGGAAGCGACTTCTATCGTAATTGCAACTTTCTATGTGAAAAACATAATACACAATGAACAATCCTTTTTAATTTATTTATTTGTTTAGAAAATAAGTGGTCATGAAGTAATTTTTTAATCCATACAAAGAATTTATTAAATCTAAACATGCAGAAAAAACGAGGAAAGTCCTATTTTGAACAGGTACGGGAAAAAACGAAAATGTAGTTCAAAAATACATTGGTTTGTTTGTGGATTGGGGCAGGTAGATGCAAATTTTGCTAGTTCTCTTTATATTTTTTGGAACTCAGTTTTACATTAAATGCATTTCTGATTGCTATTGTAGGCAAAAAGCAAAATGATCAAAATTTGGATATGCTTTCTGTTACTGCATTAAAACTGTTTTCATTAAAACTAGAATGATTTTAATTATAATACATATGTATTTATTTATTAAACTACATCAATTTACTTACTTACTTACCGCAATAAATACGTGATAATGATGTTTTTCAATTTAAAACATTTCAAACAAAAAAAATATTTGTCAAAATATAAACCGGGTGCTTCGAAAATTCAATAAAACACGTAAGAACATCTATTCACTAAACATATCTAAAGTCCTTAGAACTCCAAAATAATATTAGGTCGAGTTCTAAGGATGTGAAGAAATGCCCGAGTGCTAAATATTTTCTAAACTGACATCCAAAGGAAAACCGAAAGCTAAGAATATTAGTTTTAAAACGAGTAGATAGATAGATAGATATGTAGATATAATTTTATTTCTTAAAATCCAAATACAAATAACTTCGGTTTACTTTTCATAGAAATAAAGAAATATGAATGAATGATATTTTATACAATAAAAATAGTGTTATTGTCACGTCTAAGTAAAAAATTTACATAAATAAATTAATTGGGTGGGGTGACCCTTTAAAATTGAAAGTTATATTTGTAGATCTTTTATATTTAATATTACATGAGAAAAAGAAAATTTACATTAAGATTAAAATGTTTCATCAAACATTAAAAAAAATTAAATATTCAACATTGATTCGATACTTTTCACACAAAGGTAAGAAGCCATTTTTTTACGTGTTTAAACAAAAATGAGAAGAAAGAGCTCTGGTAGAGAAGAAATTAGTCATAAAAGTTCTATAAGTTTCCTATGATGTTGAAGAAAAATGTGGTAGACAGTGTTATTCCGAAGGAAACTTAATTAACTTAGATGGTCCATATGGATATTGCTACTCTTTTCACGATGTAGGGCCGTTTGCTGATATGATACTTTAAATATTTATGTTCAACATAAGCGCTTATGGGTTATGGGCTACTTTTTCCTCTGCGTAAACTGTCTCATAAGGCTTTATGTTGAACATAAATGCCCAAGTTTCTCTTAAAGGAGGAATCATGATTTTTGAAGGCCGGGCCTATTGATAACAGATTCCCTTAATTTAACGAAGCGACTGAACAAATGTTGAACATATGTAAATGCCCAAGTTTCTCTATAAGGAGGAATCATGATTTTTGAAGGCCGGGCCTATTGATAACAGATTTCCATTAATTTAACGAAGCGACTGAACAAATGTTTTGGACATTCTGCAACTATAATGTCCGAAATCACAACGCAGGGGTAATCAAAAAATTGATATGAAAACAAAATGTAAGTTAATCCAATTTAAATATTATAAAAAAGTAGCTTTTTTTAATAAATTGCCAAACAACATAATCTCTTTTCAATTATTTTATTTCAAAATTTTTCGCGCTGCCTAAGCCCTAAACCAATTTTTGGTATTAAAGTACACAAAATGTTAGTTAAATTTGTCTTTTCGAGCATTCACGTGTTGCTTTTATCGTCTGTATCTATGCAAGTGGGAAAAAACAGTGCTTTTTATAAAGGAAATCAACATTGCACAAAAAGAAGTCACATGGTTTCTTTTTTTGAAAATGAAAACCAAAGATCTGCTTGACCCATGGGCTAGCCGCTCTGATATTAAAAATCCTTGAATTCTATTTAAGTGGCGTGTAGTATAAGTTATCGCTATTGTCCTACTGCAAGTTTAGTTTATATATTTCTTATTACATTTAAAGACAAGTTTTTAATTTAAAAGTAACTGATATGTACATATCTATAATTATGTATATACTTTGTTCCTATTGTACTGACCAAGATTGCGTTTAACAGTTTTTAGAGTGTATTCGTTTACTTGTATGTTTGTAAAATGTTTGGATAAAAAGTTGTGAAGTTCTATGCTTAACAAGTTTTGCCTTTACATTTATTTCTATAAAATGAGCAACAATCGATATATGAGGTGCAATGCACTTATTTGCATTTTTAATTAAAAATGACAGATCGGGCCGCGGACCCTCGAGATAAAAATTGCACTTTTAATTAGGTTCAATACCCAAACAACATATTTAATTTACACGATCGTTGGCAGGCCAAAGATAGATTTTGTACCCCATCGACTGGACTAATATGCATACAAATCGCACAAATATTTATGCGTCAATTAGTTGCTGTTTGATATAATAAGAAGGTATTATTAATTAACTTCCTATTTCTTGTCGGTCCGAATGAAACTCTTATAAAAAGATCCAATTACAAATTTGTTGGAATAAATATTTTTTGCACAACTCACCTCATCTACCCAGTTATTTTCAGCAAGCAGATCGTTCAGAATGTCTGTAGAACTTTTACCCGGTAATTCTTTTTGATGCTCACCAACACGCCTTGTACATATAGCAAATAAATTGTATTTTTCATGAGCAATTTTGTGGAATATGTCGGCTCTGGCAGCACAAATCCGACAAAGAAGAATATCCTTGAGATTAATGTTATAAAATGTCTTTTTAGTTTTGATACATATTTTATTTTAAAATTCAATGCTACCTTCTCATAAGCAACTCGCATATCAACTGGTACCGTTTGCATTGTGTTAGTATTGTACGGATGTCCAAACAGAAGGAATCTAACTGATATTCCAGGCTGATGACATCCCCCACAGTTTTTCTGATTCACATTATTTTGACCCCATTCCGTGAAGACATGACACTGCGGCCATGTTTCTATGGAAACAATAACACTTCTGGTCCAGGGTGTTATGGAAAGTAGTTTTCTTTTACAATTTTCCATTATTTCATCGATAGTTCTTACACTTGACAAAAAATATTCGTCTGTTTTAAAACCAAAATATATATGCTTAGAAAAATACAATTAATATATGTGCACGTGTATTTAACCTTTTTCCCTATTGATTTCTGAAAAGAAACTTGGGTCCAAAACTTGTGAGATCATCGTCTGAATGTATATTTCAAAATGATCACGATAAGTAAGATAGTCTTCCATAATTTTTTCAATAAACTGTTCTGTATCATCGGCAAGCAATTCAGAGCGCATGAATTCCACTATTGTTTCAGTATGTGATTGAACTTGAATTCTTACTGGTGCCTTTATGTAAAGTTTTTTTGTGTCCAAATTCCATGATGCATACTGCTGGGCAAATAAAAGATTACCAGTTTAGTTAGTTTACCTCGAACTCAAAATGTCACATCAGTTTACCTTTGACATGTTGCGGTAAAACATTTTTCCATTCTGACAGAATGACTCGTACTTTTGTAATATACACTTGGAATCAACCTGCCAAATAATTGGCCAATCATTGACCAAGTCCGACCGCAAAACTATGAAGTCACCCGTCTAAATAATATGTACATATGTAAATAAACAGAAAATAAAAACGAGTTGGTGATATACCTTAAAGTTGTCGGCAGCATTCCCAGATGTATTTTCTGATATATTGTTCGATGTTGATGAAGAAACTAATGCCATTTTATTAACGTTGTCATTTTCTAATATTGTATCGTCTTTTAACGCCGAATTCGAATTATCTTTTTTCTTTGAAGAAGCGTTTGGTTTGAACCGACGATTCTTACGTTTGCCGGCAAAGTTTCCTCCAGGCATACCATCTTCACTCTATGATTAAAATTATAAATAAAAAATATCAATATAGCACAACACGGTTTACGAGTACATCATCGTCTTGTGGTGTCCAAACCGGATCTGTATCGGAATCAGCAAACTCTTCCGGCTCATCGCGGTCGGTGGCTGCAGGAGTGGATTGCATTATCTCGTTGATGCCACGGGCTTTTGCTTTTCGCAACGATTGCTCTCGACGTTGAGGAAGAGCCAAAGGATCTGAAGGGAAATCAAGAAATTCTGTTTTATTTCTCAGTTGGCAAAATACTAGAGTGGGAAATAATCAAGAATTTTGTACAGATATTAATTTTAGCTTAGGTGCCCGGCTAGTTTTTGCTGGATAAAGATAGATGTCCTTCAGCTAAAACTATTGACCAACAAACACAAATTGAAGAAAAAAACGGCACCTAAACTATGAATTTACTACTCGAAGCAGTTGTTATTACAAAGAGATTTTAAGTTCGATACACCACAATGCGGATGTATGTTTATATGTTTATTTCGAAATGTAGCTACATAACATTTGTTTGTTCTTATCGGTAATAAATTTATTTACAGATTTTCTTTTATTAATATTACAACGTTTACCATATTAATCCCCAAAAAGTGGGAAAAGTGATGTTAATGTTTTATTGAATTCAATAATGCTCAAATATAGAAAATGGAAAAGTTTTCTTTTGGAGAACATTTTTACAAAAATACAAAAAAAATATATTGTATTGTTTCATTCGATATTCGTAATTTTAAAACAATTTGAATAAGAACGAAGACTTGTACCTGCAATACGCAATTACAGTTCAATAGATGTACAATTAAAACAAGAATAATACAAAATTACAATGTGAATCGGAAAAATATACTGCATGAAGTGCATGAAGAAATTTTATTTTTACAATATTTATGAAGAAATGCCGCACGTTTTAAACAATGTTATTCATTCAGTGTCTTTCTGTAATGCAAAAACGAAACACCTTAACCTTGAGAGGCAGATTACAAATGAGAGTTCACCTACCTTGATGGAAATTTTGAGTTTGCTGTTGAACCTGCCGGTACTGTTGCTGTTGTTGTTGTGCCACACGAATCTGTTGCTGTTGTGTTGTTTCTTCAGAATTGGCCGGGTTTTGTTGAATAACTGCCGCCATATTTTGTGCTTGAGGTCGCTTTTTGGGTAGAATCTGGGTTTGACTTATTATTTTTATTTTATGGCCATCATCTGACCCCATGACAGTCCCCCCTTCGGTATTGGTTATAGGTGCACTAGATCCTTCTACTGATGGTGAAGGAGTATTTTCTGCAGCACTTGCCACTGATGGTGTGTTAGATGACTGACTGTTATCGTTAGATTTTCTCTTGTTACTATTAACATACTCCTTTTGCATACATGGCTTTTGGTAGTTATATTTTCTACCGGTTTTCATTAGAGGCGGGGGTGATTCATCACGTTCACCTTGCAGAAATTTAAGATAGCTATCCATGAAGGCGGATTTCTTTCCTGGTCCGTCTTTCTTTTCAAAAGGCGGGTATGTGTGTGGTGTGGCTTCTGCTGACGATGGTTTTTGTAGGTTTGCTTTGAGATTATTAGAATCACGACCATAAAGTGAGTTGTTTTGTACTTTTGCCGATACTTTCGGATCCGCAGTCGTAAGAAAATGGAGTTCATCTTCAATATTGGGAACTATGACTTTGCATGATAAACTTTCCGCTGCTGTTTCTGTCTGTATTTCTTCTGAAGTGTTTTGCTGCTGCATTGTGTCTTGTGCATTTTGATGCACATTCTGTTGCTGCTGTTGTTCCTGCTGGGTATCTTGCCCCAATGGCGTCAAATTATAGAGGCTATTATTTTGACTCATACACGCAGCGTATTGCGTTGAAACATGCTGTGGAAATGCCGGATAGTATTGTGAAATTTGAGATATATGAGGATGGGTTTGAGAAGACTGAACATGTGCTGGTTGCGGTACTGGATTTGTCTGTTGTGATTGCGATTGATTGTTGCCAAAAGACGGAATATTTATATTATTTTCAACTTTTGGCTGCATCCACCGGTTGTTATAATCATAAAAGGAACTATTATGTTGCTGTTGTTGTTGTTGTTGCTGTTGCTGCTGGACCTGTTGCTGTTGCTGTTGTTGCTGCTGGGGTTGATGATGTTGGATTTGTTGCTGCTGTTGTTGCTGCCTTGAGGGTTGCTGCAGCGGTTGTGCGTTTTGCTGTGATGAACGCGAAAAGTCATTGTTTTGTAATAATGTTTTCTTGGGTTGTCTTTTTCGAGGCGCTTTTTTTGTCGGAATCGGTTTTTGTACTTCTTCAACCTGAAATACATAATATTCAAAATTAATGCCATTATAAATGTCTGCTTTAATTTTGAGGTAAAATCTTCTTTTCTTCTTATAGGCTATAAAAGTAACTATAAAATGCGCGGTTATATCTTGAATGAATACAATATATATTGTGTATAGTTGAAGATTTTTTTGAAAACAAAGCGTTACAGATTCAAAACACTGCCTAATTAAAAAAAATTAAAGAATATAACAAAAGTTTAAATAAGACTTTAAGCTATCAAAATTAAAAAAAAAAAGAAAAGAAGATTAACTTCATGAACGGAAACGTAATTTTATTTTATTTTATAAAGCAAAAAAAAAAATACAATAAATTAAAACAGTTAAAAGTAACAAAACAAAAGAAATAAAAACAAACATTCAGATACAAACCTTGGTGGTATTTTGAATCTGTGACGCTTGCGCATTGTTTGTAGCCAAAACGTTTTCAACAGAATGCTGTTGTTTGTTTTGTACTATATGTTGCGGATCTGTCTGCTGTAATTGATTTCGAGGTTGCTGTTTTGCTGCATGCAATGCATTTTCGACCATTTGGTGGTGAACCTCTGGCGAAGCTTGTGGCAATTCAGAGCTTTGCTGGACTGTTTCTATTATTGTACGCTTTATTTGCAACGATGGAGGCAATATGTATATATTGTTTTCTTGTGTATGTGGGGAATGGATAGAGTACACCTTCTGATCATGTTTGCTAATGTCAGATAACTTGTTGGTACTGCTACCGGGCCAGCATACAGACTGTTGCATTTGATGATGTTCTTGTTGCAACTGTTGTTGCTGTTGAGCTTGAAAGGCACTTGTTATCACAGAAGAATAGCCAACACTTGTTGTAGGTGAAAGAGAGCTATTGCTAACACTATTCCTCGCAAAATTGTTGCTGCGATTGCTATTACTATTAGCACCACGTCCAACGTTTGATACGTCGAGAGAGGTTTGAGCTTGTTGTGTTGGTGTGTTTGATTTATACACATTGTTATGGCTCGAATTGTTAGCCGTTTCATTATTGTGAACACTGTTCACAGCTGGGGGTGGTGAGCCCACAGAAGAACATAAGGAAGGGCTTTCATAAATTGGATAAGCTGGACTGGGAATTTGCCTTAAGCCTTGTTGCAGAGCGGGGTGATGACTTTCGCTAGAGCTATGCTTTCTTGGCGTCACAACCTTAATCGAAGAGACTGGCATTTTATTTGGCAGAGAAGCTGAGCTTATTGCAGCAGCGGGAATGTTGTAGGACAGTTTTCCGTCAACAAATGTGTAGAAGCCCTCTTCAGAACGAGCGCAGTCTTCTTCGGAGACGGCTTGAATGATTTGATTATCTAACTGAAGAGTGTTCTCTTCGTGCTCTGATTGATGGTTTCCAACATAAATGAGGTCTTCGTAATTCTTTGAGTGAGCCTTCATTTGAACTTGAAGGTTTGATTGCTTGGAATTGATTACCTGCAGTGGGTGGGATTCCAATTAGATTATTTCTTATTGAAAAACAACAACACAGAATATTCTTTAAAATTTCAATGTACATAAATAATGAGTATAAATCATAAACGAAGACAACCTGTATTAAATATAAAATGTGAATGAACCCGACTACTTAACTAGTTTAAAATCCCAGAAAGTTTATGATAATTGAATGGAAGGAAAAAATATTATGACACAGAAATATTTATGATTGTGTATAATTATAATTAGAAATATGTCCATCTGTATTCGATAGCGTTTTCGTTTGCGGTCCAAAGATCTTTTCCCATCCGGGATACAAATCAAGAAAGTTGCAACATATTTTTGTTTTTATTCTAATGTTTATGTAACTTCATTTGTGATAGAAACACTTAAAATTTTAACTGACCGGGTTATATGAATCAACAAATAATTGATTCAATTCCAATAATAATTTTTTTTAGCTTCGGTTACTTGTTTTTTTTTTATAGTGTCAAGCATAAAAGTTTTTACACCATTAATTAAATACATAATCAATTTTCTCTTCTGTTGAGATGGAGTACTGTCGCTACCAGACGATCAAACGAAAACGCTTTTGTTTTAAACATCTATTGAATTGATAATGCGGATCACTTGAGTAGGTTGAAATTCTCTCAATAAATTTACATAATTTAAACATATTTTTGTTTTAATGTGTTTGAGAGAGAATATTTCCTGAGAACTATTTATTAATAAAATCTTCTTCATTATGACTTAAATGCTGAAAACAATTTAGAACTGCGAAAAGACTACCAATGTGAAAGTCGTGGAGAACGGAGTCGAGGAGAACCGCAGAAATGTATGTATGCATTTATATATTTATTTTAGTTGCACAGAACACTGTGTTATTTCATTTTAAAATAATCACGCAGAGGTTCCCAATTTGTTTGGACCACGGAACCCTTATTGAACCCAATTTTTTTTTTTGCGGGACACAAATTTATAATAAAACAGGTTTATGAGTCCACAGCTAATTTTGGGAGAGGTGTGATATAAGCGTGCTGTTTTATAGCTACTAGCACCCCCAGGCGTTAATATTTTACCGCAAAATCATGATATAAAAACAGAATTGTAGGAGGAAGGCTGAATGTACTTTTCAAATAATACAAAAATTATTAAAATCAGTTGCCAATAAGTTAGTTAAAAAGATAAAAATAAAAATCGTGATGATGATGATGATAAGCGTCCTGATTTAAAATTCGAAAGTGTGGCAGGTTTAATTCGCCTCATTCTATGGTTCTCCTGCCGTTGATGATGATGATGATGATAAGCGTCCTGTTTGAAAATTCGAAAGTATGGCAGGTTTAAGTCGCGTCATTCTATGGTTCTCGGGCCGTTCAAAATAGTAATAATTCAAATTTATCTGACAACGATAAATTAACATCAATATACATTTTTTATACAGGGTGTCCGGTAAGCATTGTATAATCCTGAAAAGGCGTAACTCCTACTTTATGACTGCTCTGAAACCGGAAATAAAAAGGGCAAATTAAAGGGGTAGTTAAAAAAAAGAGTATTTTTTCGTCCAGTGAGTAATTCCACGAAAAAGCGGACGAAATGTTGAAACGAAAACTTCGCATATCATTCGCGTTTTGAACTATATACGAATTTTGAGTAGGGAACAAGATAATTTCCTAAAAGACTTAAACGTAGGACTGAAAGCAAAGTGAAGTGAAGAATTAACATCAATTTGTAACTTGAGTTGCCACATGTTTTCTTAATTTCGCGTTACCCTTTGTTTTCACTATCATTTCTTTACTGACAACTAATTAGCGAACATCTTATTGTGAAAGTTACACAAACATTACATATATCGGTAGTTTAATTTTCACAAAAAATGATAGTGTAAACTACACTCGGTAAACGTAGTGTTCATCACAGATTTCGTGAGTAATTGTTCAAATAATCTATTTTCTAATGTAATAAATAGTTAAAATGCATCAGAAAGAAGAGTTGGAGAGAACTACGTTATATTTCCAGAAACCGTACACGATTGCGCGTAGGAGTAGTGGAGGTCCTATGCCCCTTAAGGGGATCACAACGGACTTTTTAAGGTCTGAGGACCTAAGTAAGTAAGTAAGTAAGAAAAATATTTTGCGTCCTTTTAGTTTTTCTTTCAAAATTTTCTTCCAATTATGTTGTAGAAAATTGCTGCAAAAGAAAACTGATGGAATAAATCCATCTGTATGAAAAAAAAAATTAACTGGATTTCCGGTCAAAAAATGCACTTATTTGAAAGAAATTGCCCCATTTAATTTCCTGTATAAGAGCAGTCATAAAGTGGACTCTAGTCCGTTTCGGGATTATCCAATGTTTATCGAACACCCTGTATAGCAACTGATACCACGTCATTTTTCCTTATGTATTTTTCAGTGTCAGGGTGAAACACTATATGTAGCAGCTTGATTGTATTGTTACTGATTGTACATATGTATGTATATTGTTCTGGATAAGTTCGGGAAATCTACACAATATCTAGGATTTTCTGATGATATTAAAACAGATTATAAGGCAAAGTACATGCTATTAATAATAAGAACCGATTTCTATTTGTAATTGGTCACAATAAATCGATAGGTTTAATTTTGAGGTGGCCAAGGAATTTGCGTAGCATCAAACCAGTTGTTTGTTAATGTCGTTTTCGTTTGGAAGCCACCTGAAACTGTTTTATGGGCAGTAAATGACTTTTCTGACCATTTTTAGAAAAGAAATTCGCTTCTCGATAATAGAATCATCTCAGAAGCTCTAATACATAGACCGTCAAATGTCAAACCAAAATGTCTGGTACAAATAATTTTTATTTGACTTTTAATCAATAAAACTTTAGAAATAAGTAAAAGCGATTGATGGGGTCAAGAATTAATTTACTGAGCCAAGCAACTCTATCTTCAGTTTGTCGGCTCTCGTGTTTAGTGAGTATGAATAAGATAACTATTTATTTATTTAACATTTTGTTTACAACTAAGGACAATTGCCACAGAGTTTAGATTTATCATCGCAACAAGCTAATTCTCACTTGAATGCATTCTTGAGTTTAGATTTATCATCTCAACAAAGTAATTCTCACTTGAATGCATTCCTGGACATAACTGTGATTCATTTCCTATGTAAAGATTTTCCAAGACTAGCCCAGACCTCAAAAGTAGTTCTCGTAGAATAAATTTTTGTTCAACTAGGCGATCTAGAATTTTTTTTTTAATTAATTCAAACTTCGAGATGGTTGACACAAGCATAATAAAGAAATACATTTTTTTTCCCGTGACTAACACTTTCAACTATTCATGTGTGCATCTACCATCTACCAGACGTAACAAGGAACCAAGGAGTTAGACGGAAGATTTAACTAGTGGGGGTAAAGAAAAGGTTCAAGCCCTCAAAAGACACGGATGCGTTTACCTTTCCTTAACTATGTGATTTTTTGCCAACAGAAATCTCTTCAATAACTGAAGTCATTAATCAACATTATATTGGAATCATACCCCCTCTCTTTAGGGTATGACAATGGGTCTACATTGATATAAGTGTGACGGTAACAAAATTAACTGTGGGCCCATTTATCGAACCTAATCTATTCATGTGTGCATTTAATGGAAGGGGCCTACAATTTTCTGCCAAGTCCGAGCGGCTAAGGTAAGATGCACTTTTTTATAACACGAGTGTTCTTGGGGGTTTTGTCAATTCTCGTAAGTGGTAAGAACTAATCTCCTTTTATAATTCGTTATGACCTTAGTAAGCCAAAAAATGTGATGTAAAAAAACCATTCGGGTTTGATCTCTAGCTCAATATTATGAATAATGTGTAAGCTTATTATTGTTAAAGAATACTCAATACTCAAGTGACCCGCATTGTTTACATGTATCTACGTACAGTTATTATTTATTTTCTGTTTTGAAAATTGTTCATTTTGTTAGGACTGCAAAGTGTACTTGCCTTTTCTTGATTTATAGTTGCCTGTTGTTGGGCTTGCTGTTGCTGCTGATGCATGGTGAGAAAAGTGTTTGCAGACATTTGCTGTGGCGTACCAATAACTGGTGTATTCCAACTAAGCGTTGTCGATGAAGTTGCACTAGTAGTGGGGGAGGGTGAAGCACCACTAGAAGATGAGTTCTCGCCATAGTAGCTTGAAGTGGGTATATTAAGGGACTGATTCGTTGTATAGCCCAGAGCAGCAGGTTGTGATCGGCAAAGTTCTTGCTTTTCTACCGTCCCGGACAATCCTAAATGACGGTGGGAAGTGCTTACTGCAGAAGAAGCATAATGAGCCGGCTTCGGCTGGACGGCAGCTTGGGCTGCGTGATGATAAATCTGTTGGAATACCGGGTTGTATCCTCCGATCGGGGTGGGTGGCACAAAATTTCCACTTGTTGCATTGAAACCAGCGATGCTTGAGTGAGCTGCCTGGAGGAGCAGGGATTGCGCCGAAGACCCAGCGGCGGCAGATATTTGTGCCAAGTGCGTGTGTTGAAAGTCATCACTGGAACCCGATGCTGATGGCACAATGCGGTTATATGCATACGCCCACGGGCTGGAGTTTGGATCCATATTTATTTTAGTTCGATTCGTAGAAATGATCGCTTGGTTGAGTTTTAATTGTAGTCTGTCTTCATATTGACAGCGTTAAAAAAAATTTTCAACACTCGCAGCACTGAGTCAAAGTTTTCGTCGATATATCGTTTAAGTTATATATATTTCTTTATTAATAATTATTGTTTTTGGAAAAAAACCTTTTATTTTATTATTTTACTTAGGTATTTCGGAAACAAAATAAAAATCTTTGTGCTAAAAGTTTAGTGTGCTCGGTGCAAGGTTCCCTTTAAATATAGCACTAGGACCTTGTAAGCAAATTCAAAATAAAATACTGTTTTTTGTTTTACTTAATTTGTTGGTTGCACAGTGTCGGAAGAAAATTTAAGGAATTTTCAATTAGGTATTCATGTTAAAAATTTTCTTCAAAATAAAGCACTTGCAAATCCACTTTGATAGAATTCGCCATTTTGTTTTCTACTCATATAGCCAGAGACTCATAGAACGTAATCCGTAAGTGTGACGTAATGAACGTAAGACTTTGTAATGTAATTAGGTGTCAGAAGTTTTTAATTCCATTGTTCCCGCATAAGACTTAGTTACACTTTTGAATATTATTGGTATAAAAACTGCTTGCGATTTTAGCTGGACGAGAGAAAAAAACGTGTGTGGTAGTGGGTTATTCTGTGAGTTTGTTTCATTGAATTCGTTTAACCGACGATATCATAAAGACTTTTTAAATCATAAAATTACTTTTGTTCCATACAGAAAACATCATTTTCATATAAAAAAGGCTGTTAAATATTTGTGAAACAAGACATCAGAGGATTGAATTTCATCTGATTAGAAAGGGAAACAGAGAGTCACAACATGGCTAAGGCTACAACTTATCAAAAAAATTGATAATTGTCACTAAAAAAACATCCACCCTGTCATAACGAGACACCTAAACACGTAGACGTAAGACGTAACATTAGCAAATTCACAACACTGAACACAAACACAACGTAGCGAAAGTAAAAAAAAATATAAAATACCAAAAAGCTTAGGCTTTGCTTGTGAGTGAAGTGATGGAAAGGATTGTCGAAAATTAAATTGATTTAATTATATCAAAATTAAAATTATTATTAATCATAATTGGGAATTGCGATCCCATTGTGTTTTTAACCAATGTGTTCCAAAATTTCACTACAGAATTATCATTGTCAGCAAATAGATAAAATGGAATTGTTTATGATTGAGCATCAACGATTTTGCAAAAAATCAATTTCATTTGTAGAGAAACATAATTGAAACAAAAGAAAGTGAGTTCTTCGAAGAAATTGTAATCAGTCAGGGAATTCATATAAACATGACTGAAAAATCAAACAAGAAATCAATTTTAAACAATTCGGAATCAACATCAGCTTGTGTGGATGGGGATTTATGTAAACCCGACGAGTTGGCAAAAGCTGCTGCAGATTCGCAATCATCTCAATGTGAATTGGATTTCTCGATAGACCAAGTGAAGAATGGGTTGGATCCACAGTTTTCTAGATTTGCCGATTATTTTGTGATATGTGGGTTGGATTTGGATACTGGTCTGGAACCAGATCGTTTTGCTGGTGAGTGCATTAAACTACCGACAAATATCTATTAGTATTGAAATAAATAGAATTAAATAGTAATGTTTGTGCACGTCATCAATAATTCTTGATCAATTTAGTAGGTCAGTTTTTGGCGTTTATAGAACAATGCACAAATTGACAAATGTCTGCTTAGAGCCTATAAGAAGGTTCAATCGTGATGCACAAATTTTTTGTTTTGTTCTGTTTATTTTGTTAGATGGAAAAACTCTCAACATCGAGCAATAATATTCATTAGTTAGGTATTTTATGTTTTTGTCTTTTTACCAGAGATTTCTCTGCTAACCAGTACCTATAGGCACATAATACTACACCAACAAATTTTCAATTGTCCAATGACTAATAAATATATTATTATTTTGAGAGCAAGTTCGTGCGATCCAGTCGTGCATTTTTTTTTAAATTCAAGCCAGGACTCCTTTTTTTTAATACAAAAACATCTACATGGGTAACAAAGTTTTTGAAAGTATATCGAAAGTATAGTGTTGATTTGTGGGAATTTTCAACGATTTATCTTACCTACAAAGTGCAAGTCCGGAATGTTTTCCCAATCCCTGTATTAAATAAAATGAATCCAGGGATAATCCAGGGATTTAAAAAAATGTTTTAGATAAATTAATTAGAATATATTTCCGTTCAATTTTGTTTTCTAATAAAAATCGCTCCTTATAGTACACATTACAGAAAGTTATTCATTATGCACAAAGCTTGGTAACAAAACAAAAAATAAGGTAATAGTAAGTTTAATGGTTGATGTTTTTTGTATGCTCTGCATTAACAAAGAAGAAAATTAAACAGTTTTGAGAGTTAGTATTGCTTCCTTTGATTTTTTCGGTAAAATATACCAATTCAGCAAAAACACTAAAGTAAAACAAAAAAATATCAAAAATCTATGTATTGGCAGTTTTCTTTTTATCTGCAGTTGAATGTTTTTTGTAGTACGTGTTAGCTTCTACTGTTCTACGGATAGTTTTTCAAAAAAAACATATCTAATGCATTTTTTTGTAATGTTCCTATGTTCTTTTGGAGGGCTTTGCACGAACAAAGCATCTCTATAACATTTTGTCTCAATTTATCCTTATTTTGCTAAAAGTAATTCAATGTTGTTGAGCTCTTAGTTTTTTTCTGGAAGAAAGTAATCCCTATATTCTCTTTATAAAAATAGACCGGGATCCCGCATCCCAAGATTGCAATCTGTATTTTACCCCATTTTATCTTGAATTATAAAGATCTCTGTTTTGAATGAAAGGGAATTAAGAGCAGAAATCAACATACTTTTGTTAAATTTGAATTACTCAATTTATGTCGTTTTACAATGGTTTAGTAGTAGTAGTAGTAAAATTTATTTATTTATTTTAAACTGGGCTGCAATTCTATACATTAATAATTGTTTCTTACAATATCAGCAATTGAGTGCTTAGATCTACTAACTCTATTGGATTCTACTTTAACTTCAGAAGCAAGAGTATTCAAAATTTGTATGTCTTTCAAGAATAATATAGAAAAACAGTGTGGTTCTGAGGCTATATAGAATAAGATTGTCGCGCAAACCATAACTCCACACTCGCATCTGTGGAAACGATTCAATTGGTACTTTTCCTTTCTAGAATCGTAATAATAATAATTGATGCTTGTTGTTCTATTTTCCTCAGAAAAACATGGTGTGACAAAAATGTAGGTGTGCCTCTTTGCAATTCGGTGTTGGGGATGTTTTTTTTTTTGACAGTTTGCATCTCTTCAAATGATCATCCTCGCCGTATGACACGTTTTATGGTGGATATTTTTTATATATTATTGCCAATATAAATTTATTTAGTTTTACGAAGTTATAAATTCGTGTAAGTTTTTGAAACGGTATGGATAATATATAGTACATCATGCAGAAATATTCTTTGTGCCGTTCATATTTTAACTATCATTCAGTAAGGGTTCAAAATTGGAAATAACATCATTATTTTGCCCAACAAGCTGACATAGTTTTTATGTTCCCACTCCAACCCCTCCGCGATATATTGCAAATTCAGCTTTTAAGCACAAGAGAAAAACAAAAAATCGGACCTTTTCTAGCACAATGTGTGTTCTAGATCCATGAATGTTGTATTTTTACACCTGTTAGTTATCAGCCAAAATTATAAATACATATACATATGACATCTATGTAATTGGCATTATTATTCTAAATTAGTAAATAAGTATTCTAAATTTTGGTAAATCACCTAAAGGGTAATGCAACCAACCAATAAACTCGAAATTCGAAAATTATCACATTCGATATATTTTGTTCATAAAAAAAAATCCTGGAGTAAGGGGTTAAATAGTAAATCTGGTCTTGAATTGATTTCGCAAATTGAAGGTAATATGTATACAGGGAGTCCCGTTATTAATCAAGGAAAATTTAAGCTGTGATTCTGGGGTATATTGTTCTTGAGCAAAGTTCTATCTTTTAAGTTGATATCACTTATCGTTGATTTAGGAGAATACCTACTTTGGTATGCCTTGGTGCATGTTAACAATAATACTGCTAATACATACTAATGGTAAAAAAATTTAAAAATTATATTTAGAAAAAAATACTCCTCTTTGTAACTGCGTTTAAATTATGTTTATATATTTTTTGATTGCTTAGATATAAATTTAGAAAAGGTGTTTCATTTTTCCTGCCCGTTCTTTTTTTTACTTTGAGGTCATTTTTTTCTGAAAAATGCGTAATAACATATCGTTTTAATTTTTTTTATTGTGAAGGAAACAAAAACTAAGAAAAAGTCAAGAACAAAAATGCCTAAACACACAAAACAATGACAATTCGGATAAAATAAAAGAAAAACTTTTTTTTCTAAGTGTGAAAAGTCTATGAATAAATGTATTTTGTATTTAAAGCGCAGTTATGACAGGTGTTCAAAGTGTCATTCTTAGTCCGTTTTTGGGTTTCATTGCGAATATTAATTGATGCTTCCTGCTGCCTCACTATCGATGATATTGGAAGATATTTAACTAATTCAGTAAGCTTAGGCATATTACCAAAATGATAAAGCTGCAGCACTATGGATGTGAAGCTAATAATTTGCTAGATGAAGAGTACCATAACCGATCGAAAGGAAGAAATGAAGTTAAATGACCTGCAAAACCTCCCGACCTGACTGTTTTGGATTTCATTGTATAGGGCAGAATGAAAGATTTTGTTTATTCTTATAAGTAAAACTTCTTGGTAACCTCGAAAGCAGGCCCGTAGCCAGGATCTCATTTCGGGGGGGGCTTTCCTCAAATTTTTTCGAGTAATTCATTTAACAAAAAATACAAAACCATACCTATAAAAATTAATGTTTATACCCATTATCGATTCTATAGATGAAGACCATGCAAAATTCTAGTCAAATGAAGCTTTTTTGGCAGTTTTAAAGTTTTGAACGCGACATTTTCAGAAATTTTCAGGCTTTTAGTAATTTTGAACTAAAACCCTATAGTTTAAAAAAAAGGATGTTTAAGTCAAATAATTTTTTTACATATTGAGCCAGGAAATGTCTTCGTGAAGCGAGTAGTTTAAAAAAAGTATTACTTTTCAAAATTGCTAATTTCATTGGATTCAAATATTTTTTTTAAGTCGTTTAAGCATTTGCCCTTTAATTTTCCAGTCCACGAAATAATTCGATTCAAAAATTAATTTTAAAGCTAAAATGAATTTGTTTCACTATTTTTCTTAAAGAAAATTCAACACTTCGTTTCTGTCTGCAAAAATTAAGTTTTTGTGTCCTTCATACAATTTTTTAAATTATGTAAGATTGGAATTTTCTGGATCTAAATATGGTTTCAGAAAAAATCTATCTCGTAAGTTTTTTTTTTGATTGATTTTAATTTTTGATTCTTCAATGTATAGTCACATTTTAAACCGTAATATAAAAAAAACACCATAAATTTCAAAATTCTGTAGTTTTTGTGATGTACACTGCATCCTATTTCTAAACTCTTGATACTGGCCAAGTTAATAATGGTATAAAGAAGGCAGTAATCAGAGAAAATCCAATAAAAAAGGATATTTTGTGCTTTTCAGAAGGACTGATTTCTATGGATTTTTCAAATTTTTTTTTGAGTAATCCAGAAGTCATACAAAAAATTGGCCAAGACATAAATTTGGTAATTTTGTCTTAATTTGTTCTACATTATCGGTCTTAGCGTTTATATGTTGGCATATGCACCAAAAACAATTAAAAAATCGATATGCACCCAAAACAACATAAAGTTAGCTATGAATTGGACTACAGAGAGTATTTTGGACAAATCCTAAATTTTAATTTGCAATATCTGCATCGAAAGCGAATTTTTGAATGATTTCATTTTCATCGACGGTAAATGTACGAGTTTTTAACACCTTCATATTATTTTCAGATTCGTGTTCAGCGGTACAAAATCCTTTAGAAAAGTATACTTTAGTTTGAAGGCAATTTTCGTTGCAGACCAGTGTAATCTATAGTATACATTATATAGCTTCAGCCCCTCAAGCCCCCCCCCCTGGCCACGTGCCTGCTCGAAAGGTAATTAAAAGTGAGGCAGCATGTAGCATCAATGAATATTCGCAATGAAACCCAAAAACGGGCACAAGCTTGCATACAAAACTAAGGACGACACTTTGAACACCTCTCATAACTGTACTTTAAATACAAAATCACTTAAAAAACAAAAATTAATTTTTATTCCAAGCCTTTTGAGACTAAGACAAAAAAAAACATTTTTTTTAAGCACTCAAAAGAGATATAAACATAATTTAAAAGAGATATAAACATAATTTAAACGCAGTTACAAAGAGGAGTATTTTTTCTAAATTTAAAGTCGATATCGCATCGATAAGTGATATCAACTTTAAAGATAGAACTTTACTGTAGAACAATTTTTTTCTAAGAACATATGTATCACATAATCATCCCTCAAATTTTCCTTGACTACTTACGGGAAACCCTGTATACTTATAAATACAAGACACAAAAAAAAGTAGCAAAAACGTCTTTGGATAAAATGTTAAATGCATTCTTTTATTTCTTACAAATAAATCGCGTGTTAAACACATGTAAGTACTACTATATTCTTGTTTTTTTTACTTTTTAGGAGACAACTTGCACTGTTCTCCTTTGGACAGAGCATACAAAAGCAAACCACTTGCCCACTATCCTGAAAATGTTGCTTGGAATCCATTTGATTCACATGGAATATGCATGGTAAGTTACAAAACTAACAAACTAACCTCCAGCATCATACAATTTTAGAAGAGAACATAAATCGGTCATATTTCTTGAAATTAAATCAATTCTCTGACATCAAGGCGATTAATTGAATTTTAACAATTTTGCTTGCTTTTGAATATTATTTTCAACTTAAGTGTAATTTCAACTTAAGTGTAACTCTAGTAATTAATATAAAAGACTCGGAAAATTCAGCTGTAAAACTTACATTATTTATCTTTAAAGCTTTCATTGCCTCAAGGTTTGCGATTTCGCACTCAAAAAAATAACCTGGATCCGAAATTTCATTCATTTGCAACAACCCGAGAAGATGGAAAGCGTTGTCATGGATTTAGTTTGATATTTTTTGAAGAAGTTAGGAACAGAAACATTTGCAGCGCAATGCATACCTTGCAGGTAAACTCAATCCTTAATAATTCAATACAGTTATTTTAATTACACAGTTATCAGGCAATGTTCATAACTGAACTTTCCAATGGACAAAATACGATGAATCTTCGCCGAGTAAAGGAGAGTCCAGTAAGCAAATCTCTGCCAAGACATTTTAAGGTTGCGGGGCAGGCTCCGCAGTCAGCTTTAAGTTACTATGAAATAACAAAAGACAAACTCTATGTGGCCAAAAGCATATCTTTAATATGTCAGTTTCCATACGCATTTGCGTCGGAAATATTTCTTAAGAATCTCTATAGGTGAGTACATTTGCCTAAATGTAACTAACCAATCTTATTAATCATAAATTATAAAAGATGTCTTCCTCGACAAACTGGTGCGGGCTTGAGTCTCGAATCTTACGTATACAATATATTATATGAGGTAATATTACCAAAGCCCGGCAAATCAATTAGAATATACTTGCCTCCAGAGGAACCGCAATTGCCACCGACAGCCCTGGTTCTTCAACGTCCGGTGCCAAATGAGGAACTCCCTCTGTTGGATTTCTCACTGCGATTACTTTTTACGTACCTTGGAGTAGAATGTGTTATTCAACTGCTCACTTGTGTGCTGCTCGAAAATCAAATCCTCCTCCGTTCTAATGGTAAAAATTATTTAAAAAATAAATTTATTTTTTTATAGCTTAACATTTTAGATTATCAAAAACTAATGGTTGTCGGCGAGTGCATAACTTCAATAATATTCCCATTTAAGTGGCCTCATGTTTATGCCCCTATTCTACCAGCAGCTCTTCATCATTTTCTCGACGCCCCGGTGCCATTTGTAATGGGACTGCACGCCGATTGCGAGGCAAACACAAAAGTTGGATCAGAAGCTTCACTTTGTTATGTGGATATAGATAAAAAAGTCATTCAACCTCCTGAAGAATTGCCAGTCTTTCCACACAAAAACGATTTTATGGCGGAAATAATATCAGTGCTTGACAAATTCAATATCGATCGAGACAAAACTCATGAGCCGAACATAAGGAATGGAGCAATTAGTTGTAATAGAAGAGGTGACTATGATGGCATGACATCAAGCTGCACTTTGCCATCTGGTATGCAAGCCAGACGTAAACAAATTATATACGAAGCTTTAGCAACTCATGAATCTAATAGCCACCCTCACGTCGAATACCAGCCTCTGATTGCACATCCTAGACTCGAGCATGTTCCTAGAGTTGCAGACTTTCTAAAGCAACGCAAGGGTGGCGTGAAATCGGATTTAAGTGTGGACACCACAGACTCCATGCCTCAAAATTGTCGCAAAAATAAAGAATCTCCTCCAGCCCCAGTTAGTCTTCAAGAAGAATATAATCAAGATCAACGAATAAATAACTCTGTGCGGGAAATATTCTTAAATAGATTCGTTCACATGTTCGCCGCCTATGAATACTTTGTTATTTACCCGAACCAGGACAAAAACGAATGGTTATCAAACAGAGAATCCCTACAAAATTTCGACAAGTCTTCTTTTCTTTCAGACCAACCAGAACACCACATCGCTTTTTTGTCCAGATTTTTAGAATCTCAAATGTTTGCCACACTAATTGATAATAAAATTATTTCAATGTGGGAAACTGATCCCGATCCAAGTTTAAAATTATTCGACAATCGAATTAAATTACTTAGGTACTTAAATATACATTTACATTTTCTTTTTAATTTAAATTATTTTCTTTTTCAAATTTATTTATAGAAAGAGACACGGAGGTGAAAGTATGATTCGTGCTACAAGCTATGAGCCATGTGTACTGAGCCAAAAAACTCAGCATGCTCTTGAAAAAAGACTCAATTCAGTTGACATGGAGGTGACGCCACCCAGTGAAATTTTAGCAAATAGACCCGCATACTTTCGAAGTTTTCCTATTTTAGAGAAATCTGTTCTAAATCAGGAGTGCACTTCGAGGTAGAATAAACGTTAGCGCGGTCTTAATATCGCAATATTATATATTTTGATTTTATTTTTTTGTGCTCTAAACGAGAATAGAGAAAACATTGCGGTAGTATTAACTAATCGTTTATGATTTCCATATCCTTTTTTGTTTTTATTTAAAATATTATCGCCATTTAAATAAATGGTTTCTGTAAGTGCCAAAAATGTAAATACTTACAGCAGAAAAGTAGCTTTACTTTATAGCTTGTTGAGTTTTCATCAAGTGATTTATTAAGTGTTTCGACTAAAATAAAAAAACTGCATGTGTTGTGAAAATAAATTCAATTAAAAATATCAAATGTTTGTTTTCGAGCATTTTCCCATCCCGAGCATATTTTTTGTATGTATTTTAAATAACCTTCACACAATTGCTGCAAGGAAAATATTTCAAATTTTCAGAGGTAACAGCTTGCGCCGTGTTAAAAATGGCACGAATTGGCGTGCAAAAGATATTCCTTTGGATATAAAACCTACTTCGAGTCGAAACTCGGCCAATCTCTCTACTTCGGAAATGAGTCCTGCACTCATTGCCCAAGCTAATTGGACTTTTGTGGAGCGTCTCTTAAAGGTTCGATAAAATTTTTGTTGTCCACTGTACTAAAAAAGTGATATATATTTTTTTTATTTTTTGCAGGATATAAAAGCGAAAACAAAACGTATGCTTCTTGAAAAGATGGGAAACGAAGCCATAGCTCTTGGTCTAAAAGGTGACGCGTCATCGAGTGGTGTTGAAGAAAACACGCTTATTGCATCACTTTGTGACTTGCTTGAAAAGGTCTGGTCACATGGACTACAAAATAAACAAGGAAAATCTGCGCTCTGGTCGCATTTGCATGCCTATTTAGAATTGCAGGAAACACGCAATCCCTCAAATACAATTTTGAGTAACAGTTACCTCACTACACCAGGTAAGTTATGCATGACAAAAATTTAAAAAAAAAAACAAATATTTGATACATATTCAGCCTCATTCTGCTACGCGGCTCATGTGAAACTATCAAATCAAAATGAAATTTCAAAAATAGGCTTTCATTGGGAATTTAAAATATCACTAATGGTAATGTTTTGGTTTTAAATGAAAGGTTATATTTGAAATAGATTTGGAGCAATTAATCAACAGTATCAAAGATCTGATAGTAGAATAGGGCTGTTATGTAATTCTCAGCCAAGTGAAACTTCCAGCTCAAAAACTTCATTTTATTAAGATAAATTTAAAAAAAAATATGTAAATTATCTATATTTCGTTTGAAAAGTAATCATTTCAAGCTTTGAGAAATATTTATTAGTTGAGTCAACATTTCTATGTGTAATATACTATTTACGGGTCAAAATCATTGAGGTGGAAACTTTAATTTCTAGTATTATTAAGTTTCACCAAACCACAGCTATACTGATGAAGGATTATAACATCTAATTATCCAATTAATTTTTTTGTTTCTTTTTTTGTTAACATTTATGCAAATTAACTTTATTGGGCCGTTTTCAAAGATGTTATCTAAACCATTACTAAGAAAGAATACGGGACATTATTTATAATTTTATTTGATTATTCGCAATAAATTCTATGAAGAGAGCTTTATAAAAAAAAAACGTGCTATCAGTTTATATAATACAACAATTGTGTTAACACAAAAATTTTGTACAGATAATTGTGTTTAATTTGTCATATCGGATTTATTTATTTACTTAAGTGTCGATTTCTTATTTATCGACTTCTAAATAGAAGGTGGTTATCAATTTGACAGTGTTTTTTCAAACAGAAATGTTTGAAAATTTTGTAATTATGTAGCAAAATAAAAATTTATGGAAAACGACCAGCAACAGCAAATCGGATTAACTTGGCGCATGTAATGTTTAAAGTGATTGCAGCAATACTAAATTCTTAAAGACGTAATGTGGTGCGTTTTCTGTTCAAATTAACATATAAATGTATACTTTGGATTTTCCCGTATACATCGTCATAGCTTAGCCAATATTATTCAAAATTTGTCAACAAGTATTTCTTATTAATCTCTTGGCCAGCCAAACACCAGCATCAAGCATAGATGATTAGTGGAGACATTTTCAACAAGCCATCAGTAGTGCTGCCACTGATGTGCTGGGTTTCACAAGGCGACCGCAACGAAACTCCTGGTTTGACGAAGAATGCCGACTGGCGTATGCAGCTAAAAACGAGGTCTATCAGGCAATGCTGCAAACAAGAACCAAAACCGCTGAGAGACCAGCCCGAGAGCTCTACGGGCAAAAAAGAAGTGAGGAACGCTGACTTCTGAGGAAGAAAAAGATAGAGCACAAGAAGCGGGCGGTGGAGTCTATTGAGGATTGTACTGGCAGAGGGGATGTTCGAAAATTCTATCAAAGGGTAAAAAGATCTACCCAAGGTTACAAGGGCAGAACAGAAGCCTGCTTATGCAGATGACATAAACATAATCGGCAGAACAAAGCGAACTGTGGTTTGTGCATATGCAAGTATAGAATCAGAGGCGGCAAAAATGGGATTGGCTGTTATGAAGACAAAACGAAGTATATGCTATCAACGAGAAGGGAAACTCAACATTGACGACTCGGCCAAAACATCACGATGGATAGTTATTACTTCGAAGCAGTCAAGGACTTTGTCTACCTGTGATCCACTATAAACTCAAACAACGACATCAGTGAAGAGATCAAACGGAGAATTACTCTTGATAATCGCTGTTTCTTCGGGCTGAGGAGGCATTTAAGTAGTAAAGCCCCCTCTCATAGAACCAAGGAAACGCTATACAAGATCTTAATGTAGAACGACCTCTACCAACTTGGCCTGCGTAACTGGAGGCGGCTAGCTAAGGACAGAGCTGGCTGGAGAGGCATGTTGGTTGAGGCCGTAAAAGTAAGTAATTTCTTATTATCTCGAAGAATATAGTGTATTCAGATATAAACAAAATTGGAATTAATTTTTGACTGTTTCCATCTTTACTTGCGATAAAGATTACACTCGGAGATGCCTTTCGCTTTAAATAATTTGGAGACAAAAAGAAAATTTTAATGAATTATAATGAACAAACTTCCTCGAAATAAAATTCTTCACCTCAATAATCTTGGCCCATATACCTGTTTAGAAGCGTTTAGAACTTAATAAAGTGAAGAAAGCCCTAAAGTTTTGTTAAAGTTCCATTTTTGTACTTGTTAAAAATTTCAAATAGTTATGACCTTATAAATTAATTTTTTTAGCACTAGCGTGGAGCGTCATGAGGAAAAGAATGGATTGTAGGTCATACTGTTATTTTTCGCGTGTAGTTGTATATTAGTTTGCTGATTTTCCGTTATTTAGTTTGCTTATGATTCTCTAGCTATTGATCTTAATACTTTCTGATCAGAAGTTACATTTTAATTTCCTTATTGATTTTTTTTTTCT
Source organism: Meliscaeva auricollis (assembly GCA_948107695.1). NCBI lineage: Eukaryota > Metazoa > Arthropoda > Insecta > Diptera > Syrphidae > Meliscaeva > Meliscaeva auricollis. The sequence goes on from OX403619.1 coordinate 126,548, forward strand.
AATGTGTTTAGTTTTTTTTATGTTGTTGATATAATGTTAGGCCGGGGAAATCAGACAAAAAAGAGGCTTGACCCGGACAAAATACTTTAGACCATTTTTATTGGTTTAAATTGTTGGAAGTATTTTCCTTTATCATATCCTAAAAGTCCCAACGAATCCCATTGGGGTTTGGCCACCATCTTGAAAAAAGCTGCTTCAATAATTCAATATTCGGTTAGGCTGATTGTCCTTTATTTCATTTAAATGTCAATATAAGCTAATTTGTATGCTGAATCTATTGAAACCAAAACCAAGGCAAAACGATTACTCTCTGTAGATTCATATTTTTAGTGCAGCGATAAAATTTGACATAAACGTTTCATTTGCCATGACAACCAAAAAACGAAAGAGTGCTTCGAAATATTTTGGTTGAAAGGGTGTTTTTTTAAGGAGAAAGAATGTTGTGCAACAAGTACCAAGACACCCTGTAAAAATAATGGTAGTTTAAAAAAAATTGGTAACAATTCATGATATGAATCGTGATAGTCTATTTTTTAACATGGGAAATTGGCATAGACGATTCAAATCGTCTCTTTTTGACTTTATTATGAAATTTAGCACTCGAATAAATCGTCTATGGCAATTTCTTGAAATTTTTCATGTTATAATTAAGACTGGACAAAATCGAATGTAGAATCAGTCTGATTGAAAAAAAGTACATTTTGACCAGTAACATGCATGCACAGTACACAATATATTAAAGTTAATATCATTAGAGTTTTCATTTTTGTTCAGTTCTGCGTATCTGCCAAAATCGAAAGAAAATGGCGAATTCTGTGGTACCTTGTGTGTTTTGCTTTTGTTTGTATGTTTGTTCAGAGAAATGAGATTGACAATTTAACTTTTTTTTCTCACAAGCCATTTCAATTGAAGACAACAGAAACCTCCTTTTTTTTTGTTTATCTGTCAGATAGCTGCCAAAACGGCTATGAAATAAAAAAAAAAAAACAAGAACAGAAATAGTTTATTTGCATGAGAAGTATTTTAGCTTTCTTTTGGTCTATAATTGTTTTGCATTGTTATAAATCGCTTCTATAATCATTTTGTTTATGTTTTTCCCCATTTTTAACAACATTTTTATTGCTGTACCATTATTATTGGAAGGGGGCTTTCTGAAAAAATACCCCTGTTGCATTGAAAACAGGAATTTAAAAAAATGACGTATTATCTTAGTTTTGGTCCCAATGGGCCACACCAATAATCAAATTTAGAATGGACTTTAAAATTTTGGAAAAATTACCATACAAAAATTTACCATCACATATGAAGGACAATGAATGTAATGTCCAGTTTTTTTGATTTCAAATCATAGATGGTTTTTGTTAAGAGTTCACTTTAATATTTAGGTCAATTTCACACAACTTTTAACCTCAAAATTAAATTTTATTATTAGTAAGGCCCAACAGGTTTAGAATTTAAACAAGCTTATTTTGGCACTTAAATGATCAACCAAGGACCATTGGTTCAATATATTTTTCTGTCCGGGTCAAAACCTTATCATCCCCACGATGTACTACAAAAATTATTATAATTTCAACCTTATATTATTTTAATTGAACTAGATTTATCTACAATTCGGGTTGAACCAGAATCTCCTCAAAGCCCTAACCGGAGTAGGTCAAGAGACCGAAAAAATTCTATCTTCTCTGAACAACTTTGCACTTTACCAGAATCTATTGAGTTCGATATTAAGTAAGTTTTGTTAGCAAAAAGAAGTAACAATTATGATATAATCAATCTCATTTCCTAAATAGAAATGTCTTAGCAATGACTGATATAAAAACACACATAGGTTACACCCGAGCTTGGGTTCGACTGTCTCTAGAAAAAAAACTTTTATCTAGGCACTTTCGAACATTGCTATCTGAACAGACTTTATTGAGATCATTGTACAAGAGATCTGCATTTTTGCGTTGTGAAGAGGAAAAAGAGCAATTTCTTTATCATCTATTGACACTGAACACTGTTGACTATTGTTCTTTCACCAATACCTATCCCAATTCAAGTGAGATATTATAAATTTTAAATAACAGTTAAATTCAGGCTAATGCCTATAATTTATTTAGAACTGCCTTATCGCGTGGTCATTTTCCCATCCAGAAAATATGGCAACTATAAAACTTCAAGTGGGGTTTGGATTCGGATTTCTGGTACTCTGACAGAAACTCAGTGCTTACCAGTTCCCAAAGGTGCACTTGAGTTTATTTTTCACGTAAGATTGACGTTAATCGATTAATGTATAAAATATGTATTTTAAGAATAAATTTATCCTTCAGTATAAAAACATTGGCATTCTTACAACTATGCGAATTGGACATGACAACTCAGGCCCATCAAATAAATGGCTAGTTGACCTGGTGGTCATTCGGAATGAAGTTACAGGACATACTTACAGGTGAAAAAAACTTACTCTTTGTTGGCCTAACAATTTAGAAATATGTAATTTATACAATAGATTTCCTTGTGGTCGATGGCTGGGAAAAGGTGTTGACGACGACTCAACAGAAAGGCTGCTGGTCGGGCATCGTGTTTTGGAAAATGTTGATAATGTTGAACTCATGCAGGAATGCGGAACGCCACCTCGAGCTCGTAGTCCTAGTATTCAAAGAGTTGAATTATCTTCATCAGAAATCCAAAATAAATTAGGAACCTGTGTTAATGTAGTAGTAAAGTGGCACTACAAACCTAGCCGAGAAAGAGATGTTGGGTCACTAACAAATCTTTTGTGTGGTGAAGATGGTTTGGTCAAATGCCTGGAACAAGTCTTTTTATTTGGGTTCCGATCATCTCGATTTTTTAGCCGAAATATTTACATATGGGATTTTTTACGTAAGTTGTGTATAAGGTTATTAACTAAATTATTTATTTTACGATTTGCACTTAGTTAAATGTAAAGAATATTTCGAAGTGAGTATATCACAGGAGCAAACATCACAGACGAATGAAACAGCCAAACCTATTCAAAATGCTTCGCAACGCAATGAAATTACAGCTATTTGGCGGTACTATGTTCACTTACTTGATGAAATTAACGCAGCTGGAAATACACTTGGAAAGGATGGCAAATTTCAGTTGTTTATCTGTCTAAGTTTACGGTAACTTCTTAAAGATACAAAATAAAAACTAACGAATCAAATGTATACATTCTTTCAGAGATCATCTGTTGACACGTGTTTTTGTTCCACTATCTTTAACCAAGGCAACACAAGAAATGTATGAAGAAGAAAGTTTTTTTAAACGCAAGGGACTTTTGACTTTTTTGGTGCATATACTAGAACCACTTGATGATTTTCAAATAGTTTTGGAGAACACAATTACACAAGGAATTTCATCACAACTTTAGTTTATTTTTTAATACTCAAAGAAAAATTCTCTCGAATACAATTAAATACTCTAGGAATATGGCAGCGACACAAAGCTGGGAACAACTGTAATGATAAATTTGTAGTCCTTTCTGTTGTAAATGTTATGCGAAAACCCTGAAAACAGTAATTGATTGCCAAAAGACTACATCGGCTTGGCATCTCACAAAATTCTGATTGTAATAAACAGCACAATGTGATATTCTGAAAATACCCTACATATTTTCTGGATGTGGCTGTTTGAGAGGAAAAACATATTGTTTTGTGATTGCATTCAGCACACTTTTCTTGGCGATACAAAATGATGTGTTATTGAATTATTTTTATTTTTTTCCATGGGTCTAACCTATGGCGCTGCATCAATAGTATTTTTTAGAAGAACCACAACTAGAATTTCGGGTTTGAAACGTTTTGTAGTATTTTTCCGCCCAATAACTTTTTCTCGGTTTAAGCTTAACATTAGCATTTATTATAAAGTGCAACTAGTTCTAGTCGTTTTAAAACATATTAATAAGTTAAATTGATTTTTTGTGTCAACTATACAAATTTGTCTCTCTAGAAATTCCAAAGATTAAAAATATAATTATATGTATATTAATTTTTGTGTTGACATATTTCAAACAATACAAGACTAACTTACTTACTTAAGACGGCGATTACAACCCAGGATGGATTACGGCCAACATGCCTACCCAGCCAGCTCTGTCTCTAGCTAGCCGCCTCCAGTTACGCCCGCCAAGTTGGTTGAGGTCGTTCTACACTTGAGTGCGCCACTACGAGAGTCGCATTCAAAGACAGTTAAGGCTAAAAGGTGATGGTTTAAGTAAGTCATTATGAAAATGGAATAATGTGTTGAAATGCCTTTTTCTTCAACAGTATGAATCTTGCTCTCCAATGCTTTACTCGCGGTTCAAAAGATATAAAAGGGTGAACTTCGTTAGTTCTCATATTCATTAAGGAAAAAAATATAATAAAGGCTTGAATATTATATTGGTTATTAAACACAGTTAGCTGCAAAACTGTTTAAGCGGTGGTAATTTTTTTTATATTTTACTTGCGATATACATAGGTACTATAGGGCAAGTTTAGTATCCGAAAGCGGTACAGTGACCACTAATTAATATTAAACTCTGCCAATACTCGACATGTTATCAAATATCTTGCTAAAGGAGAAGAATTTTCGGGTTTAAACGTATCAGACACGAGGTCAGAGCAACGTGCCTTAAATTTGGTCGGGCTCACTGATCTCTATAAAACACTGGATAGTGGATTTCCTTCTAAGTATAACAATTTTACTGAGTCAAATTGAAGATGACATTTGGATGGTACCAAAGCAGAGTCCTATCTCACTCTATACAGGTGAAAGGGAGAGACCTACTTTTAAAAATGTTATACTGAAAAGAGTACCTCAGCAGAGTTCTATCTCTCTCTCTTCTCAAAAAGAAAGATGGGAAAAAGAAAATGGGATAGACTTATTATAATAGTTTATAACAGTCCTTCAATTGGAGTCAATTTTTTTATATGAATCCACTAACCAGTGTTTTCAGTGGTCGGGCTCAAACCTTAGAGAAGGAAATACCTTTAGTTTCGAGGAAAAACATAAAAACTCGACTTGAGTAAGTCGAGCAATCAGGACAAGTATCATCATCATCCTCATTATATTAATACGTAAACACGAAATCTACTGCTACCTTTTTTACTAACTTAGAGGCAACCGATTTTAATAATTTTGGTCTTATTTAAAAGTTAGGCAGCTAGAGATTGCAGTCCCGGGATTCAGGATCCCGGTCAATTTTTTGATCACGAAAATTTCGTGATTGGCTTTAATATTCTCATACTGTTTTTCCTGCTTGCTCACTTTCTTGAAGCAAGAACTAAATGCTCATCAATATTAAATTGCTTTTAGCAAAATGGGAAATGTAAAGAAAAAATATGCTATAGAGATGCTTATTACGAACAAAGGCCTCAATAAGAACATAGAAACACCTTAAGAAAATACATTGATTAAAGTGAAATACATTGATTATTAAAAGAGAGATTTATCTTTTTGAACATGGGATACAAGGAAAATATCTGCTTACAGGAGAAGCATTGAACAATTTGGTGTCTATTCGTTTCACAAACATTGAGGCGGAGCTTGCATTTCCTGCTACTGCACTTTAGAAGTAGACTTGCAGAGGAAATGTTAGCTTTTTTATATATATATTGCGCGCACTCGAGGGGTTATGACTACCCTTAAAATGATTTAACACAGTGCGAGCGGTTAGGAAAGTTGGATAGGAGTTAAAAGAAGATATCGGTGGACACTAGTTCTAAGTGCCAGAATTTTGTAATGGGAGGGAAATATAGAACCGGCAATCCCCATTCGTGTTGTGCGGGTAAAGAATGAAAAATATTTCTTACATCGTCAAAGGAAACCTAATAAACGCAGAACCAGCATGCAATTTGACTAACCCACTAGTCGCAAGGCTGAAATTCTGTTAACAGTTCATTTGGTACTACCTATGAACAAAAACCAAAGTGTGTAGGATTGCCAGACTTAGGTTTTTGTCAAAACTAACTTTTTTTGCAAAGCTAAAATTTTGTATACAGCTGCTTAGGTATAAGTTAAGTCTAAAAAACTCGGTATGGCAGGGTTTGCCAGAGGAGCCTAAAGTTTTTAAGATTAAGAAAATTCAGCACATATTTTAAGAAATTTGCTGCTGTTATTGCTCAATTTTGGTGATTTTTTCTACATGGCCAGTTAAATCAGAGATTTTTAATATATCAGGGTTTCCATAGTTATAGGGTTGACATACTTTTTTAAAATTAAATTTGAAATAGGAACAAAACATGAAAATTACGAACATCCAGAGGGCAGCATTGTTGATTTGTGCATTTACATGTACAACGTTATAATTTCTCGTGCTTTGTGAATTTTTCCTTTGATTTTATCTTAATGCAAAAAAAATTAATTTGGCAGGGTTGCCGTCCGTCGAAAAGATTCGACGGACGAGCCTAAAGTTTTTGTTAATATAAGTTGTGTTTTTTGTACGCCCTGGCTAAATTGAACAAAAAAAAAACACTGTCGGGGCTAAGTACTTTACATGTTAAATACAACAACAACTTAGCCACTCGCGCTAAGGAACTAAGCCCGGAGAATTCTCGGGGCTAAACTCTTTGAAGGGGTTCAAATCTGTGCTACCAATTCATTTTTCTGTTAAATCATCGATAATTTGTATAAAAACACCAAAATTATCGATTAATTGTATGAACATGAAAACACAGATGAATTGGTGTAGAAAAAAAATTAAATTGTTTATTTTTCTCAACTCTTACAATTTATTTCATTTTAATTTTAAAGTGTTTACATGGAATGCTCTGAAATTTCTTTATAAATGTATTATTGAATATATTAAAACACAAAATGCAAACAATTCAACAAATCTGATAAAGATTTTATTTTAATTTTTTTTTATTTCAGCTCATTTTAAAGTCACCGCGTTCATGCACAAAGTCCTTACCTTAGTCTGAAATTTTTAGAGGCTCATTCGGTGCATTCACATAATAATACATTTCTATTGTTGTAATCCTGTGTTTAATCACAGCTGACGAAAAAATATGTTGCAGATCGTTTTCCTACAGTGGGAAAATTTGCCACTGCCTTGGCATATCCCAAAGGAGTCCACAAAAATGGCCAGCCAGTTTTGTCCGGTAAAACTTTTCATATGAAATATTTTCTCTTGTCCGGAATTTTATAACCTAGGTATAATAAGCTTCGCCCGAAACTCATAATACATAACTGAAACAGAGATTGAGTTGGGTAAAGTTATTTTTGATACTTTTTGGGATTATTGTCGATCACAAATCATTAGTATCAAAATGAAGCTAATGAGTTATAGATTTTTTTTACTAAACAAATTTAGTTAATATAAACTTAAACTTTTCTTTACTTCTACTTTTATTTTTTCAATGATTGAATTCGATTTCAATGAACAGCTGGCTTTTGTTTCTAAATCTGGAATACAGTCGTTTCAATTGCCGCGTTCACATAAAAATTTAAAGCTATCCAGATACTTTTCTGTTGTTGTAATCCTATGTTAACTAACACCTGACTGTTAAAAGGTGTGTTTTTTTGTACGCCCGGGCTAAGTTGGACGAAAAAAACGCCTCGGGGCTTAACGAGAACACTTGGCAGCATTGCGAATGAATTGACACAAAAAAAATGAAAACAAAGTTTCCAATATACAAAATGAAATAAACAAAAAATGAATAACAAAAATCTCTTTCTGTTTTGTTAAATTGTTTGAATTTGGTGTTTTAATAAATTCAATAACAAATTTAAAAACAAATTTCCGAGCATTAAATGCACATACTTTAAAATTTAAATGAAATAATTTGTAAGAGTTAAGAAAAATAAATAATTTAATTTTTTTTTTCTACACCAAACGCCATCTTTGTGTTTTTATGTTTACACAATTAATCGATAATTTTGGTGTTTTCATACAACTTATCGATGATTTAACAGAAAATGAATTGGCACAGATTTTAGCCCCTTCAAAGAGTTTAGCCCCGAGAATTCTCGGGGCTTAGCAGCTAAGCCCCTCGGGCTAAGTTGTTGTTGTATTTGACACGTAAATTGCTTAGCCCCGACAGCGTTTTTTTCGTCCAACTTAGCCCGGGCGTACAAAAAAACACACCTAAAGATTCGCAAATATACTTGGCAGCGATGCTACGAGTATCTTGAATAGGCTATCCTATACGAATGTGAACGCGGCCAATGATGTGTTCGAAAATCTTTCTGTTCGAATCTGCCAGTTTTGCATTCAACGATCAACACTTACCTCAAATCCATAGATAAACCAATAGCAAGCTACGAAAACTTCGTACGTTTCACCCCCCAAAACCCGATTGTTTACATTGTTGTATTTTTAATTCGATTTTGTGTCTGTGAATAAATGTAAAAACCAACAACAAAATTATAAGGAGAAACAGCTGATTTGCTATGGGAAGTTTATATGTGTGCGAAAAACACGTAACCAAACGTCAGTTATGGATTTGGAGGAAACATTTTTTTTAATTGAAAACAACAACAATGAAACTGAAAAAAACTCGATTGTCAGCATCGGAGATGACTAATACGTCATCAGTTTTCCAAAATGGCGATATGGCGTTCATAATAAGCATACCTTGTTTTCTGTTTCAATGATGAATTTCAACTAATTGAAAAGTTGATCAACTTCCCAATAATATTTTTGTCATTTCTCTTTCAATCCACAACAGTTAGCATCATTCTCGGTTATAGGAACTTCGACATATCGTCCCGTTTCTACGTGAACCACGTATCTACAAAGCAAATTTTGTTAAGTTTTTTTAAGAAATTTTAGTTTTTCTCCAAATTGAATTATTTGATTGAATAAAAAGAAATCAAATTAACTGTAAAACATATTCATTGAGGTTATTTCACCATTAATAATTTTTCATCTTAGTTAGTTTTAGTTTTTCAGCGATGTCTAATGTTAAGCAAAATCTTTTAAAAAAATGTAGTTATGAGGTTCACGCAGAAACGGGACGATATGTACCTTTTGAATAATAAGATTTTGATTTTCAAAGTTGATCAATAAAATTGATAGTAGTTGACAATTGCAAATTAATATACTTATCACTCTTTCCTCGTCTGCCTTAATCATAATTATAAGTTTGTGTTATTCAATAATTTACTAATGGGAAAATGTTACTTTATTGTAAATGTGCTTTGAAAAACAACACTTTCATGTAAATACCTTTAAGGTTGATAGATAACATTATTGTATAACTGGTCGATATTTTTTGAAGTATAAAATAAACATTAGTATATTTGTAGAAAATTAAATTAAAACAAGATTTGCATAAGAAATAATCTTAGATTTCTAAGTAACCATACATAAATTATTGCAAGTCAAGATACTACTTTTTTAAACTAAACTATAAGTGTAACTAATTTAATGATGAATAAGTTCGCTACAAATTCATCAATATTTTTAATTTAGCATAGGAAGTATTTTTTACAAAATAATTATTGACCCTTTTAAAAACAAACCAAAGTGTAACTAATTTTTTTTTTTACTATAAATAATTCAACATAACTCATGTGTACTCATTACTCGAGCTTCCGCTATTATGTTGTAAGGGGAATACCAAAAAAAAAAAAACATATACATGGCTCAGTATCAAATGTTAAATGTAAATGTTTCAAGAGGGGCAGTTCTTTCAATGGTTTTATTTTTTATTTGCTATCGGTTTGTCAAATTGAACGTTGTAGAAAAACATGGTTTTTGCTAAATAATTATTCGATTTGTATTTTATAGAGAAGGTTAATTGATTTTGCGTTTAATTTTAAAAGATTTTTTTTAATATGCCAATGAAAACTTTGAGCAGTGCAACTTTTTTATCTAGTTATGAACAATTTTTATTAAATTTAATATTTGAATGGAAGATAATTCTTGAAACGATTAATATAATAAATAAATGAAGAATTTAATATCCAATGGTAAGACTTGAAAACCTTATTTTCTATACGCCACACTAATTCGACGAAAAACACGTTATTCTTCTGAATCACTGTCGATAAGAGTTGAAGATACCATACTCGTTCGTCGGCGCCAGTAATCAGTATAGCGGGCTTCGTAGGCTGCGGCAGTTCGCCACGGTGGCCATTTGGGCTATTCATCAACCAAGTCCCAAATCATTAAGGATGCATCGGTACCACCAACAGTAACAATGTTGCGATCTCCAGCAACAAACCGGGCGCATGCCAACATTCCAGAGTAAACTTTTGCTTCATTAAACTCAGCTCGTGGGCTTGTACATGGATATCTTAAAAACAATAAAGATAATATTAGGAGTCCTAAACATTTTGAACATGAGAAATACCTAAATAACCGCAAATATCCATCTGCATCCCCAGATACTAACATATCGTGAATTGAAGAACGATTACAAGTAGCAATTATTGTGGATGTATTGCTATAGTATCGGTTGTTCCAAATTCCGGCCACAAGAAATCCAACTGTGCAGTTATTAGTCAGCCATTTAACATCTTTCATTGCAATTGGACTGCGTTCTGGTGAGAGTGATTTAACATCCCAAAACAGCAAATCAAAATCTATGGTTACTGTTTGTACATAATTGCCATCCATGCTCCAATCTAAATGGGTTAGTGGTTGAGATCCACGAATTTTGTTAACTTTTTTATATGAGAATCCATCACGAGAAACACGAAACAAATATATGCTTCCGTTTTGCGAACCCATTGCTATCATGTCTCCCACTGACAAAAAAGACATGCTTCAGAGCCTATAAATATATCAAAAAATAAGTAATACCTTGATTATAAGCGATGCAGTTTAATGGTGATCCACAAACTCTTAATGTTAACATAACTGAGCCATTTTCAGCATTTATTACGAGAAGATGACCCTCGGTACTGCCAGCGGCTAGAGCAGTTCCAAAGGGATGAAACGCTAGAGCAACACATTCATATCCCGTTTGAATTGACCAAATAAGTTTATGTTTCCGCCAAAGTGCAATGTGTTTGTCATGACCAGCAGTGGCGTATATTTCATCTTCGGGATGAACAGCAAGTCCCCATAGTTGGCGCCCATGACCGAAAACAACCTGATTAAATCGTCGTTGCAGTGAACCTTCAAGAATGTTATTTCTCGTTGTTCCTACATAGATGTTTCCGTCATTTCTTCCAGGTCGTTGGGGGTATATTGTTCTTACTCCTCCGGAGGATTCTGGCAGCTGAACATTTTGGATTATTTGATTATTGGATAATTTGAAGATATTATGACAATATTATGATAAATTGTAGTTTATTCACCTTTGTTTCAGCAATTTTCTTGTAATTTTGCAAAGAATCCCATGCTGCAATTTTACGGTCTTTTTCCCCACCGGATAGTAGAGTTCCTTCCCCTAGCATGATAAGACATCCAATTCCTTTGTTATGAGCCTCAAATTCTGTACGTACAAAATATGCACCATCTGAGTCAACACTGTATATTGTTATAAATCCATCTGAATCGGCAGTTACAACATCACCGTCAGGCTCAAATTGTACACTTGTTATATGAGATCTTGATGGTTGTTTTACTATATCTGTTCGCTCGAAAAATCCATCTTTTCGGCGGTGCCAAAAAGCAAGATGACCACGACCATGTGTAATGATTAAATTGTCATCAAGTGGATGAAAAGCAGCCCCCGACAGTCCTTCTTGCATAGTCTTAAATTAAAGTTCATAAAATAATATATTCATATAAGGAATAAATCGTTCACTTGTGAATAACATATTGTTAGACCAGAAAAGATAGGGTATAAGGACAAACAAATTTTAAATTTTTTGATTGGTAGCAGAATGTCATCCTCTATATCTGGTACAAAGACCCCCAAAAATCCCCCTATTGGCTTCTTTTAAACTTTAAGTTATTGTATTATTTCTTCTAGTATTTTGAAAGCAATAAACAATAATAAAACGTGAATTAATAAAAACAAGTATTCACTTCGAGATATGAAACTGATTGCATTTATTAAACGACTGGCTTTTAAAAACTAACAGTGAAAAATTAATGTTTACTAAGAAATATTAGTTTGGTTTTAAGTAAGAATAGTATATTTTGAAAAATAATTTTTCAGTAATATAAAATTATTTCCTTTATATTAACACAAAGTGTTTTATAACAACATGTCTCATGCATATTAGCTGTGTTTTATTTTCCCCATATATGTATGATCCGGATTGGATTTTCTTTCAAAACTACATGTGTGTGTATAACAAAAATAACACAAGTTTCAGTTTTGTGTTTCTTCAAAAAACTTCAACAAAATAGACCCAGAGCAATTCTCTCGGGTGTGAGTGATAGCATAAAATCACTGGTTTTCTAAGATAGATCCTTACTTTCTATAACCAAATATCGAGTTCTTGCATACTGAAGCTGGATCGTTTCCAAGCAATACTGCTTGAATTCTTTATGTGCATCTTGTTTCGCGGTCCTATGAAAATATTTTTTGTGAACGGGTGGGAAATTCTATCATGGAGAAAGAATGATCAAACAAAAAATTAGATTTGTTTACAAAAAGTACGTATACGCCATAGTGCACATATATTCCTAAAAGATTTTGTAAAAACTATCACTCCGATATTTTCTTTTTTTTTATTCCTAAGCTTGCACAATGCACAAGGTCAGGTTCAGAAATAGAATAGAGTTATATGAGAAAAAAATAAAATGCACAACTGAATCGCACTTGATCTTTCGGTTAAAGTTACTATAGACGTTAAAGCCTCTTATATAAGGTTTATAAAAATAAATAACTATGTTAGAAATTAAAGCAAAAATATAGGGTTTTGCTTGATTTACATATTTTTACAAGAAAAGTGGAATATGCGTATAAAGAATAAAACTAATTTTAACTTTTTATTTTTTTTTTAACTTAATTAGATTCTTTAAGGTTATATGAAATATCTGTGCAAATATTTTAGTCAAAATCGTTTTAGCCGCTTACGAGATATTCACAAAAAAAAACAAAATAAAAAAAGATTGCAAAAAAAACGGCAAGTGGAGAAGTGTACCGATGGACGCACAGACGTACAGACGCACAGACCGACGAAAGCCATGACGAAAACCACTTTTTATTTTTACTTGCCCTATAGAGCAAGTAAGAATACATTACATGTAAGAACTCATACGAATTATAATAAAATCAATAGAAATGAATATTTAAAAAAAAAAATAATCATTGTTGATTTTTGCATTTATAAGTAAGTCTTGCAGGTAGAAGACTCAATTTAAATCATTGGAAATATCCACAAATGCTGTTAGAAATATTTCCAAATTCGAGTTTTTACATTTTTTGAGTGCATCTGACAGGCAGACGTAGAATACCGTATGTTTGTCAAGTGCCTGGGACTCTCGTTCCTATAATAAGCTGATACTGCTCTATCATTGGACATACGATTTATGTTGCTATCGCAATAATTTCAAAATTCGATGTTATGCATTTTTTTGAATGCGTCTTTGTTGATAACAGTTCTATCATCGCCAAGAAGAATTATTATAGGTAGAATGCCCCATGTAAAAGGTCTTGGACCCACGTTCTTGTAATGGCGAGAGTCTGTTAGGTATATCATAGCAAAGAAGATTTATCTTGCTATCACAAATAAACCGAGAATTGATTTTTTGCATATTGGTCTTGGACCTATGTTTTTGAAATAGACCGGAAGTTGATTTTTGTTCACTTTTCAATTGCGTCTTGCAGGCAGAATGCCTGCCAGAATGCAAAAGGTCTTGCACCCCCATATTCGCATTTAACCCTACAAAAAAATGAAATATGACAATTTTGTAGAGTTTTTAAAAAACTTAACAGTACATCGCGACGTACCGTTCGTTCCTAGTGTAATTTGTAAAGTAAATCGAAAAGTGCATTGCGCGCGTACTAAACATTAATTTTAAGAGCTGATTTCTTGCAAGGGTGTATTTGTTAACCTAAACAAAACTTTTGAGCTTGGTGGCACGGCATGACGTTAGAATAATTTTTTTTTTTTTTTTGAATCACCCTAAATAATATATTTTATTTTGCAAGGATTCCAAAATACAAAAAAAAAACATCTTTTAAAATTAAGTAAAAACCATCTGCACCAAACTTGAGATAAAAAACGTATACACATTTGGGCTGCAGATTTATGGACGCACATGCCCCTACAGAAAACAGATAGGAGGAAGGTACCTCTTTGATGAATACCCCATCTTCTTAAATTTTATAAAAGTTTAAAAATCACAACATTTTTGTTCATAAGAAATAAAAACAGTCGCATATATGGAAAATTTTCCACTACTCAGTATACTAATAGTTGTGGCGTTGGGGAGGATTTCTAATGGTTGATCTAACAATAAGTGATTGTGTTGGGATTATGTATTTTTCTCAAATGCGAGCAGCTTTCAAGTGCTATTTTATAGAATTTTTATTTACAAACAAATTAGTACAGGTAAAATAGTACAAAAAATTAATGCAAAATAAAAAATTGTTGGCTACCCTCATTTTGTAATAAGATTGAAGAATCAAAAGAGTTCATACAAATATCTTGAATGGAAGGTTTTTTTTGGGGAGAGAGGGGGAAGTAGATGATTAAGAAAACAAAGTCAATTCGGGTAGTCTTAGAATGGAACTTATAGTCGTCCCTCAAGTCGAGATTTTTCATAATGCCGGCCTTACACGACACAATATTACTGCGCAATACTCAGTATTGTGCAATAATATTGACCGTGTAAGGGTTGTATTGCACAATATTTTCGATTTGCGCAATATATTGAGTGATATTAAAAAAATTTAATATTTTCTGAATTTTTACTCAATATTTTTTGGCAGATACAGAATAAGCAAAGAGACAAAGAAATATTGCGCAGTAATATTGAGTCGTGTAAGGTGGGCATAAGTGTACGCTTGAGGAGACTTTTGACACTTGAGCTATTTATAATCGAGATTTTGTGAAAATGCTTAGGTCTTCATTTGGGGATTTCCTCAAGTGAAATTAAAACTCAAGTGAGGTCAGAAGCTACCGTACCGTGAAAATGCTTAGGTCTTCATTTGGGGATTTCCTCAAGTGAAATTAAAACTCAAGTGAGGTCAGAAGCTACCGTAAGCATTTCCTTAATACGTTATATTTGTCATTTCTTGCTTGTTTTACCTACTAGAGCTCTCTCTTTACTCTTTTCATCACCAGCACGGAGAACAAAAAATAATTCAAGAAACGTCTGGGGATAGTCTCCATAAAACGCCACATACTAAGTATGAAGTAAATCGACCCATCCGTTTAGGCTGTGGCCTCTGATACATACATACATACAGACAGAATTGTTTTTCACATTCTCTATCATCGTAATGTCATGTTTGATTGTTATCTGAATTTTTTTTTTCTGTACGATTTTATAATTCGACGAATGCGTTGCAGCGCACTCATATCAGCCATTTTGTATCCTGTAGAACTCGCAGGTGAGGAAGTGTGTTAATGGAAATGGTAAGGTATAGTTTCTCGTATTGATGATATATGTAGTTCACCTGCACAGTTCATAGGTAATTGCTTTAAACAGAGTGTCCATTTATGAATACTTACTTAGAAAAGTAATACTCCATTTTAAGCAAAGGTGTCTATATTTTTGCTACAACAGGTAAAATAGAACCAAAACCTATAGAAAAAATGATACACCAATGAAATAGGTTTTGAAACAAGAACAAGGAATCTTTAAAAAGTCCTTACAAATATGTACATACTTTTGGTAAAATAGTGCAGTCTATGTGTGAAATATTTTGAGAGATAGGTTGTTTTTTTAAGGCAACGAAAATATTGGATTAATACCGAAAACGAATATAATAATAATATTACTTTGATAAAAATTAGTAAAAAGGTTTCTTGTGCCATTGGAATCAAGAACCTAAACCCAAAGAGTCCATAAAAGTATATTAAGTGAAAGGGTATTTTTTATTGCAAAACATCTCTGAACAAATCGGTACTCAGCTGAAACTTGGTAAAAATGTTCCATTTGGTCAGGAACAAAGAATTTAAAGGTTCCATAAAATATTTTTGAGTGAAATGGTGTTTTTTTCGAGGAGGGACATAAGTCATGAACACGATTACTTTGGCATTGCAAAATAATAATGGATTCCTGTAAAAGGACTAAATGCGCGCATTTTTTTATGATGGGATGATAAGGCTGGAGGGATAATTGGTTTATTTTACCTATACTATAATCTTAACAAAAATATTAAAATGGAAGTGTGTAGAGGTACTTGAATAAAATTAAAAAGGGTTAAATGCTTATAAACCTTATCACTTACCGCAACTTTTCCTAAGAGATGACCCCACTGCCATTGCCATACTGAAAGAATACTCTCACGGCCACTGTCAACAGCCAAAATATAACTGCCTCCATTCTAAAAAAAATGATATATTTAAATTAAAACAATCTTATCATCAATTTTTAAAGAGCTCAAGGAAGTGGTAATTTGGGTGCTTATATTTTAACAACATTACATCTACAAAATTTATGTGAACTGAGAAAACTTTAGTGTTTTTGTTTACTAATTAAACTAAACAGTTTGTATTTCTTTTTACAAAAGATCTAGTTAAGTCGAAGTTGGTGAAGAACTGTGGAAACTTCGTCAAAAATCGCATTCTTCTTCCATAATTTTATTTTTTTTTTATACAAGTCTTGAACGGTGAAGTCAAACGAGGTTTGTACATAATGATGCCTTATACAATCTTGTTTGGACTTATTTGATCAATTTAAATATTTCTTCATGTTTATCTCAAGTCTAAAATAAAGATTTCTTGCATTTTTCTCTTCAGCGCTGCCGATGTGAAACAATTTCTTATGTGATCTCTAATAAAAAGAAATTCGTACGAATACTCATCAAAAGTTTTTCGATTTCTATTTAATAATAATAATAAAAATAAATATGAAGTAAAGAACTCATAAAACAAACGTAAAATTCATTCATTATATTTGAAACCGTATTGACTCCTGCTTGCTCCCTTTATCATTATATATGTAAACTCACAGGCACAGCTAAACGCCCCCAGTTTATTTATAATTTCGATAGATATTGCCCAGGTTCATGAACAAACTGTGATAGGAACTTTTTGTCACATTTGGCCAATCGGAGCTTGTTTAATAACAAAAACTATATATGATAAACCTTATACTTATCAAAAAAAAAAAAAAAAAAACACTGAGTGCGGTTAATTGTGCTTCTGAGTTTAGTTGGAAACATTGATTTGTTTTTCTTATAAAACAATAAAAGTAGGTATGTTCCAAATTCTTTCCTTGCTACCATATTGTATGAAAAATTGAAAACTAAGCACAGCAACATAAAAGGTTCTAAAGCTTGAACGCAAAAATAAAGCAATCTGAAGACTGCGCATTGCGCATGCATGCATGTAATTTGACAGAGCAAAATTTAAATTTTACTTACATTTTTGTCTTCAATTTATATTTTTATATCGGCTAAAGTAAAATAACCAAGCATAAGCAATGTAAAATTGTGAAAATTGTGACAAGGAAATGAGAAAAGAAATTTGAGAACTTTAAATAATTTTTTTTGCAAGATGCTTACCAATTGCGAAAACGTGACAGCAGTAACACCTGTATCAAGTTCTCCCATACCAAAAACATATAAAGTTTGGAGCGATTCTGTGCTCCAGATCCTAACGTGAGCTTGAGATTTTCTATCACGACCAGCTTTTTGTCCAGATGCTACCAATTCTCTTGACGGATGCACATCCATACTTTAAGCAAAAATTTAAATTATATAAGAAAGTCAATAATCGTTTACAAAGATGGTATTTATCTTCTGAAAAGGTTTTTTTTTTAAATTATTTCTACTATTTTATTAGTTATTCGTAAAAATAAAAAATCCATACCTCCATAGGTATATATTTATTTTTATTTGTACCGCCGAGCGTTCAAAATTTGACCGCAGAATCACAGATAACGGTAACATATACATATAATGATATAAGTTTAATGAATTGTAGTAGGAAGACTGATTGTACCTTTCAAATAAGACCAAATTATTAAAATCCGTTGCTGTTGTATTACTCAAAAAGGAAGCAATAGAATTCGTGTCTACGTATTAATACAATGTATTGATGATGATGATACTTTACGGCCAGGCGCCTATTCTACGAAACTACAAGTAGGTATTGTTTCAAGAAGTCGCATACGATTTTCGTCTTGTTTCAAACCAACCTACATACACATTCCAGCCATAAAAAAATGCTAAATAGTGGTTAACGTTGTTGGGATATGCCAGCAGTGTACGATCAAGTTTGCATCAGCTTCGGAAAACCTGTGCTTACAACATGGCTTCAAAACTTATTACACATGTCCAACTTAAAAAATTAGAATGGATGCGTGAGTGTGTATCATAAATTGTAGGTTCCCTATTTCAAAAATATGGCTGGTATTTGAATATATGGTTTTCTATATGATCCCTTAGCTTTGCTATTATTTAGCCTCTTCGAACCTTCGTTCATGTCTCCATTGTGTATAAAACCTAAGAATGTGTATACAATGACGTCACTGGTTCCACGTAATGTAAGGACCTCACTCACTCGTATGACGTGTGTTTCTCGCTTTTATAGACTTCTGATCAACAACATTGTTTTTTTTTTTAATTTAATGGTTATCCTTGTTGACTATAATTAGATAGAGTTCGACTACTTCATTATAACTTCATTTTCTTGCACATGCACTAACACTTACCATTATTGTCTTGTCTAATTTTTTGATACATGAATTAGAATGTTCTTACACACGCAGTGGCGTATTGAGAGGGGGGCTCAGGGGACTCAAGCCCTCCCCTCATGTTATTATTTAGGTGATTTCATGATTAACTGAAACTTTTTCGTAAATCTTACAGATTTAGATGCAGCTGAGATACTCAAGCGTATACCGCAGAGTGAACATGAAATACATTGAAACTCTGAAAAAAATGCACTACTGGATCGTACGTACTTGCTCTTATAGTTAAACTTGCAGTATAAGAAAAAAAAACCTATAATTCGATTTTGAAATGGATTTTATATTTTCATTTCGACAATATGCAAGGATTTGGGGCGCCCGCTTACCCTAATACGTTTTATTTTATTTCGACAGTAAATAATACCTTTCAAAAGAAAAACAACCGACTTCAAATTTAAGACTTTTGATATTTTCTAATTGATGCCACTGTCAAAACTAAACCAAATTTAAATGGGACCCAATGGTGACTACCAGCATTCAAATACAAATTATCAAAATCGAATTCGAAGAGGCAAGGCTGGTGTATTGATTTATTTACATCGAAACAAAGACGATGGGAAGGACTATAGAGATAGTGAGTAGTGGTATGGCGTATGGGATACACAAATCATTCTATTGTTTTCTCTTGACCTCAGATACAGCACTATTACTTTGTCCTTCAGTAAAAAAACGATGAATGTAGCGGCTGTACTATGGATGGGGTTATCCAAGTATTACGTAGTATATTTATACTATTCTCTTTCATCTAAACTAAAACTAAGCATTCCTAGTTTACAAATAATGTTTCTATTACAAGTACATAGGTAAATTCATACTTCGCCTAAATTAAAATTTTAGTTTTTTTTACAATGCTAAACTTGTTATCTTACCACATAATGTCTTCAGTATGACCCGTGTAATGTCGTTGAGCTTCTTCCTCACGATCTAACAATATAGCAACAGCGGCAACATAGTAAAGAAGCTCCCCAGATGGAAGTACCCAGAGGTTACGTCGAGCATCAATTCCTCGATAACCGTGACTAAAACAAAATAATATTATATAAAATGCAAATTTTAAAAATTGAAAAAAAAAACTTACACCCATTGCAATTGAAGTTTTTTATCTGGTGGAGAATTATCAGCTGGTGCATGATGAATCGGTGGATAAAACGTTCTTCTCAAGCCTCGTATAGTAACTTTGGTAGGCTCTTCTTTAATAATATCTAACATGGAATATTCACCACTTGGTCGAAGTATTTCACTCTCCGGTGCATATAATATTCTAGGGCGGCTTTTACTCCTAGGTCTCGCTCCCCGAACGGGAACTTTAGGAAGCTCGTCGGTTGAAATTTGTGCAGGAACAACAGAAGGTCGTGATCTCGATCTCCGGATTGGAGAACCTGCAATAAGTGATGCCCCGGTTGCTAAATAAAAAGTATCTACATCTGCAAATTCATTTCGAAGCTGCGAAAAACTTCGTACCTGGAATTAATACGACTATGACTTTTATAACTTCAAATTTTCAAATATAAAATTTACTTCTTGTCCGGTTCCTGTATACATCTTTTTAGCTCCATTGATTTTAAGAACTTGTCCCAAGTCTTCTAAAACATCTTCAAATGGTTGGGAGGTGCGTAAATTAAGAAGAACGCGACACTTAAAAATAAAACAGTTGTTGAATGTAATTGAGACCACCAATTATAATTGGATAAATAAATCACAGAAATTAGTTTCTTTTATAATGTTTGAATTGTTTTTGCTTTTGTAATACCTCTCAATCTAGGACAAAAAAAAATGTTTTGAATGTTATGTTAAACAACTTGTCACGCAACAACCCAGTTTATGTTAACAAATAACACCCCGGATTTGCCCTAGATTCCTTATTTGATTTTCAACAATTCGAAGATGGAAAAGGTGTGTAGGTACAAGAAATAAGTGCAACTTTATTTCATGCCAAGAAGAATTAATAACATTTCAAAAAATGTTTGTTTATATATCATGTTCTCCAGTGACATGGAACTGAATATATATAATTAGATTCATTATTTCTTAAAAATTATTTCACTCACCTGAACAGAATGATCCAAACTATTAATAATGCGAATAACTCGCCCAGCACTGCGTTTAATTGAACCAGATGTAGTTGATAAAGTTCCCAGATCTGCTTCCATTATAGAAGGTTTTCGACTTATTGGCTTTGATCCCCAACCCTGGTTTCCCGGAGAGGCATACCACATACCGTTCTTTTTCCCGTAACTAGCAGGCTTTTAACAATAACAAAAAAATAATCTTATTTTAATCATTTTTCTTTAATTCATACAAATTATTTATAAAATACACAAATATCAACATACGTCCCAATTCGTTAAAGGTGAAGAAACCACCACAAAAACTGAGTCCTCGTCACTTTCAAACATTAAAAACTTAAAGTTATATTTTAATTTTAAATACAAATAACTGCTGAAAGCATTTTTTAATTCAAAAAGCGTCTTTTGATCACGTCACTCTAAAAGTCATATAAAACCACTTAAGTTTTCACTAAACATTTAAAATTGTTTTCAAATTGTCTATTGGTAAATGGCTAGAAAATATTTTTTTCAGTTTATTGATAACTTTGTATTTGAAAAGCGTTATGTCACACTTAATATTGTTTTAAGTAAATTGTCGTTTACTCTTCCGGGTATATGTATATAAGTCGACTGACAAGCCCTTTTTCAATTGAACATTTTGCGAACTGTTTAAAAGAGCTATACTTTCACGTTGTTGCAGCCAATACACGCCAACTGCCCAGGAGTAATGTATAAGAAAAAAGCAAGGTGAATTATTACCTTTTGGCTAATGTGGGCTTTGGTACGGTAACGGTTGCTTGGTGTTTACAGAAACCAAAGCAGAAATTTCAAAACAAAAATGACTATTGCCCGTCTTGGACAATTATTACCATTGTAAGGCTCTGACGTACGTAGTTTCAACTACACAACATTGATAAAGCAAACTTTAGGAGAATGCTTCATTTATTTGTTTGTGTGGCGTTGTGGTGGAGAAACATGAAATAGAAGAAAAAGTTCTTTATAATGTATACTTGAATGTAGAGCTGTTTTATGTGAACATTTGTTGGTAGGTATTTAGTACGGCACCTTATTTTAATGGTAATCATCAAATATATTCAAGTAGCTAAAAAAAAAAAAACATATTATGAATATTTTTAATATTAAATCTAGGTCATACGATTTTTGTTTTTGTTTTATGGTGAACCCTCAGCCATTCCCGAAGGATTCGTTTGAATTTATAATTGAATGAATAAACAACATATAAGCTACTCAGAGAACAAAAATTAAACCCTGGCCTTAAATCAAAGCTCAGAATCTTTATAGCAGCTACAACAGCTTCGTCAACTACATAAACTCACTACCTGCATCTTACATCAATTGATGCATCCCATGGACTATTGCTAGTAGGTTTCAATCACAGAACACAAAACGTCGAGAATTTTTCACTTCGAAAAATCGCACCAATCTTAATACTAACAAAGTCTTAAGTTCAATGTAATATGTTCGGCATTTTACATTATACATTTTCTCGTTAACAATAAGAGAATGGGCCAGGTGTTGAAAGTGAAACATATATTGATATAGGCTTAAGTCTATGTCTCGTACAGGGAAAGAGCAATAGTAACTTGTAGAAAATGTATTTCACCAATGTCTAAAACTTTCCCTATATGACATACAGACTAACGCACAAAAAACCAAAATCTGAGTATGCAGTCGGATCTTTTCGTGAATAGTTTTCAGATTAGCAAAACAAACAAAAAATCAATCAAAATGTCTTTAAAGATGGTTCGCTTAAATAGCATGAAATATTGAGTTCGGTTGAGATCTCTTGACTTGAGATAAATGACAAACCATCAATAGCAATATTAAAAATGTCATTTGAAGAGGTTTAGCTTTCTCATATAACTTGGAACTATCGCGTATAAAATACTAGACGAAAAGGAAGAGATGCGTTATGTGAGGAACCCTAAAAGTCATGCGTACAGATCGAGTTTAAGATATACATATGTATATGAAAACAATTCTAGTAATACTTTTTTGCTATACCTACGTATATAGCTTTGTATGTTAATTTACAAAGAAGAATGGAAAAATTTGTATCTTCCACGACGGACGTTCCGCAGTCAAGAATTATTTTGATACTTATTGAAGTGAGTAAGTCCTCCAATTATTGAAAAGAAGTTTTACGACAATGAAATACCTACATACACTGCCCGACAAACGATTAGCGCTCCCTTTGCTTCTTGACTTTGGAGCTTAATATCAACTACTAAACTAAAATTTTTGAAATGATTTTCTTACCAATGCAAGCTTATAATATTATCGCGAAAAAAAATGAATGTTAAGTTTATAACTCAATTAATAATATTTTAACAGAATTTTAAAGAACTTAGCCTGAAAAATCAACATTTTTTTCCAGGCATTTGATTGGAACCCCCAATTGAAAATGCCAAATAACATAGGGAAATGAACATAGAATACCCGCAAGTATTTTTTTAATTTAATTCCATAAATTTATAATTTATTTATAAAAGTTGGCGACGAATGGTCTCCAACTTTCAGCATGCATCGAAATACCTAACGATGCCGAAGCTGAAGTTAATGCTCCTACGTCCGTCATTGAAAATATAAAAAAAAATTAAGAATGTTGTAGACAAAAATCGGTGAGTTAAAATTTTGAAAGAAATGTCAACGTAACTAAATATACGGCCTCCGAAATTTAAATTTGCGACTATAACTTCCGGTAAAGTTGAAAGAAGTTTTTAAATGTACAAAAATGTTTTTAGATTTTTTTTTTTGATTAAAGCAATTTTTTTCCAATATTATTGCAATAAAAATGTAAATTGATGAATTTTTATTTGAACATATTCCTATAAAATGTTAAATGGATAATAATGGTCTGTTATGCTCATAATTTATATATAGTTTTATATAGTAGTTCTTTTTATTTTTACTTAAAAAACATTATTTAACCAAAAAAAAAAACATTTTATTTATTTTTAATGTTTTTTTTAACATATTACACTTTTTTATGGCATATTTATAGCACTATAAACGTTTTTAGAATACATTTCCGATTGCCCTATACTAAATTATTATAAAAAGAAGCAAAATACCAGTTATCTTCAAATTTTTAGTGAGGTCTTTTGATGTACGTATGAGATGTGGAGTTCTTGTAAACTATATAGTGGGGGTGTTTGAAAGAAATAGTACAATAACAATGCAGTCTTTTTTAAATAATTATTGTACCAGTAGAAATTGTTGTTAGTAAGATCTTACATGTTGCCAAAAAGTTTTTTTTTTAGAAAGTCTGCATATTGCAGATAGATAGATCCTCTTACTAGCCACAATTTTAATTCATAGTAAAAGTTGTTATAAAGCTCCAGATATTTCATTATACATCAATTTAATTAATGACCGCTTAACGTCCAAAATTCCAACTCTCCTTTGGTTGGTTGTTTTTGAGGCTTTGATGATTCTGGGTTTTCAGGAGGGGAAGATATAAACATTGTTATTTAATATCTAAGTACTACAATCTTTACCACCACCTAAGTAAGGGTATAGCTACTTTGCATAGATATGGCATGCATGACAATTGTTCTTTTTCTTACTAAATACCTTTGCATAAAATATAAAACCTTCATAAATCACATACTTCTCAGCACTAGCCACATCATTTAAGTAATACCAATTATAAAAAAAAAAATAAAAAAATTGGGCCAGATGTTATGAAAACAATAAATTCACGTTCTTACAGACCATGAATATATTTCTCCGAAGGTTAGATATTTATTGGTTGGAAAAATTCGACCCAAAAAAAAAAAAGAATGGAAAAATTTAATTGTCACGTCACTTTATTTATTTTTTTGTGTCATGATATTTAAACATTTGGCAAGGTATTAGAAACAAAGGAGTGTTTGGGCGTAGTTTTCGTTGGTTATTGGGTGCCTATAAGAAAAATTCTGAAAGATGAATACGAAATCGAAAAATGAAAATTGTCCTTGTGAATCTTTATCCATGTATAATAACAACTGCTCTTTTGACTTTTCTATAATTTATATTAAATGATACAAAATGTTCAAACAATTATTGTAATGCCGGCTGTTCATTCCAGTACCTACTTTCAAGTACCTTTTCCTCGAGTGAGCAAAGCAGTTAAGTGACAGCCATGGCTGGATTAATACACATAGCATTACTAGGCAGAGCAAGTTTCGGACCCCCTCCTAAAGTAATGAAAGTTCCCATAAAAACACTACATAAAATTGATTGCACTGATATTAAGCTTGGCAATATTTGTATATATTTTATCCCCAATCATCTGTTCATCATAGGGAAGAAGATACAATCAAACATGACATACACTGATAGACAGTGACAGTGCAAAAAAAGTAGGTCCCCCAATTCTGTCTACCTGACTGTATCAGAAAACCTACATTTTAAACGGATGTGACGATTTACTTCAAACTTTGTAAACACTCAGGGAAAAAAAGCAACATAGAAAAAAGTAAAGATCTCTGACTAAATTTAAACATGTTTCGGTCATGTTATTTTCACGTTGAGGTATAACTTGGTTCAAAAACAAGCTATTTCCAACATAGAGTATAACACAATAGAAAAGACTCCTGGTTCGTATAGTGGTGGTCGCTATGATTTTTTTTTCTGGGTTTTAGTATTCCAAGTGGAAACGCTTTTCATTTTAAGATTTCCGTGTTTGGACCCAAATTGTTCACGTTTTACTTTAGTTTAAATTTTTTTTTTGTATTGATTCTACGTCGTTCTTTTCCTCAGTGGCGTTTTTTAGAGACTGGACAGTATAGAAGGATTTTTGGAATGAATTTTTTTGGATCACAAATAACTGTATTTGCAATATACTAGTTTTCAAAAAAGTTATTTTTTGAAGAAAAAGCTTCTATGACTTCGATAAAAAAAAAATCATGGTCTTGCTTTAGGTAAGGCTTATCTAAATAATAATGACGTATGATGACGGTAACTGCCCTATGACAGTTTTTCAAATTTTTGGGTTTCTTCTTAATGACCGACTGGATTTTAACTATTTTATATTTATGAAAGCCCTCTTCAATTGCCGTATAGTAAATTTTAGTAACACCATTTCTCAAAATTGGGATTTTTAAAAACGGGTCAATGGTTTTCTTTTAAATTTTTATATGTAAATAAATCTTAAAATAGCATTCCAATTTTGTTTTTTTGAAAAATCAAGCCGACATTAAATGCAACCCATAAGGCAGCAACCCATCGTCTGGATTGATTTATAATTTTCTATAATCTTATAATATCCACTATAAAATTGTATCAACAGTTTCTTATTTCATAAAACAATAATATTTTCCTATGGTTTTTATCCAAGAAAAAATCTTCTTATTTTTAGTAGGAAAGCTTTATTAAAAAATAAACAAAAATAAATAGTGCCGGAGATCAAACCTGAGTTTCCAGATTACCCGTGGGGCACCTACCACTAGGGACCAAATCATATTGAAATTATAAAAAAAAAAGTTTCTTCATGAAATCAAGAAGGTTTCTCTATTTTATCTTTCCTATACTATAAATTCAAAATCGAAAATCTTTCTTCGAAAATTTCTTTACATAGAAAAATAAGGAAAGATTTTAGTGAAAATAGAGAATTGTAGAAAAGTATTATTCTTATTTACCTTAAGCTAGCAGTTAAGCACGGTCAAGCTTAAAATACATAGATTCCAAATGCTTAAAAGTTTTGCTTAAGTGCGCTTGTAGTGTACCTACCTTCATCGAAAAAAAGTCCCACAAAATAGTTTATCTTTGCATCTAAGATCCAAGCAAACAAACGAAACTATTTGTTTTTTTTTTTATTTTTGCTCCACAAACAATTTAATACTACTAAGTCATATCCCCTCATCATACCAAACACTATCTACGGTACAGGTAGTAATTATTATTTAGAACTTGGTGGTATAAGGTGTAATGCTCGAAGCAACCGAGTTAAATAGCACACTTGCCCTTAACTTTTTTCAAACATTAGGTACATGGCACGAAAAATATCTTTTCGTATAAACTTCTAATATATCGCCATCAAGTAAGTTAGGTCGGAATCTCTTAAAATCCTATGTGTCAAAATAATTTCATTTTCTCTTAAGTATTGCATAAAATACAAACATCATTAATTCAATATTAACTTTTTTCTCAACACAAACCACTTTACTTACGCACCATGCTACAATACGAATCCTGAATAAAGAAAGACTTTTTGAAAAAATAAGGTCAGATAATATAAAAAAATTAATATTCAAATTCGTAGACCACGAATATTTCTTTTGTGAAGGTTAAATATTTTTGGTTTGGTTGGGAAAGCTTTATCAAAGAAATCTTAAGTACATATTTAATATTTAGTTGGTACTATGTCACGAGAGCTTCTACGAAAACGTATACGTACCTACATAATATACATACGTATTTGAACAATTCGGGACGCGAATACCTGTTCTTATGGTGCAAAGAGTTAAGCAAAGATGTTGAACCAGGGAAGGAATAATGAAAAAATAGAATTCACGACTTGGTCACACGTGTGTAACGTATAAGTCCGATAAAGCTGGTAAGGGTTCAACTGAAATTGATTATTAGCTACAGAGTAATAAAAAATATAAAAAATAAATAATATCATTGTAATAAAATTTGACAGCTCGGCCTTACTAGTTTAAATAATTTTTCAAATTTTAATGTTACTAAGCACTTTTTAACAAAATAAACTCAAATTGATAAAAAATTAAATAATAGATTTATAAAATTAAAAGAAGGTAGAGCATTGTGTTGTAAATGTTTTGGTTGTTTTTTCTTAGTTCTTTTCTAATTCAAGTCATTTCTTTTTCACTCCCCATAATGCCCCAACGGGGAAAAAAAGACTCAAATCTTATCTTGTTTGACAAACTGGCATCACATCGATCGCATAATTTCAAAATTTGAACAACAGGATCGCTACTATATGGTATATTGAACTTAGTAAATTTGATAATTTTTGGCAAAAGGACTGTATTCTACAAAATTGTATACGGGATAATATTTTCATAGGTTGAGTATTGATATTTTTAGCTTAATGTTTTTTTTTTGTATAGTCATATATTTTTATTCGCGATAAATATAAGTAGTTTTTACTATATAGTCTAAGATTCCGCCATAAAACGAACAACCCTCATCCCTCTTAGAACGTCATGATGCATACAAATAAAAAATGTGAAAAATGTACAACTCAAAATATATGGACCTTTAAAATTCAAAGTTGTATAGCTATGTTTACGATATTTTGAGCCTATATTAGAAGATTATGACCTGTGCCAAAAACAACAAGTTGTACAAACAATATCAAGTATATCAAATATTTCAGAAGTAACAATATTTTTCAAGTGGTTTTTGAAATAAACCTGTTGAACCTACTGAAAATACCAAAATTACATATATGCTTGAACATAAAAAAGAGTTAACTCATAGAAGACATACTTTCTTGATTTTAGTGTCACTATAGCTTATATTGTGAACAAAACGTCGCGTCGTTTATGGGGCAATTTGTTGCAAAGATATAGCAATAATACCTTTCAAAAAAACAACCGAATATAAATTTGAGACTTTTAATATTTTCTCATGAATACCGTTATCAAAACAGAACAATAAATGCGACCTAATAGAGACCACCAGCTTTCAAATACAAAATCGATACACCCCGTTAAAAGTTTTGAGGTAACAAACATAAGAAAAAAAAACATACAGAAAATTGATGACCTCCTCCTTTTTTGAAATTGGTAAAAATATTTACATGAAAACTGTTAAAACGTTTTAAACATCAATTAGGACATTGTCATGAAAAAAATCTGTAAAAGTTTGGCAAATATTCACCTATTCACCTTTGATATGAATGCCGTATAAACTATACAAATAGTTGCCCTAATCTCTTTTAATAATAGTTTTTATTTTATTTTCTAATGGGGAAACGCTGGTAGCCCCTAAGAAATCAACCTGGTATAGAAACCAAAAAATAAAATATACTACTACAACAATTGGAAAATTATGCATTATACATTTTTTTTATGCATTATACATATATTATACATTTTGAAAAACCTACGAAATTCTTACAATTTGCGCAGTCAGTGTCTGTAAGCCTGGAACTTAAGATTAGTTGATTGTTGATGTTTTGTGAATTATAAAGAATTTGTGACAGTCAATTTTGTAGTTTTAGGGGATGGTCTTAAATATTATATACATTAAATATATTCGGCAATAGTGTAAAAAGTCCTGTAAGTAAATTCTGTAATTTGTAAGTAAATTGTTCATGTGTTATCCCCGCCTCAAGGCAAGCAATTCATTTATAAATATCTCCTGAGTTCATAAAATTTAATCCGTTCACACATGAAAAATTCACAACTAAATTCCCAGTAGAATTATTCGCTCGAGAACGAATTTAGAATCGTAAATGCCGTTTTAAGAAATTAAGTTTTTTTTTAAATTCTCATAAAGAAAAAAAGACCATATGCCATTTTCAAGAAACTATTAACAGACATCTAAAAAGAAAACTTTAAAAAAAGGGGAACCTGTGTATTTCTTAGAATGATTTAAATGAATTCGAGAAAATCAGAAAAAAAAGCAGTTATATGGACGGTACCGTTAACAACAGTTACAAAATCGTCTTTGCGTCTGTACCTACGAATTTTATTCAAAATCGTTAGAGCAGAAAAAAAAAATAGTTATTCTATAATGTTAAACAAGAACTGTTAATTTTGGTGCTAAAACTCCGTGGAATCAACTGAATCCTGAAACAAGTTTGAAAAAAAATCACTTCAGGAGTTTAGGCAGAATAGCACATGAAAAATACAGACGGATTTGCGAGACCCACTTTTTTTTGGGAGTAAAGTACGGTACAAAAATTATTATAAGAAAGACTTTTAATTACTATCGCTTTCATCTGAGAATCCTATAAATATACAAAATAATGGTGTATATAAGTATATTGCAAGTGAATAAAAATGCAAACCAGAGCTCGATAACATTACAACAAAAAAATGGATGTTGACTCGCCCATTCTCACACAGTATAATGTTCCATTATAGCAACCAAAACACGTAACAGAAAATATTTAAATATATCGATTTTCTCCTGACTTGGAAAACATATCGTAAATGCTTAAGAGGTCAGTGTGAAACAACCACCATTAAAGCCTTAAGCCTCGATATTGATTGGGTACATGAGAAATATTTTATACAACGAAGAAAAGTAATAAAAAATCAAGTATTAACAACTTTACTTACTTTAAACGATTTAAATGACGAGACAACATAACTGGCTCCATCTTCGAGCTCTTCCAGACTATACTTGCGATCTCCATCCATTGAAAATATATAACGTGCCCCACGTGGTAAATCCATTTTTGGAGAAATTTTATCCAGAAGACTGTCCATCGAGGTGATGTCACGTCCAGGACGATATCTCAGCTCCACTCCCGGGAAGAAAGGATCACCATTTCGATAAAATACAACTCGCCTCGCCTTCCAGTATGACAAATTTGAATAACGACTAACAGCACTCATAACACTATTTATTTGATTGGAAGATGATAATTCTGGCCGAGATTTGGAACGTATCAATGGCACAACTGGTGGCTGTGAGGAAACTTCACTCATGTTGTCCATCGCACTTGGACTCACTGCTCGGTTATGATGTCCATTGCGATTCCAATAGTCACTCGCTTGTGTATTTTTTCCATTACCAATACCAACGGGTGTTTCAATGCCACTACCAACACTAGTAGCCCCACCACCCCTAATGTGGGACGTGGGGTCATTATTTCTGCGCTGTGTTTCTTCAACCACAAATACTTCTTCCTCTTCGTCACTATTCAACTGATGGTTATTATTTCCATTAGAAATGTTCATAGAATTTTCGGACATTTGGACTTGTTTAGAATTATTGTTTATTATTTCTTCTGCCTTATTAACAGGTGATGATTTCGACACATCTGCATCAAGATTCGGTGATCCTATTTCTAACTCTTCAATATTGCTTGACATGACCAGAATCTTTAGAATTATTTAGCCAACACTCAATGACCTAGATTTTTTATAAAGTAATAACATTAATACCTAGTTAACACATTGCAATAAGGAATAAAAGTAAATTTGAACAAAATCACACATTTTTAAACAAATCTTTTGTTTCCTTAGTCTTACTTCACCGGTTGGCCACTGTACAAATTCTGTTTGGCTCGGTCGCATTCGATGACCTGACAAGTCAATTGCTAGCAAGGACTTTACAGCTACAACAAAATCACTTTTGGTCATTTAAGAAAAGGGAGTAATAACAACAATACAAAGATATTGAATGGAGCTACTACATAGTGTCACGTACACTACTATAAATCTATTCATACTAAAAGGATTCCATTATGGTTTTTTTCATCAAATGGAAAGTGTTCCATGCACTGACCGTATTTGACGCGCTGTTGCACTGCTTCATGTGTAATAATTATTTGTGTTTTTTATATATTATATAATAATGGTACATAATTATTTTCTAGGTTTTGAAGGAGGCAAATGGGTTTTTCAATATTTACCTAGCTGAACTTTGTTTGCCTTTGTTTTCAATTTTTAGTGAATACTTATTTTTGAGTCCTTCGTGACTTACGTTATATTTTGCAGTGGGAAGGGCCGGAATAGGTATGTCAGAAAAACGAAAAACTATTTTCATCCAATTAGAACAATTAGAGCAAGCTGATTTTCTTATTATATTTTGTTTCTTGAATATTAATGAATTATGAATATGGTTTTTAGTAGACATTTTACTTAAATAGGTAAATGTTGGTAGATTATGTTAATAAAATTAGTTTCTCTTTTTTTCCTATTATAATGATAGTTATTTTAATTACCACCTTTAGAGGGTGTTATCTTAATAAAACAAATAGACAATCATAATAGGGATGAATGAACCGAGTCTTATATCCTGACTATTAAGAAATACATCAATTTGGCGTAAAAACAAAATTATATTTTTATATTAGAGGATGCCAAGGCGTTACTCAGCAGTAATAAGGAGATTGAACCTCATTTGTAATTGTTTCTTGGAGAGGAATTCATAGTCGTTACTCAAGATGAGATTTTTCTCATACCTGATAGAAGCTTAAGTTTTTCGAGAAAACTCGAATCGATTTACAAATACTTTCCTATATGTGTCTCCAAACTTTTGGTTTTACCGGAGAGTTTTTGAAGATGATGTAATGCTGCAGATAAAAGTTTTGCCAATACAAAATCAAAGAAGTAATTTAAATAAACGAGTTCAGTACAACATAAAAATCACGACTGTACCTAATAGTATTGAATTTGTTACACCAAAGAGTATTAAAGTTTTATAAATGTGTATCCGCTATCAAACTCAAATGAAGTGATCAGATTTTTTCTAAGTTAGATTATAAAAAAGATTATGAAAACTGGGTTCTCAAAACGTAAGGCTGACAATATCGTTTTCGATATCGACAAACATAGCTTTAGCTTCATTTAAGAATAAAAAAAACAATAAACTGATCTTTAGCTGGCAGAACACATATACATAAAATTTATAATAAGAAGGTAACTAATTTATCAAACAATCAAAGTTTGTATTAAATTATTAAACTATTCCAAAAAAGTAGCCTTATTTTCGGTAATAACCGGAAAATGAAGCATTTAGGTGGAGCATAATCACTTAGATGTGAAAAAAGTATTTATGCTATAGGTATACATTACATGTTTTATATCCATTATAAATATTTCAGTTTCGCATCGCAAAATTGCCCTAAGAAAATAAAAATTTAAAAAAAAAACACAGGCAAAAAAATTAAATTGATTACTTAGTATTATTAATATTAAAAATAAGGGTAGGTATATGTACATAATATATTTGTAAATACTCAAAACTCTTTGTCAGCAATTATTTTGACTAATAATTCTCGGATTATATAAATATGCATTTTTTTCTAACCATTACCACAGAACGTAATTATCACTATTACATCTAGGTATATTAACTACTTTAATAATATGCTCGTATCAAAAACTTTAATGTGTCCTTGTTGTTCCCTTCGATCTTTGAAATTGTATATTGGGTTTGTATATTATTTGCTTCTCCTTGAAGGGCTCGTTCCAAGCTATTGGTGACTAGATGCTTTCGACTATTTTAAAATTCATAAGCCTGTAAAAAGATCAAGATTCATAATTAATTTTTTTTTATAGAAAGAAACGATCATAACATATTCCTATTTTTATTTTGCTTTTAATGCATTGAGATATTTATATGTTTGTTTATTTCAGCCTTGCCACGAGTTAAATATTTTGACGCATGACACATGAGGCATATTGCACCAACTTGAAAATAACAATCTAAAAGCACTTCTCCAAAAAAAATCATTAACGAATTCCATCGCACCAATTTATAAATGGATACAAAAAATTTGCGAATTTCATTAAAAAAATGGAAATACGAAGTTGTGATAGTTATTTGGTGCAATAGGGTCTTCGATTAAAAATGAATTTAAGCTGTAAATTTTTCTTTTGTTTTAAAAAAAGCTCGATTTGAACATGTTATCAATGCATTAAAGAAGAGCCCCCGTATACTTCATGGCAATGCTGATTGAGATAATAATAATAACTACTCACCCAATGTACTTTAACTCTAAGTGTGTCTTAAAAATTAATTAGATTGTTAAACACGTATAGGTGCACATTAATACAGTTGATTTTACATTTTTTATTAATAATAAATCTTTGAATGGTGTGCTTTAAAAACTTGTTAGTTTGAAAAACATTGGTCGTATTCAGAGATGTTATCGGGCTTAGCCTATGCAATTAACATAGGATAAATATAAACCCGAGTCTTTCTTAGTAACGGCTCAGACAACATCTATGAATACGGCCCATTATTAAAAATATTTTAACTTTTAAATTTACTTTATAGACTAGTCAGATGGAAAATGTACTAGAAGTTTTGATGGAAAAGTACAACTACAGGTCGTTTCTAATCAAAAGTTCTATGGGAAACTGAATACAAACTAGCTCGCTCACTGGAAGGATTTGTTTACTCTCATATCGGCGGCGTTGTTAACAGAGACATTATAGAAATACAAACTCATAATATCCTTTGTTTAATCATGTCTCTAGTTTTTTACTTTCGATATAGGTACTATAGGGTAAGTTTAGGATTCGTAAAAAAAAATCTTACTCAAGATAACAATGAGGCATAACATTACGATGATAGAGAAAGCGAAAAAAGTGGGTCTCGCAATTCTGTCAGTCTGTCAGTCTGTCAGTCTGTCAGTCTGTCAGTCTGTCAGTCTGTCAGTCTGTCAGTCTGTCAGTCTGTCAGTCTGTCAGTCTGTCAGTCTGTCAGTCTGTCAGTCTGTCAGTCTGTCAGTCTGTCAGTCTGTCAGTCTGTCAGTCTGTCAGTCTGTCAGTCTGTCAGTCTGTCAGTCTGTCAGTCTGTCAGTCTGTCAGTCTGTCAGTCTGTCAGTCTGTCAGTCTGTCAGTCTGTCAGTCTGTCAGTCTGTCAGTCTGTCAGTCTGTCAGTCTGTCAGTCTGTCAGTCTGTCAGTCTGTCAGTCTGTCAGTCTGTCAGTCTGTCAGTCTGTCAGTCTGTCAGTCTGTCAGTCTGTCAGTCTGTCAGTCTGTCAGTCTGTCAGTCTGTCAGTCTGTCAGTCTGTCAGTCTGTCAGTCTGTCAGTCTGTCAGTCTGTCAGTCTGTCAGTCTGTCAGTCTGTCAGTCTGTCAGTCTGTCAGTCTGTCAGTCTGTCAGTCTGTCAGTCTGTCAGTCTGTCTGTATCTATCTTGAGCTACAGCCTTAAGTCAGTCTGTCAGTCTGTCTTTATCTATCTTGAGCTACAGCCTTAAGTACTTAAGCGATTTTCATCAAACTTTGTATCTATCTTCAGCTAGAGCCTTAAGTAAAAAAAGTTTCAATTTTTTTTAATAATTTTTCAAAAAGCCTTAAGTCAGTCTGTCAGTCTGTCTTTATCTATCTTGAGCTACAGCCTAAAGTACTCAAGCGATTTTCATCAAACTTTGTATCTTTCTTCAGATAGAGCCTTAAGTAAAAAAAGTTTAAATTTTTTTTTTTTCAAAAATCAATTTTTCGAAATCGTGTGATTGATTTTTTTTTGAAATTTTCTTAAAATTGCCATTCAAATTTTTTTTAAACAAAGCCTTAGAATTTTTGTACATAAAAAATCAATTTTCTTAAAAACGGCTCCAACGATTTTCCAAATTTGTTTTCTAAAAATTAATCTTTTTTAACAAAATCAAATGGCATACTTAGTTTTGAGATTAAAACAATTTAAGAAGTTGTTTAAGTCATTTTTGTAACAAATTTTATGTTTATTTTTTTAATTTCGTATAAAATTAAAAACTTTATATATGAAGTACGTTCTACCCGGTCGTGCATTTTATTTTTTTTTAATCTGGCAATATTGACTCTCAATGTTTGTTGATCATAACATAATACATACATTTTTCATTATCTAGACACGTTTGAGAAATTGTAATTCTTCTCTCATTCGGCTGTTTGGTCGTAGTGTTGTTTTTTATGAAAACAAAATTTCATTATTTTTCCGACGTTTCGATGTGCTTAAATAAAACTATAAGTTTTTTTTGTATTTTTTTATTATTTAACATTTACTGTTACTATTTGCTTAATTAGTTTAGTTTAAAACCTAAAAAAAATAATGAAATAATGAAAGAAAATAATGAAATTTTTGTTTTATTAAATAAGACCAAAAGAGCCCTAAGAGAAAAATTACAATTTCTCAAACATGTCTAATTAATAATAAACTTGGTCAGATAATTCCTTATATATTATTCATTTATTATTAAATACTCTGCATCAAGGGCATACAAGTTCTTCTATTCCGGAATCAACTTTAGTGCGATGGTATTTTGCTATGATTATATTTACAATTGAATCAAGGTATAGGCAGAATATTTCGTATATACTGTAATTTGTTGTCAATCAGATGCTATTAGAAACGTACTAAAAGCTTGTAGTTGACCAATAGAAAACGTCAAAAATTTCTTTGGAGCATGACTCCATTCGATCATTTAAAGGAGCCAGGGAAAAAAACGACTAAGTCCAACCAAACCCATTCCTAGAAAAACGAATTTTAAAATTTTATTTTTGGTACTATTCAATACTAAAGACATCTTTTTTAATTACTTTAGAATCATTTGCTGATACAAAACTGAAGCATTTATGTATGTTCAAAATAAGGTGACAGTTAAGGAAAAATAGAACATCAGCGTGTATGTTCATTTCATTTCATTTATTTCATTTATTTATTCATATTTTGAAGTACACAAGATAATTTAATCTTAAAACGTACAATGAATTACAAAGTATATTATTAGCTGTATGCAAATTATAGACTGATTAACATAGTATTTAATTTTTCACACACAAATATTTGAGTAACATCAGCAAACGGTCCTTAGCAAACAGTATTTTTAGAAAAAAGGATTCTACCAGATAGTAGGTACTCAGTAAATACAATGATATCTCATAATTAATCTGAACCATTTATTAATTAAAAAAAGAGACAAAACAAGTGTTATCAGTTCAATGAAAAACTTAGCTTTAACGTAACTTTAAAGGACTGAGTCTATGATTTAAAATTTTACCTGAAATCCTAGATCTCTCCACTGCACTGACAGAAATAGAACATTTTGTGGATAATTTGTATCATATGTAGATGGATGTACTGTAGTTACATGTATTTACCAAATCTTTATGAAAACTTCACTAGAATTCATTAGATTTTTTTTTTTTTGAAGACACTGAATAAATTATTTCGGTGTTAAAATATGAGACAAGTGCAATTAAAGGACTTCGACTTATTTTTACTTCAACTTTGAACCTTAATTTCACGACTCATTAGTCTTTTACCTCTAAATAAAATAAATATTTTCGAAAATATAATCAATCAATCCAATACACAAAACGTGACCGAGTAGTTGGCACGAGGCTCTGCGGATATAAGAAAGGGCCACTGTGACCATCTGAACCTATCAAATATTCTACCAAAGTCTAAACCTAATTGCACTGAACTACTTTTTGTTTCAATTTGATTTAGAAAAAATGGGACGAAAAAAGTGTCATAAGCGCTTTACCAACTTGACCAAAAATTAAGAAAATGCTTAAATTAAAAATGTACAAACTGATCAAGCTAACACATTTAAGGCAGATTTGATTAATGGTATTATGAACTGTACATACTTGCAAATATTATGATAGTAAAAATTACCTTCTTGACCGAATTTTAATTCCTCATAATACGGTGGGTTTGTACTTCCAATCGCTTGAACAGCTGTCACAAAGCGACTTTTTGAAGCTTCAGGAATTGGTA
The DNA here is from genome assembly GCA_948107695.1 of Meliscaeva auricollis. Classification (NCBI taxonomy): domain Eukaryota; kingdom Metazoa; phylum Arthropoda; class Insecta; order Diptera; family Syrphidae; genus Meliscaeva; species Meliscaeva auricollis. The sequence goes on from OX403619.1 coordinate 163,678, forward strand.
ATTTTGTTGAACCACTACCAGTTTTTAATTGTGTCTGTTTATTGGCCGTTGAAGATGGCGCTGTAACGTCTGCTTGAGTAGTTGCTATCTGCACAAGAATAAAATAGTATATGTATGTAAGAAAAACCTCCTCATGAAATAAAAACACATGTGCTCATTAACAATTCTAAATAGAAACCTGCACTTACCTGAACCTGCTCAACACCTCTGAGGTAACTTGGATTTTCAAACTCAACTGCATTAGCTGCTTTGTCATTAAACCTTCTCCGTTTATAAAAAAATAGTCCCAATGCTGCAAGTATAATGGCAAAAGTTCCAGCTATGATTCCACTTATTGTACCAGCGGTACTAGCATCTGATGCGGATTTTAATTCGATGTCACCTATGGTAAACCGAACTGGTGCTGTAAGAATGCTAGCTCCTGAAAAAAAACAACAATAAAAACAAAGTCACGGATTTGTATTGAATATTTCTCAAATATTTTGCATTACATACCAAATTTATTGCCAGCTTTTACAACTAACTCATATAAAATTTCCGGGTTAAGGCCGTCGATTTTAACACTTCTGTCGATAACATCAATTCGTTTTACTTCGGTAAAGTTTATGGCTTGGTCAACAGTCTCACTAATAGCAGCTTCATGATAGAATATTCTATACCCATCCACAGAGTCTGGATTTTTTGATGGAGGGTCCCAACTTTAAATGAAATTATTATATACTGCGCATACATAGTTTTTATTTCATCAATGCACAAACCTAATTTTAACCTCATTATCAGACACTACATCCACTGCTAGATTTTGAGGTGGTCCTGGCAATTTGTCCCTATTGGACTCGAAGCAACCAACTATTGTTCTTGTATATTGAAGACTACATATTTCGGCATTAAGGACCGATTCTCCCCTGCACCAATTTAGACACTTACGTGGGACATTACTATCCGCGCAGCACTTGCGATGGTCTGACCCGTCTGCAGCACACTTCATTAATTTATTGAAGTCGACTATGCATTCGGGCTTGTTGATGACTGCATCTATATCAACGTAAAATCCACATGCGATCATGCAAGGAGTGGACACGTTTTGATTTGAACAACATTCAGTTATGTTGTTAATTGAAGGGACAGTCCGTATCCTTACAGAAACTGGGCTAGAAGCTGCTCCTAGGGCATTCTCTGCATGGCAGAAGTAATCTCCGACGTCAGAAGCTTGCAAATTAGAGATACGAAGATTCATTATGCCTTGAGAAGGATTTGAATCATTGTTTTTAAATGTTATATCATAATTTCCTCCTTGAATGATAGGAAGTTGCCCATCTTTATCACGCCAAAACATTGTTTTTGGATGAGGTATTGATCGGACTGTACACTTCAAGTCCACAGATTCTCCAATACTGGCGACAGTTATACCGGAAGCTTGAACCCTAGGTGGATCTATTACAAAAAAAAATAAAATAAAATATATTCAGAATGGTGCAACGGCTGCAAAATATGTAGAAGTATCAAGTTTTCTTATAAGCTAGAAACTCACAACTTATATTTATCTTTCTAGTTGCCTGCATTGGCATTCCAAACCCATTATCTGCATAGCAAGACACATGCTCCATATCTATTGAAACATTGTGAATGACAGTCACCATATTTCTAGATTTATCTTGTCTCACTAAATGTCCACCAACGTACAATGAAATCGTAGGCGCAGGATTTCCAAGTGCCAAACAGAGAACTGTCATGGATCCTCCTTCAGCAATAATGTCTGAAGGTTGAACCGTAGGAGTCTAAACACAGACATTAGTAGTTTTTTTCACAGAATTTAAAGTATTATCTTACTTCCACAAACGCCGGCAAAGCTGGATCCGTCCAAGCAACTAGTGTTTCCGAAGCTAGTGAGACTCCTTTCTCTCCTATAGCTTCTACATACACAATGTGCTGTGAATTAGGTTTTAAACTATCCAGACGTGTCCACAAGTTTCTTGTGCTTTTAATCGAAAACCCACTTGATAATGTTGCCTTATGATATACCCTAACAAATTTAAATTAATAATAATACAAACTAAGATTAATCAGCAATTTACCTGTATGATATTGATTCATGAGGGTGTGAGAATTCTGGCGGTTGCCATGATATTGTAACATAATCGGCACTATGTGAGGCTACTTGCAATGAATGTGGTGGTGATGGAACTCCAAATTTAGACCTTGAGTTATCTATGAAAAGGAACTGCTTTACTTTAAACAAATGATAGTCTATTTTATTTTACTCACTTAATGCATTTGAACTAGTAGTGTTTATAACAAGCATTGATGATGGTAAAGAAGTTCCATGTTCTCCACTGACAATTACAAGTATTCTATAGAGACATGACGTTTCTAATGATGATAGTTCTAATGAGGTGGCGTTGGTGTGAATTTCCTTCGGGAGCAAGTGCAATAAAAATATAGATACACACTTAATTTAAAATAAAAATATTCCTTACGTTTTCTAATTTCAATACTGTCTCGTACATTGTCATGTTGCTTACTTTTCCATATTGAACTATGTATTCATATGGCATTGTTACATTTCTCAGGATTTCTATTGGTGGTGACCATTCTAATGAAATGGTGGTTTCTGTAACGTCTGTGGCGCGCATATCTTCTACTGGCCCCGGTATGTTTTCCGTTCCTTTAAATGTTTGTAAAAATTTTTGTTTTGCTAATTTTTGAATTTAAATAATTAATTTATTAAATTGTACCCTCTTCGAAACATTGTAGTATATTTCCGGCATAGGACAAACATTCAGATGATGTAATGTGGGAAGAAGCAGTTGGTAAAACTCCACGGCAAAGAGGAGCACACAAGGGTGATACGCCTCTTCTGTTACAGCATGGAACGTGATCTCGTCCTCCCACTGCACATTTAACTATTATTGCTAAAAATAAAAATATCTAATAAAACACACTTTAATTAAGTGTACCTTCGTTCCATTAAAATAAGTTTGAATATAATCAAACTTATTTTAATGGAACAACTATTAGACCTGTTCAAAACCAGTTTTCAAAAGGCAAAAGTTGAAAAAATTAGTAACAGGATAAGGGCTGTGGAAAAATTTGGGATAAGGGGAAACATAAATTACCCACCAAAGGGGGTGGGCGGGCAAAAAAGTGGGGTGGGTGTCGATTTCTATCAAAAGTAGACCGCCTTACGAATAATACAAGAGTTGTAGGCGGTAAAAAGATCTAAAACTTTTGTTCAGATAATTTTTTTATAAAACATCAAAAATATTACGAAAAATGCCAAAAAGGAATTTTTTTTTTTAATTTTTATATTTTTCCACAATATTTAGATTTTGATAAAGCTTTGTTTTAACGTTCATTGATATGTCTATGTCTGTGTATCACAACTGATCTATCATGTAAAGTTTTTGAGTTATCGAATTTTGAACTTTTTTAAAACACTGTTTTTGTGATGTTTTGAGTAGATTTCTTTTTCAAAACCAAAAACATGTTTTTTGTAATAATTTGTAAGTCCAAATAATTAAGAACGCTTTAAACACTTTTTGAAATATTAAAATTTTTGGCGCTACAAATTCTTGGTTTGCTGGCAAAAACAATATTCAAAGGTAATTTTTTTTAAATGGAGATGCTTCCGCGGACCGAAAGTGCTCTCTTAAAACTGAAAATTGGAATAGAAAATTACACAAAATTAATTTTTGTGCAAAAATTAACATTTAAAATGCTACAATTTTGGACACAAAAAAAAATATAATTTTCTTACTTTCGCCCATGAATTCAGTCTTATTTGAGCGTAATTTTAAGAAACTAAAAAAACGAAGTTTATGCTACCTAAAACCATTTAAAAGCCACAAATTTGGATGCCAACGAAAATATTTTTTTTTTTTATTTATTTAAGATTTTGTCCGCTAACTTTAGACTTATTTTAGCGGAAAATTCAATAACTTAAGAACAATGCGAGCTACAAATTTTTTGTTTGCGTAACAAATTAGCATTTAATTAGCTACAATTTCTGAGATAAACATTTTATGATTCCGCCACAAGTGCAAAAGCAAAACAAATAAAATTATGCTGTACAGCTTCTAACCTATTAATATAACCTCGTGAAAAGGTGCCCAAACCTGCCAAGCATATTCAAGGTGGGGCGAACTAAACAGTTATAAAGGGCCAGGGTCACATAAGAATTTCAAAGTTCCTTAGACTAACGCTTAATAAACCCTAATGTTATATATTGATATATATTAAAGAAGTGGCAACTTGGTTAAATTGGGCGGAACACAACCTTTACCGACATGTCAAATTATCTTGATGTCAAATCAAATGTCATTCATTCTAGAGTTAGCCTAACTAAAAACGTGCACTTAACTTAACCTCGAATCAGATGAAATAAAATTGAATTACATATAAATATATTATAAAAAGTATTTTATTTTATATCAATTTATATTACTGGCGACAAGGTAAAAAAAAAAAAAAAAAAATAATAATACAAAATGAACGAAAGCACAATGGCAAACGTTAATGCAGAAGTTAATGCAACACCGGTTTTTGGCAAATTGGAACAATTCCAACCCTCAATGTCTTGGAACAACTATAAAGAAAGAATGGAATTCTATTTCGAGCAAATGGATTAAAAAATGAATTACAGCAGAAAGCAATATTCCTAGCATGTGTCGGTGAGACCACGTACGAGATTATTCGCTCATTGCTTACACCATTGGGTCCAAAAGATGTCACATTTCAAGAAATTCTGGACAAATTGGATGGGCATTTCCATCCAAAGCCTAACGAAATAGTCCAAAGATTTGCGTTTCATAAGAGATGCCAGAAGCCAGGAGAATCGATACCAGACTTTGTCAAGGATTTACGCAAGTTGTCTGAACATTGCAATTTTGCAGAGTTGAATAATATGTTGCGTGACCAAATCGTATGTGGAGTAACAGATGAGGCTCTACAAAAACGATTGTTCAGTGAGACAAAACTCGATTTCCAACGAGCTTATGAACTAGCTCTGGCACATGAAACTGCATTCAAAAATGTATCGGATGTTCGCGGTTCTGGCAGTAACGAGGTTATGGCTGTGTCGATGCATGCTCCAAACCAAAAGGTTACAAAATTTGGTAAATGTTTTCGTTGTGATGGACACCATCAACAAGAAAAATGTTTTTTCAAAGACAAAACCTGTGACTTTTGTCATAGAAAAGGTCATTCGAGCAGGGCTTGCTTTAAGAAGAAGGCAGGTACTAAACAAAAGAAAACTAGTCACGAGGTTCACGTGTTACAAGAAGATGCAGGTGAGCCAGATAATTCCCAAGACGAAGGCTATTTCTACGAGATAAACAGTGTCGACGAAGTACAAACTCGCAAGTTTATCACTAAATTAATTATAAATGGATCTAGCGAAGAATTTGAAGTTGATTCCGGAGCATTTTGTACAATTATATCAGATGTCACATGGAATCGTATTAAAACACCAAACCAAGAATTGAACTCATCATCTCTCATGCTACAAACCTGGTCAAAAGAAAAACTTCAAGTTTTGGGATCGTCTCGGGTGAAGGTTAAATATAATAAAAAAGAATTTAATTTGCTGGTTGTTGTTGTTTCAGGTGGCGGAAGGAGTTTGTTGGGTCGGGATTGGTTTAAACCGCTGGGAATATCAATCAAAGGAGTACATGAGATGGAAACAGGTGGAAATTGGGATTGGATGTTTAAAAAATATTCGCAGGTGTTTCGAGAGGATTTAGGAGCGCATGTGGGTCAACCTGTCAACATTGAATTGCTGCCAGAGGTTAAACCAATATTCTTTAAACATCGTCAGGTTCCTTTTGCTTTAAGAAATCAAGTTGAGGCTGAGATCGACAAGTTGGTGCAACAAAAAATTCTGGAGCCGGTAGAATTTTCACGTTGGGCAACACCTATCGTTCCAGTTCTTAAAAAAGATGGATCCATGCGTATATGTGGAGATTATCGGAGTACAGTCAACATGGTAATCAAGTGCAATGCATATCCACTGCCATTGTATGGAGAAGTTATGGCTGCTATATCTACTGGAAAGGTGTTTACGAAATTGGATCTTCAACAGGCCTTCAGGTGCTATCCAGAAAGCACCACTCCCTCAGAATAAAGAAATGCTTCAGTCTTTTTTAGGAATGCTTAATTTTTACAATAAATTTTTGCCAAACAAGGCTACTATGGCCGAAAAACTGCATCGTTTGTTGGACAAAAAAGTAAAATGGTGCTGGACCAAAGAGCACACCTTGGTTTTTAATGAATTAAAAGACCTCTTAAAGCCCGACACAGTTCTAACGCACTACGATAAAAATAAACTTTTAGTTCTATCATGTGATGCTTCACCATATGGTGTGGGGGCAGTGTTGGCCCATCGAGACGTAGGTAATAATGAACGCCCTATTGCATTTGCTTCCCGTACTTTGGGGTCCAGTGAACGCAACTATGCCCAAATTGATAAAGAAGGTTTGGCAATTATTTTCGGTATAAAACATTTTCATCAGTATATAGCGGGCAGACAAGTTTTGATTATAACAGATCACAAGCCATTATTGGGTATTTTTAATAAACACAAACCTATCCCGGTTATAGTATCACCACGGATGTTGAGATGGTGTCTTCTTTTATCAGCCTATGATTATGAGCTAGAACATCGACCGGGTAAATTAACGCAAATGCGGATTGCCTTAGTAGATTTCCTTTGGAAAGTTTTATTGATGGTCCCAGTGAACTGCCAGATGTTTTATTACTCGAAAAATTGAAGGAGGCCTCAATTCGAGCAGAAGATGTAGCTCGCGAAACGGCTCGAGATCCGGAATATAACAAAGTTATGCGGTGGATACTTCATGGGTGGCCATTAAAAATAGATAAGCAATTTAAAACCTTTTTCCAAAGAAGAACTGAATTATCCACACATAAAGGATGTATCTTGTGGGGTACTCGTGTGGTCATACCATTCACACTACAGGCAAATATTTTGAACTTACTACATGCCAATCACCCGGGAATGAGTCTGATGAAGTCGTTGGCACGAAGCTACGTTTGGTGGCCACAATTAAATGAACACATTGAACAGGCAGTACGAGTTTGCAGTCAGTGTCAGTTGAACCGACCAAGTGCTCCTCGACAATTTATACAACAAGAAACAAATCCTTGGTCGACTCTACATCTCGATTTTGCAGGACCTTATAAAGGCCACACATTCTTAATTGTCGTAGATGCGATGTCCAAATGGCTTGAGGTAAAGATAGTTTTGAATCAGTCAAGTGCAGAAGTAATAAGGAAGCTGCGAGAAATTTTTGCGACCCATGGGCTGCCCAAGAAAATCATAACGGATAACGGTTTAGCATTTGTCTCTGAAGAATTGAAATTGTTTTATCGAAACAATGGAATAAAATTCAATACAACAGCTCCATACCACCCTTCGAGTAATGGCCAAGCCGAACGAATGGTGCGATATACAAAGTCATCACTTGCAACATTATCAGAAGGAGATATTAATCTTAAGCTACAGCGATTTTTGTTCAAACAACATACTACCCCACACACCGCAACTGGACGAACCCCAGCAGAATTAATTATGGGAAGAAAGTTAAGAACAATGTTGGATATGTTACATCCAGACAACATCAATTTCAAGAACGAAACAAGCAAAGAGGGGTTCGTAACAGACAAGGAAAGAACTTTTCACGTAGGAGATGCAGTATTCTTCAGAAACTATTCGGCTGGGTCTAAATGGTTGAAGGGCAATATTTTGGAGATTACAGGACCAGTGTCGTATATTATTAAAACTTTGGATGATCGGATAGCCAGACGTCATGTAGATCAAATTCGGCGAAGAGTCGAATCTCGAATCGAAAGTGAACTTCCAGTTGGAGTCAAAAGTGAACTTCCAGTAACTAATCAAACCGAGGATACCAACAATTCCGAGGATACCAACCATCCCGAACCAATCCCACCTGTTTCACCTATCGCAACAACAGAATTCCACATTTGCCATGAAGACCCACAAATTCCAACCAATACCACCAACAATCCAACAGCAGCATCGTCAAAACCAGTTTCTCCAGATCATTTGGAATGATCATCATCAGTGTCCAGTAATCAACAAGCAACAAGATACGGCAGAATTTTAAGGCCACCGTCTCGTTTAGGATACTAAGCAACATCCAAATAGGAAGGAGTGTTATATATTGATATATATTAAAGAAGTGGCAACTTGGTTAAATTGGGCTGAACACAACCTTTACCGACATGTCAAATTATCTTGATGTCAAATCAAATGTCATTCATTCCAGAGTTAGCCTAACTAAAAACGTGCACTTAACTTAACCTCGAATCAGATGAAATAAAATTGAATTACATATAAATATATTATAAAAAGTATTTTATTTTATATCAATTTATATTACCTAACAAAGAGTTTGCCTTGTTGACAGTAAGATTTATATGTTCGTTGTAACGTGTGTTCTGAAATTTGATGATTAAAAGATGAAGGATTTCTTAGAGAAAATATCATCGACTGACATTTAATTGAGCTTAGATTCAGTCAGTTCTTTTACACCAAATAGTAAAGCTATTAACAACACATTGTAAATGAAGGCGATCGTTGGCAGACTTTCTATCTTTGAAAATTTGCATATCATCCGCAAATATGAGAATGCAACTATTGCATGTACCTAAGGGAGCATCGTTGATAGCTAGTATAAAATAATGAGGAACAGGTGACTTCCCTGTGGAACACCCGATTTGACAAGAAAGGACTTGATGAAAACTCCGGTGAATTTGACCTTAAAAAACCTATTTTCAAGATAGGAAGAAATCCAATTAAAAAACATGAAGGAAAACCAAATATTTTTAATTTAATCTTAGTAACATTATATGGGAGATGATCAAAAGTCCTTGAGGATAAAAACCATAGAGAAATATTGTTATTTTATGTGGTAATTTTCTTTGTTGGACAAAGAATTGAAATTTCATAAAATGATAGCTGTCTCCAGAAAAAGTCACAAAAATATGATAGTCAATTATGACAATCATTTTGGCTGTCAACTTTCCAAAATCATCTTACACGATTCCACCCAGGTTAAGTTTTTAAAGAGCCAGGGAAAAGAAGCAAGTTTAAAGTGTTTTCAAGTGTTAATATACGAGAGCCTCTCTCGCTTTATTATGCGAGCTTTTGTCACTCTCCTCGACTATCTCTTCGCCACCCTTCTCTCAGCTTAAGTATGTTAACTGACCTTTCCCCATAATCGAAAAAATTCTTATGTTCCGTAAAACCAAAATAAAATGAAAATAACAGTGCCACTATATCTATTCTTATTGAATTTATTTCTATATTATTTTCTACTTACCCATTTGAGTTTGACACACTGCTCCTAGCATTTGCATGTCACTGAGCTTCATGTTATATGAGCAGAGCGGTAAACACTGTGGAAGAAGCTGTGATGATTTGCAGCATTGACTAATATTGTATGATGAAGTTGTTTGTTCTATATTTTCCTGTTGAGTTAAAATGGCAGAATATGTAACATGCATAAAAATAAAAAATTTTAAATGTATTTTACCATAAATTTTGTACGAAATACCAATCTTGATGAAGGCAGTCCTCGACCATGGGCATTCAAAGCTGTAACGTAACACTCATAATATGTTCCAGGCTCTAAGTTTTCTAAAATCAATGGGGAACGTTCCTAAAGGCACAACAAATATAACAAATTTTTAAGTTAGTTTCTTTTCATAAATTTACCTTTTGGACCATTGAGTATTCATTTTCTGCACCCAATTTCCGGAAAAATAATGTAAACTGGGACACCGTTTCAGGACGTATCTTTGGAGCATTCCAATCTAAAATTGCAAAAGTTGAAGATACCTCTATTCCCCTTAATCTTGTTGGGTATCCTGGCAAAACTCCGTAACCATGAAGAAGGCAGCTGCTTAGGTCAGGCATGTATCGCAAACACCTTAATTTTCGAGAAAATTACACTGTGCAGATAAATTCGAAATCATAGGCACCTTACTTAAATAAACTAAAATTCAGGACTGAAACTTTTCCGGTGCAAAGTGGCAAGCATACTGATGGTATTCCTCTTGTTCGACAACATGAAGTATGATCAATATCATTGGCTAAGCAGTTGAATGTTACATTTGACCACGGTGCACATACCATAAAATCTGGTAACGTGGCTAAGCTAGCTTTTTTGGGGTCGCACATTTTGTCCAAGCACATTCTGTGGTACATACCATTCTTTTCACAACAACCTCTTATATTGGGAAGTTTTGGTATCACAGCTGTTGAGTTGTTTGTTTTATTTTCAGAATCTTCCGTACTAAAAGTCAAAGCACGTACCCGCTGACTTGGCAAACTCTCACCGTGCGCATTGTGAGCAGTCACTGTGACTGAATACATTGTAAACGGCTTAAGTTCAGACACAACATACTTTGCCAAATCACTGGATACTTTAATATTCACTGCAGGAGTTAGTTTATTTGCTGGAAGAATGTCAGGATCAAAATTATGTAAGGCTGATACATTAATTGAATAATAAGAAACAGTTTCTGAGAGTTTTTCAGGTGGTGACCAGCCAATTTCGAGTGAGGTGTCCGTAGTTGTTTCTGCGTAGACGTCTGTAGGAGAGCTTGGAAGTTTCTGAACACCTTCTAAAATACATTGTAGCCCAGGAAGAGTATGTTGTATGCATGAAACTCTAGTTCTTAAAAGATCTGTGAATGGAGTATATTCCCCTCGACACATGTCCTGGCAAATGTCTGGAATTCCTTTTTGCTCACAGCAAGGTAAATGGTTGCGCCCATCAGCCATACACTTGACAATTATCGGAAAATCTTTTTCACAAACTTCTGGTTCCACACCGGTGGTTCCATCAATAATATTATGTACGTTACAAAATCCAATACAGTCTTTCGAAACATTTCTCGCTTCACAACAATCTGTAAAGTCATGAGACAGCTGTTGAGTTACTGGATCTAAAAAATCGATATGTTCAACTTTTGGACGAAAATGGTTAAGTTGTCTATACATACTTGTTTCAGTTTGAGAAATCTGAGTTGAGTTTTCGTCTTCTCCTTCACTTTTTTTACTCGTTACAAAGGGTCGCACTGAAATGTTTAGTAAAACAGTAATTTACAATAACATTTACTAAGCTGCAGTTTTGGTGGTATTACCAGTAAGACTTTGGAAACTCCGCAAAATAGGATCGGAATTTACTTCACATGCGTAAATATCCGTATCGGTTGGTTTTGTGTTTTTTATTAGCAAAACCCAAACATCACCTCCACTCCCAGTTTTATATTTGGGATCTTAGAACGAAATAAATTCATATTTTACTATTCAATATACTCGTACTACCAGGTAATACAATCTTACTTTCATCGTGTAAGACACTTATACGTTGATCTTGAGTAACTCTATTCATTCCAGCAGACATAATTTCTTTTGAACCTTTCCGCCACAGAACTGTGTTGTTAAGATATGGCTGTGTTACTACGCAGGTAAGTAATGCATCTTTTCCCTCTATTACCAAGCTCGGCCCACCAGTGCCTAATTAAATCAAACAATAATTTAAATTCTTACATAAGTATTGTCTATAATTCTAATAATTTGTTATTTTTATTATTAGTTTAGCACACTAACAGCCCTAATACTCCCCATTATTACTGATACCTCACAAGTGACAGGAATAGGTGAAATTAATTTTGTGACTTTTTCCTATGCTCCCTTTCAGCCATAACTTGTGAGAGTCACAAAAAGGATCGAAATTTTGATCTCATTCAGAGCTGGTACAACTCACAAATTTCTTAATTAAGAAATAAATACCTCTTCTTTTCACAATTTTCTTCAGAACATATATATATGTATTTAATTGTTTATAACTTTATTTATAAAGATTTTTTAATTTAAATTCTTTAATAATTTGTTTATATAGCAACTTGAAAACTTTTTAATGCTTTTTTTTTAATAATAGGCTTAGGGTTATGACAATACTATATTCACGTTTGCCGAGTTGAATAGGAATAGTCACAAGAGGTTGTGACTTGTGATTCCTCACAAGGGGAAGAATTGGGATGTAAGCCAAAATTCTTTCAAAAATCTGAAATAGAAGAATTGATGCTTCCTCTCAATTTCTGCAAGACAAATAAGTTACGTATACGCCACAGTGGCCCACTGCGATAATAGTTTATACAAGAGAATGTTTATTTCACAATTGTCTTTCGATCTTTAAAATTAAGGTAGCAAATGAAAGCAGATAATCACAAAGGGTAGTTATGCGCAACCAAGTGAACAAAGGCGTCTACAGGTTTTTCACAAAATCGGCCTCTGACTACCAACTCCTACTCTCACCTATAAGCAGTGAACATCGGGTGCCGAGTACCTCAGCTGGAGATAAGGCTTGTTCCTTGTGGAAGGCTGTTGCGGGCAGCAGACGAGAGAGGGGTGTTGGTGTTCTCACCAAGGCATTCCTCCTTTCACCAAGGCGACAGCGGAGGAATTCCCCAGATGAATTCAACGGTGGCGTCTACAGTTCCAGTTAGGCTGAAATACTTGGTGAACACCTAATACCGGCTACTACGACATATTCGGAGTGCAGGTCGATAAGGAGCGGTTCTAAGCGGCTCCCCACTCTTAGAGTTAACTTTCCGAAACAAAAACATGCCTCGGATACGGATGATCTTAATGTTGGCAAACCCAGAAAACGAAACAAAAACAATGAATTTTGGATCTGTACGTGGAATGTACTGTCCTTATACAGGCCACGTGCAGCCTGTTCTGTGGAGAACCTGGATAGGCTAAAGGCTGACGTAACAGCTATGCAGGAGGTGCGATGGGATGGAGAGGGCATGCGACGGAGGAAATCGTGTGACATCTACCATTGGAAGTGCTACAAGGAGCAGGGTCAGCGGCTGTTTGGGTGCGGTTTTGTAATAAGGGGAAGACTTAGGCAAGAAGTCCTGGGATTTAACGCGGTAAGCGAGCGCCTAGTCACAATCCGCCAAGGCAAAATTTCAGAACGTGACGCTGATCTGTGTTCACGCCCCCCACGAACAGAAGAATGAACCAATTAATGACGAGTTGTACGACCTCCTCGAGCGCACGTACGATAAGTGCCCCAAGTACGAAGTCAAGATTATCCTTGGCGACTACAACTCCAGATTTGATACGGAGGAGGTTTATAGGTCGATAATTGGAAAGCACAGTCTACATGCCGAAACGTCCAATAACGGACTCAGGATGATTGACTTTGTGGAAGGGCGAAATATCACCATTGTGAGCACCAAATTCCCACACCTCAATATACACAAGGGAACTTGGCGGTCATGTGATCAAAAAACTGTCAACCAAATTGATCACACATGCTTCCAGTATCTTAGATGTCCGAACGTTCCGAGGAGCAAACGTTGACTCAGACCACTACTTGGTAGTGTCTCGAGTACGGATGCGGATATCTATGACGCCACAACGCCGAGCAGATGCTGTGAAAAAGTTTGATGTCGCGAAACTCAAACCGCAAGATACCGCCAAAACTTTTGCTGACCGCGTTTCTCTTAATCTCTTGGCCAGCCAGCCACCAGCAGCAAGCATAGACGACCAGTGGAGACATTGTCAACAAGCCATCAGTAGTGCCGCCACTGATGTGCTGGGTTTCACAAGGCGACCACAACGAAACTCCTGGTTTGACGAAGAATGCCGGCTGGCGCATGTAGCTAAGAACGAGGCCTATCAGGCAATGCTGCAAACAAGAACCAGAGCCTCTGAGAGAGCAGCCCGAGAACTCTACGGGCAAAAAAGAAGTAAGGAACGCTGACTTCTCAGGAAGAAAAAGAGAAAGCACGAGAAGCGGGTGGTCGAGTCTATTGAGGATTGTACCGGCAGAGGTGATGTTCGAAAATTCTACCAAAGGGTAAGAAGATCTACCCAATATGTTCGGATGAAAGCATGCCCGATGAATGGAACCTTGGCATAGTGTGCCCCATCCACAAAAAAGGAGACGCTCTGACACGTACCAACTACAGAGGAATTAGCCTCCTAAACGTTGCATACAAGATCCTGTCGTCGATACTGTGTAATCGCCTAAAACCTCTTGTCAACGATCTGATTGGCCCCTATCAGTGTGGTTTTAGGCCAGGCAAGTCAACAGTCGATCAAATGTTCACACTCCAACAGATTTTGGAAAAAAACCGGGAATTCCAGATCGATACACACCACCTACACATCGATTTTAAAGTCGCGTATGATAGCGTGAATAGCGACGAGTTATACAGAGCCATGTCATATCTCGGCATCCCTGCCAAACTCGTCCGCTTGTGCAGGATGACAATGGAGAAATCTCGCTGCTCCATTAAAGTCGGTAAGAACACCTCTGAACCGTTTGATGATGAGAAAGGTCTAAGACAATGCGATGCGTTATCATGCAACCTATATTTAACATCGTTCTTGAAGCAGTTGTACGCAGATCACAAGTCAACACCACTGGTACAATTTATCAAAAGTCCGTTCAACTACTTGCTTATGCAGATGACATAGACATAATTGGCAGAACAAAACGAGCTGTGGTTGGTGCATTTGCCAGTATTGAATCAGAGGCGGACAAAACGAAGTATATGCTATCAACGAGGAGGGAAACTCAACATCGTCGACTCGGCCAAAATATCACGATGGGATAGTTATAACTTCGAAGCAGTCAAGGACTTTGTCTACCTGGGATCCACTATAAACTCAAACAACGACATCCGTGATTAGATCAAACGGAGAATTACTCTTACCAATCGCTGTTTCTTCGGGCTGAGGAGGCATTTAAGTAGTAAAGCCCTCTCTCATAGAACCAAGGAAACGCTATACAAGACCTTAATCATCCCGGTCCTGCTACATGAGGAAGAAGCATGGGCGTTAAAATATTCGGATGAAAATATGCTTGGTTGCTTTGAGAGAAAGATTCTTCAAGTGATTTTTGGTCCTGTGTGTATCGAAGGAGTATGGAGAAGAAGATTCAACGACGAGCTTTACGGGCTGTACAGCGACGTTGACCTGGTTAAGAAGCTGAAAATACAGCGGTGGAGATGGCTGGGACACGTAGAGCGTATAGACATCAACGCCCCAGCCCGACGAGTCTTCGAATCCAACCCTGATGGTGTACGCAGCAGAGGGAGACCGCGTAACAGGTGGCGCACACAAGTGGAGAACGACCTCAACCAACTTGACGTGCGTAACTGGAGGTGGCTAGCTAAGGACAGAACTGGCTGGAGAGGCATGTAGGTTGAGGCCGTAATCCATCCTGGATTGTAAGCGCCACCTTAAGTAAGTAAGTCAGTAAATGAAAGCAGATAAACAAATCAGCCCCACTTTCCCAATTTTACCCTCTTGAACATGTCAATCAATTTATTTCAATTCCTATAAATAAGGGAGAAGAAGGGTGTGGCTACAAATTATTCAGCTTATTTTTTTGGACATTTCATTACAAAGGTAAGACTCTCTGTTCGTCTGTACCTACTTAGTGTGAAGGAAGATAAAGAACACAAAATTTAAAGTCAAAACCAGAAAAAACAGTGTAGCAGTATAGGCCTATTTCGCCTCGTTTATGCTGGAAGGGGAATTTTCTCCAAAAAATAATTAAAATAGAAACAAAATTTCTCAAAACACTTAAAATATAATGCTTCAATTTTTTTCAAAGCAAAAACCCTATTCTTTAATTTTCTTCTCATGTTAAGTTAAATCCAGGACATAGCTTTTTTTTAATTTTTAGTCAAAATGTAAAAACTGAGATGACTGAATTTGTCTTAGTTATTGAAAAGCTCCAAAATGTTGAGAAGATAAACTCAAATTTTGTCTTTTTTTTTTATTTCAACATGTTATGTAACTTAGAACTATTTATGTCTCGTTTAACAATACTGTTGTTTGTTGTTAAGTGAATTTATATCGACGACTGAATAGTTTCTCCATATGCGTGCAATCTGATACAAATCCATGTGTTTCATTTTAGAAGCCAAACAGCTTTGAAACTTAAAGGTGCAAGTGCGCGTCTACCATTAGACATCTGTTTTTCAGATTTTAAAACTTAACAGTACTAATGATTTGGGCCCTTAAAACAAAAACAATGCTCAGTAAAACAAATTTTTGAAAAAAAAAATCAATTAAAAACGTAAAATTTGCATTTTCTTTTCAAAATATTGAGTTTGAAGATTATTTTTTTAAAAACTATAAGCTTAAGCCTGCTTTACATTTCAGCGCCCAAACAACAAAACTTATAAAACTTTTTTTCTGAATTTTCTGTCCATCGTTTATGTTATATATCAAAGATAATTAAATTAAATATAATACCTTTCAAAAAAAACAACCGACTTCAAATTTAAGACTTTTAATATTTTCTCATGGATGCCGTTATCAAAACTAAACCAAATTAAAATTGGACCTAAAAGATACCACCAGCTTTCGAATACAAAAAGAATCATCGAAATCGATACACCTCGAGGTAACAAACATACAAAAAAAACATACAGACGAATTGATAACTTCTTCCTTTTCTGAAGTCGGTAAAAAAAAACCCGAAGTCGATATCATTGTTTGTTCTCTAGATATTTGAGACGAAAGCTATTTTTCAATTTTTTTATATGTATATCAAAGATAATTAATTATGATACCTATCAAAAGAAAAACAACCGCCTTCAAATTTAAGACTTTGAATATTTTCTCATGGATGCCGTTATCAAAACTAAACCAAATTAAAATTGGACTCAATGGATACCACCAGCTTTAAAACACAAAAATAATCCTCAAAATCGATACACCTCGAGGTAACAAACATAAAAAAAAAAATATACAGACGAATTGATAACTTCTTCCATTTTTGAAGTCGGTTAAAAACTAGCCCGAAGTCGATATCATTATTTGTTCTCGAGATATTTGAGACGAAAGTTATTTTTCAACTTTTTTTTCAAATTGCAATAATACAAAAACAGCTTGTCAGATTTTTTTTAAACTCCTTTCTGCACTTTGCGAGGTTACAAGTTGTAAAATAAAATGTACCGAAGTTAATATTTTAAATAGTTCTTACTTCATAGGATGTACAAAGGACTTGAAACAATTTTTGCAATTCCTTTCCTCTGTCGATATGGCGAACAAAAGTAACTGTCACGAACGTATGTACAATGTTAATATACACACATACAGACGTCTTTCTAAAAACGACGGGTTCAAAGTTTAATGACCTCAAAACGTCGAGAAATTTCAAAATGTTTGATTGCAAAAATCGCACATATCACAAAAAATTACAATGGAAAGTTAAAAAAATCATACATCTTTATCCTTATTCCCGAATTCACGTGTAAATTTTACTTGACGACTTAAAAAATTCCTAAAAAAAAGTACAAACAAAAATGTTTACAAATATACAATGTTAACATAACTTACCTTGAATGAATAATTTGAAGCAACCACTTTTAACCAACTTATCAAAACTAATAACACAGACACCTCGGAATTACGAAGCAAACATACTTTTACTTCAGTATCTCAGGCTTTTGTTTATTTGTATTGATTTTAAATGATAGTTTAAAATCACACATTATCTACTCAAATATGTAAGATACATTTTTTTATTCTTTACCTATAGCTTCACTGGATTTGGCCATCGGAAAGATACAACTTGTTGCTGCCAGAAACATCAACATTTTCAATGACATCATAATGGAATCTAGAAATATATTAAAAAAGTTTAAGATGTTACAACAATTTGAAGCGCACAAACAATTATCTCTTCATGTTCATAATGTAACATCAGTGTTTAACTCTGCAATTACTTGCTGTTTTTTCTTATACTATTAAAAACGTGTCATCGATGTACTAATTTAGGTTTTACTGTGAAATATTTATTGATTTATTAATACTTATATATCTATGTATGTACATATTTAATTATGCAGTTTCTTAAATAGATATTGTACCAACAAAAGTTGTTGCTACTACTTCTTATTACGAGAGCTTCACAAGTAACAAAAAAAAAACGCTGATTCAACTCTTAACCAGCATAGGGACACTGAGCACCCTATGGCCAATGAATCACTATGTGAGGATCGCCTTGTAAAAATATTTTGTTTTAGAGACCTGTCCAAGTTAATTCACAAATAATATACAATTTCAATTTAATGATAAGAAAAACTAACACCACAAAGAAAAATACATTGGGACTTTTTTTCAACAAGATAAAATATTAAATTTACTATAATGTATTTATTCAAATGATTCTAAAATTCTGGTGCAATGAAATAAAGTCCAATGTAATAAAGTTCAAAACGAAATTTTGGACTTAATTGCACCATCTACTTGACACAAATCCTGAGAACTCGCAAAGCCTACCCACAGTACTATTTGCCACAAACAAGTTATTGATGCAGCACCTCAGACAATCGAAAGAAGTTATGCATATACAAAACTGGGCACACATCCCAAATCCAATAATGGCCACAAGCAGGGGGCTTGCAGGGGGGCAGCATGGCCCCCCAAACATATCTCACTTTTGCATATACGAGATCTAGGACTTGCTAACTCTTAATCGAAAAAGCCTTTCAAAATAAAAAAAAGTATTTAAACTATTAGCGACTAAACTGTATAAACGTGTTTTTTTTGGTAACGAAGCATTTAAGGCAGTTACAAATTGAATTGGAGAGTACAGGGGGCCAAAAATTTCATTTTGGACTTTTTTACATTGGACTTTATTTCATTGCACCAAAATTCTATACAAAGAAAATAGTCTAATAAAATTTAATTCGTTCTATTTTAACGCACGCACAGAACTTAAAGTAAAGTGCAAACTCGGAACATTATTATGTGTACCGTTGTCATGATCATTGGAGAAATTTGAAATTAATTGAATTAAAGTTTGGTTAATTGCACTGCGTCCTTTAGGTCTGTTGTCCCCACTTCTGAGTTGCAGGAGATGTTTTACTAAATAAAAATGTATTATGAAGATGAGATGTACATAAAGTGCCGAAAGGTAAAGAAAACTGACGTTTGCTTTTACTTCACGATGTGGACACAATATTTAAGCTCAAAATATAAATTGAATTCATTTAGGCATTTGACTTTATATTTATAAAGAAAGATTATTCGAATCAATATTTTTGATTTTTAATTATATATTAATTAAGCATGTACCCGACGTGCAATTATGCGTTGACCACAGAAGTACATACATACGTACATACATATATATTCTTTAAAGCTGCACAATATAAATTTTACACACCAAATGCGACGGTTTCATACAAATTGCTCGAGTGGTTTCCGAGACTATAGAATGCACTTCAAATGTATTCATTTACATATGTATTATGTATGTATATATATACATCAGATACGATATAAGAAGATAAACCAATTAGTTGATAATAATTTAAACTGAGCTCTGGAGTTTTCCTTTTATCATATTATTATTACGACTTATTTTACTGGATAAGCTTTTTGTCATTCTACCCTTTTGTTTATTTTTTGTATTAGCAAGCTCTACCAAACAGAGCATATTGTAGAGCTTGTCTTGAACTTGGCAATAACTTTTATAAACAAAGCAGCAATGTCGTTTGTACACATTCTCTCATTGATTATTTTATAGGTTTCTGTTATTTTTTTTTTTTTTTTTTTTTCGTTAACAAGAAACCCTATAGTAAGTTAACAAGGACTGTTTTCATTTATACATAGTAGGTTTTAACCACTTAATGTTAAGTCTTAACATTTTTGTAAGAGTTCTTTAATTTTTTTTTAACTTTTATAATGAACCATTTTTATATGTGCACTTTTATTCTTGTTATTTAAAAAAAAAAAAATAACTTTCTAGACTGTATAACGCTTTATTGTAATTTTTTTTTAAATTAAGGTCAAACAAAAAACTATTTTAATTGTGAAAACACATCTTACCTTTGTTGCTATGAAACAGATCATGCATATTATTTATTAAATAATAAATATTTATAAATATACATATAATTTCTGCGTTTATTTTTTCTTTTTTTTTTAATTAAAAGTATAATAATTTGAGCGTTAAATCTTACAATAAACTGAATACTTTTCTTTGAGAATTTCAACGAGTAGATAAATGAAAAACCAGTTAAGTTTAAAATGTGTCGGATGAAAAAATTATACTGCTGCACATCGCTTCACTTCATTAAACTAAACATTTACCCCATTTGGGATTCAAAATCTATTTACTATATCTAACTTAACTTCGCGAAAATCTTACAATGGAAATCGTTTTATTTAATTAAGTTTATCAACAGAAACCGCGGATTAAATTCGCACGCAAAGTGAACGTAATCACAATCAAACTATAACTAAAGATTCAATTTAAACCTACGATTGTTTTATACACATATATGAGGCATATGAGATGAGGCTCTCGTAAAGTTCTATAATAAAAACAGACAACAGAGGGTGGTAGATTCACTGCAGAACGAACAAACAAACAGATATTCATGACTTGAGTGTTGCGCAGCAAAGCTTTTGAAGACTTGTATTTTATTGTCTGAAAGAAACTTTACATTGCCTCAGTCGTCTTCTTGTTTTTCTGTTACTGAAAGAAATTAAGCTAAATATTCATAAGCTATGTTTAAACTCAAACTTTTTTCATGTAAAAAGGATCATATTATAAATGTAATGAATTTAATTATTTGATTTATTCACTTACTGAAAAATAATTATGTGAAATATTATTAAATAAAATAAGATTAAAATAAATTATTTCAAATAAAATGAAATAAAAAACAATACAATACAATACATTACAATACAATACAATAAAATAAAATAAAATAAAATAAAACAATATAAAATAAAATAAAATAAAATAAAATAAAATAAAATAAAATAAAATAAAATAAAATAAAATAAAATAAAATAAAATAAAATAAAATAAAATAAAATAAAATAAAATAAAATAAAATAAAATAAAATAAAATAAAATAAAATAAAATAAAATAAAATAAAATAAAATAAAATAAAATAAAATAAAATAAAATAAAATAAAATAAAATAAAATAAAATAAAATAAAATAAAATAAAATAAAATAAAATAAAATAAAATAAAATAAAATAAAATAAAATAAAATAAAATAAAATAAAATAAAATAAAATAAAATAAAATAAAATAAAATAAAATAAAATAAAATAAAATAAAATAAAATAAAATAAAATAAAATAAAATAAAATAAAATAAAATAAAATAAAATAAAATAAAATAAAATAAAATAAAATAAAATAAAATAAAATAAAATAAAATAAAATAAAATAAAATAAAATAAAATAAAATAAAATAAAATAAAATAAAATAAAATAAAATAAAATAAAATAAAATAAAATAAAATAAAATAAAATAAAATAAAATAAAATAATAAAACTGAATTAAATTCAATTAAATAAAATATATTAAAAGAAAATGGAGTAAATGAGTAAATAAAATAAAATAAAAAAACTAAAACTGAATTAAATTAAATTAAATTAAATTAAATAAAATATATTAAAAGAAAATGGAGTAAATGACTTTTATCTTATAGCAATTTAACAGAAATAAATATGTCTTTTTTTCGACAATGCTAAAGACGATTCGATTAATTTTACAGATAAGATATCTAAATAATTAATTTTGGATTTTAAAGGTTTAGTATTTAAGTATTTGAAAATATGGTTTCTTTGAGAATAAAGACTATTGCATAATTGGTTTTAGTAATTTTAAAACGATTTTCTGCGTCTTAGTTTTTAAATATTTGTTAATTGAAAGCGTTAACATTTTGAGGAACTTGAAAAATATTGTGAATTTAATTTCATTAAAATTCGAGCAAGATACCTAGATCGATAGATACATATTTAGATAGACAGTTTTTTTTAAGCAAAACAAAAATAAAAAACAGTTGTAAGTAGTTACTAAATGTTTAAAATGTACCTGCCCTGCATGGTCTTTTTATGTACCCAAATATTGTTTTTTCTTTAGAATTCTCTGTGTAGGATATACACAGATTTATTTTACAATAGTTCTATAGATCTTATATATAACCTATATTTTTGTTGGCAAATAAAGCCAATTTTAGCATACTCATATTTATACTGTCACAATTTACAAAAAAAATATAAGATACCTATACCCACATTAAAAAAACATAAAATGAATTCCTCCTGACTAAAAAAAGGAACATTATGTAGTTATTTTAACTATTGAAATTGTGACACATACATGTGTGTCATTCCGACAAATAATACAATCATAAAGTAGCTACGTATTTTCACTATTAATTTAAGCCATAATCTACAAAAACGAAGCAATGAAACTTTATTTCAGAAGTATGACTTCATTAAAAAGCATATCTACTTCAAACTTGTTTATAAACATGTCGCTTTGTTCTTTACACACTTTGCAGTGCCCAAAATGTCTGTTTCCTGAATAAAATGAATTTGATAAGATTAAATGATGAGCATGACATTATGATTTTATTTAGTTATTTACTTTTGATATTTTACTGTACTTATGTATCTATGTAATTGTCGATAAACCTTGATTCAGCAAATCAAGCTTATCTTCAATTTTGGAATTTACTAAATATTGGGTACAGATTCTTAATGTAGCAACTTATAAGAACAAAATAAGCCTAAGCCAAGCAGAGTATTTAAACTTATCAACAAATAATCTTAAAAAAGACAAAACTTCTCGTGACTTGCTGGAATTCATTATACACATCAATGCACTTGACCTTGGAAACCAAATAGCATTCAATTATCATTTTCTGTTTTACAAATGAGTCTCGACGACCCACTTCTCCATTTTGAATCACTCTATCGAGCTGTTGTACGCAACCTGCAACAACATCTTACAGCAGTTAGCACTGCACTTAGTTGCACATCAAAACATCTATGTATATTAATTTATAATATTAAACTATCAAAGATATTAAAGCTTCTGTCAACTATTTTAATGTTTTTTTTTTTCTTAACATTTATATGTATTCATAAATGTATCTACATACCTACTTCAATATTGATTTAGCTTTAAAGTTCATACTCGTACTTTACTAAGTTGCAGAACAAAATCCTACTTTAACTATATCTAATGTCTGATGATGTTTAAGCCAGAAGATAGATACCTAATAATTTCTTGGGTTTGTGTATGTTTTGAGTTAGAACGAGCTTCAACAACAAACCCCCAAAACAGGTTTTTTTATGCAATATAAAAAAAATTCTTCTTTGTTGTTGATAATAATAAATTTGATTATATTCTTTGAATATATTAGCAATATCTAAGGTAATGAACTCTAAGTGAAGAAGATTAAAACAGTCAAGTTATTTACTTTAAAGTCGGTTTTGGTAAACGTACGTAGTTAGGTTAATTTTAAGGCTGAATTATTCGAGTCAAAGTGCTCTGCACTGATCTTGAAAAATATTCGTTTCAGTTTATGTACATATACATAGGTACATGTTACCTTTTGTTAAAAATACTCAAGACTTTAAAGCACATTAACAATTGAAGTGCTTTAACTAACTGAAAGTTTGGCTTTTTACATTATTATTATATTAAAACTTAAATTTCTGTCAAATCAGTACTTCTCTGTCGCTCATAGATTGTTGAGCTGAAGATGCAAATCAGTGTATATACATAAGTATGAATTTAAATAAGTAAGGGCAATGTATAGGGATATCAAGCTGCAAATGTAGTTAATACAGCTAGCCATATGAGATTATAAGGTATTGTGTAATGCTGGATCGAATGCAGTCAAATATTACTCGATATGACTTCCCCTTAAAATATATTCTAATATATAAAATATATTTTCCGTGCAAAAAATAAAATCTTTGTTATAGATTTTTATAATAATAGAACATTAATAAAATCGACCACATGAAATAGAAATTGTTTCAACTATAAATAGTATCCAAAAATAAATCTTCCTATTTTTAGTAGGATAACCTTATTAATTTTTTTTTTAATGCATCATACCGGGGGATCGAACCTGCAGTTTCGACACCTTACCTTACCTTTAAAATATAAGTAAAATTTTCTTCATGAAATCAAGAACCTTTCCCTTTAGAAATGTATTACTATACACTCATTTTAATAAGATATACATATATGTAAAACACAACTCTATAAGGATATCTTCTTGTGCTTAGGGGGTTCATTTTTCTCTGTGTAAAAAGGATAAATATCCCATTTTAAGTGATAAATAAAAATTGCAAAAATATTTGTGCACAGTTATTATGTTATATATGATATTAATAACAATTCAAATGTTTTAAAATAAATCTTGCATAAATAAATTAAAAAAAATATACAAATAAAAATATCAGTCGTACGCAGACTTATATTGGCCAGTGTAATTACGAAGATTGTTAAATTTATAGGAATGGAGACAAAAATTTCTCAAAAAGAAAGGGAACACGGGAATAGTGTGAAATCGTCTGAAACTAGTTGATGAAAAAAACAATACAAATTTGTATGTTAGGAATAGAGAGTGTAGTTTAATAACTTCTTAGCAATTAAACAACTTATATATATATATGTATTTTTCATTTGTCCTAATGAGTTCAATGTTCAGAAGATGTTCTGCCAGTAGGTTGTCGATATTAGTTTTTTTTTTGCCGCCAGCAAAATCCAACAAAATTTAAAAAAAAAACTTTTGAAATGTGATTGCAAAAGCTTACACCATACGTTATAAGCTTTCAGCTACCTTACTGGTACTTAAACCTTTATTAAGCTTTTTCAGATTTCACAACCTGAAAGATTCAATCTACTAAGAACCAAATACCGTATGATTTGGAAGCCTTCATTCTTTATAAACTACAAACTTATAGTTACACTGAAAGAAAAAAATTGAAAAAAAAACAAAGTACAGTAAAGGCTAGTAAAGCGTGAAAAAAAATAAAAGCTGTTTTTTGCATCTCTTGAGTGCATCAAATTAGACTGTATTATGCGACTCACGTATATAACATATTAGTTCCCCATTTTTACTTGCTCTACAGGGCAATTATTAGATTCGTGTCAAAAAAACATTTGAGGTTTTAATCTAAACCAACATTACAGCAATGGAGAAGACTAAAAAAGTGGTTCTTGCAATGCCGTCCGTCGCACAGTGGTGCCATTTGTATGGGAGAGCGGAAATAAATCCGTAAAATCTGAACAACGTAGCGGAATTCAACGAAATTTGCCACACATGTTTGAATTGGACTTACACACACCTCGACAAAATTTGGTTAAAAAAATCATTTAGAAAAAAATTATTGACATTTTTCGGAATTGCAGAGTTTATTGGCTTATATCAAAAAAAATTGTTTTATTTGTTTTTGTTTTTGTTTTTTTCTTACGCTTCATAATCAATTACATACATAATAACACAAGCATCTTATATACAAATATAAGATAAGATAAATTAAGAAAATTTTTTTTTCTAACTGCTGATACTATGGGCGCAATATCATTTGTATTAAATAAAGGATATTATTCTAATAAAAACGGTTCTAACGAATCGATCCCTTCAAACAAAACCTTACCTAAAACAAATGCAGACATTTTTAACTTTTTGTTTTTAATAACACAAACGTCGAGAAATTTTTTTAAACTGACTTCGAATTTGTTTAGGTTTGTGTTTTATACAAAATTAATTAATCTTTTTTTTTATGATCTCACTAATTCTGAAAAATTTTTCAGGACAACATTCTTATTCAAAATTTGTCTCCGATCATAAAAAGCAATATAATTTTTACTAATTGTTTGTTTTTTTTATTTGGAGACAAAAACTCGTATTCAGGTAAAAACCAAAAAAAAAATCCTTTTTTATGTATTACCTGTCTCTACTTATTGGACCATACAAAATCATCATCATCATCATCGGCTCGACAACC
The DNA here is from genome assembly GCA_948107695.1 of Meliscaeva auricollis. NCBI lineage: Eukaryota > Metazoa > Arthropoda > Insecta > Diptera > Syrphidae > Meliscaeva > Meliscaeva auricollis. The sequence continues at coordinate 189,563 of OX403619.1, forward strand.
GGGGTCCGGTCCTGGCCTCTTTCAACAAGTCTCTCCACCTATCCCGGTCTCGAGCCGACGCCATCCAGTTGGACCATACAAAATGTTGGATTAAAATATTAAGGTACACATTTTTTTAAAGTACTATTAGTACTATTAGTTCGTTTTAATAACATCATAAAAAAATAATATGCATGTACCACATATTTCCAAGAAAAATAAGTTTGAATTTGAAAAAAAAATTGGGCAATAAAAATTTGTTGAGTTTAAAATTGAAAATATCCGATATCCATCAAAGGATTAAATTTATTTTATATTTATCGCAAAAATAAAATCTTGGTTGCATTCTTGCCAACCATTATTAACCATGAAATTACAACTTTTGCAACATGACCAAAATCAAAACCGTGTTTTTTAAATGGGATACTGTTAAACTAATTTGTACACTGCGTTCCAAATCGGATCAATTCTTTTGAAAATAGTTACTTGAATATTGTAGCTTTCTAAAATTGTAGTCTCTAGACGTAGATTAATGTAGCTAAAACTGTAGCTCTAAGGAAAGAACATTATTAACCTAACTAAAAGACGAAAAAATTTTTTTTTTATTTTTTTTTATTTTGAAAGCTCAACAGCATTTTATATAGTGAAAAAAGTTTTTGTTTTTACAAACAGTTATTAAATTGCTAATCTACTTGAAAAAAAGTAAAGGCAAGAAATTACATAAATTTTAAAACTAAGGATAGGGTAACTTTAGAGCCCTGTATTTAGCATATTCCTTGATATAAATTTCCCATTTCTATGAAAATATAAATGAAAAAAATTCAAATTCCAAAATTCATTTTTAGCATATATTTCCGCAAAAGCACCACAGTACGTAATTCCGTGCGTCTGTGAGTCCATCTCAAAATATCTCATCTAGAACTTGTACCTCCGATACAAAATTTTTGAGTTTTTCGAATATCTCATCTAGAACGAGTACATCCGATACAACATTTTTGAGTTTTTCGAGTTTTCTCTAAAACAACTCAAACGATTTTGATTAAACTTTTTGAAATAATTTCTTCTATATCGATAAATTTTTAGAATTTCTTTTCGAAAAATATATCTATAATATATATATATGTTTTATATAGTAAAAAAAGTTTTTGTTTTTACAAACAGTTATTAAATTGCTACTCTACATGAAAAAAGTAAAGGCAAGAAATTACATAAATTTTAAAACTTAAGGATAGGGTAACTTTAGAGCCCTGTATTTAGCATATTACTGAATATAAATTTCTCAAATTTTGGGGAAACATAGAACAGTTATATATCTATGAAAATATAAATGAAAAAAATTCAAATTCCAAAATTCATTTTTAGCATATATTTCCTCAAAAGCAATAACTTCCTTTTACTGTTCATAGAAATAAAGAAATATGAATGACAATGATATTTTATACAATAAAAATAGTGTTATTGTCACTTCTAAGCTTAAAAATTACAAAATTAAATTGAATGGGCGGGGTGACCCTTCAAAATTGAAAGTTATATTTGTAGATCTTTGATATTTAATATTATATGAGAAAAAGAAAATTTAAATTAAGATTAAACTGTTTCATCAAACATTAGAAAAAATTAAATATTTAACATTGATTCGATACTTTCCATATTAAAGGTAAGAAGCCATTTTTGTACATGTTTTAAAAATATCAAATGAGAAGTAAGAACTCTGGTAGAGTTAGGAAGCCTGTTAAAAATACGACATGAAACGACCTCATACAATTTTCGAAATGCGGTGGTACGGGAAGCCAGTATAGATACTTGATTCAAAAAATTCCCACGTATGTTATAATTTGAAATGATTCTGAAATTAAAATTTCCAGATCTTCTAAAGAATATGTTAAGAACTTTGTAGCAGTACAAGTGTCGTATTGGAAAAACATTTAATTCCTCAAACAGTGAAAAACTAGGGTACCTACGAGACTTAGGGTAAATTTTTATCAGAACAAACTTTTGCAAAACCAAAAGAGGTTGGATTTTGTTGTAATAAGTACCTCCCCAACATGAAATCCCATATTGTAGTTTTGAATGAAAGATACCATAATATATTTTCATAAGCAGTTGAAAAGAGCAAACATTCCTTAGATAATAAAAAATCTTAAAGTGCCACGAAAGTACTGTCTAAGAATGTCTATGTGCTTAGAGAAACTCATTCTAGAATCGATGACTAGTCCCAAGTATTTGAATTCATTTACATTCTCTAAACGAAAACAACTAACAATGCACCTGGAAGAACTAGAAAAAGTGCAAGAGGGAGACATACAAGAACAGTTCAAAAGCTTAAATTGTTGGCATTCTGTAGCATGAAAAAAGAGAGATTATCAATACGAGTATCTACCTTACCATTTCCATTAACACACTTCCTCATCTGTGAGTTTTACAGGAGAAAATATGGCTGAATTAAGTGTGAATCCCTCCGCAACGCATTCGTCGGATTCCATAATAGGGGTGATTTATTTTTTCTTATTTGTGTATATCTCTCAATACCTACACACCTCATACAACCAAAAGCTAAAATTTTCAAGCTATCATGAATCATGAATCGAATGGAATTTAGGAAGTGCGATGTCAACATTTTGTTTCCTCAAAATATTGTTATTTCAATACTTTAAATGTTATATACAAATTTATACCATAAATCGGTCGTTTCAAGTCGTCTCAAAAAATGTAAGACCACACCGATGTAATCTCAATTGCGCCTAGTGGACAAAATTTCCAATAAATATTTTTTTCTTCTACTACGTCCGAATCCCCCAATCGTGTACACTTCTGCTTGTACTTGTACACAACTTGGATTTTATTTCGGAGATTTTTTTTCAAAGATTTTCTCCTGAATTTTTTTTCTTTTTGTGGCCATCACCAACCCGTGCTACGAAAAACGTAAGGACGGTTTTGGTGATAGTTACTTTTTCCGTCCTATTTGAAAGATTGATTTTATAATGAGACAGTCAATCGACAAATAGCAAAACCAGACATCGCTTAAAAGCGGAAAACAATAAGTGGCAGAATATAAAAGAGTCGGCCATAAATTTTGAGGGTTTAGTTATAAGGGCCAAATCATGGAGGTGGATATTCCCAATCAGCCCTATTCTAAACAAAAATTCCCGGGGAAATGTTTTCGGGAGACGGGCTCCCAGTCGCATTATTTCCAGAATTTCATTTCGCTTTCGCTTGTAATTCGTTCCTCTTGTGTTTATAATGGTGTAAGAAAAAAAAAGCAGCAAATTGCTTGCAACTTTTTGATTTGGAGCCTTTCTCCCAGAGACATTTTCCCCCGTGATTTTTTGTTTAGAACAGGGCTGAATGTCTAAATTGAAAAGTCAATTAACAAGTTCAAATAAGTATCAGTTCAAAAATAAAACGAACAAATTTTATGTATGTATTGGTGGTATTGTTTAATTTAATTTTTTTAGTGCCACATTATTATTAGACCGCGGAAATAAAAATAAAATGCACGACTGGGTCGCACGTACTTGCTCTTATAGATAAAGTTACTATTTTATGCTAAGCCTTTTTTTGTAAATGGAGTTTTTGAAAAAAATTAAAAAAGCATGAAATTCGATTTTCAAATGACTAACACAACTTCTGAATTTAACCTGAAAACGAAGTGTATAATTTGATTTCTTCTATAATTATACATTTTTAGAAAAAAAATTTTGAATCGTTAGAGCAGTTTTTTAAAAAAACTAGTTTTGCTATATAAAATTTTCCAAGGACTTTTATAAAAAGAAGTTGATACGCCAGTTTTAAGATATTATTTATCAACATCTAAAAACTAAATTTTGAAAAAAAAAAATATTATATAGTTTTGGAAAAATTGATTTTTCAAAAATAAAATTTCAATTTTTTTTTTTTTAAATCCAAAAAAATAATTTTCGAAATTTTTTGACTAAGCATTTGGAGGTCACAACCGACTTTTCAAGGTCTGAGGACCTAAGTAAGTAAGTAACTTAAAAGCATTCATGGTAGAAATTGATTGAGTCATGGAGGAGAAAATCAGATCCAAAAAAAACGGTTCTATGGCAGGTACCGTTAATAACGGTTTTTGAAAAAAATGGTTTTCATTTAAAGATAGACCTTATCTAAAAAACTGACCATGATTTTTTAAATCAAAATCGTAGGAACCATTTTTGAGAAAAATGAGTTTTCCTAAAACCGGTATATGACAGGTACCGTTATTTTTGGTCCAAAAAAAAATCAAAAAACGTCTGGGATAGTCTCAAAAAAACGCCATATACAAAGTTTGAAGTAAATCGACCCATCCGTTTAGGCTGTGGTCTGTGGCCTTGACAGACAGACAGACAGAATTGTCGGACCCACAATTTTCTCATTCTCTATCATCGTAATGTCTTGATTGTTATCTCAACTTTTTTTTTTGCACGAATGCATTACTTGGTATTCAGTACATACATATGTATATCGCAAGTAAAAAGAGGGCTGACCCGGACAAAATACTTTACAGCACCTTTATTGGTGGAAATTGCTGGAGGTAATGTCCTTGCTTATATCCCAAAAATCCCCACGATTCCCATTTGGGGTGTGGCCACCATCATCAAAAAACTGCATCAATAATGCAATTTTTGGTTAAACTATATCTATCAAACTTATTGTCTTTGGGAGATCATTTAAATGCTTAAATAAAACAATGGAAGATTTGAAAAAAAATTGGGTGATACATTGCGATGTTTATTAGGACCAAGACTGGATCGCACGAACTTGCTCTTGTAGTTCAGGGTTATTATATCTATTTGTATATTGGGAAAAAAGAATATCGAAGAAAATCGTTTTTTGTTTAACTTTTTTTTCGAAAAACTAAATATGTACACAACACTTTTTAAAATGATGAGAAAAATCTTGTTACCAGTTTTAAACGAAATCAGTTGAGCCAGTAATGATCTACATATAGGAAAAAAACTAAAAATTATGAAAAATTTCCGGAAAAGCCTGTTCATCATATTTCCGTTATTCACACCCAAGTTCAATCAAAATCGTTAGAACCGTTTTCGAGAAAAATCCAATAAGGCGAAACTATTGTAAGGGAGGTATTCGTTCTAATCGAGATATTCAAAAACAAAATCAACCTTGGAAATTACAAAAAAAATAATATACCAAATTCCATGTAAATCCGTCAACCCGTTTAGGCTGTAGCTCTCTGTACAGATGGACTCAAAGACGAACAGACGACAAACGAACAGACCGACGGACGGCATGACGAAAACCAGTTTTTTGGACTTTTCCATCATCGTAAAGTTGGTTTTGATTACGAAACCAATACTTGTTGTATAGAACATGTAAAAACAACACATGTATATGTATGTATATATTGGCCAACGAGTATTGTTGAGAAATTGTCTTATTCAGGCCTTACACGACACAATATTATTGAACAATACTGAGTATTGTGCAATAATATTGACTGTGTAAGGGCTGTATTGCATAATATTTTCGGTATTGTGCAATAATATTGATCGTGTAAGGGCTGTATTGCACAGTATTTTCGGTTGGTACAATATATTGAGTGATATTAAAAAAGTTTAATATTTTCTGAATTTTTACTCAATATTTTTCGTTTCCACAACGAGGCAGATACAGAATAAGCAAAGAGATATGAAAATATTGCGCAGTAATATTGAATCGTGTAAGGACGACCCTTTATTGCACAATATTTTTGGATAATATTATTGCACAATAATATTGTGTCGTGTAAGGCGGGCATAAGGCCGGCATAATGCGGGCCTTACACGACACAATATTATTGTGCAATAATATTGTCCAAAAATATTGTGCGAAAAAGGGTCATCCATACACGACTCAATATAACTGCGCAATATTTCTTTGTCTCTTTGCTTATTCTCTATCTGCCTCCTTGTGGAAACGCAAAATATTTTTGGACAATATTATTGCACAATAATATTGTGTCGTGTAAGGTCCGCATTAGATGTTTTTTTTAAAAGCAGGTTTTGAGCTATAGAAGCGTTTCCGGAATATTTTTTTCAGATATATTAGCTGTAGTAAACATTTTTTTTCCGTGGGTAATTATTTAAAATTTTCATAAATAATTGTGTTATGTCTAATATCCTTTATATGTATATAGAAACTGTTATATACTGACAGACAAAATGGTGTGACCCATTTGCAGTTGGCACTGGAGTTCCATTCTTTTCTGGGTATCTTAAAATAATGTTAGATTCAATTATTTACATACGTCAAACAGGGATTTATTTATACATCCCGTTTCTATTTTTATAACTGAACCACAGATGAAGTAACATTCTCTTACGAGTTGGCAAGAGAAAAGTTCAAAGTCTATGCATCTGTATACTTACCGGGCCTTTATTTTGATCTACAAAAAACGCAAAACATACCGGTTCAAAACAGTAGAAATAAAACAATAAAAATCACTAAACCGGCTATTGCGGTTAACTCTTTATCTTGTATTTGATATAAATTATTTGAAAAAAATTAATACAAAATAATGTACACAATCTAAGAACGGATGACTTCATTAACGTCAGACCAACAATGATCTGCAGTTTTTCGTTTTCGGTTTTTAAATAATTATGCAAAATTGTAAGGTATTATACAACATAGGTTTTAATAGAAGAAAATGTGTTTTTCATTGTTTATGAAAACACCCAATCTCTTATCTTCTATAAAGAGAATTCATATAGAAAAAGCCTTGATGTTTCATGCATATCAAATAATAATGACATTGTATAGATTTGGAAGTTCCATGATTTTTATTAATACAATATACTTATTATCTTAATGTGATGTGTCACTATACTCTTGTTTATACTTAAATATTAACAATAATGTTTATTTCCCTAAAAATGATGATCGAGAAGCAACAGGTCCAAAAGTATTACTGCTGCCATTTCGATGCTCTTCAATCGCCTGGTAGTTTATATACCAGAAGGGTTGCTGATCAATTGGCAGTCTACTTAGATGGTCTATAAGTTGTTGGTCACCATGCGCATCAAACGGCAACCGACCGGGAGCACCAGTCGATATGGGCAGTACTGCTGGTGTTGAAGCATCACTGCCAAATCTATTTGCTATACCATTTGTAGACGGTGTTGATTTCTCTGGAGTATTTTTATTTGGTAATGACGTTTGCACTTCATTGTTTATGATTGGACGAAACACTGGTTCGGCGTTTACAACTACAACTCCTTGTGGCGGTCGCTGAGTAGCACCTTTTTCTAAAGTGTTTTCTCCAAATCTATTAGCCAGTTCAATGGCTTGTGGGCTTTGAGTTGGACGGTACTTATCTTTATGACCGTTTGGTGGTCGACTACCAGCATATGAGGGGCGTTGACTATGCGCGAGATGTAAACAAAAAACTAAGCAGATTGTCAATGTTGATATCGTCTTTGATGCCATTGCCGACCCTTTTTGTAGTTTGTAGCTATGAGTAACTATAATATAAATAATTTTCTTATATTCTTCCAATTCAGAAGATCGATGGTAACTGAGCACCACTTTAAGCATCGACTCATTTAAATAAACTCAAAATGTATTTTAATCTCTCTCTGTGAGGGACGCATCACAATACAGGTTTCGAAAGTCTCAAAAAGTCATGAAAATATTATTAAACCTGCTGTTGTTGGTTATAGTAAGAAAGAATGAAACATAGCTGTTGGACAAAAACAAAAATGTATGGATGAGTCAGTGAGTCGGTGCTTGGGATTTTCCTACCCGCACTAAGAAATATACACTCGGCGTCGATTGATAATTTTTTTTTTTTTTTGACATTTTCTATCGAATATATTTAAGTTTATTTGTTTTCTGAGAAACATACATACATGAATTACACATTTACTAAACATTAAATTATTTCAAGATCATTTGAAATTGTTTGTACCCATTTGCGGAATTTATAAAAAAAGATAGGTCCCATGTGTGTACATAAAATCTTATATGTATACCTAGTCGATTTTCAAGAGTCAATTTTTACTAAACTTGAGCCAACTCTGAGGTAAATTGATATTAAATGTTAATCACTTGCACCCTGTACCATGATAGGTATTTTTACCCAAATCAATTGAAGCCACACAGATTAGCCGCACGGTAACGTCTCGGAAAAAGGCGTCGTTATTGTTAACGATTCAAGCTTATTACGAAAGAAATTTTATTTATGTGTATTGTGTAGGTATTATGTGTGTATGTAGGTGCATTTCATTAACGTGCCTAAACTTTGTACGAAGAATCGAAGAGAATTTACACTCTAGTTCGATAAATATTCACAAAATCTTAATTATTTTTGTTAAATAACTGTGTTCAGTGTATTTAAGCCATGACAACATACTTACATAAAGAAATTTTGTTAGTGTGCAGGTATTTAACTGAAACTTAAATTATTTCACGCGTTCTTCCCAGGTACCACACGCGAATGGGGTACATTATCACTGAGTACGATAACAATTTCTGTTTGCTAGTCGTATCGGCACTTAATTAGAGATTTTTTAAGGTGAGAAATAATTAAAAAAAAATTACAGCGATACGAATATCATTGAAAAATAGTACGATAGATAAAAGATAGTGCTTAGTACACGCAGTTACAAAAAGTAAAAGAAAAAAACACTTAAATAAGGAAGAAAACGAATAAATAACATTTTGTAAATAGGATCACTACATATTTAGCAAAAAACCTCAAAAATTTTAAAAATTGCGAAACACAAAATTGTAAAATAAAAATGAAAATAACAAAATAGTTAAATAGTATTAGTAAAAAAAAAATAGTAAAAAAAAAATTTCAGTTTCTTTTTTTCTCTCGTTAATTTATACACGGTGTCCGGTAAACATTGGATAATCCTGAAAGGACTTATAGCCAACTTTATGATTGTCCTGAAACCCGAAATAAAAAGAGTCTATCTCAATGGATACTCAAAATAAGTGCATTTTTTCGTCCACTGAAGTTACTTTTAAAAAAATGGCAACGTTTTTTACTGTATCTAGGTTACTTCGTTGCGTTGTTTTGTGTTTTTTGCATATTACTACTAAAAATTATAGAATTTCATCTTTTTTTTTTTGTTAAATTACACATCATAAATTGACCATACATTAAAAACAAAGACAACAATATTAGGTAATTGTTAATTTTTTTTTATTTATTTAAATTCTCAAAGCAAATGTTCAAATATTATCAATCCACGGGCCTTGCAAGCTTGAGTATTTCTCCCTTTTAATGTAGATTCATAACTCCATAGAACTTTCTCAAAAAACGGTGGATCTGTTTGTAGTCTTCATAAATTTTTTTGGCAAAAACTGAATTTCTCTTTAAAATTTCTCCACAGGAGAGTTTGCACACGCGTGAGATTTAATGGGCGAAATTTGTATTTGTATGGTCAGTTATTTTAATTGTTTTACTACTTGTGTCTTAGTCGTAATATTAAAAAACAATAAATAATGCAAGGAAGTAATTTATTTTATTAAACTCATTCATTTTTGCCATTTTATTATCTGCATTTGTTGTGCTAATTTTTTTAAGGCTTACACTTGGGTTTCCCTACGATTTTTGTATAACACAGATGCTTTAACTTTTTCAATATTATATTTTTTTCAAATAAAAAAATTTAATAAAATAAGTTCAAGAGTTATTAAATTTTTTGCCATTGATGATTTGGTACCAATAGTGTAGGAAATTTCTGCAAAAGAAAATTTATTGAATTCATTCAATGTCAGTCGTGGTGTTCAAAAATGTAAAGTTAGTTAAATAAAAATACACTGGACGTAAAGAGGCACTTATTTTGAGTATCCTTTGAGGTAGCTCCTTTTTATTTCGGGTTTCAGAGCATTCATAAAGTGGGATGTACACCGTTTCAGGATTATCCAGTGTTTACCGGGTAACCTGTATATAACGTGGTATAAAGAAAATTCTGAATACTCAATCACAGATTCTACAAACATCGTTGATTGATAGAATAAAAATAATAGGATGACTGCGCTGTGGGACGGTCAGATAAGTATGATTCCATTAATTGAATGAAACCAAGAGGCAATCCAAGAGCCTTTAGTTTGAAATAGATAATAAGAGATTTCATCAAACGCCTTGCTATAAAAGCGATAACCTCAACTTCTTTTTTCTGAATTAAAATTTAGCATATTAGAGATGAATTCGGCTAAATGTCGTTGATTTTCCTTCAAGGAACCCATATTGTTTGGCCGAACTAACCAAGTTTTATAAGCTTTTGCGATTTTAATTCGTAAACTGAGTACATTTTTTTTGTTTGCAAACAGTTGTTTTGAGCACTTGAAAATATTTCTTTTTTGATAAACTTCTACTTGCCGATTTTCATTTAATATGCCCCTAAGAATTTTTGTATTTTGGACCTACTTTTTCTCGATTATTATTCTTAGGGAAATAAACATTATTGTTTATATTGATAAAAAAGAGTAGTGTGACTCATCACAAAGAGATAAGTATTCGAATTGTATGCTGGTACACATTAATAAAAATCATTTGGAACTTCCAACTCTACACAATGTCATTATTTTTTGATGTGCGAGAATATATAAAACAACAAGGTTTTTCTACGAACTGTTATTGTAGTCTGCAGATAAGAAATTTATTGTCTTCATAATCGGACAAAAAATTATTTTTAATAAAAACACATTATTTTTAAAGTAAACATTTGTTACTATACAATTAGGGAAAACCCTAAATGGAAAACTTAAAATGCCCTTAAACTTATTTTATTCCACCTTGAAACTTATTTGATTTACTCGTACATATATATGCAATCAATCTATTCTCAAAGGGTAAGGCATTAATTTTTAGGTTAAAACAAATATTGTTTTGTATTTAAAGTGCACTCATTATAGTTTCAAAGAGCTTTTGACGTAATTTTAAAGTGGAATGTTTTAATATTGGCAAAAATGTATTATAATATAATCCACCTACTTTCGAATTTTTTTAAAGTAAATGTTAAAATGATTGTCAAGTTCAAGGTTTGATTTCCAACATCTAATTTACATTAGATGAGTTAGGCACTTGATCGGTAACTCACGGGACACAAGTTTGTATCCTGTCGTATTCATTTGTTTTTTTTCCTGTAACATCGAAAATAAATGACTTTGATCCAACCATGTTTTTTGTAAGGGAAAACACTTTAAATTCACTTCGTTCATCTTTGATTTTAAAATTCCTCAAAGCCACCGAGAAATAACTTTTCTCATGGTAATCGGATAGTCTTGATATAACTCCCTGAATTAGGTATGCTTTAAAAAATACTTTAAAAAGTAAAAAAAACCAAAAAGATTCGAGGTTTTTGATGATGCAACATTCATTTAGCTTAGGTCTTTTGAAGCCTAAACTTGGTATTTCACTACTGATATCTATCCGAACAACATCTCGAAAAATCAGTGCTGTGTAATTTTTTGCGACCTAGAATGTCTTGTATGACTGTTCCAGTACTATATAAACATTTGTTCAATAAACAAACAAATTTCCAAAATTATTATAAAACCATGAACTGCAGATCATTGTTAGTCTGACGTTTTTTAATGTCATCCGTTCCTAGAATTTGGATGAACAGCAAATATAACCGATTGTGTGATTTTTCTTATTTTGTTTTAGTAATCAACACACGAAAATTAAGTACAATGATGAAGAGGTAACCGAAATACCAGGTTTAATAGTATGTTTTGCGGTTTTTGTAGATCGGAAAAAAGTCCCGTCAATTATACATGCACAAACTTTGAACCATCACATTTACATATAAAAATGTTACTTCATTATTTATGTATTTAATCTACAAAGTTATACAATTGAAACTTAAACGATTTTAACTCACGAAGCTTAGGAAAAAGACCTGCGTTCGTAAACGGAATTGAAGTCGAGCTTTTAATGAAATATGACATTACAGTTGGCGGAACTAAATAAAGGATTATGCCATTCTGTCTGCCGGTATATACATATATGTTACCATGTAACATTCTTAATGTTAAATTTCATTATCTATTTAGTAGTGGATAGTGCATTATGAATTGAAGACTATAACCGACTATTAAAAGAAGTCGGAGTGAAAACCGAAATTAATCGTATCATCATTTTTGGTTTTCTATCTTATATGTTCCTAAGAATACGTCAAAATAGCCTATTTTTTAAAGCACAAAAAATCAGGTTAGACTTAAAAACAAAAGAAATGCGACTCGTTTTGCATTCCAAAGGAATCCAAAAAGAAAAAAATCTTCACTCTTAAATTACTCAAACAAATAAAAGTTAATATCGAATGCAAAAATTTACAACGGTAAGATTAAAAACTGTTTATACATTATATATTAATATTTTTGTAAAAAAAAATAGTGCGCATACGCCACAGTGACTTTTTTTTAAGACCAGGGTATTTAGGTTTTGATCCGGACAAAATACTTTACAGTATTTTTACTGGTGGAAATTATTGGCAGCAAACCCTTAGTCATATATTAAAATTAGTGCAAAAGGTAAGTTTGAACCCGAGAAATAAAAAATGCAAACACGTGAAAAACTTTAAAAATTAACAGATAATTTCATTTCTTTGAACAAAATATTGTATTAAAACATATCGTCCCGTTTCTACGTGAACCACGTATCTACAAAGCAAATTTTGTAAAGTTTTTTTAAGAAATTTTAGTTTTTCTCCAAATTGAATTATTGGATTGAATAAAAAGAAATCAAATTAACTGTAAAACATATTCATTGAGGTTATTTCACCATTAATAATTTTTCATCTTAGTTAGTTTTAGATTTCCAGCGATGTCTAATGTTAAGCTAAATCTTTTAAAAAAATGTAGTTATGAGGTTCACGCAGAAACGGGACGATATGTAATAATGTTTAGTTAGGAATAATTAACTAGCAATAAATACACAAAATGAGCAATCATCCGGGTGCTTACTTGAATAACTGAAGCAACTTGATGACGGGTGAGTGAAGAACTAAAAAATCCTCAATACCAATTTGATTCCATCAATATTTGAATTGCTTGCTCCACAGTCTTATCGATTCTTCCTCATGCAGAAGGTTTTTACAAATCAAATGAAGCCTGGTAATAAATTTGGAATAGGATACGCACTTTAAAATCTTGATAGAATCAAATTGGTATTAAGGATTTTTTATTTCTTCACTCACCCGTCAACCAAGTTGCTTCAGTTATTCAAGTCTCGAATTTATGCGATTTTCTCTTTCGGATTTATTTTGTTATGCAATGTGCTGAGATTTTCTCTCTCGGATTTATTTTCTCATGCGATGTACTACGATTATCTCTCACCGATTGTCTCCGACAGAAAAATGGTGCTGAAAAAAATGTCCTCAAATATAAAATAGACTACAAAAAGTATAAGAACAAACAAAAAACAACAACGGTCGTTGACCTAGAAAAAAATATGTAAGCAAATGTTATATTTATTTTTATGTGGCATTTATAGGCATAAATACATGCAGATTTGGTTTCTTGTAGAGTATCACAATTACATATCATAGAATATATATGTTATTATTGATTTGACACATCGTCCTGTTTCTGCGTGAACCACGTATCTACAAACAATTTTTTAAACTTTTTTGAGAAATTTTAGTTTGTCTCGAAATTGAATAATTGGATTGAATAAAACGAAATTTAATTAACTGTAAAATGTATTAATTGAGGTTATTTTACATAGTTTTTCACCTTCTTTACTCATAGTTTTCCAGTGATGTCTTATGTAAAGCAAAATCTATTAAAAAAAATGTATTTACGAGACTCACGTTGAATGTCAACTAAACGCGTTGGTAGGCGGCTGTATTTTTGTTCTGATTCGGATACCATGAACCAAATAAACTCTCCGATCGGAGACTTCTCCGAACGGATACGATGATAACTCTGATTGTGTTGTCAAAGTGAAGAGTTTGATGTTTGAGAGAGCAATATATTGCTGTTTGATAAAAAGCCCTATTGGAAGCGGGCCAAAATGTAGGTACTTCTGAGATTTTCTTGGGTAGGTTCAACACTATCCAACTGAACTAAAGTTCAGTTGAGTTGGCCGTTAAATGGAAAATAATTTGACTTTTCAGTTCAAATATTGGGTAGGTTCAACCACAAAAATTTGATCTAAATAGCTCTTTTGAGGCTCAGATTGGTCAGATGTCACTGAAATTTCAGGTGACATGAAATTTCAACTGGACTCTACTTTCTTTTGGCGAGACGCGTCGGTTCAAGACTCAAGACAACTCAACTTCGGTGCAAAGTTAAGATATGTTTGGGGAAGCATGCTGACCTCCGACAACTCAAATGCTTGAGATCACTATACGATTTGGGGAGTTAGGTGTATGCAAAGTTTTATCTGTCATAAATCTTAATTTATGCCCCCTGAATCGAGTTGTCGTAAGTCGGGCTATGTTGGCCCGTCGAATTTTATGTGTTGATTCGTTCTCGAGACATGGAGAACGCAAAAAGTGTCACGAGCGTACGAACTTACAAATACTTACATACACACACACAAACACACATCTACAGTGTTGGTAAATTTTCTGAATAATGGCCCTATCTGTCAAAATGGTGCCCTATCTGTCAAAATAGTGCCCTACCCAAATAACAATTTTACTTCTGTAAGGCACTAACGAAGCCATATCTGTCATTTTTCCGGGCGCATTTTCGTTTTGTAATCTCTATGTCACTTGAAATTTCAGAATTTTTGAGCATTCAGTGGAAAAAAGTTCTTAAAATTTAGTAGATTTTGTTTGATGAACCCGGCTATTACTAAGCACATACTTTTTTGCATACATTGTACTGTGCTTAGAACTTTCTTTTCCAAAGAATTCTTTTTCAAAGAAAAAAATGAATATTTTCTATTAAGTCCACTTGAGTATTTGTTAAAAAATATGTATTTAGACCCATCGAAATTGTTATCACATGCCTTAATGCATACTTTGGTTTTTAAGTTTATATATGTATTTGTTTTTATTTTTATTTTCGTCAAACATCTTGTTTATCCATTTATGTATACACAAGGAGAAAAAGAAAAAAGACAGAAAAAAAAACTTTTGTAATAGAACTTTAACAACTCTTCCTACATTTTTTCATTTTTAATTTATGTTTTATATTTTGCAATCTGAGCCAAAATAATTTCAAACACAAATTAGCACAACATTTGCACTGACACATACATACTCAACTAAATTTTCAGATGAGAAACTTCGAACTGAAAATCGTAACTTAAATGGCACTATACGTAACTAAAAGTCATCTAACATTTTGTGACATTTGACCAATCAGAGTCTCTCAAAACTAAACTGAACTGAATGTTCTTTAACCCGGCCAAATAAAAGCGTGTTTTTGAAAAACAACAAATAATTGGTAACCGATGGTTAGAAAAAGTTAAATAAAATATTTCTTAGTTAATTTCTTTCGGTGTTTATATCAAAAACACAGTGACAAACAAACTTGAGAAGTGTTTTGCTGTTTTATTCGCATCCAGAATCGGAGAGCTCTTCCTCTCCCCGATTACCAATCAAACGACGTTAAAGAAAGCACCACAGATTGAACCGAATGCGAACTAATTTGATTTTTCTTACCATACGAAAACCCCATTAATTTGCGTTTGTCGTCGGAGAGTTCTTTTGATCTCCATAAATAAGCAAATAAATGAACACGCCTACTGTCAATATCTTACAGCTGTCATTTACCTGCCATTTTTTTTCTAGGTATGTCATGTGCAGCACTCGGCGTTTCTCTTGTTGAAAATAAAGTTTTCTTTTTCGGAGGTTTTTATTATAAAAGTTAAATTAAACAATCACTATGGCAAAATCTAAAACCAAATATCAATCAGCAGTAATTTAAAATATTTATACACATTATGTTAGAAGTATTTCATTGTATTATATTTATTCTAGGACATCAAGGACTACAGCTCGTTCAAAACAGTCTTGCTCTATTGCTCGTTCATAGTAATATTTCCTATTTTTACTTTCTTTTTCATGAAATCTTTGGTTCTTGATAATTTATTTGTTATGGAAGAAGTAAAAAGCAATATATATTCGGCTGTTGGGGCAGTGGTTGCCTTACATATTGGACTAGGCTTATATATTTACAGGGCGTACTTTGTGACTACAAGCTCTGAAAAGGATGACTAGTGATTTAAGAATATTAATAACCTTTAATACAGATTCCAGAAATGTAAACTAAGTATTTTTATTTTCAACAAAATAAATGTTAAATTCTTGAGTTCATATTTATGCTTTTATCAGGAAAGTACCACATTGGTAATTATATTTTGTTAAACCAAAGCTTCTTGGATGTAAAACTTGGACAAAATGTTGTGTTAAGGTTTCTGATCTGATTGGCCAGATACAACGCAATGGACTCATCAACAATCTGCAATCGACTACCTACGACCTTACTCTGCAATCCGGTCAACATTAAATATTAACAAATAAGTTTGAGAATTACACAAACAAACAGAAGTATCGTTCTGCATTAAAATAATTCTATATTTTTTCCTTTTAAAGTGACTATAATTTAATTCCGAATTTATGTACAAAGTTCAATGCCGAAATGCGCATACTTTCTATACACAAAAGTTTCTACTCCAAGAGCCTACAGACGTTTTTAGGTGTAAGATTTTTAAACTATATTTGTACAAAAATAAATGTTTGCGATGAAATAGATCTTCCTTCCCTGATACCAACATTTCTTGTTTATAAAAATTAATGTGGTGGCCCCAAAGTATGATTGTAAACATTTTTTATTTGCCAATTTTTTTCACATTGATAGTAGTCTAGTAACCTTGTAGTTTAGTAGGAAGGAGACCTTGCGTCAAATCTGGCAGTTAAGACCATGTTAAGTACAATTTTCGGACCTCGAGCACCAAACTCAACATTGGTAAAAATAAAAAAGCGTGAAATTATGGACTTATTTTCGGTAATTGGCCTTTTTAGTAATGAATGACTAGTTTTTGACTATGAACTATGTTCTATAATTTCACCCCTACAAAATGTTCTTCAATTTGAACCCAATATCATTGCAGTAGACTCGAACAGTTTCCAAGACACAGCTTTTCAAAAAATAGTAGTAAAACAAAAAATCATAAAATAGTAGTAGAAATTAACAGTTGGTATATTAAGAAATTCAGAATGTTTCCCATAGAATGAATCAAATTAGCTGAACGTGTTGATTGGTCTAAAAAAAAGAAAAAAAAAATACCTATTTCACATATAAAAAATAACTTTTCAAAGACAATGGACCCTATCGGGAATCTCCAGGAAATTTTGTTTACCTGGAAATATTTTTGTTCCTCGGATTTTTTTCAGTGATCGTGAATCTTTAAGTTCCCAAATTTTGTACGAGGGCAACATTCCCAGGGAACTTTTATTCACGATAGACCCCAATATAATCTTATGGGTTATTTTAGCCGATAGCTTGCAAATAATTTATTTTTAAACTCACTACTTTGGTTTATACTATTTTTTTGCGAAAATGTTACATAACTAAGCACCCTTTTTGTTTTAAATTTCGATGAGAGAAAACACTGAAATTAGGATAACTTTGGTCCATGTTAACGATAATTTCTCTGCTAATACTAATACTAATGGTAGGAAATTTGTTAAGCACTTTAATTTTATAAAAAAATACTTTTTTCTTGTAACTGCGTTTAAATAATGTACGTAACGTAACGTTTTCTGAATTATCATCAAATCTACAGGTGTTTTGGCTTTGTAACTGACTTTTTTCTTTATTTTTGTTTCCTTCACAGTAAAAAAATAATAAAACGTTATGTTTATTAATTTTTTTTTTCCAAGAAAACTGACCTCAAAGTCAAAAAAATAGCACGAAAAATGAAAAACCTTTGAAAATTAATATCTGAGCAACCAAAAAATATATCGACATTATTTAAACGCAGTTACAAGAAGGAGTATTTAGAGTATTTAAGAGTATCAAGTGCTTAACAAATTTTCTACCACATCTACCGGATTTGACGCAAGGTCTGATGTATATATTTACAGTACTATAGTGTCTGCAGCTAATTTTGAATCTTGGAAAAAAAATGATCTTAACGATTTTTTTCAAATCAAAATGTAGGTATGTTTATGTAACATAGGATGCTTGAAATTATTATAAAATAACTATAGGTGAACTTACGGTTAAAATCACTGTTAAAAACTACAAAATTGACTGCCACAAATACTTAAGAATTCACAAAACATGAAAAATCAACTTACCGTAAGATGAAAAGGCCCGCAAGAATAGATAAGGTCAAACTGGTCAAACTGTTGCAATCTTAGGGACTCTGAGAGTTTTGGAAAAAATTCCAAAGAAAAAAGTTTATTCCCAAAAAAAATAATAAATTAGTCTTTTTTGGTGACTGTGTGACACACTGTATAAAAAGCGCGCGCTTTTTAATATTTTACAAACCTTTTTTAATAATTTGCAGAATTTTGTAAAACATAATTTTGGAAAGAAGAATTTTGGTAAAAGAATTTTGACCCCGGCAGAATTTTGAACCCAACCCGTCCAAAACTCCGTCATTTCTTAACCGATTTACAAAAAAAAAAGCGTTCGCTTTTGAAACTCAGATGTTTTTTCTCAGTTCGTCATTTTCTACTACATTATTAATGTATTAATATTATTTAATTTAAAATTTTAAAATTGTTTCTATTTTTCTAAAAGCTTTACTTTATAATACTTATACGTTTCTCTGGCCAAAACCATGACTGTTTAATATCACAAACTTGGTTGCAGACGGTTTGAAACTGCGTGTTGTGTGTTGGAAAAAAGCCATTTCTTTGTTTTTTTGTTAACTGAGTTCATAAAAAAGAGAAGGTTCTCAATTCGATTGTATACATACATTTTTTTTATTATGTATGTTCGGGCAGTACTTCTTTGTTAATGGACCGATTTATGTGATTTTTGTTGGAAAGAATAATCCGTCAGAAAGGTCCCATAAAAAATTGGCGCGCGAAGTTTCCTTATCTAGAAGCATTCTGTTAGGTCTACATATCACTTTAATAAGAAAAAAGAACCGAATTCAAAATGTAAACATACCTAAAAAAAGAAAAAAAAATCATTTACTTATTACCAATTAATACTTATTTTATTTATGTTAATAACCAACAGTTTATTAATTGTTTTAAAATTATTAAGTCGTTGCCAAAAACAGGAAAATTTAAATTTTAAAACAATTAATAAATAGGTGGTTATTAACTTGAATAAAATAAGTACAAATTGGTAATAAGTAAATTTATTTTTTTCCTTTTTTTAGGTATGTATGTTTTTTTGTGAAGCATCATGCGACAGGTAAAAATTTTGTAATTTTTGTTTTACTCATACTAAAACAATTATAATTTATTGTAATGGGTTATCAACAACTTTTCCGTCTGTGTTCAATATACATATGTATGTCATACGATTTGTTTTTTCAGTATCAGTATCAAATGTATTTATGCAGTTTTTAAGTTTTTTGTTTTAAAAAAATCTATTTAAAAACATTAAAATTCTGTTGAAGTGTCTAAAAAAGCTTGTGAGAACAATAATTTAACAGTATGTATCACATATGTATTTTTATTTTAACAAAAATCAATTTTAAGAAGATTTAATTTCTCTGTATTATGTATGTTATGTAAAAAAAAGAACAATTTAAATATTATTTACATAAAATAAAGATAAACTTTCTTTAACAAATGTACTCATCTTTTGTATCTACTTTATTTTATATCCTACATACATATAAAACAAATAAGAAATATGTATTACATTCATCATTATTCAAAACACTTAACATTAAAGTGATTGAAATACAATATTTGTATTTTTAACAGTTTCGTATTTGCTTATTAGCAATAAAACATTAATGATTTTTTGTACATAGGTAGTATAAAAATATATCTTAAAAAATGTTTTCTGTAACTTTCTAAACTATATTTATGTTAAAATAACTGACAGTTATTTTTTATTTTTTCTTTGACATAATTTCAAGGAGAAATTAAAAATTGAGTTATTCTATAAACTATTATTATTTAAATCAAGTTATATTCTATATAATTTCAGAAGTTAAACCATATTGTGTTGAGTAAAATTAATATTTGGAGAAGAGGATATCGCAGTTACCAAATTTGTATTTGTTCCGTTAATTGAATTAGAACGAGTTATATTATTTACCGACTGTGATCTTTCTATTAAATTGTTTGGTTTCAAAATATTCGAAATTTTATTTTCTTGTTGTATACCTAAATTATTTTGTATCGACTGCAGCGCATCATTTGAAGACGTCAATTCATAAATATCGTTTCTTGACTGCTGACAGCAAACTTTCTGAATACAATCACTTGCGTTGCATTGAACTAAGCATTCTATGGAATCTGGTGATATTATATCTTGAAACTCCGGTTGTATTGTAACAATTGTTATGCCT
Source organism: Meliscaeva auricollis (assembly GCA_948107695.1). Lineage (NCBI taxonomy): Eukaryota > Metazoa > Arthropoda > Insecta > Diptera > Syrphidae > Meliscaeva > Meliscaeva auricollis. Next base: position 209,949 of record OX403619.1, read on the forward strand.
TGGTCTATAAAAAAATTCCTCACGTCATCAATTATTTTCGTATAAAGTTGTTGACTCTTAAATTTAATGTGTACTGTTGACACGAATTTGTTGGAAGTCAATTGCCATATGTGAAGGTCATGATAACTGATGATTTCTGGAAATTTGGTCTCCAAATTCTTTTCAAAGATGTCAATATTAATCGAAGCTGGTATAGTTTGGAGTAGGATCAGACATGATGCTTTCACTAAATTAAAAAAAAATAATAAAGCAACAAGTTTAATACAAAATACATACAGCTGAAGACCCGGCTTAAAATTCGAGTTTAGTATTTTTGAATGATCGTTGCGATTAACTGAGTCAGTCTTTTTTTTATTATTTTTACATTCGTTTACTAAAGTCAAATAATTCGCTAGATTATCAGCTTTACTCTCATAAGAAAAACACTTACTGTTCGGATAGCTTAGCGTAACTAGTACCACACACGAAAATATTGATAAGATGGGATCGATGAATTTGGCTGTGTGGTCATCTTTCGACATATAGACTATTACAGCACAAACAATAACAAAAATCGTACTAGATACATCTCGAAACATTTCAACTAAACTTTGTTTTTCTTTTTTAAACCTTGGATTAGTCTCTTCTAAGTTATTTGCTGCAGGTGACGTAACAATGCCGCATTCGGCTGATTCTTCTTTATTTGTTTTTTCATTGTCCAGAATGACATCTCCATTAGAGGTCATATGTAGAAAACTGCCCTGGTGCATAGTGTACCCACCAATAATAAGATAACAAATGCCATTTAATATTAGACCCATAAATCCCAGAATGATAACCGGCACTGGAAGGTGCATCGTATCTTGGTGGTCGATGTGAATCAAAGTCTGAAGAGCTTCTACTAAAAGTGAAAACGAAAGAGAAGCCAAAAAGATGCATACTATCAACATCGTTAAAACATCTATTCTAGCCCAGCCAAATGTGTTTCGGAGCTTTCTTTCACGAATTTCAATATTCCGTAAGGATTTTTCTTCAACACTCAAATTTACACATGCAAATTTGTCCCCTGCGTTCCTATCATTTAAAATTGAATTTCTTGAAAAATTGTAATCCATGTTGTCATCCCAGGTTGAATTGTGGTTGTGCTTAAATGAAAATAGTAAAAAATAAGTTTTGAATTCGACAAATTAAAGTCTAATTTAAAGCAGATTACGAAATAAACACAGAAAATATGGTTGCTTTGTTTACATGAGATCATTTGCGGTCATATTGACGTCATATTGCGCATGTAAATATTTTACTCTGCATTTGTGTACACTTTCTGATTTGTGTCATCTGTCAAAATTATGATCAAAATTATGTATCAAAATTTAAATCGTATCTAGATATCACCTGTCTCTGTTTTCAAGAAAGTATGTGATATTAATGGCGTTTTTAATTGGCAATCTGGAAGCAAAAAAAAGCAATCTGAAAGCGTTCAATTGGGCAAAACTGACAGTTCTGATTCTGAAAAAAAGAGAATTTCTCTTCTGATTTTAAAAACAGAATCAGAAGCAGAATCACTCACACATTCAAAGATTAAATGTCAGATGTCACACTTGACAAATGTCATATTTTTTTTTTCATATTTGTTTGGAAATTATACCAGCAGTGAAGTGATTTCTTGAAATTGAAAAAAAATATTATATAAAATATAACCAAATGGATAATAATATTAAAAATATTTTAACAAGTGTTCCTAGTTTGTTAGAAACATTATTGGAGTCGTCTTCCTCATCTTCTTCATCGAGTGATGACGATGTCAAACTCCACCAATACATTCACACCAAACTTCAGATTCTTCGGAATAAAAAAAACGGTTCATAACACACTTGCCCTGCAAATATGCATTTTGAATTTATGAAACTTTGACATTCATCATTGGCATTTATAAAAGTTTTGCATTCGTCAGACTTTTGCAACCACGCATTTATAGTCTAAGAGCTGGGAGCAGATTTCTTGCTTCATATTAAAAGTATAATTAGACTCGGTCACAGTGATAATGAAACTGTTGGTCTGCCATGTATGTGGCGCGTTGCTGAACAAATATGGAATAACAATGCAGTTTCATAAATAATTATGTTACAAAAAAAATTGTTGTCACTCCAATAGTAAACTACAATTTTCTGATATCAAAAAGTTTGGTGAAGGTGAGTTTGATTGCTATATTCAAAAGGAAATATGCACTCGAAAACTCATACTTTAACTGACTTCAACTGCATATTTTAAGCAGATAGCTCCATGTACATTTTCATAAACCAAACTTGTTGGTATCAGGGAAAGACGGTCTATTGTAGTGGCAACAATTGTTTGTTTTTTGTTATCATAATTACTTAAAAAACTGCATTGTTGCTGCACATTTTCTTGGAAACGCTGGGCAGTCTGGCGGTCTCGTCATCACTGTGACTGGGCCTGATTATAATTTTAATATGAATCGGTTACCTCTCGCTCAACAAATCTGCTCCTGGTTCTCGGTCTATTATGAAAGCACCTATTTTATCAACCTACATACATATATAATCAGAACTTACAAATCATGTCGTATGTATGAATGTAGAGTAGTAGTGCTAGTAGTGTAGTGCAAAAGGTTCACAAATAAAACCTTACAAAAATTCTTTTTTTTTCTTTTGAAAAGAAGAAGATCGAAGTAAGATCTATTATTTGACTGGTACTTACTTATATGTGAATTTTTGATCATATGATTGAAATTTAAAGTTTTATGTTTTATTGGGCTTGAATGATCTTTATTTTTGGATGCAATTAATGAAACACTAATTCATCTTATTGTTACCCTACGTTTCGCCGGTTTCTTTCCAGCTTCCTCAGCGGATTTTTTTATATTTAACTAATATAACCAAAAATACAATAATTACAAGTTAGATTGATAAGGAGCATATTTAAATTTTTGTGTAAGAACTTACTTTTAGTGGTGAAAATTAAATTTTAGTACATTTTTTTTATTGTTGTTAATTGAATTTAAAAAAATTTTAAATAAAGAATTTAATAAACTGACATGAAAAACTAAACAAAACACTACAACAAAAACTTAGAGCTATTATCACAATTTATTATCACAGACCTTAATTTATGGCAACACTGTATGCGCAGCTTACTTATGTTTTATGTACATTCATAGATTTTTTAAAACCACAAATCTGCATTGCAAATTTTATCATTTTTATGTGCAGATTTTGTATATAAAAAGTCTTTTGAAAAATATATTTTTTTTTCAGCAAGCCCTCTACTTCTCGCTGTCCTTAAAAAAAAAAAAATCTTATCTTTCTGTTTTTTTTTTTTTTTTAATACTTCGCAACTAAATTTAAATATTTAAATCTACGCTAAACAAATTGAAACAACTCTCAAGTGCATTATGTACGAGTTAGAGCATTTTGTATTTTCATACATAGATCATAGATGCATGATATATGAAGGTTAGTATGAAAGAACAACCGAATTCACTATTTTAATTTTTAAGGCTATAGTATTGTTGAAGGATATATGAAAATAATAATTGCGACTTACCTTCATCGTAATTATACACCCAGTTAATGCAAATATATTGCACAACATATGGTAGGAAGACATGAGTAAGGTCAGCCCATGTGTCATATGACTTAGAACCATCTGAAGACTGAAGTAACATATTGATAGTATTAAAACTATATACAATTGAGCTGGCCGAAAGTGTTGCAATAAATCCTTTATCGCCATTTTTGATTATGTATTTTTTCCTTTTAGTCTTCAAGCGCAATCTTTGAAATCGGATACTGAAAATTTAAAAAAGGTTTATTGTAGTGCAAATATTTTTTTTAATTTGTTTCGTATACAAATCCATTAACATTAAAAAAAAAAGAATACTAACTTGATCTAAGATAAATCATATCACCTGTTCTATAACTGCATATGGTGCAACAAAAACTTCAAAACTTTCGCACGTGTATTTTTAGAAGTTATAAGATAAAAACTGAAAATAGTGCGAAAATTTCGAATTTCCAAAATAATCAGCGATCTACAATTTTTTGCGACCTAAAACTTTTTAATTATGTTTTACTACTGGTCTAAAAGGAAATTTGATTTTCGAATTAATTTGCAAAAGGCTCAATATAATTTGAAAAACCTGATTCATCAAATGTGATGAATGATTAATATTTCTAAACTAAAAGACTCATAAAAAAGCGAAATAAAGTTACTTTGAGTTGTTCACATTTTACGGGTAATTTGGTTTAGGTTACTAAACATTAAACGTGTATTATTCAAAAATCACATCGTACGCATTTAAATTTTTCATTATTGTTGCGTGATTTAAATGCTTTAAACATTGAATAAGCATAATAATGTATATACATACATACATACATACATGTACACAATCGTGGCATTTTAATGATGATCATATTAGCCAATTATTTCTGGCTTTTATATTTTATTTTTCTTGAAAGCAAGGTTCAACGTGCAATTTATGCACTGGTTGTTACGAAATAGCAAATAACGTTTGGGTATATGTATGTTTACCAACAACGTTATTCATTATCAGAAGAATTTAAAGTATAAACTATTTATTAAATAAATCTTGATTCTAATGAATATCAGATTATTTTTGAAGTTTTTATCAATCTAACATTATTTTTACAGGGCGTTTTGGCACTTGTTGCATAAAGTTCTTTACCACTAAAATGATCATGAAAATTGAAAGCTTTATACCGAATTTTATTTATGTACCATTATTTTAAAAAGCTTTACGCTAATATTTGACTTGTAATTTCATTTTATAAAAGTGATAATAACTTTTCTTATCTTCGTCGTTGTGAGTTATTTTTGATTTTATTCGATCCACCATTAAAAAATACCTTTAACCTTTAACTGATCTCGTAAGGCCGGATTGTATTAATATAAATTCTACAGTTTAATAAACCTTCACATTATTTAAATGGGGATTTTGGGGGACTTAGGCCCAACTATAGAACGTGACATTCTGCGTCGATACCAATGAAAAAATTTAATTTTGTACCTTCATCATATACTAAATTTCCTATATTTCTGATCTAATTGCAATTGCGTCATGTTAGTGCCACTATTTTCGATTTTCGATTTTCCTAAAATTTAAATTTTCAAATTTAAATGTTTTAACATGAGTAAAGTAGGACTAAAGTAATTCTTTCCAACCAGTGTTCCAAGTTCGTGCTTATTCTTTAATGTTTCTATGTATTTTTATATGTATTGTTGAATTACATATATTGTATTAATTTGTCTATTGTATTAATTTAATTATTTAATTCTTTGTATTGCGCGTGTGTTAGTTATATTTTTGATTACTAACCACTAACAATTGCACTAATGATGAGCCTCTGATCTCTGATTGTGTGTTGTAAAGCTTGCTCTAACCACAACAAAGAATCTGAAGTGTTAAAATACTTACATATATGTAAGCAAAAAAAAAAGAATGCCACATTTTTGGCTCTAAGAAAAAATTGTCAATTGATTTTTTTTAAACTTTATCAATTCTAAATTGAATTCTTGATTCCTTCTAGAGTTATTGTGAACGAAAAAAAGTGTCATGAACGTACGAACGTACATGCTTACACTTCACACACCCGCAATCGTAGACGTCTTTCAAAAAACGACGGATTTCAAGTTCTTAGTTAATTTTTATTCCCATGCAAACAATTTTTTTGAAATCGAATTATTTAAATTATCATATCAAAAAAGCAAAGGCTGCTTTCGGAATGCTGTCAAAAATATGGAGAAGCAACGCTTTAAGCTTAAAGACCAAGCTGAGACTGTTCCGCTCCAATGTTGAATCCGTGCTTCTGTATGGGTGCAGCACTTGGAAAATCTTAACAACTGTCACAAGCAAGCTGCATTCGTATTTCCAATGAAGAACTTTATAGAAGAACGGGTCAAGAATCCATTGACAGTAATATTCGCAGACGTAAGTGGCATTGGATTGGTCATACGCTTCGAAAAGGCAACGATTGCATTGCTGGCCAAGCGATGCAATGGAACCCACTCACACAGTCAGGTAGAGGGTCGGGTCGGCCGAGAAGCACATGGCGCAGGACAGTCGAAAATGAATCTGCACAGCTGGGGAAGAGTTTGAGAGAACTACGTTATATTTCCAGAAACCGTACACTATGGCGCGTAGGAGTAGTGGAGGCCCTATGCCCCTTAAGAGGATCACAACGGACTTTTTAAGGTCTGAGGACCTAAGTAAGTAAGTAAGTAATTATCTAAATTTAGATCTAGAAAACAAAGTATTATATGTATGTAGGTACAAGGTTGTGTAGATATATGTAAGTCAACAAAGTTTACTTGTGTTTTATAATGCAATTAATAATACAAGATTTTGTACGCAGGTATTCATTTATTAAAATTATTGTTTTAAATTAGTAATAGCAGTATTCTTTTTTTTGCGATTAACATGAAAAATGAGCAGCTGTACTGGGTATAACTGACTCAATAACGCTGTGTCGTTTTCGTTTGATGAGTGTTGTAAGTACAGTGTAAATGTAGTGCATCGTGTGTATGATTATAACCGTCGCAGATGAAAATCGTAGGTTCCTAAGGTCATTCTAAGTCGAAAAACATAAGAGGCAATTTTTTTCGTTTTCGCTTCGTTTTCGAGTTAAAACAGTCTCATGATTTTGGCTCTATTTTCTTTTAACTGCGCTTTGAAAAACCACGAAGAAGTTCTGTGGGCTGAAATTCTCAGGATGATGCGCTCTCTTGAGTACCCAAACAGGGTTTGTGGGTGAAAACTCTTACGAATTTTTACAAAAATTCTATTTTCGTCAGTACCCAAAGACACCGAATATGTCAAGGTTTTTTGATGCACCATGCTACACAAATGTTTTTATTTTTTTTATGCTCTTTCAATAACTGACAACCGAGAACCGAGTTAAAACAGTCTAATGATTTTGCCTCTATTTTCTTTTAACTGCGCTTTGAAAAACCACGAAGAAGTTCTGTGGGCTGAAATTCTCAAGATGATGCGCTCTCTTGAGTACCCAAACAGGGTTTGTGGGTGAAAACTCTTACGAATTTTTACAAAAATTCTATTTTCGTCAGTACCCAAAGACACCGAATATGTCAAGGTTTTTTGATGCACTATGCTACACAAATGTTTTTATTTTTTTTTATTCTCTTTCAATAACTGACAACCGAGAACTTGCGATTTTAATTTTCACACATTTTATTTTTAATTCTCAGTTGTCATGCTGAGACTACTTATTACTCTAATATAATATCTTACAGGTGTATTATAGATTATATATTTCTGCTTTCGATTAATCTTCCATTTTTCCCAGATTTAAGTCAACATTATTATTTTTATCTATTTTATACAGGTACGTATGATGTTATGTATTTAGGCCTTATGGATGATTTTTTTTAATTTATCACGGAAGTCCATTAAAGCCTCTATTATTGTCGCATATTAAAGCACATAAATATGCATATTATAATTAATTATACACTTTGTTGTAAATTGTGAGCTCTTGGTATTATTAAAAAATCCTGATCACAATGGGCCATATTCTAAGTCGTTACTGTCGTTACTTAGAAATACTCCGGTTTATCATATTCAATTAATATAGGATAAACCCCAGTCTAATATAAACTGGTGTTCAAAAACGACTATGAATAGGTACGCCCCAATAAGTTTTACAATAATCGTTCGGGTGCACGTTAATTTGAAATTAAATTTGATATTGACTCACTATCATTGACTTCACTTCTTTACTTATTTAAATTTTACACACAAACCCGAATATTGCAAAAAACATCGAGACATGACTTACAAAATGATTAAAGCAAATACATAGGTATGTACTCGCAAGTTTAAATTGAAAAAGTAACTCACCTAAAAAATTAATACTTTGGGTCTATTTTTGATCTTATTGACGGTTCTGTATATTGGTTCAGTTTTTGTTATTATCGTTTTGTTTATTTTTCTTTTTTAAAATAAGTGTGTTTTAGATTATCTATTGTACGTATATAGGTATGTAATATGAATAAGACTTTAGTTAAAACCATCCACACTTTGTCAATAAAACATTTTTATTAGATTAATATTTTTTTATAACAATACAAATAACAAATTTTTTTTCGTGGAGATACTTTTGATATAGTTAAACAATCACATTCCCACCGTTTGTTATACAATATACCGTAAAAGTACAATCATTTATAAGCCATATTCGCTTCTCCCCCATTTCTCTTTCAATTTATGACGACACAAACGGCAAGTTATAAAACGAATTGAATTTAATTAAAATGTAGCAGTTATTTGCCACTTAGTTATGTTAAACAGCTTAACTAACATAATATAAACTTAATTCTTGTAAGCAGCATGGTCTATTTTCTTTTTTATTTGTAATAGGTACATGGAAATTTTAATTTGTTTTTAATTTGTAACTTAAGCCACGAAATCTCTATTTCACTGTTCATTGATTCGTATAATTTTTATTACACGCACCGCACCGCCTACAACATTTGTGTTATTTTGGTCAAACGAACTCGCAAACTGAAAATGAAAACGAAAGCGACTGATCGCTGTCGTCGTCATTTTGTGTTTTTTATTTTGTTGATATTAAAATGTATTAAATGATAAGGGGATAAGGCAAGGCAACAGGGTAAGAATCATGTGCGTAGACCTCTTTGTGATAAAAATATCAATCGATGTGCCAAGAGTGCCAACCTATTCAGCACATAAGAAATTGTGGAGTGGTATAAAAAATTTAGTTTAAATTAAGTCTCTTGAAAGAAAAACTACTTTTAAGAAATGAATAGTTGAATTTTTTTTAGATAGTATAAATTGGCAGGATATCTTTATTGAGTCTAAAGTTATTAAAAGAATGCTCTTATCACCCACACTTAAAAAATTAAATTGATATACAGTCTAGTAAAAATACAAAAAAAAATGTTTGAAAAATCTAATCTAAATACTTCACAATTACATTCACAGTATGTGAGAGTCCAGGAAAACAATCGAAATTGTGATCTCCTTCAGAACAGGTCACAACTGACAAATTATTTCTTCGACTTACAAGCAAAACTAAAAAATCGTAGGTACACATTTTTTATCTAAAGCTGGTCCTTTTTGAACTTATTCTAGTAAACTGACAACTGCCCTGCATAGTTAGCATAGTTCTAGGTAAAATATCAGAAAAGCATATGTTACAGAATTTTCTACTTTCTTTTTTAGTCCACTTGCCATAAATACCATTTTGGTTTAAATCATGGGAGTATATTTAGCTTTTTTCTTTCTTTTTCTATAATGCAAATTTGTCTTTTATTTATTTTAATTTTTTTCATGATGATAACTGTCGTAACTATGAATTAAATTGTAAATTTTTGATTTTATTTCAATTCATTCAATCTAATTGTTAATTATGTAAGAACAAAGGTTCACCCAATCCACACTTTTATACTTTTACACATATTTTTTTTTAAATTTTGAAGGGGCATTCAAAACTAATAAAATAAATTGTTTCTAATCTAATCTAATAGAATTTGTGTTTAATGCAGATAATAATTAAAGTTTACCAATTGAAGATACATTTTAATATACTGCATTTTCAATTTTATTTATACTAAAAAAATCAAAACAGAAAACTGTGTTTCTTTAAATAGTTATCATAAAAGTATTTGGTATTCGAAATAAAAAATCAATAAAAATTGAATTTAAACTGTTTTTTTTTTTTTAATTAAAGCTGCTAAATTAACATATGTACCTAAATTTGGTAAGAAATTTGTATTTATTGTTTAGCGCATTTTTTTAAGGTACGCTTTGGTGTGTTTTTATTTTTGAAATTTTCGTGAATGAGCATTAGCTTGTTTCACAGATAATTTCTCATACAAATTTTCAATTCGAAATGAGATAATTTCCAGCTCAATTGCAAGAATTTAAATCGGATGATGCATGACAAATAAATTACTGCATTATGAAAAAATTGACAATTTTCATATTTTAGCCCAGAAAGCACCCAATAGGTTATAGGTCGAATAAAGTACTTTCTGGGCTAAAACAGACTTTCGCACAAACATTTTTCATTATTCTTAATAAAATGAGTAAAATTAAAAATAAATTGTAATATTAAATAAAAAATTAATAAAAACTACTTTTGAGCTAATTTTGGTAAGAAAATTGTCCCAAATTAGCTTAATAAGGTAATCTTCTTGATTTAAGTTGGTACATTTTTCTCTGTTTGAAAGCTAATGTCAAAAAAGATAAAGAGTAGCTTTCCAAAATATTTTTTCATTATTCTTAATAAACAAACTGTGTGAAATTAAAAATAAATTGTTATTTTAAATAAAAAATTAATAAAAATGAATAAAAACTACTTTTGAGCTAATGTTGGTAAGAAATAATGTCACAAATTAGCTCAGATTTTTTTTTTATTTTTAATTATTTTTTTATATATAAAATTTGAATTTATTTTTTATTTGACTCAGTCTTTTTTTTCTAGGATAATTAAAAATATTTTTTATTTTTCTTATGCAATAAAATTCATGTTTTTTTTTTAATATACTGGGTTTTCATAATAAGCAGTAAGTTATCCACCCCTATTATTGAATCTGACGAATGCGTTGCTGTGGGCTTCGCAGTTATTTCAGCCGTATTTTCTCCTGTAAAACTCACAGATGAGGAAGTGTGTTAATGGAAATGGTAAGGTAAATCCTCGTATTGATAATCTCTCTTTTTTCATGAACCTCGTATTGATAATATAGTTCATCTAGCAAGATAATAATTGCTTTAAATGCTAACGCGAGCCCTGTGAATCACACTGACTCCCCGGGAGTAAAGTATTTGCGAAGTTCGAAAATAGCTTAAAAAAATAACAACGATAAAAATTGGGTTTGATAAAAAAAACAAATACAATTACGTTCGCTCGTTGTTGCATGCAACGATTCGACCTCAGTTTCTACTGATGTCTGATGAAAGTTCATAACACATCTCTACAATACGACAAAATCTGTCTTTGTCGCTTCTCTTTCGACCAAAAATAGGAAAAAAAAAGATAACGGTAAATCTTAGTAGAAGAATGTAAGCAAACAACGCGTATCATATTCAGTATTTTTGCAAAAAAGTGTATATTTTCTTTATATTAACAGTTTTATTTTATTATTTTGTTAATTTTTAGTTGATAGCCAAGTGATTTAGCACTAAATATTCTTTAATTTCAATTTTTGAGCTACTTACTTTCTTCTAACTAGAGAGCTGCCATTTTTTTTGTCATTCATTTTTTTTTTTTTTATTTTTGCCTGACGTCTGGGGTAAGCCCAATTCTTACGGCAGTGGTATGAATTTTTGTACGCTAAAGGTGGAACTATAATAGACGGATCCCAACAAAAAAATCAAAAAATCCTAGTACAGATTTTTTTCCGACTTTCGATTTTAAGCAAGATTCACACCTACTTGCTCACGCACTTTCACACACACTTTTCTATTTGACATTCATCTGAACATTTGCTGTTGTTAATTTTTGCACACAATCACAAAGCAGATTTCATTTTCCATTTGCCACCTAAAATTTGGAAATTTCAGATATATCTTGCATTTGTGATTAGAAAACAACAAAAAAACAACTTCAAATTATCAAATACAGGGGCATGTGAAAAGGTGTTCAAGCATATACGTTCTTCATAATCACGATTTTATTCTTAGATCAAAACCTGGGGCCGAATCACCTCATACGAAAAAGTACGAACGTAAACGGATTTTCGTTATCTATCTCTAGATATACAAATAGCAGTTGTTTATTTTTTCGCGTCAGAAATCTCTTCCAAAATGTACATGAAGGATGAAGCTGACATCTGAGCTATTTTATCCCACTTAAAGAGCTAAACATCGCTCATCGCTTAGCGACGTCGCTGACATTTATGTCAGTTTCGTCGCGCGAAAAAGTTAAAAACATTTAAACTTATGGGCGAATCACTGAGCGATGAGCGACGTCATTCTGTTGCCCATGGGCGATGTCCATACAAATTGCATCTGTCAGCGAAGTCACTGAGCGACGAGCGATGCATTCTCTGTTCAGAAATAAGTGTCAACAAAAAATTCTCTTTGTGGAACTCGCCTAGTATACATATATGTAATGCAATAAATTTCACTGTCAAAACTGTTTTTTGTTGTGGAGAAAGAATAGTGCAATAATTTATTAAAATAATAAACATACAAAAAATACAATTCTTTCGTTTCAATTTTATAAATACATTTATATATATACGGCATTTATAAGTTAGTTGTAAATTTATTGCACATTTTTATCAAACATTCCACAAAATAGGATTTAAAGTCTTCATTTCCATAGATAAAAAATTGGTAGAAATATAATGAAAAGAATGTGAAATAATTTAGTTTTTTTTTCTATCAAAAATTATTACTTTACTTAAATAATGTTATAATCTTTATTGCTGTTAATGTTCTTGTTGATATTCTATGTAATACAGCAGATTTTTTTTTTTTCCTAACAGCTTTCATATTAGGTATTTGATTGGATTTCTACATTTAAAAAAATGTTTTCTACCACGGCTTCTGCAAAACATTGCTGCTTACATGGAGTTCTGCGAGTAGGTGATCAACGAAATTTTAATTTTTCTCTCCGACACGACGATGTTTTCTTAGTTTGCGATACATTTTGGAAAGAAGAATCTTTAATTGTGCCACTTTCTGAAAGCGGGTCAAACCTTACAGAAGTATTTATTTGTGTCCTTAAGTCATTGTCATATTATTTAACACATATCATCTTCTTAGAGCTTTACTATCTTAAACAGTGCACAATTCCTGGAGAAGGTCCGAAATAATTGTCTTAATATTGAAATCTCAAAAATGAATGATAATTTAAACTTTGAAGTACTTGGGTTTTTGCGTTTGCCACTACAGCAGTTTTTTATTGCTTATCGCGATGCTTCTCTGACAAACCGTCTTAACGACGGAAATGTATGTATTTCCTAGTTTTAATAAAAACAATCTTAATACCTTGTAGCTCTTATAGTTTCCAGTCATATCCACAAACAAATGGGTGCCAGTTTTAAGCTCAAAATCTGGTGAACAAATTGGTGAACTAGAATGTCTTTTAGCAATGGGGACAGAGAAACAGATTGCAAATATGAAAAATGAAAGAATATGTACAAATAAAACAGCAAACATTAAATCAACCTCCCAGCAACATGTATGCAAATACGGTTCTACAAATAATTCGTATCAAAATCCAACAAGTTTGCCTGTAAAATCAAAAGTAAGCAAAACTTCGGACCTTTTAAATTTACTTCAGAAGTCACTGGCTGCAACATCTGATATTAGAAATGCACAACCAGGTATACAAATAGCAAAGGAAGACAATTTATTCAAGTTTCGTCTAGAGATCAAGAGCGCCAGAAATCTTCCACTTACCCAGTCTCTTAAACTAAAGAAAAAACTCAACCGATCTACTGTTCCTAAAGAAAGTCAAAGCACAAGTGTTCAAACGGGCGAAGAGCCAAGTACATACGTTACATTTCAAGCTAAAGAGGAGGACAGCCCTATGGTGAAATCTCACGAAGGCATGGTATATTCGACTGCTGTGATGGAAAAGAACTGTAATCCAGTTTGGAACGTATTATTCTGCGTCTCTGGATCTGTTAAATACCTATTGAATGTAAGTATTCACACCCTTCAACATCAGAAACATATAATGTAGATATCTTTCCTGTTTCAGAAAAACGAACGACTTATTCTCAAAGTTTGGAAAAAAGTTGGCAAAAGTACAACTCATGGTCAAAAGCTACCATGTCCCATGGAAGATGCAATTATTGGTTTTGCATCAATAGATTTTTCCGATTTGTTACAAAATGCATCCCAACTAAATGGCTGGTTTGATATTGTAGACTTTAGTGGACATATCAATGGTCAAATAAATGTTGTTGCAAATCTAGTTGACGATGTCAATAAAATCAAAGAACTGTTGCGTAACAACCAAGTAGATAACTTACTTGATACTTTTGAATCCAGCCTAGATATAAATAATATGAATCTTTGCCGTGCAATCAAAAGAAAATTCACAGAACTTGAGGAAATTTCAGAAAGATTGCGGGTTCGCTTGTTGGATGTGACGGATAATACCGATAATTGCAAAGCTTCACAGGACATAAGTGATGAGCAGTTGGAGGAATTTGAGCACGATTTAAACACAACAGCATGCGAAGATGAAAATAAATATTAAAAATTGATTTTTTCTATAGGATAACCAAAGCCTGTACAAATATCGAAAATGAGTACTTAATATTTTTTTTCCATAAAAACACGATTTTTATTTTGTATTTATAATTGTCGATTGAAAATAAAGAAGATTCTTCACACGATAGAGGATTTGTTGTTTATGTGGAGGTTAAAAATTTCATGGTTAATTTAAGAAGGAAAAAAATCGGGTGCATATCCTCAGGATCTTCCTTTCAAACAGTTGGAGGTCCTTCATGGCTGTTTTTGATATAGTGTACCACACTGAAAAGCTGTAGTTGATGACTGGTCTAAGGATCTGCTTGTATATTAACAGTATAGTTGGTTGTCTGAGTCCGATTCTTCGTAGCTCATGTCAAAAATCTCCCAAAAATCGTACGATATGCTTTAGTGTAAATCTTATTTCTTAAGTTAATATTAGTCCTATTGTAAATATTAAACTTGGTAAAAATTGAATTGAAAAAGTTAATTAAAGTAGATTTGTCTTTCTCTGATGAATTGGAATTATGTCGCGTTTTTAATTCCAAACAACAATAGAAAGTTGAAAAATGCCAAACTTAAGAATTTGAAATCAGGAGCCAGGACGCATGTGCCTATGAAACTGCGTTCTCAGATTTCGGTAATCACTCCACTACCAAATAGTAGACAGCTTATTTTGGGAATGTAAAGCAGATATGTATAACGAAAATGTGAGTATGCATTTCTGTAGGTTCATCTTGATACCTAGATAAAAACTATTCTAGGTTTATTTTGGCCCCTATTATAAAAAGTATAACGCAATGGGTTTTGTGAAATATTTTATTACCGCTTTAAATAAGCATTTCCAAATGTTTTACATCGTTTAACCAAAAAGCCTCATCTCTTCACGTGGATTTAGAGTTTTTGGTGGAGAAGGTGTTTCGAATTCACCTAATTCAGCATCATAGTACAAAGCAGCTCTATATGGTCTTAGTTCCCATGGCACTTGACTTTCCATTGTGGTCAACTGTACACCTAGATCCTCGAGTGTAGGTACGCCGCTCAAGACATTGTCAGTCACACATTCGCGCTCAATGCGTTCCATATGAAGTTCGCCAATAGGGTTTCCGGGACAAATAAGTTCTGTCATTTTTGCTTTCATGATAAAAGTTGGGTCGAAACGCATATCGTACCGCAAATATCCCCACCATTTTTCATCCTTTCGCATCACCCGATGGAACCAGTCAACTAAATCGCTCAGGAGATAGCGTTTGGGTCTAAATATTTATAAATTAATTTGATGGCAAAAATATAAATTTAATAGCTTGCAACACACCCTACTGCTTGATAGACTTTTCCTGCAGTATCCGGATCTCTAGCACAATTAACAATTGCTTGAGCAATGTCACTTACATAAACGGGCTGTTTCACAGTGCGCTCCCCTTTGTGCCAAAGAGGCAAAGCACGGAATTGGCGTCGCCAGATATGAGCGTAGTATCGCAAGAATCTGTCTTCTGAGCCGTAAATATCAGAAGGACGAATAATGGTAGCGTCGGGGAATTCTTCCCTTACTGCCAATTCGCCAAAATATTTGCTCCTTAAAAAATTACTTCCATTCTTGAGAATATGACCTTTTGGATCAGGTTCAGCATTAAGTGCAGAAAGATGAATAAGGCGTTCAACTCCCATTTCCTTTGAAATCCTATCAAAAAACTAAAATTGCATTTTCAAGAATATTTGAAGTAATTATACCTGGCAATGTTCCTGGCTCCAGTAACATGCACATCTTCGAACTTATAGTTTTTGGTTTCGAATTCACGGCCGACTAAATTAATAACAACGTTGGAATACTTCACAGCCTCACGAATTGATTTTTCATCTTTCAAGTTGTAGAAATGGAAAAGAACTTGTCCCAAATCACCCGAGACTTTTAGACGAATAGCTTCACCGTAGTCAGCTCGATATGGAAGAATCATCTGCGAACCAACTTTTCCAAGTTTGTTGCAGACATATCGACCGACAAATCCAGTACATCCAAACACAGTTGCAACAATGCCATTGAAACTGCTACGACCTCCCGTGCCTCTTTTAATGGACGAAAGATTGGTTGTTTTCAATGGTCGTGGGTTGTCGGTGGAGTAAGACGAATGAAGGACCAAAACTCCTAGTGGTCTTATATGAATTTCTGGAAGTGCACGATTGTATATTATTATGTATGTAATCTGTAACCTCAAATTTGACACAATTACGCAATGAGCGTCTTCTACCCTATGTTAAAAATCAGAAGAAAAATAATTACTTACTTGCAGCAACGGAGTTTTTCACCAACATTAACGATGCCATGGTTAAGGGCCTTCTTTGCAGCAGAAATTGTTCTTTTAATGTGTTATCCTAAAATATTTCTAGTATATTGAAAAACTATTTGTTTTGAAAGAAGAGCAATTCAATGTCGGAAAGAAACTTTTCTACTACCTTTCCACTTTTCCAGCTGTCAAAAGATACACGGTAGTGAACAACTATCAACTGCAGTCGATTAGCCTAGTTCACGTTTTTGAATTTTCAAAGCATTGGCCGCGTTCACAAACAAATCTAAAGCTATCCAGATACCTTTCTGTTGTTGTAATCCTATGTTAACTAACAGCTGACGGAAAAAGATTCACAAATATACTGGTAGCGGAGGTATCTTGGATAGGCTATCCTATGCGAAAGTGAACACGGCCATTGCATACCGCAAAAAAAACTGAAATCTAATTTGTTTTGTCTATAATTAGGGGTGCACATGGGCGAGTATGCTCAACAACATGCTCGCGAGCATGGCTCGACAGAAATCAAAAAGTTTTGATTTCCAGCCAACATGTTGTATTTCCTTTCATATGCAAGAGCATCCGATGTTGTCGAGCTATGCTCGCGAGCATGAATGAACTGAGTAGGTACCTTCTGATGAAAAACACACAGCTACAAATGTCGCACCTGCGTTGCAAGAATTTTTTTTATAATATGCGTGCACTCATAGGAATATGATGTATTACTAGACTTCCCTTGAAATGATTTAAGGGCCACTTATTTATTTACCGTTAAGTATAAACTACATATCTAATGCTTCAAATGGAATTACTTAAATCTATAATCACCCCTATTACAGAATCCGACGAATGCCTTGTATCGGGATTCGCACTTATTTCAGCCATATTTTCTATTGTAGAGCTCGCAGGTGAGAATTTTAGTGGAAATAGTAAGGTAGTTCCACGTAGTCCAAGAAACGATTTAGCTTGTAGGTATAAGGTTCAATTTTTCCTATTCGGCAAGCTAGAGCTTGCATGAAGTTAAATTAAACCTAGTAATGCAAGTAATCCATCTTGAAGTAAAAAAGAGTTCCTAGGAAGCTTTGCATATAGTAGGTAAGAAGGGCTCTTTAAGACCTGTTTTAAGAGGTACATCATTGAAGGGAGCCATAACATCCATTCTTTTCTTAGATAAGCTATTGCTTGTGTAAGAAAAACCTCTTTAAAATCTGTTAGAAGAGGTGCATCTTTGACACGAACCATTATTCATTTATTTCCACTGCTCAATAATAAAGAGTTTTGTCTAGTTGTTGAGTGCTTGGTTGGTTTAGAGCGCCCGTATGTGGCCAGTTAGTTAGATATAAGTTATGGATAAGTAGGCTAGTTTTTATGAATTTTTGTCTAGCTTTATAAGTTGAAGAAAAAAAAAAAAAAAGCAAAAGTGCTTGGTTGGTATGCGTAGATGCCTGGGATCGAATCCCAGCCCGGGACATTGAGGTAAAATGAGTTCTTTTTCAAATTTAATAAAATTCTTATCACTTCAGAATAACAACAAAAGCAGTGAAAGACACTGCTCCCCTGCTTAGTATCATCATAGGATTTGGAGCAGTGCGTATGAAAAGTCTTATCCGCCAAAATTCTTTAAAAAAAAATAAAATCCATAAAATCTACTCTCACCTGAGTTGTGTTATCTTGACATTGACACCCAAAAATTAATTCTTCTACATGAAAGCGACTTTAAACCGATCAATGGCTATTATAAGATGGAAGGAATCAGACCAGTTCAGCTTTCGAGGCGCATATTTCGTGAATCTTTTTTGAATTCCCTCAATACGTTCATATCTTTATTAAATAGAGGATACCATCAACACAACTGTATTCCAGAAATGAATAGACACTTCAGAGTATAAGACCTCCAAAATCAGAAAAATTCTTAAACACAAATCAAGTTATAAAAAAGGTGATTGCGCACACAAGTGTAAACAAATTAAAAAACGTCAATTATTTCCAACAGTCAGGGTTCAAGAACAACGACTCGAACATAAGCTCAGATGGTCGTTTTTGAACCCGCGGCGGATTGAAAACGCTGTAAGAAATGTACATTCCGTCCCGTTTCTCCGTAAACCTCGTACCTACCTAACTAAATTTTCTTACAAGATTTTGTTAAATATTAAACACCGCTTAAAAACTATGAGTAGGAAAATGAAATAGGTAGTACAAATTGTGAAATAACCTCATTAATGTATTTCACAGTTAATCCGATTTGTTTTTATTCAATATGGAGAAAAACTTAATTTTTTTAAAAGAACATTATAAAATTTGCTCTGCAGATACTGGTTCACGCCGAAACGTGACGATTTCCTAATGTTTTAAGAACTTAAGTTCCTTTGCTATCACATTCACCAATAAAATCTGTACTTCTTTAAAGTTGGAAATTAATGCGTTTATATTGTCGAATAAATCAATTCAATTCTATTCTTTTCGCAATAAATAAAAATAATATCAACGAAAGTTTTTATTTTTTTTTTCAGTGCAATGTTTGATTAGAAAATGTGAATAGGATTTAATTCTTTAGAAGATTCATTCACTTTGCCTATAATATCAACCGAATTAATGCGTAGCATTGTATGCGGTGAACGTTGGAAGTTTATCCTTGTGTACTGCTTCCTTCGCTTTTTCTTAAAATGCGTTTTGGTATGCGACAAAGTTTTTTCAATAATAGTTGCTTGAACATCAACAAGCCCTGTTTCCAGTACTGGCCTGCCGATTAAAGTAAAATCGTTCCCTCCAACAAGTAATACTTTTTCCAGGTGGATGCGATCGGAAATGGTAGGCGGCCAATATCCCTCAACAACTATTATGTCACCAGATGTAACTTTAAATTGCTTTCCGCACAAATGGACAACGGCAAACAGACGGCCATGGCTCTCTGATGAACTTATTTTATTATTTACATTACGGAATATATTCTGGTAGTCGCGACTAGCTTTACTAGGGTTAACATCAACTCCAGTCAAATGGTCAAGGCTTTTTGGTACTTGTTGTGACTTGGGAACCAGATGCAACGAGTTGAATAATGCTAGATGAAAAAGTATAGTAGATTGATTTGGGGTTAAAGTTTGCACCTACTTGTTAACTTTCCTAAAATTGGTGGTTTTATTGATGAATTAATTGATCGAAAAAAACCAGAAGATAAGAGGGCCATCTTGAATCCTTTTTTAGTCCTCTTCCAAATAAAATTCTAACCAAAAACAAAATCCACTTGACATTTCTTGACATTGACATTTCAGGTGGGGTCGTTCATACAATAGCCGCGTTCACATTCGTGTAGGATAGCCATCTTCGCTACCAGTATATTTGCGAATCTTTTTTCGTCAGCTGTTAGTTAACATAGGATTACAACAATAGAAATGTGTCTGGATAGCTTTAGATTTTTATGTGAACGCGGCCAATCAAACATGCCAAGCATAATAAGAAGAACAGCAAGGGGTGTAAGCTACATCTACAGTGTTGATGAGTGAAGCACCAAAATTTTCTGAATTATGGCTCTCAAAATTAGGCCCTACCTGTCAAAATAGTGACCTATCTGTCATTTTTCCGACCAAGATTTCCGGGGCGCATTTATTTTTGTTCGTGACGAGAAGGGGCTGAATTTTGTTAACGCTTTTTCTGCAGTCAATTTTAATGTTTTGTGTAAGATTGTAAGTTTATTGACAGTTTTATTCATTTATTTATCTGATAAGATAAACGTAAATCCATTTTGAAACAATCTTACATTTTTATTCAATGCTAAATAACCAACCCATTGTCATTGCATATCTGTTTGTGCAACTCACACTAGTAGAAAAGTGCTTCACTTATTTTTGAGAAGACCCATTCCTGTACTTCTTATTCAAAGAGCATACCCGATAGGGATTTTCACCAAATTGTCAAACTAGATACTTTGGTACAGTGACAGTTCTCACATGAAAAAAAATATAAGCAATTTTGATTATTACTATTAATTTATACTTAAACGTCATTGGGCCAGAATCTCGATTTGACGTTAAGAAGCTATGAGACAGAATGTATTGCTTTTTTTTAAAAAAAGCCCTATAAACGTACACACATGAAGAACATTTAAGTCCTCGTTGAGACGGAGATATGGGGTAGAGAAATTCTTACGGTGGTGGGAGTGAGTTGGCATACGAAATGTGTGAGCACAAAATCTTCTTCCATGTTTCAAGTGGAAGAACGGGAGAACAAAACTAATACACACACAACCTTTTGTTTTGGGGTCTTAAAAAAAATATATTCCTGAACAAATACATTTGAATAACGTTCTTGTGTACACATTTATCTTCCGGCATAGTTCATCCCATGTGAAGTCGAACAGAATAATTTAACCGATGTTCATCCCGGAATAAAAGCTTGCCCAAACCAAAGTGCGACAGTGCGTCACGACATGTGCGACACGATTTTTATATGAAAAACGTTTTGCGCTTAATCGCATTTGGTGTGGGTACTCTCATATCAAGCTGTGTAGATAAGTTTTGGCGTTGTCGTAGCCTTTAAGGCTTGCCAAACCAAAGTGTGACAGTGCGACACGACAGTGCGGTAAAATTTATTTACACAGCTTCATATGGAAATACCCACACCAAATGCGATTAATCGCAAAACGTTTTTCATATAAATATCGTTTCGCACATGTCGTGGCGCACTGTCGCACTATAGTTTGCGGAAGCCTTTAAGGCTTGTGCAAACCATAGATAAACCAGTACCAAGATACGAAAACTTCGTACGTTTCACCCCCCAAAACCCGATTGTTTACATTGTTGTATTTGTAATTCGATTTTCTGTCGGTGAATAAATGTGAAAACAAGCAACAAAATTATAAGGAGAGAAACAGCTGATTTGCTGCGGGGAGTTTATATGTGTGCGAAAAACACGCAACCCATAGCAAACCTTGTAGCAAATCATCTGTTTTTGATGGCAAATCATCTGTTTTTCAGCTTGGTGGCAAAATTCATTTGACAGCTTGGTTTCATACATGATAAACAGAAAACAAGGTATGCTCATTAGATTTTTGGCAGGTTTTATGTGACGTCATAGTCATCAAAACAATTTTTTTAATTGAAAGCAACAACAATGAAACTGAAAAAAACTCGATTGTCAGCATCGGAGATGACTACTACGTCATCAATTTTCCAAAATGGCGACATGGCGTTCATAATAAGCATACCTTGTTTTCTGTTTATCATGGGTTTCATATCTTGGTATTGGTTTATCTATGGTGCAAACCATAGTGCGACAGTGCTGGTTCAGATATATTTTATATACAATGATGACAGGCCGCTTGTCCTGTCATCGGAAATGTGCATAGGAGACACCCTAAGAATAAGAAATAAAGGAAGGGGTGTTTGGCGAACAAAATGCGGCACTTCACAAAGTAGTGTGAGTTGCACAAACACAAATGCATTTACACAGGGTCAGAGTGCAGTTGTATGGCAACTCGCAAGGCTCAAAACTTCATCACAGAGATACGTATAAGGAGATAGGAAACTTCTGACGTCACACAGATTTGCCTACAAGCTCAAATTGACCGTTTCGGCTAAGTATGCGTAAAAACACGCATACTTAGCCGAAACCGTCAATTCACCACTTTGGTGACTTAATTTGGCGGTTAAATTTAAAATTGGCAGTTAATTTGAAAATATGTATGGGTTGCAATATGTTCGTTCCAGGTGTCGATAATTTTTGGTGAGTTTCGAAATACTTGAAAATAATTTGTGACAGTGCGTCACGACATGTGCGACACAATTTTTATATGAAAAATGTTTTGCGCTTAGTAGCATTTGGTGTGGTTACTTCCATGACGCTGTGTAAATAAATTTTGCCGCACTGTTGTGTCGCAGTGTCGGAGTTTGGTTTGGGCAAGCCTTTACTTGTGTACTTACTTGAAATATACGTTCATCTTTCTGCAGTTATGAATTGATCAATGACATTATAAACTGAATAGAGTGAACTTTGAAAAAGATAAATTAACCAAACATTGAAAGTAACTTCGCTCACCTACATTAATTAAAAGAAAATGATTTCCTTCTTGCGTTCACCGACACATTTAAATAATGTGAGTAATTTTTTGGGTTTGATCTTGATTTTCAGAAGTTCCCCCAAAGAATTAAGGCTGGCCCGAACCAAAGTGCGACACTGTGACACGACAACGGCAAAATTTATTTACACAGCGTCATATGAGAGTACCCATACCAAATGCGACAAAGCGTTATGCGTTTTTCATACAAAAATTCTTGTCGCACTGTCATGACGCGCTGTCGCATTTAGGTTTGGGCAAGCCTTTTATCGAAAACACAATTTCTCGGAATTTCTTAACCCTGGAACGTTCACTAGCTCACCCCACGTCACAAAAAAATCCACCACACAAATGTCAAATCAAAAATATCAAAAGTCAAACTTTTCCGGAGTAATTCCAAGTGTTTTTATTTATTGTTGATTCAAGTTCTTTTAAAAAGGAAATTGTGCAGTGAAAATTATAAAATAAAAAGAAAATATCAATAAAAATATATTTTTTTTCCAAAAAGAATGAGTTTTCTTTATTTTGCCATCGTTATTGGTTGTTTTCTCGAGTTTGCTTGTGTGGTTGTGATTGTGATGATGCGTGATGGTTTTGATTTGTGACTGTGCTTTTGATAAAGAGAATTTATTGTGGTTTATGTTCTCTACGGCTTTTTGAGATGGTGTAATAATATTTTAAAACATTTTAATGTAGTTTTTTAATCGATTTTGTATAAAAAAAGAACAATTAATAATTGTTTACTAAAATCGGAATAAAAAAAAAAAAACAAGCTGTCAAATCAAAAATTTCAACTCATTACATTGTTGTTGCTTTTCACATCTATTCACAGACACGAAATGAAATTACAAAAACAACAATGTAAACAAATGGGTTTTGGGGGGTGAGACGTACGAAAGTTTCCCATCTCCTTATACGTATCTCTGCTTCATCATACGCGTTCGATCCCTCTAAATTCTCTTTTTGATAAGTTCACGTATTTTCACGAAATGCGCCCACTCCGTGTCAAAACGATTTTTATGGTTTTTGTCAAAAACACTCACCTGATTGGAATCTTGAAATTTAATAAAAGTTTACAAATACAACCTTTAAAAGTATTTTTTAAATGCACAAGAATAACATTCCCAAAAACTTTAAAATTAAATAAAAAAAACTGTTAAAAATTAAATATCTCGGCGCTAACAAGTTGCAGCGCTTACCACCACCAAACAAAAATTAGTGCGCCCCTGAACCTAAAATTCGTAATTTGAAATGTTAATATTTAAAATGTGATTGGTTGATAAATATGATGAAAAAGTATACTTTTATTTCGAGGAAAAATATTATTTAAACAATTTTAAATGGTTCTGAGATATTAACTATTTATTTTTAACATCACTTTGCATAGCTTAATATTGCAAATAAAACAATACGGAAATGTGAAAAGTATAGTTAATTGTGTACTCGGCAAAAAGCCTAATATCTAATTTTGACAGCCACCCAAACAACATGATAAACAGAAAACAAGGTATGCTCATTAGATTTTTGGCAGGTTTTATGTGACGTCATAGTCATCTTTCTCATGGGCACTTCGCCCGAACGTCAGTTATGGATTTAGAGAAAACAATTTTTTTAATTGAAAGCAACAACAATGAAACTGAAAAAAACTCGAATGTCAGCATCGGAGATGACTACTACGTCATCAATTTATCAAAATGGCGACATGGCGTTCATAATAAGCATAGCTTGTTTTCTGTTTATCATGCCCAAACAAATTGATGCCGCACTGCTATACACTGTACACCCATTCCTTATCTTCTTATTCTTTGGAGACGCCGTGTAATAAAAAAATATGCGTCCGTTGTTGGACAACAAACGCTCATCAAACAAGAAGGAAAGTCTAGATGCACCTCATGCTCAAATACTCATATGGTGTAAACTATAAACGTCAGCTAGTTTTTAAATTCAAAAAAAATAACTGCACCGTTTTCGTGTTTGTCGTCCTTTAATTTTTTTTTAAATTTATTCAATCATAAGTTTTTGTTTTTGAGAATTAAACTCATACCTAGTTTATTTGATTTTAAGTTTTGTTGAAAATTCACTTTATAGTTTCAAAACATGGAAGAGAATAATGAACCATCACTAGAGCGTCATTTCACCGGACACAACGCTGATATTACCCAAATATGCTTCAACCCTACATCAAATTATATTGCCTCGAGCTCCTTAGATGCTTCCGTAATGATTTGGGATTTGCAGCAGGCGGCTCGCTGTATCCGATTTAGTGATCACACCGAAAAAGTCCATTCAATTGCATGGGCTCACAATTGTAATTTAGTTGCATCTTCATCTGAATCAGGATTGCTTAAAATTTGGGAACCAAAAATACGCGGAATTTCTAAAGAGTTTATAGCTCATAATCAGCCAGTGCGAACTATTGATTTTGACCCTACGGGAACTCTGGTATGTATTTCACTATTTAGGTAATTCACAGCCCGCATATAATGTTGCATATTTTTTTAAGCTTTTAACTGGCTGCGATGATAAGTCTATGAAATTGTGGAAAGTGTCCCTTCAAAAATTTGTAACATCGTACTTGGGTCATACAAATTGGATTCGTAGTGCTAAGTTTAATCCTAATGGGAATTTTATCGCATCCACTGGAGACGATAAACATGTGAAAATATTTGATGTCGAAAAATGTGAATGCATCTCTTCATTTACTGAAGAAAAGGGCTTAGGAAGACAAATATCTTGGCATCCCGATGGGAACTTGGTGGCTGTTGCACTATCTAGCAACAGAATAAAGATATACGACATAAGAACCGAAAGCCTGATTCAGCTTTATCAAGTGCATTCAGCACCAGTTAACACTTTGTCATTCCATCCCTCCGGTAATTTCATTTTATCTGGCAGTGATGATGAAACTATGAAAATCTTGGATTTGCTAGAAGGAAGGCCCCTTTTTACTCTTACAGGACACACACAAAAAGTTAAGGCTGTTGCCTTTTCTGCAGATGGACTGCACTTTGCATCTGCAGGATCGGATAGACAGGTTTGTACAACGGACTCAATTATTATAATGTATAAAGCAATTTTGTTATTATTTAAAGCTCTTGGTATGGAAATCGAATTTAAGCAACAACGCAGGTCCATCAGGAGTAGAAATGAAGCTCAGTGGTGTTGCAAATAAGAGCTTTGGTGAAGTTCTGATTGATCCCAGAAGAAAGGATGTATACGGAACACAAGATGATAAGTTTCATGTTGAAGAGAGCGTCTCTACAAATGAATAATTTTATGCCTACTTATCTATTATTAACAAAAATACATTATTTATTAATAAAACCGACTCAACTTGATAAGTCCCATACAGTTAAATACATTTTAAGAACACAGAGCCACAACACAAATTTCAAAAAGAGGAGCCTTACTCCCATATACAACAATCTATTGGGATTAGTTTTGACAAACAGGGAGTAAATAGGGTACCTGGTTTTAAAGGAGACATTTCGTCAAAAGAATATGTTGTGTGCTAAGCTGGATAAAGAATGGATTCTACCTTCACTTTTGTTTTTGGTCTTAATATTAAATTTTAAAATGATACAGTTGAAACTCGACCGGGACGCTCTATTATCCGTGATGAAAATATTTAATAAAAAACTCTAATATCCGTAAAAAACTCTATTGTCCGGAAAAGAAACTAAAACGTTTTCTTACTTGACAATAAGAACAAATATTTAATATAAAAAACTCTAATATCTCGAGAAAAAACTGTATTATCCGTACAAGAAAGAAATACATTTTCTTTTTTGACAAAAAAAGAGAAATGTATTTAATTTGTCTAAAAGATATTTTACCAAGTGAAAAAATAATTTTGTGTGGCGGTGCATGTGGATCTTCCACTCATGTAAGTTGCGGAAAATTAGATGCTGAGTTACTTGATCAAATTTACAATGTACCAAACATCCACTATTTTTGTGACAATTGTAATTGTAATAATACCAACATAAGATTACTCTACAATAAAGTCGATAAAAATAGTGCAAAATTAACTGAAATTCAAAATTGCTTAAATGAACTTAAATCAATGGCTGGTATTATAAAAGAGCCTCGTGCGACTAGAAGCAGTAAAAGAAAAGCAGATAATTCTTATGAAAATTCTTCGGAATCTGTTAATAAAAAACTTCACTTAATTAATAATTCGTCAACTAAAGAATCATCTTCTAATTCAAAACCGAAAAATAATTTACCAAATGAAAGAGACTCCTTGAATAGTGAACAATTAATAAATACTGAACCTACTTGCTCTTTAAATGCGCAGAGTAATAGTTATAATACTGATAAATTACCCATACAATTAAGGGCTATTCCTCCACCCAAAGTTCTTTTTTGACACGTCTGGAAGCATCGACTTCTACAGAGGATGTTCTTAATTACATTAAGATCAAATCGGGCATTGAAAGAATAATTGGTGTAAATATTTTGAAATATGAATTTAAAAATGCTAGAGATATATCGTCCTTTAAATTAACTGTTCCTGAGTACTTGTTTAATATCACCATTAATCCAGAATCTTGGCCAAATCATGTCTTTATACGAGAATTCGAATATAGACCCCGAAAACCCAAAAAAATTGCTACCCTAGCTCATAATGGTGCTGAATATACAAGTGAACCTATCCACCCAAAAAACGATTAATTTCTAAAAACACACTGAACATTTTCTATCATAACACTAGTGGCATGAAATCAAAGTTAAATGACTTATATAATAAATCTTTATGTTGTGACTATGATGTTATTATTTTATCTGAAACCTGGCTAAACGATTTCGTATATAATAATGAAATTCTGTGTAGTGAGTATAATATATATAGATGTGATAGATCGGAAACAAATAGTACTTCCACAAACGGAGGTGGAGTTTTGATTGCTGTACGATCATCACACCATTCTAATCGTATAAACCATTTAAATTTTATGTCGATTGAATTTATATGTGTTGAGGCGGTGGTTTTCAATCGTCAATATGTATTTACTTGTTCGTATATTCCCCCTCTGTCCTCACAAAACATTTATAAACTTCATGCTGATGCTATCTATCTCTCATGCAAAAAATGTCCTAATGCTAACTGCTTCATCTTTGGTGACTTCAATCTACCCAATGCTAATTGGATGGCTGATCCTGAAGGTGGTGCATTTTTAACCCCCTTCTTCCCTTTGAACTTAAGACAAAATGCACAAGAAATTGTTTCTAATTTTACTGATGACTGTGAAGATACGGGATTGTATCAAGTAAACCACATACAAAATACAAATTTTAAAATTTTGGACTTAGCTTTCACCGATGTTCCGGAACTAACAAAGATATCTGCAGCTGATACATTTTTATTTAAGAACTCAATCCATCACTCTTCAATTGAAATTCAATTTTATGTAGACCAATATAACGAATCTTCGGTTCGCGGTAAAAAAGTTCCTGATTTCCGTAAAATTGATGATACGTAGTTTTTAAATCTTATAACGAATTACAACTGGTCAAATTTTTATAATATTACTGATGTGGAAAGTAGCTGTTCTCTGTTTTATTCTGTTCTTAAAAACATTCTATCTATGTGCGTTCCTTTTAAAAACTCATTTGCTGAGTCTAAATCTCCAAAATGGTTTAATAAAGAAGTTAAAAAACTAAGAAATTTCAAAACAAAATTGTATAGACGTTATTTGACATCCAATTCGGTTGTGGATTATTTAAAATACTCATCTGTAAGAAGGGAGCTCCATGCTAAAACTAAGTCAAACTATAATCTTAACTTATTAGGCATCAAAAACCAAATCAAAACAGATCTGAAAAAGTTTTGACAATTTGTGAACAATAAAAAAAAAACAAATAATTTCCCGACTCTGATGACTTATAACAATCTTACTGCTAGTGATTCAACAACCATCTATGATATTTTTGCTATCTTTTTTCAAACTGTTTATAAAAAACCTAAAACCTGTGATACTTCCTGTGATATTAGCTTTAAAAGAACCTGTGATAACTCTTGCCATAATATCTGTGATAAATTGAACTGTGATAACAACTGTGATAAAATCGATAATTATTTAAAAACTTTAGAAAGTTTTCCCCAACTAGACGTAGCTGAACCAATATTTGAAGAAACTGATATAATTGACCATGTATTGAAGCTTGATGATTCATCATCATATGGTCCAGATGAAATACCACCTTTCATTGTTAAACGTTTTATATCTGTTTTAGCGCGTCCTTTGTGTTATCTGTTTAATTTATCAGTTCGTACGGGTGTTTTCCCAAACGTTTGGAAGTCCTCATATGTTGTACCACTTTTTAAGAACGGTAACAAATGTAACATTGCTAACTACAGAGGAATTGTGAAGTTATCCTGCATTCCAAAATTATTTGAAAAACTTGTCTTGGGTATAATTGAAGAAAGATACAAAATCTTAATTTCGCCTAACCAACATGGATTTATGAAGAATAAATCCACTGCGACCAATCTTATGGAGTTTTGCTCGGATGTTATTACGAAGAACCAAAATGGTTGCCAAACTGATGTAGCATACCTGGACTTCTCCAAAGCATTTGATCGTGTGCATCATAAATTACTTCTAAAAAAACTGAAAATAATTGGATTCCCTATATGGTTTTTAACTTGGTTAGAGTCTTACCTTCACCAAAGAACACAGCATGTTTGTTTTAAAAATGAAATTTCAAAAAAGATAATAGTGCACTCGGGTGTTCCTCAAGGAAGCCACGTTGGTCCTTTTTTATTTTTATCAACGATCTAAATAATATAATAAAACATTTCCATCCACTTTTATTCGCCGATGATGTTAAACTACGGTTATTTGCAAGAAGACTTAAATATTGTCTCTACTTGGTATGATATAAATGATATGGAGCTAAATGTTTCTAAATGTAAATGTATGACTTTTACCCGCAAGAATTCACCTTTTGTAAATACATATCTGTTGTGCGGTCAACCTCTCCAAAGAGTTGATAATATGTGTGATCTTGGGGTCTTAATGGACTCTAAACTAAACTTTAACTGCATGTTAACGACTACATTATTAATAAAGCTAAAAGCCGTCTTGGATTTGTGTGTCGGTTTGCAAATGAATTCAAAGACCCTTATATATAAAAAACATTATACTGTTCCCTTGTCCGATCGTGTCTTGCGTATTGTAGCTGTGTCTGGAGTCCGAGTTATCGTAATAATATTACCCGTTTAGAATCTGTGCAAAAGTGATTCCTTTTGTACGCACTTCGTAACTTGCCATGGGATGATAACAGACATTTACCACCATACGCGCAGCGATTGAATTTGATCAATCTCCCATCACTTATTCATCGAAGGACAACATCAAGTGTTTTATTTGTTTTTAATATTTTAACTGGTGAAACTGATTCAAATTATCTTTTGTCACAAATATGTATAAACTCTCATTCACGTTCATTAAGATCAGTAGATTTTACTTATCAAAAATTCAATAGAACGCTCTATGGTTCACATGAGCCGTTGTATGTTGCTTGCACATTATTTAATAAGTATTTTAATTTAATTGATTTTAATGGTTCAAAAAGTTGCTTAAAAACTAAATTGTATATATATTTGCAATCTCAAAGCTAATAATTATTGTAGTTTGTAGCTAAATAAATAAATAAAAAATAAATAAATATTATCCGTAATAAACTCTGCTATCCGTAACATGAGAAGAAGAACGAAAAAGTTTTTTCACCTCTAAAAACTAACAGAATTTTGTATTTGTGGCATTGCACTTCACAGACACGCAAAAAAAGTAACTGGATAAACGAAAAACAAGTAAAATCACAACGGCACAACAACACAACAATTTTTTTTAAACTTTTTTACAAAGTGTTTCTTAAAGTTCCTAATGTAATTAGAAAACAAAAAAATGATGTACTGAATACATTTTTAAAATTTAAGTCTAGTACGCTGCTGATGCGAAACAAATTTTTTCGTTGGTCTTTACCAAGAAAAGCAAAAACTAAATTTTTCGATTTCGCTGTGTGATTTTTGTATAAAATTTTTCGTTTAAGGCTAATTTACAGTTTAGTGTGCAAAAACAAAAAACAAAACTTCAAAGCACATTTTAGTCTGCTTTGGGCATAATTTTGTACCATATTTTGATATTTATATTTTCCAATCACCGTAACCTATACATAAATTACGTGGCAAACAAGTTTGCTTTTTTATATAATAAAAATGATGGTAGAAATGACAGAAAACAGTTTTGTAAATTTATTTTTTTGTTTTTGCGCTGGACTGTAAATTAGGCTTTAGCTTCAGCAGCGTACTGGGCTTTATGGAATAATTTTACGCTTGTTTTTTTTTTTTAAATAAAAACAAAAAGTTGAAATATCAATTTCTGATAGCTATTTTTTACTATTCGGAATATTCGATTATCCTTGATGGGCTCGGTCCCAACCATCGCGGTAAATAGAGTTTCAACTGTACATTTTTCGCGGTCTGAATTGGATAACTACCTTGTCAAATAAAACCAACAAGAACATTTATGTCTTTTTCGCTTGGTAATCCGGAATGTATCTGGGCGCTTCTGAAAGTGTTTTGTTGGCCTGGAATGAAAGTTCTTCTTTTGTATTTGGAGTTAAATCAAATATTTCTTATTTAATTTTACCGATGTTTATTAAAGTGGGTCAAAAACCTATTTTTTTAATTATGGGTTCAAAAATGTGTTGTCAATTGGGAATGGTATACGCGTATAAAATATTATTGCAATCGGTAATGTATGTATAACTGCCTCCTGATCACGCTTTAAGTTTTTAAATAAGGGAGTATGGCCAAATTTTGACCTATGGTGTAATACATACATACATCAAATGAAAGATCTCGATGAGTGTTATATGGTTATATTTTGTGTGTGGGAAAAAGGCTGTATCTCGTGCGGATTGCATTTTATGTTAAAAAATGCCTGTAATGAAATTGATAAAAATAAGCATTTTTAATAAAAGTTAAATTGACTGTAAAACATTACGCAATTGAGTTGAAATTTCAAGTGGACTATTCAATCGAGATTTTAATTTGCAATAAACAATGCATTTTTCAATTTCACATGGGACGTGGTCGATTGCTGTAACAGGATTTTCAAAATTCTAGCGGCAATCCGCAGAATGTAACATCTGATTTGTATGAAAATTCCTAAACAAGTTTCTGTAACCATGTGGCATATTTTATTTGTTGTAAAAAATAACAACAAAAAATATCCCATACAATAATGACCCACCCTAGTGTTTGTTTTTATTATAATTATTTTTATTAGTGTTTATATCACAAACACAGTGACAAACAAACTTCAGAAGTGATTTGCTGTTTTATTCGCATCCAACATCTGAGAGCTCTTCCTTTTCCGGATTACGGATCAAAAACGACATCAAACCGAGAATAAAATTTCCTGGTGATTTTTTTGGGGAAAATTGATCGAAATAATCCAGGCGTTTTATTACGTTTTCGCTTGTAATTTGTTCTTCTGGTATTAAGAATAACAGAAAAGTGAAAAAGGGACAACTTTTACCCATTTTTACTTGCGATATATGTAGGTACTATAGGGCAAATTTAGGATTCGATAACAAAATTGCACTCGAGATAAAATCAGACATGTCATTACGATTATAGAGAATGCGAAAAGAGTGGGTCTCGCAATTCTGCCTGTCTGTCTGTTTATGTATACCTCAAGCCTCAACCTATACCACAGCCTCAACCGCTTAACCGATTTAAAGGTTAAAGGTGTTTGGTGATTCCCTAGAGGAAAATTGAATTTTTTTTGGACTAAAACTAACGGTACCTTTTGAAAAAAAAAAATTTCATTCCCCAGAAAACTCTGATTAAAATTAAAAATAAAAATAATAATAACCATTATTTAATATTTTTTCTCTTCGTTTTTATCATTTAAAAAATGTAATTTACTATTTCCCTACATTAAAAAAAAGAAAAGCATACAAATTTAACTGTTGTTGTTTTAAGAATCATCGATTCATTTATAGATTTGATCTGACTTCAAGTTTGTTTTTTTAAACTATTTTAACTATAACTAATGATGTATTTGATGCAATTGTTTATAACTTTATTAATATTTTTTTGTTCGTGCATATTTTAAATCACAAAAAAAAATACCGGGAAAATGTTGCCCCATTTTTTTTGCGACGACTGTTTTATCGACTATTACAGTTCTTCGTTAAACGTCAACGCAGTTTCCTCCACCTGCTAGCACTAATCTGTCAGTGTCAAGTACAAATCGAATGTTTTCTTCTGCATCTAAGCAAAAACTAGATTTCGAAGTATTTTTGTACACAATTTGTAATTAATTAATTTAATTTTCCAAAATGCCAGTGAGTATAAAAACTCTTCTAAATTCTTATTTTCATTGAAAGAGATTTCTTTAGGTTCACGAATTCAAAGTAGAGATGACTTGCACCGGTTGTTCGGGAGCAGTAGAACGTGTAGTCAAAAAGCTAGGTGGTATGTTTCAATAATGTTTAATTAAAATACCTACAATAATTATTGAAAAAGATAATGTTCAAATATTATAATAAAATAAAAACACAGAAGTATATTATAAATAATATGATACCTACATATAAACGTTTATATAACTTTTATAATAATTATTATCTTTTTTAGATAAAGTTGAAGATATGTCTATCGATTTGGAAGGAAAAACAGTTCAGATAACATCAAATCTGTCATGTAATGAACTGCTAGAGGTTTTAAAAAAAACTGGAAAAGAGACAACATACCTAGGTTCAAAGAACTAGTTTAAATTTAGGATCAGTATTTATGTATGCCTAATTAGAAATTTTAACTCAAACATAATAATTGTGTACTCAATTGGTTTTGATTCATAAAAAATAAAAAGTTTTTGGAATAAGTAAAAATTAAAAATAAAGGTGAAATAGTTACTGGAATTTATTTTTTTAAACACAATGGCATTTAGAGAGGAAATTTAAAATGGAACACCCACAACAATGGAATACTCCACTGCTCAACCATGCAACCATGCACATCCATGTATTGGATGCTTTTGTGAAAATAATGGAATGTATATCACAAGCTTTTCAAGAAAACCGAAGGAGTTTAGATCCCAAATCTTTCTTTAAGTATTAAGATAAGATTAATGAATTTGAGATTTCCAAAAAATATTTCGGGTCTAACGATATTTTCCTTATCTACACGTAAATTAATGTACTCAGAGAAGACAAGACATACGTTCTAGGTTTTAGTGTCACTAGATTTAGTTCCAAAGATATAACAAAATATTCTATGTCTCGGTTCTATTTTCAAAAAAGCAGTCTACATTTACCTGGAAACTGTTAGATAGTCTCAGATATTATTTAGGAATCACATTGATGGTAAGCAACAGGCTTAATGCCATGGATAAGTCCTTCATTATTTTGGTACTCCCTCCATCCTTCGTATACCTTGCGTATAAGCCACCTCAGAAATTTTCGATAATGTTAAGGTCAGGTAAGTACGGCGGCGAATTCATCAATTCAACTTGTTCAAAAAAGTCCAATACTTCCTTTTAAGTTATTCCCGTAATTTTTGTGCTTTGAACATTAGGCTCCAGTGGTCCATTATTAGGTGATCACAGCCTTAACCAAACCCTCTCGAATATGATGGTGTGTTAGAAATCGTTCCTCTTTGCAAAGTGCGTGAAAATAAAAGCTATAGCCATCCGAATTAACCATATAAATTAACCTTCTTTTCGAATGCCATTCAGGTGTTTTTTTTTTGTCAGCTTTAATCTCTTGAGATTTTAATTAAGCGTAACGTCCAGCACCGAGAATAACACCTCGATCAGTCGATTTGCTTGCGTCTACCCCTCCTTCCAATCCGATTTTGGATGTGGAATCGCTGGTATTGGAGGCAATTGTAATTATTTTATGCCTGTCAGATGGTGAGATTACTGTAGATGTCTTTCCTTTGTATTTTTTTTTCTATCTTTTAAATAATTTTCAAGACTGAATACTTTTACTGAGGTTTCTAAGTAAATATTAATTTTGGTAAGTATGCATAAAAGTGGAATAAATATTAAAAATTAATTATTTTACTCAAACTTTTTACTTGCGGTGTACTTCGGTTTAATTCATATCAAGCAAGCTGTCGAGAATTGTAATTAAATTCAAAAAATAAAATAAGTTTTGTCCCAACGTTCCTACACCATATCCCCACAACTTATCACGATTCAAGGGTTACAGAACGTGGGTAGGTATATATTGGCTAGGAATGGATTTTTCATAAAAGCTCTACTTTTCTTAATTCTAATGAAAACAAGAGTAATAGGTACATAGATATGGTATACATACCTACTCCAATCTACTAGAAAATCATTTTATATTTCTTTATAATATAAAAAAGAACAGTTAGAGTTTAAGTTGTTGTTTGTAAATGATTAACGAAACTTGTCTAATATTTATTGATATTAAACAAACGCACTCCGTGAAATTGTGGAAGCTTAGGTAGAACTATAACAATTAAGGATATAAAATTGGCAATGAAGTGTTCAGTTTTGTTTCTGGTATATAGGCACGTTAGAAGGAACCTAAAATAACAAATAAATTGTACCTAATTGTATTATTTTTTTTTGCAAAACTTACAAAATTATGGGAACAGCGGTAAGAAACTTGCGAGTAGTAGTGAATTGCTCCCCATCGTCAATTTGTTCCCAATGGGTAAGTTGAGAAGCACAATCACTTTCTGTGCTTATCCAAGGTGTTCCTTTTATCATGTGCAAAAAATAAAGGTGTGCCTTTTGAATGATAACCACTTATCATTGGAGTGTGAATCTTAGGAGTATGTAAGAATAAAATTACTCACTACGTTATGGAGAATGTTGGTAAATGTCCAAGCCATTGGAATACTTAATAATGGCACTGAAAGAAAAACCAAATGGAAAGATAATACACCGAGAAGGTATGCAAGCCACATCCCTCTAGCACCCAACCAAGACCTATTGGGATTCGGATCTCCGTGACCACCGGCAATCATCTTTTTAATATATACGTGGTTGTTATATTGGATGACTTATCTTTTATTTTTATTGTTAAGGAAGTTCAAAATTATTTAAGTGATTATAAATGCAGGTTAAATTAAAACTTATTACAAATATTAAAATACGAACTCCTGATGCAATTAAAAACTTGTTTATATTTATGTTGTCAACATTTCAACAAAAGAACACTTTGAAGTTTGATGATATACATCAGTGCTACCATATTCCTGTGAATGGATTATCATACCATTATCATACGCAAGAAATACTTTCGTTTTAAAGGGATGCGTTCATAAATTGTGCCAAATTTAATTGCATTTTTTCAAGAGGATTTTAAAATTTTTTTAAAATGTATTCATTTTAAAACTTTCTATTCATCAACGCTTTGAAGTACATAATATATAATAAAACAATATCTTAAATTGCCAAGCGCCAACAGACAACGGTAAATCTCACAAATATATTTGTGACTTTTGTAAGTTTCTCATACTGACATCATTGTATTATAACCTATAGTACTATGAAACACACGATTTAATAGAGCCACCCCGGTTGGATAGGGTGCGCTGGCATAGCTTTTTCCATTCTGAAGAGTAAAATTAGGAATAAAAATATGTGTGTTATAAGAGAAAAATATATTTCGCACAGTAATAAGAGTAAGGGAAAGATCCGAAAACGGCTTTTTGCATTTTCACAGACTAGAATTGGGCTTTTTACGCATTTGTCTTTGTCGCTTCTCTTTTACACAAAAATAGAAAAAAAAAGAAAACGGTAAATCTTGTTCGAAGAATGTAAACAAACAACGCATTCCAACAATTTAATGTTTCTTTTCGTCCAACTAAGCCCGGGCGTACAAAAAAACCCACGTTTTGTGTTTTTATGTTCATAGAATTCATCGATAATTTTGGTGTTTTCATACAACTTATCGATGATTTAACAGAAAATTATTTGGCAGCACAGATTTTAGCCCCTTCAAAGAGTTTAGCCCCGAGAATTCTCGGGGCTTAGCAGCTAGGCCCCTCGGGCTAAGTTGTTGTTGTATTTGACACGTAAATTGCTTATCCCCGACAGCGTTTTTTTCGTCCAACTTACCCTGGGCG
Source organism: Meliscaeva auricollis (assembly GCA_948107695.1). Classification (NCBI taxonomy): domain Eukaryota; kingdom Metazoa; phylum Arthropoda; class Insecta; order Diptera; family Syrphidae; genus Meliscaeva; species Meliscaeva auricollis. Next base: position 246,623 of record OX403619.1, read on the forward strand.
TACAAAAAAACACACCTCCAAATTCGTAATATATAGACCGACCTACGAAAATTCTGAATTTGGTGAAAGAACTTTTAAATTTGGCAACCAAATAGAATAAAATCTCGTGGTACCACATTGGTAAATTTATGGATTTCAAAAACCAACAATATTTATATACAATGCTGACATGGAAAATCTTTGCATAGATCCTTGAATAAGAAGAACAGGAAAGGGTGTAAGCTACACCTACAGTGTTGATGGGTGAATCACCAAAATTTTCTGAATAATGGCACAGGTTGTAGTTGTTTCATTCAAACCTATGTTTTTGTTTACATCTAGCTTATAGGGAAGGCAGTTTGAAATCAATTGCTACATAATGGGTACAAAAGGAAATGAAAGCGTGCCATCACTTTACCCTTTTTTCTTCAAGTAAAAGTGAGTTGAAAAAATGCTTTGCAACAATTTGAAACTATGGATATAAAACAGACACATTTATAATATAAGCTTTTTAAAATAGCTTTTGCATTAATTGACAGAATTCTCACGAGAACACCGCTAACCTTTTCTACGAAAGCTTTCTATTAAAATTATAGGAAAGAAATACACTGCACTGCAACTGCAAATAAGTCAAAAGGGATGTTTGTTTGAGGATTGTGGAGTGCCCAATTTGAAAGGGATGTTTTATTTATAAATAAGAATAGTACGTTTGATATTTGGATTCTACAATCCACATATTGGTACACAAGGAATTCTACAATTAGGTATATTGGGATTTGCTTAAAATACAATTAGTTTTCATATAAAGTCAGACTCAAACCGGTGGTGTATGTATACATACATACATGAAACATGTTTTCAATAATAATGCACAAACGAAACATGTTAACAAAAAAAAAAAACAGGGTCAGAAAAAAACATTAAAACATATCTACCAATATCTTTCGAGTATTTAAGAAGTAAGAAAGTGAAAATGTCTTTTAAAAATTTCCCAGTATGTATTTGTTTTAAAAAAGGTTTTTGTGTCAAATGTTGAGTAGCTTAGATTCCACATTTATGTTGAGTTTGTGTCTGAGAAAAGCATATAGGTATGCTTTTGCTTTCTCCTTTCTTCGTTAAATAAACTATTTTTGCAGAAAGCTTTATTTCTCCTCCCAAATGCGTACAGGATTTTTAGTGTTTATAAAATATACGAGTGTATTCAGGAGTCAGTACTGAATTCAATGTCTATATTTCTCCACCCTTATAATGATTCAGAAAGAGTAACCATTCACTAACGATAGTCAGTATTGTATTGGAAACCAGAATTGATTGCTCGAAATTCGGATATACGGAGTAATTTTTAAGTTTTGAATAAAAAAAAGTACTTAAATATAAAAGAAAAATAAATTAAAAGAAAAGAAAAAAGAGAATATTATAATAGTTACTACTATTGGATCGATCGATTTAAAATCTTAAAATCTCAAGCTCCTTATAAGAATAGAAAATAAAATAGAGATTGATTTAAGTGAAATTTCTGCGAGGGACTGGTGGTCTGGAGCATGCGTCATATTTTTCAGTTCATTTTTTTCAATATAATGTTGATAGTTAAAGTGCGTGAAACTTGTATATTTTAAGGGTGATAATAATTTCTTTGTGAAACTTGAGAGAAAAAAAAAATTGAAAAACGGTTTGACCGTATCCATATGATATATTAAGTTATTAAATTAGAACCATCTTAGCACTATTAACAAATACAACCCCTCCCCCAAAAGTATAAATTTAAAAATCAAGAGCGGTGTACGCCAAGATTATTGTATGCACAATTTTATTACGGTAGCGGCGGCGCGTAGAAATCCGATTTATCCAAGTATCACGTAACGCTAGATGAAGACGTTCATTCATTTATTCAGTGCTCTTATCACTGTGTCCAGAGAGAATTATTTTCGGGCAAACTATCGTGTCAGCAAAGTGTAAATACTGTGTTAATTTAAATGTTTTAAATAAAAAAATATTTTACCTTTATCGTAGAAATACGTTATCAAATTAGATTTAATACAAAAAAAATTGTTGTGTGTTTACAATCTTGTTTACGTTGTCGTTTCTGCGACAACAAAAGCAGGGACGATTTGACTATGGTTACCTTGAAGGTAGGTATTTCTTTACCTTAAAAACAGTTGTTTCCTTTAGTTGTTAACTGAAGATCGGTTGTACTATACAGTCGCTCAAACCCATTTGAATAGTTTGAATCGGGGATGAACCACGCTAGAAGCTCAGCTAAATAATTCTTAAATTCTTAAACGATGTATAAAAGTTGTACTAACCTTAAAACTAATGGAGAAAAATATTTTAATCTTATATGATACCTATATTTTAGCTGGTTCAGTGGTGTCGATATAATTGATAGAAATTAAACACGTGAAAACTGACAAATAATTTAGGCAAATCAAAACACCTTTGTGCTTTTACACTTTTGTTTTTATGATTTAGGTATTTTGCCATGTTGTTTTTTTGCAAAAGTGATTGCCTAAGTGAGTTGTTTTTTTTTTTTTATATTTTTACTTTATTTAATTACTTTATTTAAAATAACAAAAACGGCTATCATGAAAAAAAAAACATTAGTATCAGTAGTTATTAACTACCAGACAGCTTTCAAGCAACTATGTAGATCACCCCGTTGAACTAATGAACACTCACATTACTATAAATTATACGTAACACAATACTAACAACACATATACGCAAGAAAATAAGAAAGCGTTACAGAGTCAGCGATGAGCGTAGAAAAGTGTAACAAAATATATTTCATTGATTATTATTATATCGAAACATGAAAAATATATTTTGGAAACTCCATATTTGTCTACGCTAACTTCAGAGGATCAGACCTATGGAATGAAAGCAATTGAAATATATCGATTTTTAAAATAAGATGGGGGATGGCGCTGCGGACGGGAATAAGCCATTTTTTGTTTACCTTAGACTTCGAAAAACAAATAAATCGAAAGCAAATCATCTTTAAAGTTATTTCGATGTACCCCCTATTTTTTGTTTTTTTTAAACAAGCAACCATTCAAAAAGGATAACTGTTAAAAAATAGCTATACAATTTTAGTCGTTTAAAAAAAAATTTAATGAATGCAAATAAAAAACTATATTGCATCTTTAGACTTCCGCACTAATGATAGTGGAAAAATATCAATTTATGTACGTTGTAAACGTTGCACACCATATAAAGCCTGCTACAAGGTTTTCCATTTCATTTCATTGCCTTGGTCCAATAACTAAATTTTATGTATACTATTTCTATTCATAATAGTAATTGTTGCTTCCTGAACGAGTTTTTGAACTGAAACTTGCATTTTTGAAAGGATTTATTAACTATAGAAGTACTTGATGCAACAATTTTACTGTAGGGAAATTTTTCGTTCTTGTAAATTAATACCAATGTAAAAATTGTTTTAACAAAGACTCATTGTAAAATTAACACTTTGGTTTTTAAAAAAGTAGAAATAAGTTGTTGAGGACAACTTCTTGCTCCGGCTAACAATATTCAAAACACAATGTTACAAGAATTGAATTGATTCAACTACGTTTTTTTCTCAGTGTACAGCCTCATGCCGGCCTTACACGACACAATATTATTGCGCAATACTCAGTATTGTGCAATAATATTGACCGTGTAAGGACTGTATTGCACAATATTTTCGGTTTTTACAATATATTGAGTGATATCAGAAAAATTTAATATTTTCTCAATTTTTACTCAATATTTTTCGTTTCCAAACTAAGCAGATGACAATTGGAAATTATTCTTTGTAATGGCGGCCTTATGCCGGCCTTACTCGACACAATATTATTGCGCAATACTCAGTACTGTGCAATAATATTGACCGTGTAAGGGCTGTATTGCACAATATTTTCGGTTTGCACAATATATTGAGTGATATTAAAAAAGTTTAATATTTTCTCAATTTTTACTCAATATTTTTCGTTTCCACAACGACATACAGAATAAGCAAAGAGATCTAGAAATATTGCGCAGTAATATTGAGTGGTGTATGGACGACCCTTTTTCGCACAATATTTTGTACAATATTATTGCGCAAAAATATTGTGTCGTGTAACGCGGGCATCAGTGTACTTACACGACTCAATATTACTGCGCAATATTATTATGTCTCTTTGCTTATTCTGTACCTGCCTCGTTGTGGAAACGAAAAATATTGAGTAAAAATTCAGAAAATATTAAACTTTTTTAATATCACTCAATATAAATGTGCAAACCGAAAATATTGTGCAATACAGTCCTTACACGGTCAATATTATTGCACAATACTGAGTATTGCGCAGTAATATTGTGTCGTGTAAGGACGACCCTTTTTCGTACAATATTTTTGGACAATATTATTGCACAGTAATATTGTGTCGTGTAAGGCGGGCATAAAACATGAAAAGCGAAAATGGCGTATTCCCCCATTTCATCTCTTTATTTATTCGTCGTAGAAATGAGATTGTAGGGAAGAAATATTCAGCTTGGCATTTCGAACATTTTATTTCTTGGGTAATATCTCTTTGGTGCGACAAAATTTTCAAAAATCATTTTTTTGGTATCAAAATAAATATAAAAGCATGCACTTTTAAATGCAATTTTGCAACCCCTCCCCTTCAGACATATAACCCCTTTTCACCCTTTATGAAATTGTTTGGAGATTGGTCTTGTCCTTAGAGAAAAAGGATATAGGCAACAAATGATCAGCTTGAAGTTCAAAACATTTTATTTCATAGACCCGAATTTCTGTGATAAGCGCCAAAAAGATAGAGGGCAGCACAGTTCACTTCAAAAAACTTATTTGTTTGAAATTTGCTGACGTCTATCTTTATTGGCGCTATCACAGAAAGTCGGGTATATGAATTGAAGTGTTTGGAATTTCAAGCTGAACATTTGTTGCCTGCATATTTTTTCTCCAAAACCAATACTAATCAAAACCATTTCAAAAAAGGATGAAATACCTGAAGGGAAATTGTTTCAAAACAATATTTATAAATTAAATTTTCTTGCTTTCATATTTATTATAATACCAAAAAATGAAAACAAAGAGTTTCCTCAAAACTTTAGGGCTCCCTACCTTTTTACACACTATTAAGAGAGAAACAAACCTCAGGTATAAAATGTTCAAAATGTCAAACATAATATATTTTTCTTACAATTTTTTAAAAATAGAAACGGAGATATGGGGGAGAAGTGCTGGGAATGGGAATACGCCATTTTTGTGTTTTATGTTTTAGACTTCGAAGAACAGTAGTATGTTTATAAGTTTTGTGATGTTAAATCATTATTTAGAACCGTTGCTGAAACAAAACTTAGACATTTATGTTCAACATAAAGTCTTATGCAACAGTTTACGCAGAGGAAAAAGTAACCCATAAGCGCTTATGTTCAATATAAATATTTTTAACATCGTATCAGCAAATGACCATTAATGTACTATAATGTGATCGAGTTTTTTTTTATGACCAATTAGAGTTTTTGTATGTATCCACAAAAACTTATAATAATTATAATTAGAATTGTTATAGAACACAGTCTTTAGGTACTAATCTGTAGGTACTATATAGGCATAGGCAGGGTGTCCAAAAATCCAGACCATTTTGGAGAAGTGTGAACGACCAGATGTCGCAATTACCAGAAAAGGAAATAAAAAAGTTTTAGGGTGAAATTCATAGTCATCCTTCAAGCCGAGATTTTTCAAGTGTATACGATTGAGGAGACTTCCGGACACTTGAGCTATTCATATCGAGATTGCGTGGAAATGCTTAGGTCTTGACTTGAGAAATACCTCGAGTAAAATCGAAACTTAAGTTAGATCAGAAGCTTCATTAAGCATTTCCTTGCTACGTTATAAATGCCAATTCTTGCTTGTTTTTCCTTAATCAACCTCTCTCTTTTTATCTCTGAAATGCACTATTTTCACTACGGACATAATTATTTTTAATGAAGCCAGCACGGGGAATAAAGTACACTCGAAATTTACTAATTACAAATTTAAAACAAAAAAAATTATTTTTAACTGACCGTCTTCCTGAATTGAGAAATAATTTTTCTCCACTCAGGTAAGAGAATAATAGCAAATATAAGCATAAACCTTTTTGTTTTCGACAAAAACAATATACATATAATTTTTTTTTTCAAAATTCTGACTTTGAAAATATTTTTTTTTAACCATTTATTGGATTAACTTTATTTAAAATAATAATAAAAGAACATTTTTCTGGCTTTTAAAAACCATATAATTTGATCTTGCAAGTTATGTATTTGTACAAAAAAAAAGTTAAGGTAACAATCAAGGATATGACATTACGATGATAGAGAATGCGAAAATAATGGGTCCGACAATTTTGTGTGTATGTATCAGAACACATAGCCTGCATGGATGGTTCGATTTACTTCAAACTTAAGTGGCAATTTTGGAGACTATCCCGAGACATTATTTAAATTAATTGTTTGAACCAAAATTAACGATACCTGTCATATACCGGTGCTAGAAAAACTTCAAGGTTGAGTGCTTCTTTCCAAGTGTGAATGAGATTGAATTGGCGGGTTATAATTGTTTTTTTTGGAAAAAAATTTGTATTTTATCCCGTAGCTTTTTTATTTATTTTTATTGATTCTTTTTTTTTTTAATTCTGAGCTTAAAATCATTTTTTCTTCAGCTCTTAAAAAGATTAAAAATTAATATGTACATAGAAAGGAAAAGGTTTCTAGCTTAGAAAAACATAAGGCCGTGGATGTTGAAATAAAGGTTTTTAATCGATTCAAATCGATTTTTTCTTCAAAACAATCTTAGTGTTACTATTAAGTACAATTATTCTAGACGAAAAATATGGGCTACATTACAGTAATTATTAAAACAGTTTGTTCGTATTTTATTCTTCCTCGAAGTCTAAAAATGGCATATTCCCCTCCACATTGTATCTCCGCCATTTTACCCCTTTTACTTTTCAGATAATTTTTTTTCAATTCAAGCAATGGCCAGCAAAGTTCAAAACAAATATTTGTTTATGTTCTCAGTTCGAGTTAAAATGAAATATTCATAGAAAATCTTTTGCGTGAAATTTGTTACCTTAAGGCTAGCTTACAGTTCAGCGTGCAAAAACAAAAAACAAAACTTCAAAACAAATTTCACTCTGTTTTGGGCATAATTTTGTACCATATTTTGATGTTTATATTTTCCAATCACCGTAACCAATGGATAAATTACCTTTTTTTCCTATATCAATTGGTATCAGATGCATTCTTAACCCTTTGTTTTGATTGGATACAGAAAAAAGTATCCTACGTGTTATTTGAGGTATGACAAACAAGTTTGCTTTTTTATATAATAAAACCGATGGATATAAAGGTTTCTGACCAGCTTTGTTAATTTATTTTTTGCGCTGAACTGTAAATTAGGTTTTACATTCCAGCTACAACTTCGATTTTTGTAATGTACACTTAAAATAGCTACATTAATTGTAAAGTGAGCTATTCATATGTCCACCACTGTATATATCTTACTCCTCATGCCAGAAGGATGAATGTGAAAAACTCAAAACTTGAGAAGGTTTTCAAAGCTAATCGCTGTCGTATCTTATCTTAAATATTTACCGATTTGACACAATAATCTGACTTAATTTTTGGCACAGTTTTAGTTCCTGAAACACTGAGATTACCGAAATAAATATCATTGAAGGAAGCAATGTGAAAAAATTTAATTTGCACATTCATGTTTCTGGCATGAGGGGGACCATATGAACTTATAAAAGTGTTTTATACATATGGGTTGAAAACTGAAGTGATATATGTACGCACATAGCAGTAATTTTACTTGCATGTTACATAACTATAGTTTAATGAAGTTATATTTATACATCTTTGCAGGTTAATTTGTGAAAGGATTTCGAATAAACAACAACGATATTTAGAAACAATCAAAATGGTGGAGTCTTCAAGTTTGGCTCGACCGGCAACAAATCAACAATACTCTGTACCGCATCACTCGCCATCAGGACTACGATGTGGTGTTCTTGAGACTCGTGTTAGAGGATTATGGTATCGTGTTTTGGTAACGCTTCAAACCGATTTTCTATCTATAAGCTTAGATGAGTCATGTGAGTCATCAATGGGAGATCATTCAACAACGTTGAACGGAACATTAGGGTAATTTTCAATAATTACGTTATTTTGTAACTAAAGCTTAACAGTTATTTGTTATGATAACTAGAAGTAACCACAGCAGTCATAATGGCACTTTGCCAAAATCAACAACCACTGGCGGGTCATCAGAAGAAAACAATATCGATAATGGAGATCATCTTTACAACAATAACACTGCGGACAATGGAATGAATGAAATATGTGATGTGCCTGATCATGTGGCCAATCAAAAGAGGCATGTACGTATGACAATTTTGTATTTTTGTCACTTAAAATCATTGTAGCTTTTTTATTCTCATATACTCCACCAATCACCATTTTTTAGGAAGTTGCCCAGTTTTTACAGTGAAATATAGAGGCATTTACTTCATTTCTATCATATATGTAATTTTACATTTAAACCAGTTTTTTTTGTCAATGTTTATTATTATAGTCATTAACTTAAGTAAATAAACATTTCTGCCAATTTCCCCCATTTTGTTAAATATGATTTTCATAATTTGATGTGCGACATAAATTTTTATATCAAATTCTAAAGTTTAATTTAATTGTTTACGGTCACTGTGACGTATACGCATTTTTTTCCAACAGACTGAAAAGTTCTTTAATGAATCATCCATTGTAAACAGAAACTTAACTATGAGCCCATACTTTTGGTTTGATGCAGCTTCATTTACTTGGAGGTTTATATCAATCTTACAAATAAAACCTCCAATACTTACAAATTCAAATTGGAATGAGCTTTTCGTAAGGTTTCTGAAATATTTGGTAGGTGGGAACGGATTTTAAGCAATACACTGCAATAATATAACCCGAAATGATAAAAAAGCTATCATTTTTCTACAGAGAGCTAAATTTTAAATATTTATAACCATCACATCTCATTTCTTAAAGTTTTTTTTTTTCTTTGATGCCTCTTCTTTTTATATTGTTCGTAGCTCTAAAAGGGGCCCTAGGATAACTGTATACAACGTCTTATCCAATCTCTGTAATATTGCATATTTACGACAAACAAAATTTCAGGATATCTGTTATATTTTTGTATTTATTGTGATAAACGTATTTCATAACAAAAAAAAAAAATGGCTCTCTTAAACCTTGAAGCAGTGACAAAACGTAGCTTTAATAATATATTCTATAAACTTAGATAGATACCTACTTATTTGGTAATTTGTGTTATTATTATTGTTTTATAGGTTCGTATCATAAAATCAGACAACAACGGCCTAGGTATATCAATTAAAGGTGGCCGAGAAAACCGTATGCCGATTTTAATTTCAAAAATATTTCGGGGAATGGCGGCTGATCAAGCAAAAGGTTTATACGTAGGTGATGCGATACTAACAGTTAATGGAGAAGAGTTAAGAGATGCAACTCATGATGAAGCTGTGCGCGCATTGAAGCGAGCAGGACGTGTTGTAGACCTAGAAGGTGAGTATAATTTAACAGAATTGGAGACTGAAAAAAACATGAAATAAAAGGTGTTTAAAGTTTTGTTGGATTTCGTATTCTATGAAAACTATTCCAAAACATAGTCTTAGCAGAACTCAGTGCTAAATTATGAATTTTACTGAATCTATAAAATAAATGAGATCATGAGCGCAAAAGTGGCGTAATCCAGATTTTTTTTAAATGCGTTGTTTCTAAAAAATACATCTCTTATAAGCTATTTTAATTTAAAAAGAGTTTTATTTAGATACATATTTACTATCAAAATTGAATGGCATTCAAATCAAATTTGTTTTACTTATTTGAGTAACCACTAATTTTGTATATCCCTCGTAACTCGGAATTTTTGGGGAACCCCACTTGTGCATTAACGGTCTCAAATATACATAATATTTCTTGAATTGTTAATATTGTTTATTTTATGTTTTACTTTTTCTAGTAAAATTTCTTCGCGAAGTTACACCATATTTTAGAAAAGCCAGCATTATATCTGAGGTTGGTTGGGAACTACAAAGAGCCTTTTTATGTCCTATGGGTTCTGGTATGCCAACTTCACCACCAGCCCCTAAAAGTCCACCGAGAGCTGATACTCGTTATATTCCTTTACAACTGACACATTTAGCACGGAATCTAAAATACGTTGACCCAGGTAAAGAAATTAGCTACACGGTTGCACGATATTCCATCAAAGTCACAATTACGTCATTATGTTACATATCTAGAAAAAAATCATTATCTTCTCAATCCGTTCAAAGCAAGTAGAAAACATTAGAAACGGATTCTGTGATAGTATTTTCGGGATGTTTAACAAATGTTACTAAAACCTTTGTTTAAAATACTATTACTTTTATTTGATTATATATAGAAAACCGTTGCATAGAGCTACATTCTCCTGATAGTATCCATTCGTGTATTCTCCGAGCTTCCGACTCACAGGAAGCACTTATGTGGTTCAATGCTCTACATTCAGCAATGTCCTGTAGTACGCAAAGAGCCTTAACTGATGCCAACCGAGCATTACTAAATGTGATTGGTGAACTAAAACACATTGGGTGGTTAAGTCGAAGAATAGGCAGCAACTGTGAGCAGGTAACAAATATTTAATTTTATTATTTTCAAGAAAGTTTTATTAATATCTTCGTGGTAAACATATCTCTTCCCTAAAGAGTGGCCGATCTAGTTCTGAGAGTTCTGATGAGAATGATAAATGGCAACCAGTGTTTGTGGCAGTAACTGAAAGGGAGTTTAGGTAAGTTAAAAACCAGGGATAGATAGAGAAAAGCATCAAAACTATTTAATTCTATCGGTTTCAATTTGCGTGACTTGGAATCAGATATGTTTGTATATTGTTTAGTGACGTACCTTAGTACATTCAGTAAAGAATTCTTACCAAAACTTGCTATCGTTATTTTAGGAATAAGTATAGAGAAGAAAAATAAATATTTATCATTTATGTAGTCATAGCTTCAAAAATGTTCTCCATATATTTTTGACACAATGTGATCGCTTATGATAACTATATTGATGAGACCTACCTTTTCAAATTATACAGGACACCTAAATGTATGCCTTAAACCTACTGTAATTTCAAGAAAAAAGGTGAGAAGCCAATATCAAAAAGTAGGTAGTTTTGCAAGACCTCAAACATTTAAGTGGCCTTGAATGCACTTAGTGAATTTAAGTAAATTTTATCGCAACCATCTGTCAAATTAAAAATTATAGACGATAGCTTCAACTAGGAGAATATTTCTATAATGTATCAAGCAATCTCTGTTAAACTGACATTAATAGGCTCTCTCGCTTCATCAGAAGCTCTAAATGGTTTGAATAGGGAATGTCATGTTCCTTATAGTTCGTACTATGACATTGGACCTTTTAACCTTAACCTTATACCTGTCAAATTCACTTAAATGAGTTGCGGTAGAGAACGCTGTTCTCCTTCAAAACAAAAATAATCGAAATCAGTTGAAATCCTTTCATGCGCAAAATTTTGTACTACCAATAATAAAATTATACATCCGTTACAAATTTGTGACTTTTTCTATTTTGTGCTCTTTAGGCCAAGTATTGCTTTTCTAACCTACATTACGATGATAGAGAAGGTGGTTTTCGTCTGTCCAAAAAAGTAGTTTTCGTCATGCCGTCGTCGGTCTGAAATTGCATGAAATTTGAATATAATTTCCAGGGGTGTTTTTTGTTGCTTTTGAATATCTCGATTAGAACGGATACCTCCCATATAACGGTTTCGAGTTATTGAATTTATTTCAAAAACTGCTCTAACCTAACAATTTCGATTGAACTTGGTGTAAGTTATTTAATAAGTGATTTACAATACTCCATTTTTAGTTTTTCTCAAAAAAACTCGAATAACGGAAATACGATGAACACACTTTGTGTACATGTATATTTGAATTGCTTGTTTCGGAGTAGAATAAAACTTAAATAATTTCATTTCAATACAGAATATATGAAGGAGCACCGTGGTCTGTGGAAGCATGGAGTCGACCATTGGAATGCTGCACACTTGCATCTACTCGCTTAGCTGGGGCTGGTAACAATTCATCACTAAATGTAAGTAAACAATTCCATTTATTGACTAATATTGGAATTTACCTGAAGGCCTCTGTTTGAATGTTCACTCCCTTACTTCTTACAACATTGACGGTGAAACTGGGCCTAAAAGGTCTCAAATGTTTCAACAAATATAAATTCTAAAATTATACTCTCTCCTTAGGGTCAACAGACTACAGTTTTCTGTGTACGATGTGGAACTACGCGTGGTGTTCTAGTTTATTGGTTAAGATCTGAAACACACCGCGATATGGCAGCATGGGCGCGTTCCTTAGTCCAAGGCAGTCACAATGCAGTTAATTACCAACGAGAGTTTTCTTTTCGATGTTTATACCAAGGGAGGCAGAGTCAATTAATAGTTCATTTGAATCGAGGATTTTCACTTCATGAATGTGGTATGAATTCTCCAGCTACAACCAAGTCTCAAATGTGGCAATTTCCGTTTGATAAATTAAAGGGATCAGCAGACGACGGAAATAGATTGCTGTATTTGGATTTTGGGGACGATGGTGAAATAGTAAGTGAATTATTCATCATTTGCTCATATGTATTGATGAAATCCCGAAAGGTTTCTTCAATACAGGGATTTAAAAAATTGGAATGGCTTTTTTGTCGTTTACATTTATCAAAAGGTGATTTTTCAATCATCAGTTAGACATTCAATTATTTATTTGCAATCAGAACAGTTACGAGAATTAGAGCATTTGATAAGTTTGAGATTTGTGTGTTTGTTTGTTGGGAATTTCAGCTCAAAATACTTATTTGACTTTAATATAACTTATAGTAAAATTATAATATATTACACCATACAAATTAAAAATAACGTCACTTAGGTTCATTTAATTTTAAAATCAATTTCGGAAAAAATAATTGGAAAAAAATTTGCACCAAAAGCCCAGTACGCTTCTGAAAAATCCTATACAAAAATCACACAACGAAATCGTAAACGAAAAATTTTGTTTTTGATTTTCTTGGGGAGACCAACGAAAAAAATTTTTTCGCATCAGCAGCGTACTAAGGCTTAAGTTCAGCAATTATGAGACTTATCTCGAAAACGACCATGAAACGACTTTAAACAAAATGATTTCAATTAGTAGTCAAAATGTTTATGTTCCCTTTACTGAAATTTCGGAAAACCAACAATTTTTCAATTAAAGCTGGGACATTTTTATTTCAGAGAATATTTTTCAAAATTATGCACTATGTTGGCAACGCTGGACCCTGCTGCATTGCAAGTGTAATTACTTTTGATTTCAACTTGAAATTTATTAAAAACATCAAAAATCCATTACTCAGATTTTTACTTGCTCTATAGGTATGTATTGGTTTCATGATGTAAAAAAAAATTCGAGCTTTTAATCAAAACCAACATTACAATGATGAAGAAGTCCAAAAAAGTGGTTTTCGTCACAGACGCACAAAACGACGGACAGCATGACGACTATCACTTTTTCTTACTTCTCCATCATCGTAATGTTGGTTTTGATTAAAACCTCAATTTTTTTTGACACGAAACCAGTACTTGCCCTATAGAGCAAGTAAAACTGAAAAAAAAATATATTAACTTTGAACTACAAGACCAAGTTCGTTCGATCCAGTCGTGCATTTTATTTTTGTTCACTAAAGTATTCAAAAATGTGTTGTCTACTATTTGGAATATTGTTTTATTTTGTCCTTTTAATTAATTTTATGCACTTTTTTTCCAGTTGTTATTTCAGTGTCACAGTCGTTACAAAAAAAAAACTAAAAAGAATTAACAATGCATGTTCTATGTAAACGTATTGTCTTTCATTTTAAAAACCCAATCCAAGGGGCTTTCATTTCAAATTTTTCGTCTGGTTTCTCAAAGCTTAGTAATTCGGTTGATAGACTTTTGAAATGTTGCGTTGCTACCATAACGACTTTTTTTTTAGATTTTAACACGCTACAAAAGAAATGTTACAAATTTAGTTTGTTAAGCCTATAAATTAGTTTATTTGTTCAATAGTTATATTTCTGCGAATAGTTAAGCCATAAATATTGACTATGCCCACCTTACACGACTCAATATTACTGCGCAATATTTCTTTGTCTCTTTGCTTATTCTGTATCTGCCAAAAAATATTGAGTAAAAATTCAGAAAATATTAAATTTTTTTAATATCACTCAATATATTGCGCTAATCGAAAATATTGTGCAATACAACCCTTACACGGTCAATATTATTGCAAATACTGAGTATTGCGCAGTATTATTGTGTCGTGTAAGGCCGGCATTATGCCCGCCTTACACGACACAATATTTTTGCTCAATAATATTGTACTAAAATATTGTGCGAAAGAGGGTCGTCCATACACGACTCAATATTACTGCGCAATATTTCTACATCTCTTTGCTTATTCTGTATCTGCCTCGTTGTGGAAACAAAAAATATTGAGTAAAAATTCAGAAAATATTAAACTTTTTTAATACCACTCAATATATTGTGCAAAGCGAAAATATTGTGCAATACAGCCCTTACACGGTCAATATTATTGCACAGTACTGAGTATTGTGCAATAATATTGTGTCGTGTAAGGCCGGCATTAAACAAGCTTTTGAAAAATTAGGTGTAAGTGATTTCATAAAAAATATGTATTTATTAAAGTTATAGCCTGTTTCAAGTAGGGCAAATGAGATAAGGAAATTATCTCCCCTCATTTGGAAAACTTTATTGAAATTACACATTTGTTTTAGTCTTAACTCATTTCCAGAACGGATTTTAATGAAAATTATAAAAAATGTTATAAATAATTAATTGTCTATTTACAGGAGCTAGATATGGAGTGTTGCCCTAAGCCGGTTGTTTTCGTTTTGCACAACTGCCTGTCTGCCAAAGTTCATTCTATAACTTAGTTTTCCTAATGATAAGTTATTATGCTATAGATTCTGTTAGTATGTATGTACATATATGTATCAGACTTTAACCTTAAAAACGATCAATGGTCAAAAACGCAAGAAATTATACCGTGTTTAAATTCCACAATTCGGAACCTAATATTTTGTATTATGTGAATGTTTCTAAAATAACAGATATCAATACGTGGTGTGGTACTGACAAAAAACTCTTTGAGCGTTGTGTAATATGGAGTAGGGCCACCATCGTTCATTGGCATTGTTTAGGGTTTGATTCTGATAAAATATATAAAAAAATAGAATTGTGTTAGTACAATATCATTTTCTTTTGTATATTTCTTGCTTTAATGTATTATTATATTTTGTGTAATGAATTAATGCATTATGTAATTCTTATGTTTTCTTATTTCTTATTGTAATGAACATATCTTACTTGCAAGAAGTTAACTTTTTATCATTAACAATATCACGAAAAAAAAACCATATTATGTACCCAAAAATAAAATTTTGAAAGAAATGCAATGCGCATTGGAATATTATATTGTTTGTCTGTATTTTTCTTTCTAGTAAAGCTATGTATGTGGAAAAACTTCAACTGTTTAAAAGTAGAACTACAAACTACCTTTTTCCGGAAATAAAAATTTATTTTTTCTTAGAAGTATCGACGAATTTTTCTCTTCACTATTCCACCAATACCTAACATAACTGCACTTGTTTTTATTTTTTCAAGTGTCAGGGAAAAAATTGTAGGCCTGGACCCCATTGCACTTATTTACAAATTACAATTACAAATTCGAAATTTGTTGTTTGAATTTCAAATTTGGTGCAACAGAACTCGATAATTTTACGACAATTTTTGTGCTAAAGTGTTTGTAAATTTCAATGAGTAACTTGGTATAATAAAAGACCCCTGGTGGAGTACAATCAGAAACTGGTGTCATATCCACCCGTTGACTATTCAACGGTGGCTGGCAATCAAAAGTTACCATGATAAACAGAAAACAAGGTATGCTCATTACATTTTTGGCAGGTTTTCTGTGACGTCATAGTCATCTTTCTCATCGGCAGTTCGCCCGAACGTCAGTTATGGATTTGCACAAAACATTTTTTTGTATTGAAAACAACAACAATGAAACTGAAAAAAACTCGATTGTTAGCATCGGAGATGACTACTACGTCATCAGTTTTCCAAAATGGCGACGTGGCGTTCATAATAAGCATACCTTGTTTTCTGTTTATCATGAAAAGTTACCAGCTGTCAGACGCTGCCTGCTACCAAAAGTTGAACGTGTTTTACTTTCAGCCGCTGATAATAATACTCCCCTGCTGACGCCATCAGCTACTCGTTTCTTGTGGTTACATGTACCAACTTAGAGCTAATAATCATCTACATATATGCTTCAGAACCCGTTTTTGGACATTACAAACATGTGGAGATATGTATTTTCAAAGAAATACCAAATCGATAAAAGAATAAACGTCATTAATTTTGTACTAAGCTGTAAGCCAAAGCCTAGTTTACAATTCAACACGCAAAAAAAAGAATTTTTAAGACAGTCCTCCTGTTTTTGGCCAATCATTTATGTTATAAACACATATCGTCGCTGTTTAAGAAAACCGACATAAATAAAAAATCACGATTTTTGAGTTAACGATGCCAATAGACTAAAAAAATTCTCGATCTTTCTGTCAAACTGGCATAACTGTATCATTTTGCAATCCCGCTAGAAGGAGTTTGTTCCAATTGTCAGATGTTTCCTTTTCATGAAAAATCGTATGACTCAAAAATTTAAAACTCATTTTCTGAAGAATCACGTTTTTTGAGTTATGCCGGTTTTCTTAAATAGCGACGATATACTGCTTTGTTTCCTGATCAATCAAAGCAAAGGGTTAAAAAATACAATTTAATTTTCATTTGCTTGCTTAAATATTTTTGCACTAAATTGCATTTTTACCTCCTGCTTTTATTAATTGAAAACTACCCCTGAAGATTCGTTTTTTTTCCTATTCTACCCTATTCTAATCGCGTTTTTACAAAATTATGGGCATTAAAAAAGGTTTCAAGTATCGTGAATTAACTTTTGTGTTATATAACCTTGAATAACTCTTCTATAAACTATATTCCCAAAAATAAAATACAACTCCTTCAGTTTAAAATTTGAAACAAATTTAGCTTTGTCAAATTTTTACCCATTTTAGATTTTTTTATTGTTTTTGAAAGTAGACAATTAGACATTTTTAATAAACATGTGGTTTGGTTAAACCAATTTGACTGTATAAGCTGAACAATCAACTTCGACATCAATTTAAAGGATATTATGTGTTGCTAAAACAACAAGCTGTTTTAAAAAATATATTCTAAAATAATATTTATTTCCAAACCAAACAAGGCAATTTTTATAAAAATCGGTTGAAAATTGGCTAAGAAAAATTTTTACGATTTCAACTCGACGAAATTGGGTAAATGAAAAAAAAAATGGAATAAGTATTTGAAATTGTTCAGCTTATACAGTTAAGGTGGTTTTGTGTGTAACAGAATTTTAACACATGGTTTTGTAAGCAGTGCAACAAGCTCGCTTCAAAACGTGACAGAGGTTTCCGCCTGCGTATACTTGTCTACCCTGTTTTTGTTTTGAATACAAATATTCTGTTAATGAACGATGTAGAATCTGTGATGGAGCATGAAAACACCAAAATTATCGATTAATTGTATGAATATAAAAACACAAAGATGGCGTTTGGTGTAGAAAAAAAAATTAAATTTTGTATTTTTCTTAACTCTTTCAAATTATTTCATTTAAATTTTTAAGTGTGTGTATTTAATGCTCTGAAATATCTTTATAAGTATGTTATTGAATTTATTAAAACACAAAATGGAAACAATTCAACAAATCAGGAAAAGATTTTTGTTTATTTCATTTTGTATATTGGAAACATTTTTTTCATTTTTTTTTTGTCATTTCATTCACAATGCTGCCAAGTGTTTTGGTTAAGCCCCGAGGCGTTTTTTTCGTCCAACTTAGCCCGGGCGTACAAAAAAACACACCTTATACCACGTTTGTATGGCCTCTACTGGAATATTCTAGCCGAGTATATAGTCCCCCTTACCACTAAACACATATTAGGTGTGTTTTTTTGTACGCCCGGGCTAAGTTGGACGAAAAAAACGCTGTCGGGGCTAAGCAATTTACGTGTCAAGTACAACAACAAATTAGCCCGAGGGGCTTAGCTGCTAAGCCCCGAGAATTCTCGGGGCTAAACTCTTTGAAGGGGCTAAAATCTGTGCTGCCAATTCATTTTCTGTTAAATCATCGATAAGTTGTATGAAAACACCAAAATTATCGATGAATTGTATGAACAAAAAAACACAAAGATGGTGTTTGGTGTAGAAAAAAAAATTAAATTATTTATTTTTCTTAACTCTTACAAATTATTTCATTTAAATTTTAAAGTATGTGCATTTAATGCTCGGAAAAAAAATTTGTTTATAAATTTGTTATTGAATTTATTAAAACACCAAATTCAAACAATTTAACAAAACAGAAAAAGATTTTTGTTATTCATTTTTTGTTTATTTTTTGTATATTGGAAACTTTGTTTTCATTTTTTTTGTGTCAATTCATTCGCAATGCTGCCAAGTGTTTTCGTTAAGCCCCGAGGCGTTTTTTTCGTCCAACTTAGCCCGGGCGTACAAAAAAACACACCTATTAGGTGTGGACGAAAAAAATGCCTCGGGTCTTAACCAAAAAACTTGGCAGCACAACAAATTAAATGTTATTTTGAAATCAGCTGACACAAGAAATCATGGAAGTTTAAAGTTGTCATTTTTTTTTATGTTTTCTTGTAGGTAAAAAAATATTTTAATAATGCGTAATCTGTTTGACTTTTCAAAAATGAAACTAATTAGTTTCTTGAAAAAAAAAGGAATGAATCTTCTTATTCATAATGATATGTACTACTAAAGCAATAGGAGTACAAAGCGAGAGTTGTTTTGGCCACTTCTTTCAGCAAACCGAGTAAACTGATGGGATTGTGCGTCGTGTATGAGCACTCAGCCGGCCAGTCTAAACTTAAGCTTTTTGTTTTGGTAACAGTTTTTTGAAAAGGAGATGATATTCTTAGGTTGATGTTATTTACGCATAGGACACACACATATACTAAGGGCGCAAACGCTAGACTCGACGCACGTTGGCCTGTTCAGTTCATGTCCTCCAAGAGGTTATCTCCCGAATGGAGCAGAACAGCGTGGAATATATAATCTGCAATATAAAATAACTAAATTACGATCTAAATTGATCAAAGAAATCTCTAAGCGTACCTACTAAATCAAGATATTTATTAATACATTTTTGTTTTCCATATTCAATTACATTCCAAACGTCAGTTTTGATGTTTCTATACAATTTATCGATAACATAACAAAATTGTTTGGTAGCACGAATTTTAGTCTGTTCAAAAGAATTTAACCCCGATAATACTCGGGGCTTAGCAGCTAAGCCCCTCGGGCTAAGTTGTTGTTGTATTTGACACGTAAATTGCTTAGCCCTGACAGCGTTTTTTTTCGTCCAACTTAGCCCGGGCGTACAAAAAACACACTATTATCACTGATCTATATAAAACACTGGATTGTGGATTCCCTTCTCAGTTTTACTGAGTCAAATTGAAGATGACATTTTATGATACCAAAGCAGAGTTCTATATCGCTCTATACAGGTGAAAGAGAGAGACAAATTGGTTTTGCTTGTCACTTTGACAAATAAAACTGTTCTACAGCTAAAAAATGTTATACTGACAAGGTACCTCAGCAGAGTTCTCTCTCTCTCTTCTCAAAAAAAAAAGATGAGATAGACTGATTATAATAGTTTATAACAGTCCTTCAATTGGAGTCAATTTTTTTTATACGAATCCACTCTATCCAGTGTTTTATGAATTAAGTGACTTTTGTAAAGAAAATTGAAGCAATACAGCGTAGACGCATTGACTTATTATATATGGGCTGCTAGTTGTGTGAATTTTTATACAAAAGTTGCCAGAAAAATGGTTCTACGCTTCTTTGCGACACTACGCGTCGATTGGACACCAGTGGAAAAATAAATAAACATTCCCTCAAGTGCGACCAGAAACATCTATTTTTATCGATCGGAACTACCATATTTGTACATAGAAACTACGACCATCTACTTGAACTTTTTATCAAAAAACAATGCCATCTGTATTTATTTGAAAGTTTTGGTTTAACGTTTACCTGTAATTTGTTTTGTGTGTTGTAATTATTATTTTGCAAGAGTTTACTTTTCTCATGCTGGTTAAGTAGAAAAAAAAACAAAAAATAAATTAAACATAAATAAAACATTGCTCTCGACTCTTGTAGAAAAAAAAGATTTGCATATTTTCCAGTAAATAATTGTTGCACCGCATTAATTTTTCTTATTTGTATTTGTGATTGCTATAGTGCATTGAGTTGTGCATCTGCAATTTAAAGAAAGAAAAAGAAGAATCCAGGATTCCCAGTCTAGTTATGGACTACATATAAATGCAATAAGGGTTTTCATGTAACGATATAATTTTCCACTTTGCAGAAAAATATAAATTTCCGCACAGAGTTACATGAACACCCCATTAGAAATATTTGCGTAAACGTGGGAAACAAACAGTTGTTTGCTAATCGTCAAAGCGAACTTATATAATTAAACGTCAAAAAGTTTATCAGGTTTGTTTCTACGGTTTCTGCTTCAAATTTGTGAGATAAAATTCTATGCTTTGCAGAATATTTTTCTCACACAAATTTTGACAGTTCATTTCTACCGATAGAAAATTCTATGGTTTCTAAGGTTTCTATGGGTTTTCCGCATTTAAATGAATACCACTACTGTGTATGATGCGCATAAATACTAAAAAAAACTAGGTTAGGACGAGCAAAATTCAAACGTCAAAACTATCTTTTTTATTATTCTCGGTAAAATCATCGTGAAGTTGGCTACTAGCAGTCATTATATAATAAGTCAAAGCCCTATACCCAAATTCAACAAATCAGAAAAAGATTTTTGTTATTAGGACTTCTTTTCATTTTTTTTTTTTTTTATTTTTACGGGTTACAAAAAACAAAATAATACGAAATAAGTAGTACATTATAGAGATCGGTGAGACATCCCTGTTTCTGCAAAAGTATACCTTCCTTCATTCGATCTGAGCGCTTACAAATATTCTCGTTGACATTTAGAACTAGAATATTGAGTTTAGTTTTTTTTTATTCTGGTTTGTGCAAAAAGAAAAAGGGCGACAAAAAACGGAAAAAAAGGCGAAGGCTGTCGAAATCGAAAGACAAACGACGATTGCGGTGCTTCATCTTTTTTCTATTCGATAAAAATATTAAATATCTACATAAAAGTATCAAGTGTAATTGTAATTGATATTCATTTGCTTGTAATTTTAATAAAATAATACGCAAATTTGTTCAAAATGGACAAAAGAAAATTGTCGTAAGTATTTACCATTTTCTGCATAGAAATACCAGCAAAGAAAACTACTGCTTACCAAATTGATTTTCCCGATGAAAGAAAACCCTAGTGCTGGCGTAGCTGGTGTATCTACCTAAATTCAAGAATTAACCTGAAAGCAGCTGCTTCTTAACTTTTCATTTATATTTCCAAATACCTTTTGTGAAAAACACCCTTCGTGTGTTTAGTTCAAAGAGTAGAAACAAAAATTATTGTTGAACGAGAATATGGATGGATGATTAAATTGTAGCTATTGATTTTTTACAAAAAATATGGTGATGCAAAGATAAATTCAAGATTTGAAGGAAAACCCTAGTAATTGCTTTTTTTTTCATTTTTGTTTTAAGAAATTGCCAAAAATTTAAAAATAACCTGGAAAAATTTTCTTATCTGAAGATTATGGATAGAAAACATAAAGTGATGAGAGTACCTGTAATTTAATAGTTTATGGAGTACAGAGGGTGAGACACGTTTTACAGAATTTTTCAATAATAGTTTTTTTTTAAGTTTTGTTTTTTTACACATTTTTTTAATATGCCTCATTGGTATAATGACGAGGTAGGTACATACAATAATGTATAATACTCTTTGTAGTGCAATTGATCGTATATAAAAAGAACTGTCAGTATTTTTGCAGGCGTATTGCGAGTCAAAAACTATGGTTTCCTTCCAAACAAAAAGAAAAATATGTACCTATTTCTTTTTTTTTTCAAAAAAGATTGCACTTTACGTCAAAACCGAAACAGACTCATAAAACGATAAACTGTTGACAGACACAAAGTTACTTTGCCCGAATTCTAAGACTCATACCAGACAATGTAAAGCAAAAAAGTGCACAACATAACTAACTAAATAACTCAAATGTGTAGGTAAATAAATTTGAGACACATTTAGCAACAGGTCAAAATCCTTTACGCAAGATTTGCAAAACTGGTATAAAAACGTACAAAATGCAAATATAATAGACTACTGAAATAAATCAGTCAAGTAGAAGACTTAGCACTATTTGTTTGCTGAAATATGTATGCGTTTGCGCAAGAATATTTTACTCCATTTTGGGAGACTAGCCCGAGTTCTTAAGTTTGGGTTTATGAATAGTTTGCTTTTACATTCCCCAAGATACACATATAATTTTTGAATTATTTTTTTAAAAACGACTTGCACAACACTAGTTGAAAGAATAGAAAAAAAGGAAAGATTTTTGCAGGTACAGTAGATTGAGATAAAGATGGTTATTATCTTATGAATAGCGTTAAGGAATTTTTTTTTTAACTTCGTTACATCTGTCCCGTTATTTTAAACTTTCTTGTGTGAGCGCAGACAAGTCTTCTTGGACTACAAACACAGAATTTGTTCGCTCTGATTTTTAATTTGAAAAAAAATCTCCGACTGTTTTGACGATCAGAAACCAGTTTGAGGATTGGTAAGATTCGCGTAGGAACAGACGTCTGATAGTTTGAGTTTGGTTTTTGTCTATTAGAACAGCCGACTTGGTTTGCTGATAGTTTGAGTGCGTGTTGGAACAAACCTATTATATTTTTGTATTGTATATTATACCAATTTTTTTAGCACTTCTGGTGATTCACTTTATGAAATATTGGGACTTCCCAAGACAGCTACAGCTGACGAAATCAAGAAGACTTATAGAAAACTTGCACTCAAGTACCATCCGGATAAGAACCCAGATAATGTAGATGCATCGGATAAGGTCTGCGTGTTTTTTATTTACTATAAGTATTTTTGTAATAAAATGTATTAAAATGTATTTTGTTGTGAGTACAGTTCAAGGAAGTCAATAGGGCGCATTCGATTTTAAGTGATTTGACAAAAAGAAATATTTACGACAACTATGGTTCATTGGGATTATACATTGCCGAACAATTTGGTGAAGAAAATGTTAATGCATACTTTGTTGTTACATCACCAGCAGTGAAGGTAAATTATATTTATTTAATAAATATTGTAAACTGATTTAATTTTTGTACAGACTATCGTCATTTGCTGCGCCATATTGTCTGGATGCTGCTGCTGTTGTTGTTGCTGCTGTTGTTTTTGCTGCAACTTCTGCTGTGGCAAATACAAGCCACCAGCAAACGAAGCAACTGGTGATTACCAGCATTTGAACGTGAGTATATTTAATAAAGTAATTTATCCACGAACAGGTGTAACTTATAAGGCTTACTTTAACATATATTATCCCACAAATTTTGCATAATAATTTATAATAACTAGAGCTTGTGCGAAACTAACAAAAATGCAATTTCTTAGGAATTAAGCTTCTTTCTTCATTATAAACAATTAACAATTATTTATAAGCATAACATGTTATGAATATTAAAAGTACGCTCTATATAATAAACATACTAAGTAAATTATGAGTGGCTATAAAAATAATCTATTAAGTACACCTATTCGTGAAAAACTTTTATTGCAAACAAAAAAAAAAAAAAAAAATCAGAAAAGCAAGTTTATATATTGAACGATGATGATTTTTGTGAAGCTATTACACTTGATTGGAAAAAACACACACATTGATTGATATTAATTTTGCATGTAATTTTTGTGATAGTAAATTATAATTCTTATGTTGGTCTCTAAGCTGTGTGATACTAACCCATAACAAAAAAAAACAATCGAGGTAAGTTTTATATGAGTGTGTAGTTTTCTTTTATAAAACTAGTGGCATGCAAAGAGATGAGATTAAAATTAACCAATTAATTTTTTTGTTCAGGTAACTAATGTAAAATATTCTGTTATTTTTTTTTACTTAAATAGTAATAATAAAATCACACCAAACACATATTATTTTTAAACATTAAACTTAAAGTAATATATAGTTTCGATACCATAGCGAATTTATTTTTATGTAAGGAAAATATGATTATTTTGTTACGCATACCCATCTTTCATGTTGATTTTATCGACAAACAACGAAGGTCATTTTAATAGAAGACTATTTATACTTTAATCTAACCTAAACTTAAAAAAAAACAGATGTTTTAATCCCTTTTATCCAGCACAAGTCGATAACCCTTGAAATTTTTGTAGAAGGAATTTCAGCTAACAATATTGTAGTAAATTGGACATTGGTATGTTCAGAACCATGAGATTGTTTCAACAACACACTAAAAAGTTCAAAATCTCATCGCAATTTACTAGATTTTCTATACATTTCAGTTTTTATAATCTTGTTTATTAAATCTGGTTTGGTGGGAAAAGGCTTTAGGGTTAAGGCAAATTTGTGGTTTCTTTTTGGTCAAACAAGAGACCAAAGATAAAGCGTCCAATTTTATTGGATAGTTGATTGTAAAGTTAGGACAAATTAAGACATATCATAGAAACAACAGTTTTTTTCTGTATTTTGATGTTTCTATAGCTTTGTTAAATGAGAAAAAGGTAGAACTGGACAGGACAGATCACAACAGTTTCATGAAAAATGTCACATTTGTTCTGACTCAAAAGTAAGTACAGAGAATTAGGTTCTAAACTGTTTCTTTGCTAGCACATTCTTCAAACCATAATTTCTTTGTATTTTTCATGGATTATTGTTATGAGATAACGTGTTATATTTGCAAAAAAAAACAAAAAGATATACACCTATTCGCACACAGGCTTGCACACAAAATTTTGTACATTTTCGACATTTGAACCTTTAAAAGCCCTAAAAATGCTTCAGATACTTCAAGGCATTAATTTATAACTTAAAGTCTATTTACAGTTCGTCGTGCAAAAAAATAATTTTTCAAAACAATTCTCTGGCCCTTTTGTCAAATGGTTTTTGTTATTAGCCGAAGCAAACGTTTATCTGTTTCCTAATAAATCAAATCCAATGTCTAAAATTGAAATTTCTTTTTTTTCACTCGGAAAAATTTTTTTGCATGCAATAAAATTGAATTACATTTTTAACCAACTGCTCCAATTGATATAGGAAAAACTGGAAAATTAACGTTTTCTATACTCTGAGTCGCAGGTGTTTACTGAAATACAGTCCAAGTTGATACACAAAAGAGAGAAAAACATCTATGATATTTTTTTCAAATACCAAAACAAAAATCAGTTTCTTGCTTGTTAAGATGTGACGAAGATATTTCTTCTTCAAAAAGATGAATAAAATGTCGAAAAAATAGGTTTTTCGCATACACCTGACATAAACTCTAAATTAAAAACCAAAAGAAAAGTACACGATTTGTAGTTAACAATTTGTTTCCAAAAGCTTTTATAAAATAAAATTTATAACTGGTATTTGGTAGAAACATCATAACTCCACTTTTGGATTTTTTTCTTTCAAGGCGTTCAAATCGCAATTTTTGTTTAGTTTTTTGTATTTTATTTTAGTTGTTCTTTAATGAGAATATTTTTAAATTGAATAATTAAGAAATCGAATTAACTGTAGAATATATCCATTAAGGTTATTTCACAATTGATACTTTTTCTTCTTATTTACTCATAGTTTTCAAGTGGTGTTTAATGTTAAACAAAATCTTTTAAGAAAATGTAGTTACGAGGCTTACGTAGAAACGGGACAAAATGTTTATTAAAATATTGTAAAAAAGAGTTTGGAAATATTTAACTAAATAATTACAATCTAAAGCTGGTAAAAGTTCCATTGAGAATTATTATTAAAACAAATACAAAAAGCTTCATAGAAGCTTTCTTAAAACGACATTTTTTTAACGGAGTTATCATGTTTCTACCAAACACCACAGAATGACTAAGCTTTCGACAAATATTTTAATATTTTTCGATTCATAACATGGCTAAAAATTATACGAATACGATCGAAAAACTAATATTTTCGAATCTTGGCTGTTTTAATTAACTGAAAAAAAATATCTAACAAAAAATAAATGTATTTGTTGATCAAAGCTTTTGATACATATGTATGTATAACCTTATCTCAAAGTTTAGGTTTAAGTACATATGTATGTATAACCTTATCTCAAAGTTTAGGTTAATACACACTTCATTTAGCAACTCTTTTTTATTATAACGGGTAATTATACTTTTTCTTAGTTAATTTTTGTTTTATTTAATTCTCTTGGTCACTCATATTTCTTTAATTATTTTCTTTTGAATATCTCTTCTTTATACTGTTTATTTATTTCTGTATATATACTTTCTATATCCTTCACGAAAATCATCAAAACTTTCAATTGAATATAATCATTTCATGACCTTTTTTGAGCTTAAGTTTTACTTTTTTTGTAATTTCTTTCTTTGTTGATTTAATATTCATCATTCCATTCCAATGCGAATATGTTTGTATTATTCGTATATTAGCGAGACGGTGGCAATGCTAGTAGAGAGGGCCAACCAGAGCAACGACACCGAATGCAAGGACGATTGGTAAGTTCACGAAATGATAGTCAGTGTTGTTTTTTTTATTTCTTAAAAATAAAGTTAAAGTTAACAAATATATAATATTCCTGTAATATACATACTGCATTGTTGTCAAATAATTAACATGTGACGACACCTTCATACACCTGGTATACATAAATTAATGTGAAATCTTGTTTTGCATGCATTTTGCATCAGGCATATTCCATTTCCGATATAAATATGTGCTTACTCATCGTTGAAATGATGTCCTTCTTCTTTCGTATTGCAATCAGAATTTAGAGAAAATACTTTGATTTGATTTATTTTAAGGAGGACGGAAACGACTTCGAGGATCTTAATACACCTGCAGGCTCAGCACCGGTGACATCACAACCAACAGCGGGTCAAGCATCAGGTGCTGGCATGCCAGTCTTTGCTATGCCACCACCATCATCACAGCAACCAAATCCTACAAATCCATTCACAGGAGGGGCAACAGAAAATACTTCGCTCAATTCATCCGAACAGCCAACATACACGCCAGGTATACACTAATTTTACTAAGTACATTTTAATTGGTTTCCATTTCAAATGTATGTATCTAATAAACAAAATTTACCCTTCCCGGTATTTACTTAATATGCACCTCTAAAGGAATATAGTTGTATTAATAATTTATGTTTGTTTATATACAAAAAATTCCATATGAAACTATTGTTAAGATGATAAACGAATTAAATTTCCCAATACCTTTTTTTCTAGATATATTTAACCAAAAATACTAAAATCATACCAAATATGATTTACCGAAAAAAAAAATAAACAATAAACAATTAAAAATTATATATATAAAAAAAAAAACAAAAAAAATAGCTGAAAAGCCAGCAATGCAAATTAAATAATCAAACAAACACGAGCGGATCGTCGACGCATGCATCTAGATAATTTTTCATGACTCGATGCACGAGTAAATGGAAAACTGCAGTGATGAAAGAGGCGTTGTGCGCATAATAAATAAATAAGAAACAATAAGATAACATTCAATCATCAAAGACTACATAATTTTGACACTGTTGTTAGTAATTACATGCTTAGATAGTAAAGAACTGTGAATCCTTAAAAGCATATATGTATGTACGTTTTTATTAAAGTATACATAAATGTATTCGAAAAATGTATTTCCAATATTACAACACTAAATATTAAATATATCGTATTTTTAACCTTGTAATGTTTAATTTACTTATTTATGTAAGTGGCGATCTATTAAATTGGCTTGCAAGCCCACAACCAGTTGGAAGGATGATGGTTCTGTTACTTTTTTAAATACCATTAAAAATTATATGTTGTTAATAAACAAAAAAAAATCTATTTCATGTTTAAAAAAAAAATTACTTTCTCGTGCGCAATTAATGTTTGTCGTCCTCTCCTTAAATTAAATTATTATAAAAATATCCGTTCTGAATAATAATAAAAATACATACATAGGTACTTCGCATCGTTCGCTTTTATTTTCATATTTGTAAAAAAATTTTAATCTATGGGTACAAATTATAAAATCGTACACATATTTCATAATTTAATGGATATATCTTTTTTTTATATAATATGGTCACTTTAAAAGGTGTTATTATCTTTTTAGTAAATAAAACCAATAAATAAATAATTATTCCACTATAAATTAATTAAAATTCCATAGGTGGGAACCGAAAATGTTTTATCTTTCTTTAATATTACTAAATATAATCTTGATTAAAAACAATATTTACATATATATTATTATATGTTAATCACTCGTGTGTTATTAACAAATAATGATTACTATGTCAAAAACAATAGCAGTGCATTTGGCTGTATTTGAACAACAAAATTATCCCATTGAAATTGTAAAAATAAGATGAATTATGTATGTGTAGTATAATTTAAAATTAAAATCAATATAAAATAAAAGAAAATTAAGTCCATTTGTTTTGTTTTTATTTCTACAGAACTTCCTTTCGCAAGGGTTTAGAAAAGCGAAAGAACTACATGGTTATTCAAATGTAGTGTTATCGGTTCAAAAGGCCAGAACTATTTGTATGAAATTATTTTGTATTCATTCCCAATCAAAACATGCCTAAAAATGACAACTTGCGGTATGTATGTATGCACATTGTACATATAGTGCCGTTTCTGCGTGAAACACGTATCTGCAGCACATCAAATTTAGTTTTTTCAAGAAATTTTATTTTTTTCTCGAGCGGTGTTAAATGATAAATAAAATATAGTTACGAGGTTACGTAGAAAAGGGACGATATGTAAAAACAATAAATCCACTCGATAGGTCTGTTTCTTTACTTTTTGGCAAAGTTTGGGAAAAAGTATGGGCTCGAGCCTTTTGATGTTGTTGTTGGAAAGTGGTGTCTGTGCGGTATTCCTTTCTTACATATTCTACCTACAAAAAAAATACCAATATCTAAAATTTGTATGCGTCCACCGAAGTGATCACTTATCATTAGTAAGAAAAAAATGATTCAATTTCACTTATAGGCACTACTTTTTTGGGCTCTATAATTAACATTGAAATGTCTCCATTTATTAATATTATCGTTTTGCACTCAGCTGGTTTTCTTTTGACAAGCAAGAAAGTGCCAGAGCTAAACTGTTCGCGTAAATTCTTGCTGGAAGAAAAATGAAAAAATGTCAGAAGCTCTGGCATTTTCGAGCCCGAAGGAAGTAAAGAAACACGTTTTGGGATACCGCGGGATTTCTAGCTCTAGTCCATCGCTCAAAGTAGTTTCACAAATGCTCGATATGATTTACATAGCTATAGGCTTAGTGCTAGTTAGTCCATCCTGACAATACCGACTTTCCTAATCAATATGGACTGTTCCTCGCCCAGTGTGGGATTACACGTTATATTGCATTATCATGAAATCTTCGACAGAAATTATATCATACGGAACGACTTGATCTAGCAAAATATCGGAGAGTTACTTATCCGCAGTTTCTTTAATTAGATCTATAATAACTATAAACACTGTTTCGGTAAAACAGCAATGTTTTCTGTAGATCTTCAATTGACAATGTGAGCATATTTTGTACTCTTGGTATCCAGTTGTTTTCCATATTAGGAATCCTAAAAAAAATACTTAGCTTTTTTTCACTGTCAAGACAGAGCACATCCATAAAAAAATCCAATTGGTACTCGGCAAAATAAAGTGAGTAAGTGCTCACAAGAATGTATGTGTTCAACATTTTTTTTTTATACCAAATGGATTTGAGTAGGTGCTCAAATTTATTCATAATCATCCAATAATGGACTAGTGTATATTTAGTGAAAATTATTTATTATCATAATTATGGCATGATAACGCTAAAAGTATTTATTATCATAATTATGGCATGATAACGCTAAAAGTATCCAATAGATTGTTATGTTTTTACTATGAGTTTAACGTTCAAACTTGAAAAATAAGCCGAATTAAGCATAAATGTATCATTCATATAGCTACTGTTCTTAGAAAGCGAATGGGGTGATTCCATTTTCTGGTCGCAAGTGTTCTTACTTCTTGTTTCGTAAAACAACAAAAACTAAAATTAAAATTAAAATTGACCGGTTTATAATTAGTAAAACGGAACAGTTAACATTTTCTTGTTGATGATTTTTGTATAGATGCGAACCTATTGAAGTTCTACATTCAATGTTCCGTGAAACAACAATTATGTCAGTCAAAGTCAATTGAACGATGCTAAACTCATTCGGTTTTAACACTGGAATCGATGCACGTCCAACCGAAAAAAAAGTAATTTAATTTTAGCAAATACAAAAATTTGATTTTAAGATCGATTTCCTATAGACAGAGAGCCGCCAGCAAATTTTGAGAGTGGAGTGATAACGAAAAGAAAAAGGCGTGTTTGCAGCTTTATAGGTATATATATAGACGTTCTGATTTCAAATTCGACACACTGTTACTCTTGGCATTCTAGGGCTTACGGGGGGTTGAAAAACGCTATCTCTGAACGATAAATCCACTTTAATTTACATTTTTTATATGGGAGTTGATGCCCAAAACATTGAAAATTTTAGTCAAACTGCAATTCAACCATCGCAATCGCAGACTAAACTGAAAAAATGTTTTAAAGTTGCTTGGTAATTTCTTTAAAATAAAGGATAGCACCGATTTATAATAACAAGAGCCTCAACCGAAGAAGAAAGAAGATAAAGAAGATAACTACTGACTTAACTATATTGACTCTTGTCGCTAAAATCAGACCAAAAACTGGTTTGCACCAATTTAGAAAAATTTTGATCACATAAATGGTTTCAAAATGCAAGGAAATACCGTTGTTTTAGACATACTAAAAAAGTATGTTTTGTAATTTTCAATTTTCTTAAGAACTAGAAGGCGTCTGGTTTTCATGATTCGATTAAAAACAGATAAAGGGCGCAATAACTTTTTTATATAATGTAATATTTAACTAAACAATCGTGAACCAAATTACTGCGCATACACTTAAAAAAAAATAATTATTTCCTAAATTTTGAGTTTGACATAATTTTTTTTTAAAAACTATTTATTAAATTAACTAAATTTTAAAACATAAATGAAGCACAGATTTTTATGTTTCAGATTTGACATACATACATAATATCTTTACTAGAAGCCTTACCGTTGTTTTAAAATATTTTTTTTTTTCATTTTAGGCCATATTTTAGAAAATTACCCCTCCTGTCTAAAAGGGGGAGAAATACCGCCGCCTCATAGTACACAATACTTAAGTTTGTACCTTCTACAAGAATCAGGTGTTATTTGGCGGTGTCATAATTATATTAATCAAGCAATTTTAAAGGAATACCCCATTGCTACGTTCGAAGCAATGGGTAAATTTTATACGGAGTTTTTATGGATGGAGTTGCATCTACCAAAAAAAAACCTTTTAATAAATTTATCGTCAATACATTCGAAAATAGTTACATTATGACCAAAACTAATTTTGAGCATATTTTATTTCTATACAATAAATGTGTACTTTTAACCCTACAGTACTGCTTTGAGTACTCTTAGTCCAGCCTTAAAGATCCTTTTCCTCTCTGGACTTTACAACATTATTTTTCCTGTAATTTATAATAACATCGACTTTTATACTCTTTTTGAATGACACATTGCTACCCGAGCATTTTGCTTCAGCTTAAAATTTTAAAAGAACTTGGGAATGTCTGACCAGGGTGATTGAGCATCTCGTTTGAATTTTCCCACAACAACCCATAACAACTCATTCATCAGAAGGATCCCACCCTACTAATATATACATCACCCTTACATCAATTGATAATTGATAAGAATGGAAAATCAAAATCTTAGTATTGAATAAGTAAAAGTTTTGATAACAGAAAATGATGCTTACGGTGGTTAATTGAAATAAAATTGATAAGTATTATTGAAAAGTGATCAACTTTTAAAACATTTAGGATTTAAAGTACCAAATTTCAATATTTATCAACTATCAATTGATAGTTGACCTTCGCACTAAGGGTGGATATGTAAATTCATAAGTATTAAAAAAATCTCTTTTGAATTCGCATACCTACCCATCTACCATTAACGCACAAACGGGCTATATGTATACCCTTGTGCTTATTGCATTTAAGCATTTCAACTCAACGCACTTTATATCAGCTCAAATGATATAGGTCACTTTTGAGCAAGCTCACTTTTAATCAAGCTCCAACCAAATTACTGCGCATACACTTAAAAAAAAATAATTATTTCCTAAATTTTGAGTTTGACATAATTTTTTTTTAAAAGCTATTTATTAAATTAACTAAATTTTAAAACATAAATGAAGCACAGATTTTTATGTTTCAGATTTGACATACATACATAATATCTTTACTAGAAGCCTTACCGTTGTTTTAAAATAATTTTTTTTTTTTCATTTTAAGCCATATTTTAGAAAATTACCCCTCCTGTCTAAAAGGGGGAGAAATACCGCCGCCTCATAGTACACAATACTTAAGTTTGTACCTTCTACAAGAATCAGGTGTTATTTGGCGGTGTCATAATTATATTAATCAAGCAATTTTAAAGGAATACCCCATTGCTACGTTCGAAGCAATGGGTAAATTTTATACGGAGTTTTTATGGATGGAGTTGCATCTACCAAAAAAAAACCTTTTAATAAATTTATCGTCAATACATTCGAAAATAGTTACATTACGACCAAAAATAATTTTGAGCATATTTTATTTCTATACAATAAATGTGTACTTTTAACCCTACAGTACTGCTTTGAGTACTCTTAGTCCAGCCTTAAAGATCCTTTTCCTCTCTGGACTTTACAACATTATTTTTCCTGTAATTTATAATAACATCGACTTTTATACTCTTTTTGAATGACACATTGCTACCCGAGCATTTTGCTTCAGCTTAAAATTTTAAAAGAACTTGGGAATGTCTGACCAGGGTGATTGAGCATCTCGTTTGAATTTTCCCACAACAACCCATAACAACTCATTCATCAGAAGGATCCCACCCTACTAATATATACATCACCCTTACATCAATTGATAATTGATAAGAATGGAAAATCAAAATCTTAGTATTGAATAAGTAAAAGTTTTGATAACAGAAAATGATGCTTACGGTGGTTAATTGAAATAAAATTGATAAGTATTATTGAAAAGTGATCAACTTTTAAAACATTTAGGATTTAAAGTACCAAATTTCAATATTTATCAACTATCAATTGATAGTTGACCTTCGCACTAAGGGTGGATATGTAAATTCATAAGTATTAAAAAAATCTCTTTTGAATTCGCATACCTACCCATCTACCATTAACGCACAAACGGGCTATATGTATACCCTTGTGCTTATTGCATTTAAGCATTTCAACTCAACGCACTTTATATCAGCTCAAATGATATAGGTCACTTTTGAGCAAGCTCACTTTTAATCAAGCTCATCAACTAGATCAAATAAGACTTGTAAGCTGAGCTCAGCTCACTTTTGAGCCAGATTATAACCCTGGCTCCAATGTTCATTAATTTATTCAGCGAGAGGAAATTTCTTATCAATTGGTATAGTTTAAATGTAAACGGTCACTGTGGCGTATGCGTAACATTTTCTTCCATAGAAACAATTCAAAAAATCCTACACAAATAAGATTATAGATGAAAAAAAAACTTTGTTTTTCGTGTGAAGTGTTTTTATTTTAATATTCTAGGTTCACATTCCTAAATTTCCTTGTAAAAAATATTGAACCATCAAACCAATTAGCAAATAACTATTACTTATTTCTGATTAATTTTTGTTTTGTCTTTTATAGATGTATGAATTAATTTTTTTTTTATATAATATGTATTCATTTTATTCCGATATTCATATGATAAAAATAGATTCGTCTACGAAACATACATACACACACATGTGATGCATGTAGGTACGAATATACTTAATTATTTTTTTGTTCATTTAAATACAAATGTGATCGATCTTATTTGATTATATGTACCATTTTCTTTATAGACTAATCTATGAGCCAGTTCAATTTTTTAAATGCCTAAAGTAGGCAAAAGTTTAAATAAGTTATAGAATAGTGAATAGATTCAGTCAGATGTTTATTTATGTTTTTTTGTTTTTGATTCAAACTTGAAAATGAAAAAAAATTAGTTTCTCAAGATATTTTGTTTTCCTTCAACTCTGTATAAATCTATAAATCTTCAAATAAATTCCTCTAACCAGGGATGCTTTAGACATTCGGACGCCGATGCTCGGATTATTGGATTGTACTCCAACATTGGCATTAAAAAATCGGCAAATTTTTTCGCTTCTATTGGATCCCAGTCGTATTTTTCTATTAAAACGTTTAAAAGACTCCAGGGTTTGAGTTTTGTGATGTTGCGCAATCCACCTTTAGTAAATAAAAACAAATAAAAATTGTTACAATTTACAAATATAAACACTGAAAAATAAAATTTACCATAACTAGTAAAGTATTTCAGGCCATGTTTTCCTCTGAATATAACAGAAGGCGGTATTGTACCTAAAAGTTCTATAATGTGTGCCAAATGATCCTCATCACGTGAATAATTTTCTCCTGCGTGTGGATCGAATAGATAGTCGCCAGTGGCTAACTCAAAAGCCAAGCAAGCTGTGCTCCAAACATCTGCACTAAAATTGTAAGGTGCTCCTAGAAGAACTTCTATTGAACGATACTGACGAGTCTGGATGTCTTCAGTAAAGTGGTGATACTGAGAAATAATATAATTAGTTTTTCCCCCATTTAATTATATAAATGAAAAAAAAACAAAGATCCAATTTAAACTTACATCATAACAAGCATTTCCTAAATCTGCAATCTTAACGCGAACATTACTATTGTTGATCAGAGTCTGAATAGAATTTGTGTATGACTGCGTCTGAAGAACGATTTGAGGTTTGTTAGGTTGTTCTTTTTCGGCTACAATATCGTTTTGCTGGAAAACATTTAAATGTCATTGTTGGAAATTTGTGTTCTGAATTCAAAAAAAAAAAAAAAAAAAATGAACAAATAAAAGTTAGTAAAAGCTAATTAAACAAATCGTTTTTCCTTGATTTATAAATAACTACAGGTAAAAATAGTTTTAAAAAAATAAGGTTATAAACGAAACCGGTTCTAATTTCCAGAGCATGAAATCTAAAATTAAACTAAAGTAGCAGTCAAATTTCAATGTTGTATTTATTTCCAAAATCAATAAGTACGTTCCCAGATTTCGAAAAAGGTTACCGATCCCAATATATAAATTTAGTCTTGAAAATACATACAGAATAAAAACAAAACAAACTCCCGCCAGCCGGCAATGCGGTTTCACATCAGATAAAAATCATGGTAAAAGCACCGCGTTATTTATCAAA
This sequence comes from Meliscaeva auricollis, assembly GCA_948107695.1. Classification (NCBI taxonomy): domain Eukaryota; kingdom Metazoa; phylum Arthropoda; class Insecta; order Diptera; family Syrphidae; genus Meliscaeva; species Meliscaeva auricollis. Next base: position 282,369 of record OX403619.1, read on the forward strand.
CTTAACGTTTTACCGTCATTTGCGTTTTTTGTAAGTTTAGCTTTTCTCTTATTAGCATTACTGTTTTCAAAAGCAAAAAACAAAAAACCAACAAAATCTCCTGTTTTAATAGGGAGTGAGTAAGGGACTAACCAATTTATATTATAGTTTGTGCGAATGACAGTTTGCTAGGCCCCTAGGTCAAAGGACCTCATTTGCATCGACGTATTTAAATGATAAGTCTATAAAATACAGACACATACTTATTAGAAAGTATACCAAATTGTAACTTAACGCTCCGCAAACCATTTTACTTTGGTTGTCACTTTTTTCTGAATTTAAAATTTAAATCCATTTTTAATTTAAAATGTATTATTTTATTTCATCAAAAGAAAACTGGGTCGCACGAACTTGCTCTTGTTTTCTAAAGTTATTACATAAATTAACTAACATGAAGGTTTTGATTATGTGATTTATTTACAAGAAAAGTGAAAAAAATACAAAAAAAAGTATTAATTAATTAACAGTTTTTTTGTTTTAATTTGGTAATATTTTTAAGAACTATGCATATAACAAGTTTTAAAGTTTGATTAACAAGTTTTAATCAAATCGTTAAAGAGCCGTTTTCGATAAAACTCGAATATCTTCAAATTGTTATATGGGAGGTACCTACCTACTCGATCTAGACGAGATAATAAAAAAAAAAACAATTTTCAAAATTACATACATTGGTACCAAATTTTATGAAAATCGATTCACGCGTTTGGGCGAAATCAATACTTAAGCTGTCAAAACATCGTATCAGATAAACTCTTTCTGTTGCCGCAACGGATCTTATGGGTCGGGCCCTTAGAACTTAGAAATTGCACCCTGATTACATGACTTGGTGGAAATATATATTTTGGTCTGAAGATGAACATGATGGATAGTTCATATGACACAAACTATACATGCGAAGCAACACGAAGACGGGTCTGCTAGTTAAGTGTTGCTGAACCAAATTAACAAACCAAATTTTTAACACAAATTTAAACACAAAACAGTTTACCATAATTATATAATAAAATGTTAGGTTGATAATCTTTTAATTTTTTTTACAAAGCCACATTAAATGGTAAGTGCAATATTTTTGGTTCTCTTGAGAGTTTGTAATTTGTACCCTAGTATGTGTCTTAAATATTTTTTTTTCTATTTAATCTAAATGCAAGTTACATACTTAACGAACAACCTTTACCTGATTTATTAAATTAAATTTTTTTTTAATCTTCTAATTTGTTAGTAAAAAGACATAAATAACTGAGTTAGTAAACCATTCAAACAATGTCAAAAGACTTATTTTAAATTAACTTTACTACAATATTAGTCAAACCAAGAAAATCATAAGGCCAGTTTATATTTCTAAGAAATCTTATATTACATATTCCGGTAATATATAAACTTCTAAGTCAGATGCCTCATATTTTTGACAGTGCATCAGGCAACAGATAAATTAACCTTAATTTCACAGAAAAATCATTGATCTACTCTTTATCAAGCAATTTTATCCCCTACTTAAACGGGATCAAATAGACCACCCTTCCCATTTACGATTATTTCCTCGTTTCAAGTCGACCTTAACGCTTGAGCATGTTAAAATAATGGTCAAAACAAAAGCATCTATTCCTTCTTTTAAGGTTCGGAGATGCTTTAACAGTTTCGAAATTGAACAAAATGATCATTAAAGTTGTTGTATGGATCGTTCCGGTTATAAACACATTTTTTAAATGTTATATTGCCACATGATTAATAGAAAATCTCATTAAAATTGAGTTACAGCAATATTAAATACAGTAAAAAAATGTTACCATTTTGAAATCTCATTTGTTGTGTCAATATGAAATAGTTTGCACTAGGATTTCCATACGATTTTTTTATACCAGAGATACTTAAACTTTTTCAATATATTTTTTTTTAATTTTTGATTAAAAAACAAGTTTCTTTTCTTTTTTTTTGTTAATAGAAAAAGTGCAAGAGTTATTAAAATTTTTTACCAATTATGTTTTGGCACCAGTAGTTTTGAAAATTTATGAGATTCATCAACTTGTAGTCGTGGTATTCAAAAACAAAATGCACATATTTTGAGTACCCTTTGAGACAACTCCTTTTTATTTCGTGGTTTAAAGCAGTTATAGAGTGGGCTGCACTCGGTTTCAGGATTATCCTATGTTTACCGGGCACGCTGTAGATGTGTCTATCTTTTTCTACAGATTAAACCAGATAAATACCAGCAATCGTCAAAATTTTATATTCATTCGTTTTCGCTATGCAGAAATTTGACACCTAAATTTTCAACAGACCGACAAAGATCATAACGATTCCCAATTTCGGTTAGTTCAACACCATGAAAAACAAACTTCAGCAGTTCAACATTTTTTTTTTTGGCTAATTTCTGTAAACATTTTTCAACTCTGAATCTACCCTAAGTAAACTTAAACAAATATGTTCAGTCTCATTTATGTATTTGCAGTTCGTATTTTAATTGCTGATACCTCTTTGCTATGGTGCAATGATAAAATTTGGCATACACATTTAACTTGTCATACTTCATATAAATACTTTGGATGAAAGAGTGTTTTTTTAGATGAAACAATGCACATTTGTTTTCAAATGGTATTTTGGTAATTTTTTCAAATTGGTTCCTCGCCTTACAAAAAAATATTTAAATTAACTCTTTTTGATTCTGACCATCATGACAAATTGTAGCCATCACTGTAGGTACTAACATATTCAGATTATTTCAAGGAATATTGAAAATACGAATTTCACATAAAACCAACTACTATGTTCTTAAAAGAATTTCTTTTGTATATTTTTAACGACTATGTAGATATCTTAGAATTATAAACTGGCTGATTAACTGAGTAGAAAGATTTACCTCCTCTTGTGCTATTAAGTCATTAGTTTCAATTCGGTCGTTGTCATCACCTGACTGGAGTGCAAGCGTATAAAAAATGTGTGCTGGTACTGAATATGTGTAACAGGGGGACATATTGATGTAAAAAAGGTAAAGTTCATCTTACCTTGGCAGTGATTTTCTTCTCAGTGCGATAGCGACTACTAATTGGTGCTGTAGCTCCCAACGAGGAAACTAACGAGCTATCATTGTGGTCATTATCGAGCACTCCAGAGAATTTTGAAATTGATGACATCAAAGATGTGTCTAAAGTAGATGAGTCTTCCTTATGAAGTCCACATTCTAATTCGCTGTTTTTTTGAATATGAGATGATGAAATGAGAGATGTTGGAGAATTATCAATTAGCGGCCATTTTTCTCTAGTTTTGGTCTGTTTTTCAATGGAACTAACTACAAAATAAACAAAAACACATTACAAGTAAAAAATAATAGTCTTATTCGTAGGATTAATATAATTTACTATAAGAATCTGGAAATTCAATGCCTTTGACCCTCAAATTGTTAATCTCATCATCGATTTGTTGATTCATCGCTGCTGCATTATCGATCACCAGCAAAATGTTTTCTGGTTTAATATCAGTATGAATGATACTGCATTTCGCATGTAAATAGTCGAGTCCCTCTAATACTTGCCTAATAATATTTTTTACTTGCGATAACGCCAAACCCTGATAGTTGTTTTTTACAATTAATTTGTATAAGCTACAACCAAGTGCTTCGAATACTAAACACGTATGCACTCCGTTGACTCCACGCACTGTGAAGTGATTGAGAAGTCTTACGATACGATCGCCTTTCGGATCAGCAGGATCCGCGTCTCGAATTGCCTCCAAAAGTCGAATTTCATCGGCTGCTGTCTCTATGTAATGCGGAGCACTTTTTACAACTTTCAGAGCTACGTATTTTTCTTCTCTAATAACGTTTGAAAAAAAGTGATATAATTTTAATTTTTTTTATATATTATACTTAATATCCCGACAGAGCCACACGGTGGAGAAGTGGCCCCATCCTAATTTTCTAACCACTCGAAATCGACCATCAAAAACATCGCCAATAACTACTGGGTGGTACCCACCGCGGCAATATTGTGATGCATCCTCTTGTTCCTCGTCTGATCCATAAAGACTGGAGTCTGGGGATTCTGGAAAAATTTCATCTGTCGTGCTCAGCGTCCCTCTCGGTTCCGATCTAAAATAAAATCTTTCAGTAATAGATACCATAATCTAAAGTTAATTTGTATAGATGCATGAAAATATATCATTTGCACGTTGCTAAGTGTACTTGTACAGTGTACAGTACATGTACATGTACACCCAATATTATTTTATTAATTGTAGGAACTATCAGCAAAAGATTAAGGAACACATTTCTGTAATTTTTCCAAGCCCCAACTTTGCATTGCTGTACTATTATATTACATCTCATAAAACTCAGAATATTTTTTTAGTTTTTGCGTTCGTTGTTAGTATCACATGAATAAAAATACCTACACAAAACAATCTTCAACTACAGTTTATTGGTATTTTGCAATATACATAAATAAGAAAACATTGAACTATCACTTTATAATACAAAATTGTGGCATACAAAATACCGTAATTTTTTCATTATTTTTTTTTTTCATTTTTAGTACTTTTTTTTCAGGAAATTGACCCTCCCGTCCAAACGGGAGGAGACAGACTGAACCTCTCACCTAAGTAAAAAAAATCTGTAATCAATTTTTGGAGCCCAAGTTATCGTCTTCGAGCCCATTCGACACACAACCTTAAGGGCGTTTTCTTTTAAGACATATGTACTTTGGAATTGGTGCATAATATGGACTTTTTTGTACAATAAGTTGTGTTTTTTTAGAATAACGATGAAAACTCTATTAGTCTTATCTCATACCAAACATCTTTTATCTATACCTTTTTTTTTTTTGGAACAGTGAATTTAGACTAACCGCCATATTATATAAAAAGTAAATCTACTTAAAAATACTTTTTCAATGACAATAATGGGTCTTCTGAACAAAAATAAATTTAAAGTTCCTATTTTTCTAAGGAGCTAAATTTAACTTTGTCCAAAGCTATGACTAGTAGCTATGTCTAGACAGTTTTAGCGTAAGCTTTGTTTCATGATAATAAATAAGATAAAGCTTTAGCATTATGATAGAGATCAAACATGGAAACGATCGATCGAACGTTTGTAAAAAATGAGGAGATGAATGGTGTTTAATAATTAAAAAAATATCATGGTTTTCCTATAGGTAATAAATTCCAAACAAAAGCATCAATTTAAGAGTATCTAAAAATTTAAAATTTTAAATTTGTACAAATGTAGCACCCGAAACGATGGAATCATCGATAGCTACCGGAGGATCGCCCATATGAATAAATATTATCTCCAAATACACAAAGTTTGAGGACAAAACTACCATACTGCGGATTTTCTTCTTTGTCTATAAAATCTCGTAAATTAATTAATAAAAAAACAAGTTAATTTATAAGTATAAATTCTTTATCAACTTTCAACATAATTATATTATGCTAAAATATTTTACCTACATGTTGACACAAATGTTTTCCTCAGCACGGAATTCTTCTGAAACATTAGATTTGTGGACTTTCTTCCTCTTTCTTGAAACAAGAATAGGTCCTGCCGATTTACATTTTCGCCTTTTAGATACTGTCGGCTTTTTACGTTTTTTTTCTTCCAATTCCAATGCTTCATGCTGTATCTCATCTGATGAATTGCTTTCTGCAACATTTTCGACACTAAAATCATCAACAATTCGCTGTTGTACTGGGCCAATTAAGACCGACGAAATTCTCCCTGAAGCCTTAGACACAAAGGTTGTCTGGCTTTGAATGTTTTTTAAAATCTTCCGTAACCAAAGAACAATATAAATAACCAACAATATTAAGCATATTTTTAAAGTGGTCTGAACAAATAAATTACTCTCAAAAACATTTACTACTAGAACTGCTATCCAAGTCAAGAAAGTCAGGCACAAATTATATATCACTTCAAAAAACTGAGTGATTTTACGACACAAATATGGGAAGAACAACTCAGAGAATTCATCTAACAAATTTTTAAAAAAAGACCAAATGAACAACACGAAACTATGCTCTGCCAGAGATATATTTTTTTTATAGATGCAAATATCACCCCATTGATTTAAAATAAAAGTTTTCCAATTCACATTTTCACAAGTCGCCGCATCACTGAGATAACTCATTTTGGGGTAAGAATTCACTCCTTTTATATTTTATTCATATTTGGGACTGATATGTGCCTTTAGCTGCAATAATAAATAAATTGCATAACGATTAATTATTTATATAGGTATAAGTTTTTTCTATTGAAGAAAGAAAATTAAATCTGTATTGTACGCGAGAATTTAATTTGTTTACTCATACAAAATATTATTATTCGCGGTCAGAAGTAAATTTGCCAGAATCTTCGTTCTTTATTCTTAAACCCGTCAAGAAGAACTGCCTTTATTGAGCAACAAAAAAGAACCAATATGGAAAATCATTATACACACTTCCAACTGAGAGTTCTGAAAGCCTATTTTAAATTCTTATTAAAAAATATACAGGAAATTTCAAAAATACAAAAATATATGCACTCCTGCATGAGTGAGATGTTTATAGCAAGCGATAAACTCAAAAAACAATTTTTGGTATTTTTGTGATTATGTTTTAATTTTGAGTCAATGGCTGGCTAAACATTTGGTTGTGAACATGCCGTGTTCTCTTTTGTCCTTGTCCTTTAAACATACTCCAATTGGGTTAAAGACAAACAAATTTTCGATTAGTTTTATTTTTGCTTGTTAAACTTCTGGCAATGTTTTTTTGCTGCTATTATCAGAAAAATAAGGTAAACGTGCATTGTGTCAGTCCAAATTGGATCAATAATATTATAAAACATATTTCATATTTTACTAAGATTGCACAAAAAATTGTTCTCTGCAAGTAATTTTGTATTTTTCATATTAAAAATATTTTTTTTGGGATTTCGAAATATTCGTTCAAAATTTTAATTGAAGATTTAAAAAAAAGCACGTATTTTTAAACCATATCATATTAATGAAACATAAATATGAATTTTACATTGAGTGAAATATTCACAACAAGAATTTTTCGCTTGTCGAATTCAACAGAAAAAATTTGAAACCAGACAAACCATCACATGACAAGAAATCTTATAGATCCGTTTCCCTTCTTCCTGTTTTTTGAGAGAGTATTTCTTCCTTAACCAATAATATTTAGCAGATATAAGATTTATACTTGAACACCAGTTCGGATTCAGAAGCAAGTGCACTGGACAATTGACCAAGTGTACTGCTCTAAAAGCTCTCAAAAAAAGAAAATTTGTTCTGCAGTCTTTTTGGATATGTGGCAAGCCTTTGCCAAATTATGACACGGTCACGAAGGCCTCAAATTCAACTTAGGGAAGGACTCTCTAAAATATTGTAAGAATATCTAGAGGACACGAACTTTCTGCGGAAACTATTATTCAGACTTTAAAGAAATATTGACTGGGGCTGGGATACCACAAGAAAGTGTATTACGTCCAATTTTGTATATTTTATAAAGAAATAATGTTATAAAGAAATAAAGCAAAGTATCTCGGATTAACACTCGAAGCGAAATTGGAATGAAAGTCCAACGCGAAAAGGAAATGTGAAGAAATAAATAACAAATTAAGAGAAATGCACCAGTTACTCGGAAAACATTCTAATCTTACCATCGAAAACTATTTATTAGCTTACAGCTTGGTGCTTTACCCTGTCTGGAAGTGTGGTATACAACTATGGTATTGTACCTACTAACTTGGGGATTTCAACACCAAGCTAAATAAAAAAAAATATTTTTTGTATCATTTATGCATGTACTTCTGATCCCAAAAACACCCAATGAATCCGTTCTTCATAGCAATTCGCATTGAATTTTCAATTACGATTAATTATGTGTATGTTATTTCGAAATTCGGCACGATTCATTTGATAAGATAACTTAACTTGATCACCATCCCAAATTTTTCTTTTGTTTACGAATGCATACCTGGACTAGACTATCTTTTTGCATATTTCGCAAAGTAAAAATGAACATGAAAAAAAAATAAACTAAACAAAAGTTGCAAGAACTTAGGATATCAGGGATTTCTTTTCTAACGGATTTTATCCCATATTCGAAAAATCGCTATCAGGAACTTTTATTGAAATTCAGGAAAACTCTTTTGTTAACTTTTAATCGTTTTTATTTTTGCTGAACTCTATTAATTGTCAATTATGTTCCAGATTGTATGTATATTTCTATAGTACCTATCATCCAAAAATTGTTCTTAGATGACTTAACCACCACTCTGCTAGGTGTCTCTAATTTGGATCTGGTTTCGTTACTGTGCCAGCGCCAGCGAATGAATTTTCTGTATAAAATTTTAGTTTAAAATTAAATGGTCACTGTGCCGTATGCGTAATATTTTCTGATTGATAAGAATTTGTCTATCGGTTTAAACAAAGAGGGTTAGTGATGTATGACCAAAACCCATAATCCCAAAGAGAAAATCCCCAACGCCAAAATCCCCAAAAATCTAAATGATGCGAGGACAAAATCCCCCCCCAAAAAAAAGGTACAAAAAAAAATCTCCGAGAACAAATCCCAAAACCATGTTGCGCTAGTTGTGTATCAAGCAACCAAATCGCGCGCGCCATTTGATTGCAACATGATTTAAGGAAGACAAAATGTGTTATTCTTTTTCAATTTCAGCATCCAAAATCATAATTAATAAAGAAAAATGAACAGCTTCTTTATATTCTAAAATTTTATTGTAAATATTTTAAATTATAAATTGATTTTCAATTTTCATATTCGAATTGAAATGTATTCACCAATAGCTAAACTATAACTGTTGATTTATAACTTTTATAAAAACAATATTTGTAGGAAGAGGTTAAGAAAAACAAAAACTGGATCATACCAGGGACCGAACCGTGAATGTTAAGATTTAGTCCACTGAGTCAACTCATCACAAGATAATTTTTGTTTTAGTGTCAAGTAGGTACAAAAATATATTAAACTTCTTCACAACAATAATAAGATTTCTAAGTAAAATAGTTCAAAAAGGTAATCTAATTATTATGTTTAGGTAGTAGGTATTATTTTCGTCAGTTTAATAAAAAATTTCTTGGGTATGTGGAGATTTTGGAGATATTGGGAGAAAAAATTTTTTTATTGGGGATTTTGTCCATTGGTCCCCTTTACCCCTGGAAATTTTTTTTTTTGGGAACTAAAATTTTGTGGAGATTTTATCCGATTGAGATTTTTTTTTTGAGTTAGAGTATGTCTCCCAAACAAAGATTATAACCCATTGAGCCAAAAATGAGCTTCATCTCATCAAGATTATTTTTCGATGAAATTCATCATCTTGGCGCATCTTCTCTAGAGCCCAATCGGAGGAAGTACGTTGCTTCAAATGGTTCATCGGCTTCAATTCTTGAGTCAGCTTGATTTTGTATGGGTGTAAAAGTTAATTTAGATTCATATATAGACAATACGAGAAGTATCGTTCTTACAGGATCTCGAAATTGTAATCTGGAGTTTGGTGGTTTTTCAATGACTGCAAATCTTTTGCTTTACATCTATTTTTATAAAAGTAGTAAGTATAAGGTAGTTAAAATCATTAGACTGATTTTCGAGGCTTCTTTATTTGGCGATGGTGAGGAGTTAATATTTTTGCGCACACAATTATATATACATAGGTAGAATATTGTAAAGTATGTATGTGTTTTTTTTTTTAATAAAAACAATGCAAACATTTCAGGTAATTTAAATCTTAATACTTACAAGCTTACAAATGGGCCTCTTAGGGCAGGCATATCACGTCGACGATTCAAAGGAGGTGATAAGGACAATGATAAAAAATCTTGTTGGGCTTTTTCTTCATCAATGCTCTTTGATGTTCCCGAGAAAATTCGAGATGTAGGCAAGTAACCTATTTGCTGCAAGAAATCTTCACGATAGGAAAGCGGGAAAAGTGATGGTGTTGGCCTAGGTTGCGATTGACTTAATATACTAGCGCTTATTGATGTAAGTTTGTCATCAAAACTTCGACGAAAACCTATTCCTTTTATGTAGTGACGATGAGCAGCGGCATCCATTCCGCTTTTGAGCTCACTCAAGAAGGTCGCACCTGACGTTGGAGAACTGATTGAGGTAAGAGCGGAAGATGTAGAAAGACATGAAACAGATGAATGTTGAAGCGGACTGAGGGCTTTCACTTTGTTGAGAGCCGCTAAGCCGTGTGATTTTCCACCAGCTTGGGATAGAACTGGAGATGTCATACTGGAGCTGTAGAGTAATGATTGATGATTAACCATAACTGTTGCCGGTGTGTAAGCCAGTGAGGTTCGTTCGTTTGATCCAACGGTGTGGCCATTTCCGGTTACAGCTGGTTTGCCAAGACCACTCGGTACCGACAAAACCACGGAAGGTGTTGTCAAAGATGCTGAAGGATAAGAAATGGAGGTCGACGGAGGTGATGCGTTCTGTTTCGTTGTAACGTTTGAATTGTAATGTTTTAGAATAATTAATGCAGTTTCTTGGAGACGTGGAGGCACTTGAGCAGTCCCCGGCCCAGAAATTGTACTTGTCGGTAGAACAGGTGCCAGTTTTGACAGTTTTCCTTAATAATCCTAAGCACTGTGCAACCATACCACTTTTGGTATCACTGTGGCTGAGTTAAAATATCCAAATATTCTATTTGCCAAATGGATGTAAAAATTGAAAATTCCTTCTGAAGAAAAACAACACAGAAAAAAATACTTCGAACACAAAAAGCCAGTACCCCTTTATGATGATATCATCTTTTCAATAGGAATCTTGTGTTTTTTGTCAAAAATAATTTAAGTTGGTAGGCTTTTAATTTTATTTATAATATTTTTTAGTTATTAAAAATAAAATAATTTGATGAAATCCTTTAAATTGTCCGTATAAAAACTATTTCGACTTTAATTTTCGACGATAACAAAAGTAAATGATAAATGTGCGCATGATCGATACTACAAACAAATATTTTGGAAATCCATGTTATTTAATTTGAAGGTAAATGAGCTTTCGGGTAAGTTCTTCTGTTGAAAATCAATCTGGGTATACTGTGTTGGTTTGGTTTAGGGGTTGAATGGCTATATGCGATGTGTCTTATATACCTCTACTCTAGAAAGGCAAAAGTTATCATTCCAATTCGAATGTTTTTGTTTACATATTTTAGATCTGTTTAGTGAAATTTCCTTTTTAAGGAAACAACCTATATGTAGGTAATCTTTGTCTTAAAAATACAGAAAATACAGAAAAGATGTTTTAAAAATAAAATAATTTATAAGATATACATATATACTCTTAATTCCACTTGAACAACAAATACTTTAAATCAGCGATCACTGGAATTTAAAAAAAAAAGTTTAAGCGCTATTAGTATAGTCATTTGATTCCAAAAAAAGGGGTTACATGGAGAGTTTTCTGGAAGTTTTAAATATAAGTTGCTTTTATAGATTTCGGTGTTTTCTTTCCGAATTCTGTTCGCGCATTAGCCACACAATTTAACTAAAGAAAATTCCCCACAATGTATGTACATTTATATATATATTCTTGATATTAAAAAAATCTCATTTTGTTTGAAAAAAGTGCATTATTCGGTGGCTTCCCGCTTTAAATCTGTTTTTATAAACTCGACAAATTTCACTTTTCATGAAAAACTTGTTTCCTTCGGTCGCTTTCATGAGTGGCACAAATTGATTGGAAAGAAAAGTCAAAAAACGCTCCACCCTAATATACATACCTACATTCCGTCTTATTTAATAACGAACAGTCATTTTGTGAATCTGGGAAAACCCAAATGCAAAAAAAAGAAGAATGTAATATTATGTTTATGTTGGTAAAGCCCAGTACGCTGCTGAAGCGAAATCGTAAACGAAAAATTTCGTTTCGCATCAGCAGCGTACAAGACTTAATAGAAAACTGAGAAGAACAAGTCAATTAATATATTATTATGCTTTTCGCAAAAAGGTTCATAAAAACTTATACTATGAGTAAACTCAGCATAAAAAAAACAACTGTATCTTATTAAGATTCTGAAACTATAAAACAGCATAGGTCAAGTTGTATGCGAGAATTGGTAATGAATTGAAAATAAAAGGGAAGTATATTGGACTCTTTCAAGACATTTCGCATTTGCTAATTTAAGAATTGAGTACCTCCACTGATGAATGGTCAACTTTTATCAATAGTTGGTCAGCAGCAGAAAATCTGTTATCAACTTATAAAGTTAATTAATTTTAGCAGGCACTGTGGCGTATGAGTAACTTTTTTTGTTCTATTGAAAAACTTGAATGGTTAATACAAAATTTCTATAGATAGCAAAATAATAAAACCAGTCGACTTTTGTTGACCACTCAATTTCTCTTTAAACAATAATACACTTAATTTTAATATGCTTTTTGCAAAACGGGTCATCAAATATGTACCTCTTTTTTTGTTTCAATTGAACTCAATAGCTAAATCTACCTCTTACTGTGTTAAAACACAGTAAAAGAGAATTTTTGTTATCCGCGACAAAGCGACAAAGCCTTTTATGAGAAAAACGCTTTGTCGCATTTAGTGTGGGTACTCTTATATGAATGTAGCTGTTTAAATAATTTTATGCGACACGACAACTACAAAATTTATCTACATTGCGTTATTATGAGAGTACCCACACCAAACGCACGTTTCATATGAAAGCCCTTGTCGCTGTCACGCGACATGAAAATTTGGTGTGGGTCAGCCTTGAGGCTAATGCATTGCTAAAAGGCTAATACATTGTTCTGCACTTTCAAATCTGCAAAAAAAAGCCGACACAATATATAAAAACCCCAGTTGTTGAATAGGGAGAGCAAATCAAAATGCAGGGATCTTCATTGATAAATACAGAGATTATGGTGAAGACAAACATGTTCATCTGCAATCTGCATCTCTTTCGTACGTTCAAGTTTTAGGTATATTTTTATCTGGTTTAAGTTTTCTTCAAATCTGCAGATGCAGATCCATAGAGAACCTATTACCGTAGATAGGATCTCTTTGTGTAGATCAATTTAAGATAAGTAAGATAAGATAAGGTCGCTCACCAAAGCAGAGTTCCATCTCGCTCTATACAGGTGAAAGAGAGAGACAAATTGGTTTTGCTTGTCACTTTGACAAATAAAACTGTTCTACAGCTAAAAAATGTGATACTGACCAGGTACCTCAGCAGAGTTCTATCTCTCTCTCTTCTCAAAAAAAAAGATGAGATAGACTGATTATAATAGTTTATAACAGTCCTTCAGTTGGAGTCATTTTTTTATATGAATCCACCATTGACTTATTATAGATAATAAGTCAATGGAATCCACTATGCAGTGTTTTATAGAATCCACATACCCAGCTCACTCACCCTTAACAAGCTTTTCGACTTCACGTCTGGGGGTGTCAAATTTTAAAAATAGTCAAAAACATCTGGTATTGACGTTTCAGTCGGCAAAATGAAGTAGCTCCTATAATTTCGTAATTTATCAATTTAATTCAACGAGAAAAGCCTCAGGCTCAATAAAAAGTATGAATACACCACAGCAAGGCATCTTGGATCCTAATGCTGGACAACGACCTCAACATCCTTTAGTACAATAATAAAATTAATTAAAATTGAATGATGTCTGTTTTTTATTAATCGTTTATTTATATCCATAGGCAAACTACCATTTTTCATCCGATGAACTAAGGGTTCTTAAAGAGTGTGATATTGAATCATTTTTCCAAAGATCTCTTCCATTTGGCACAGGTTTTGGATTAGCTTCTTATTTCGGTGTTAAACATGGATACTTAAAAGTAAGCAAATACCTGTTTTCCTTCATAACATTCATGCTTATTTTGTTATTATTTTTTATGATTTTATTTTTCATGATTTCAGCCAAATGTGAAATTCGGAGCCTTACCAAAAGTAGTGGTTGGAGTAATTGTTGGTTATTTTTTGGGAAAATTCAGCTACCAACAGAAATGCGCAGAGAAAATAATGAGATTACCTGGTTCTAAACTAGGAGAAATGCTGCGACAAAAGAAAAATAGTGGCATGTATGGCGTGTTGACACATGATCAAAATCTTGGAGCGGGAATGGCACTGTCTCCCTTCACTCCTAGCAACGCTGATATATTTTCAGATGATACCCTAAGGTATGGGAAGTCAAGTTCATTGGAATTGGACACAGAAAGTCGTCCAACGCTTTCTGGACTGGACGATATCTATCGACCTTCTGTAGATGGTAACAATTTTGTGAATTAATAGGTCTGACCAGAAAAAAATGCAAATTTCTCCGAAATTTAGTGGAATTTTAAAATTCTGCAATAGGATGGTTCACCTTTTTCGCTAAAAATTTTGTTCAATAATATTTTTTTCATTCTAGATCCATCTCCTCAGTTTGAAACGGAACTTCCTGTTGTTGCCCAAAAACAAGGAATTACCTATGATGAATTGCGCTCCAAAAACCGTGAGGAATACATGAAAAAATCCCAAAGTCTCTATTCGAGACCTTTACCTGCAGAAGCTCCAATTGTAAGGCGATCAAGTGGGCTAAACGAAAATGCTGATGCTCAAAGGCAATCTGGAGAGAGAAATAAATATGGAGATACTTGGACAAACTAATTATTTCTTTATTTCATATATAAAATATAAAACATTGTTTTTGTGAAGTTTGCGTATTTCATGATAAAGCATTTTCAAAGCTTAGATTATTGAACCAATTTCATAGAGATATGCGCCCAAAAGTTTTGTCTAAAATTGTAATAAAAAAAAATTGCAATAAATGAAAGAATGTTTTTAAAAATTTTGATACTTACTCCTTCCACGTAATTGCGGATATCAATTTTTTCGTTCTGTGAATGAGCACCATCATCACTTGCCCCAACTGGAATTAGAATTACATTTTTCCTCGTTGCTTCTTGTAGTGTCAGAGTTACGGGAATAGAACCGCCTTCGCGCGTCATATCAGGTTCGACATTAAATACATGTTTGACAGCTTTTTTTGCAGCTTCATAATGAGGATGATTGGGGTTTTCGGTCCATGGCTTTCCAGCTCCAACGAGTTCAACTTTAAATTTATTTGGCGATCCTCGTTCAACCCATTTGGCATTTAAGTGATCAATTACACATTGAGTAACTTGTTCGGGCTCTTGATTTGGAACCAATCGCATCGAAAATTTACCTATCACCTTGGCTGGAATAACTGTTTTCTGACCGTGCTCGTAGAACGCACCTTCAATGCCGTGAACAGATAAACTGGGATATCGCCATCGGTGCATTAGCAATTGTGTTTTATCTTCATTGTGAGGCAATTTGTTGGCACCAATATCACTCCTAATGAATGAAAACCAAACAAAAAAAAATTACAATTCAAAACCCCTTGGCAATTGCTTCTTCTTTAATAACCTGTAATCGTTCACGTCGTAGTCAATGTTTTGGTAAATTTCGTTTTCATTGGCCAATAATGGAGCGACCTATAATATTAATTGGAAACAAACGTTGAAGCGCTTAAATGATTGCTCACAGAAGATATTCCCTAAAACTTACGTCTTTATATATTCCAGGTATGAGGATTTTACCATTATTATCAAGTAAAGTGTTCAAGAGGTATATCAAATCGGGCATTGCTTCGTGGCTTAATTAAAAGATTTTATGAAAATGTACGCAAAGGTTGGGCAGACAAGACTTACACAGTGCCTCCAAATACTCCACTATGTAGATCTTTTACAGCACATTCTACTTCGATGTTATAATAGGCTATTCCCCTTAGACCATAAGTCAGACATGGACGGTTTTTACCCAACCAATAGTTATCCGAAATACAGACGAAATCAACATTCGCAAGAAAATCATCTGAAATAAAAAAAAAACTTATGAAATAAGTATTGTGCTTTAAAATAAAAGTTTTTTTGTGATACCTTTTTGAGCAATGAGGAGTTCGTCCAAACCTTCGCTACCGCTTTCCTCCATACCTTCGAATACAAACTTTATGTTGACAGGCAGATCAATATTTAACTTCTGATATGCTTCGATAGCATGAATCCAACAAAGTACGGGTCCCTTGTCGTCTGTGGCACCACGAGCATACAATTTTCCATCAATTTCGGTTAATTCGAATGGCTCAGTATTCCAACCATCATCTTTAAGAGCTGGCTGAACATCAAGATGTCCATAAACTACGACTGTTTTTTTCTTTGGGTCCTTTTCAAAATAACATTTATTCACTACACAATTTTTTTTTCTTCGTAATCATTACCTTTCCTAAGGTTCCAAGTATAACATTGGGTAAGGGAATTTCATTACCATTTTGAAGCAACTGTTTCCCGACATCAACAAGTTTAATCTCTGTTCCCAAACCACGAAGTTTATCGGCTGTCCATTCAACCTACAAAATTATCCTTTTCATTAGATAACAAAAAACAATACTCATATCTGTAGTGGCTGGGCGAAACATGATAATTACAAAAAAATATTCGTTAAAATTAACATGAAAGTTGCGTGATTTAAAATCCACTTTTTCTGTTACACATGTTTTTCCCAAACACATACATAATTATGATCAGAATAAATTCATACCATCTTCTGAATTTCGGGACGAGTTTCTGGCCATGCTGATACCGATTTGATAGCGCATGCTATTTTAAGATTTTCGATATAGCGCAACTTGTTGTTCTCGATTTCTCTGTGATGCAGTTAGGAATTTATTATTTTCTATATTTTATTTTAATGATCACGAATAAGCTTGCATTAAGAATAAGTTTAATACATCAATATCCCTTTTTTGTATTAAGATTCAGACCTCATCAAATACAGCTTATTATCATCGCAAATATTATTATTAACGCAATTATTTAGTGAATTCCTACAGTGCACACAATGCACACAAGTATTTAGCTTAGAGCAGTTCATCAAAGACAGTATACTACTTGTAGCTAGTTAAGTAAAATTACTCATTTGATTTGTTTAGAGAAAAGTCAAGTTGGATAAACTTAAGTACTGTAGCTAAGCAGCGTTATATCAGGATTTAAAATAATTTATGGGACACAATAGCTTCAATGTCGATAACGTTGGTTGACAGGTTAGATTTAGATTAATATAATAAAATATTTTACTAGGTACTGCACATCACAATAAAATTCAATTTTATTTAATGATAACATATTATTTCGTAAAGCAAAAGTAAAGTATATTATTTCGAAGAAAAAAGCGCACTCGGTATTTGTATGGTACAATTGAAGCATAAAAAACGTGAAAGTAGCACAAATAAGAAATAATATCATTATTGTGGTTTCAATAGTATTTACCGAAAAAAGGAAGAAATTTAAAAAATAATTTAAATCTTACCCAAACAATTGGCTAAGAACATTTGGAACCTCAGACATTTTGTATAGTTTTTTTGTTTGATACAAATTACAAAAGTAAAAAAAAATCAGACAACTATGCTGGAAGACAGACGTCTGTTTCTAATTAGATTTCTCTCTATACTGAACTTGAATTAGTGTTGTACCCAGAAGAGAACTGTAATTTGCTTTCTGCAAGCTTGTTTACCAATACACTGACTACTGATACCAAAAGAAAATTATGTATTTTGTGCACATACCTATACGAAGACGATAAAAACCAACGGCACCGCCTAGGAGAGTAGGTACCACTAAATAGATTCTAAATGAGATGAGTAGCACTTGCCAATTTGACGGAAGAGACATGATTTGTGTTCCTTGGGGAAATTGTAAATAATATGTCAGAAATAATCACTCATTTCACAGACTAACTAAAATTTTATACAAGATTGTATCATCCATTTAATAAATTTATGTTATGCATACATATCTAAGTAATAACCTCTAAGCTAGAGTAATAGTTTTTATGTACATATATTTTCGCACACCCCCAATTTTGCAACGTCAACACCAGGGACAGATATATGTACGTTATAAGACTATTTTAGTTTCACACATTTTACAGAAAATTCTGTTAGATTTTATGTTTCATTAAAATGCGAACTGTCTGTTGCGCTACAACAGATCTTTCATAACGTTGTTTTCATTTATTTTATAAATGGGCAGTAGTGGATAAGCCTGCAATCATTAACCGAATTTAGTCGTTTGCCGGCTGTGAACAAATCCTTGTTTTGAAAGTTCTAAAAATCAGTGCCAACTGGTGGTTAAAAAATGTTATTTTTGTTTCTGGTTGACTTTGTGCGTTTATCAAAAGATAAATGCTAAAGTAACTAATTGACCAAATTGGTATTATTGTCTGTTGATTTTATTTAAATGAGTAACAAAAGAAAACAAGTTCACATTTTCATTGAAATTTTTGATGAAATTTGAGTGCGCAGTCACACATACAAAGGTTTGTATGTTCACTCATAAAAGATTTTTATATGGAAAGGTCGAAATCTTAAAAAGCAAAATATCTATGAAGATGATGGTACAGCAGTTTAGTACAATATTTCCAACCGTCAAATGTTTGGAATCACGTTAAAAACTACATTTTGATTTATTTAATTGAGGGAAACACTCCCAGGGAATTTTTTGTTCAGGATAACACTGATAGAGATTTGATTTTAATTCTGTATGTCTGTATCTAGAGCTGCAAGCTAACCCGGGGTCTTCATTGAACATTTGCTATGACTGGACTATCGGCCTGTCATCAGATAATCCTATGGATACTAATAATCAAACATCCAATCCATGATTCGGTTATTACAGTCTGGCATTTTCGCGTGGATTAGAATCCTGTAATCGGATGTCTTATACATATCTCGCTGTTTAAGAAAACCGGCATAGCTCAAAAAACGTGGTTCTTCAGAAAATGAGTTTTAAGTTTTTGAGTCAAACGATTTATCATGAACAGGAAATATGTGACAATTATACAATTCTAGCGGGATTGCAAAGTGATACAGTTATGCCAGTTTGACAGAAAGATAGAGAATTTTTTTTAGTCGATTGGCAATTTGGCATGCCGGTTTTCTTAAACAGCGACGATATGTTGAATGTAGTGGTGGGATTCTATTTGCTCCATAGACAATGGACTAAATGATAAGATATATTTTGCCAGTAAAAAAAAAACACTTAATTGGAGATGAGATTGCGGAAGAGAAGTTGGATTTGGTTTTACTCTTGTGGTGACGCGGGGTACGCGCAAGTTCTAGCTATATTTTATGAATGAACTAAGTTAGACTCGAAAATCATAAGCAAATGTCACTCATAGGAACGGGTAAACAATGAACATGGTCTATTCGTTGATGGTTAAGAAGAAGAAAGATCAAGTCCTAACACTTAACTTGATTTAATATTCAATTGTACACACAAAAGCTTACAAATTCAAAGCATATTTAACTATAAGAGCAAAAAGAAGTTGAAATATATTCCTTCGAGCCACTCATAATGAGTATGCTGGTCCAATAAAAAAATTAATTTGAAAATTCTATCTTAACAAATTGGACTTAACCACGTTTGGCGCATTCCCACTTTACTTGATAAAAATTGTATTTATTTATTTCATAATGTCGTTTTCATTATCCCTTTTTAGCAAATGTTTTTACCCGTATAGGATTTGATGACGACAGATTAAAATAGTTTTAAATGGCAAACAACATAAATCAGAGATTCAATGAAGATTAATCAACCTTATTCGTGTAGGCGTTTGTTCTTAGACGCTACACTCTAGAAGTTAACATAAAACTACAGTTCTCTTTGGTCAGTATCTTTCTCTCCAATGCTGTCAGGTCGTTTCACAAAAACGTCAATTGTAGTTTCCAGAGCGTGGCGTTTTAATACGAACCCTTTCACGAATAAGGGTTACTAACCAATCTGTAGTAAAAGTAGGTATACTTGGTTTTTTCGATCTACAATGCTTGTGGAAAAGGAACCAAACTATTTTTTTGGTAAAATTATAAATAACTTACCTACTTATGGAGGTTTCCAGAAATATTCAAAATTCGAAACGCTTTTTTTTAACGCCATCGTCATGATGATGCTGGTGCCTACCTACTTCAATTAGTTGCCAACTTTGGACTTCTGGTAAACATTTTTGTTTACAAATGTACAAATTATCTCGTAATTATTAAAATCCAATTTTTAAAAGTTAGGTAAGGTATTTAATTTTAAGTGATATTTTCGTAGACAATATACGAAGTTTTGACAAAGGAATTTAAAACGTTAGTAAATAAAAGTTAACACGATTCAAAACGGCAACAAAACTTATTATTAAAGTTCCTTACACCGGAATCCATCCGGTGGTATTTCTTCAAAGCTTCAGCGAACCCAATGTTCTTGCATTGAGTTGATCCATTTTGACTTCTCGAAGAAATTCTTTCGACTCCTTGCAATTTGGACAAATTGATAGATCCATTAAAAATTTGACCTATAGAATACTATTATAAATAAATGCGGAAGAAATATTGTTTTTTTTTTAAATAACCTTCTTGTGTTTATTACATGGACGCGCAATGCGACCGAAGGAAAACACACCACACTTGGTACAAAATAAAGCAGTCTGCTCGCGATAGCAGATGCAATCCTTTAAGATTTCGTTTTCTATTTGCTTGGATACCATTTTGATAAATGATTTATATTTTTGTTAAATTGTGATATTACTGTATAAAATAAATTGATAAGCGAATTTATTTCACGAAAATTCCTGTTTTTACTGTTTTATTTATTTTTTTCATTTGCCTTTGATAACGGTCCTCTTTTTTTTCGAACATGAATATCCATTCCAGGGATGTCTGGGGCATTGCATGGACTTATTTTCTTTACCCAGGTCTTACATTAGCAAAAATATTATGTATATTTTTCTTCTTTTCCTTGTCGCTTTGTCGTGGGACAGTGCGAGAGCGCTATGTATCGGAGTTTTCAGAGGAATATTAGTGACTTAAAATTGAGAGCACTGACTCCCAGCGCTCATAACAGATTTTGGTTGATTACCGCTGACTTAACCCACTGTGAACAAACTAACCCTAAAAGTTATATTTGTTTTATTCAGTTTTGCCTTTTAGACAAGATTAGCTGCATTTTAATATCCCAAATGATCCACATAGATCATTGCAAGAAAATAAAACGATGTGGACCAAAATGGAAGCAATATTGTATAAATGTCTCTTTAAACCTAATGCTTGATTATCTGGCAACAATTTTCTATCTCTTATTTTTCTCGTAATCGACAATTGAAAGCTATCTGCGTATCAGAGTAAGAACTATATTTTGGATCGCGATAGAAAAAAGGATCACGTGTTGTTTTTGTTTTACATGTAAAATTGATCTAGGCGGTACAGATCCGTTTCCGTATAGATAATAAAACACACCCTATTATTTTTTTAGTGATCATCTAATGCAAACAAAATTACCTAAGATCTTACGCTTCACTAGGGCACCTAAGTGAACCGCACTGTTTTTATCTGCAGTTAAGTGACATTTGCCGAGAAACATCCCGTTTCTTTAATTTTCATTTCAAACACTAACAGCAACAGCTGGAGCTCAAACTTCTTCCCAAACTTATCAAAAAAGTAAAGACATAAAAACAACGGAAATTTCGTATTATTTTTTTTTTAATTTCTTAATAGTATTTATAAATACATTTGGTTTAAATCTAAGAGATTTTCGAGTCTTTTTTTTAATTATTTTTACAATTTTAGAAATGTGTATTACAAAATATTATATAAATATGTAGATTATCATTTTAATACCCTAATTGTTAAGTAAATCTGCTCTTTATTTTTGTTTTAAATTTAGTTATAATGAATCATCCGGAAATCCATTGGTAGCTTTCCGGCACTTTTTGTCGAATTTAAGAAATATATCTTCTAAAGTGGTTTCGTTTACAGAATAATCTTGCACTAAACTATTATTGCAGCTCATAAACCGCTCCGTTCTTCTAAAAACCTCAGACCATTCCATCGATTTTTCTTTTATGAAGTATGTGAGCATGCCCTAAAAAATTCAAATTAAAAAAAAAATAAGAAAAAAAAATCTTTTCAACTATATACAAATGGACACCTACTGCATGCTGTTCTCGAAGCTCACAGCTGAATTCCTCTTGAAGAGATGATGTTATCGTTTTGATTTTATTATCAGACCAATTGTTTAATAGTTTAACATTAATTGTAAATCCCGATCCGTATTTAGATTTTAAATCAGGAATGACGCCTATGCATTGCAATTTTCCGTTTGCCATTATGGCCAGTCTGTTGCAAAGATGTTCGCATTCATCCATACTAAAAGAAAATATGTTTATAATCATGTTGATAAGAAATCATGTAAAGGAATATGATGAACAAATGGCAGCAAATTTCGTGTGGCTCGTTGGTCTAGGGGTATGATTCTCGCTTCGGGTGCGAGAGGTCCCGGGTTCAATTCCCGGACGAGCCCAAGCTTGATATATTTTTTTTTTCTGTTTTTAATTACCTATGAGATGTGAGTACAACAGTTTTGTCGCGCTTTTGGAAATCTTGAATACATTTCCACAAAAAGCGACGAGAAATTGGATCTACGCCGGTTGTAGGTTCGTCTAATAGAACTAAAGTGGGATTTCCAATCTGACAATAATTATTAAAAAAATATTAAATATGTTTAATGGAGAAGATCACAATCGAAGGAATAATTACCATTGCAATAGCTGCGTTTAGTTTTCTCTTCGTACCACCTGAATAATAATGAATAGGAACATTTTGATATCGTAATAAGTCCAAGTGGGCCAACCAATACATCACTTCTGTATGTAAATCAGTTGAATCCACATTCCTCAATAAGGCCATATACTTAAGAATCTGATATGATGTCATAAAGCTATTGAGACAGTCTCCTTGTGGACAGTATCCAAATCGATATTTATACTGAAAGAAAAGAAATTCATGACATATAGTTGTTTGAGGAGCAATGTCGAGCTGGTAGTTTTTCATTACCGAAGTTTCACTTTTTATAATATCAACTCCATCGATCATAATGTGTCCACCTGATATCAGAGAGTTGGCAGTTATCATTTGAAAAGTTGACGTTTTTCCTGCCCCATTTACACCCAACAGTCCGAAGCATTCTTGCCGCTTCACAGCAAAATTGATACCTCGTACTGCGTGTATTCTTCCGTAGAACTTGTGTAAGCTTTGAACAATGAGAGGATATAACTCCTCTGTGTTTGCTGTGAAAATTAAAATTTAATTCCTATTTTTTTAAGTATTTATATATTAATAATTACATTGAACAATTTCTTCAACATTTCCCTTTTCTTTTCGCACAAGTGCTTCATCCACATCTTCGAGTGGCTGATTAAGCTGTCCAGTGCGTTTACAGCGGTAACACATTATCAATTCCTTTAAATAATTTCTTCTTTTTAAATTGTCCCACACATGGATAAGAAATAGCTTAACGGTAGAACAAAATTAAGGTTTATCTTCGAAAAAAGAGGAAAGATTTTTGGTTTCAAAATTACCATAACAAAAGTAAATAAGACAATGGCGTAGGCAAAAAACCTTGACGGATCTGGTAGATCGATTCCTTTACTAAACTTGCGACGATTTGCAAAAAAGTTTTCATTTATAACACGTAGCTGGTGATTTAGAGAAAAGTCGGGTAGCAACGACATCATTAAGATTGCCGTTTCGAAATGCTGCATAGATTGCACATTATCAGACGTGATGAAGGGAACAATTGCTGAAAATGTAGATTGCTAGCCTAGAATGCTAGTTTCAAAAACAAAAAACAAAATATGAAACTGTACTTACATGAAACAATTAGCATGAATAACAGATATGTGGATATAGGGGATATTGATCGGAAACCAATCGTCATACAATACATGATTGGTAGATACGAAAAACCGTAGAAAATATAGGTAAACGTCAGCATGCTTTGGTCAGAATTGGTGTATAATGTAATCGGCATAATTGCTTGTTGAAAGAAATAGCAGCCTGTGCACACAGACGCATGCAAGATCATATCAAATGCGACGTAAGCGGTCCAGTAAGTTGGACGAGGAATAGCCTGAAGATTTTTGAAGTTACTCTTGTTTTCGATGTATGGCAGCGATACGTAGTATAACATGTAAAAGAAGAAGCCTTCAAGGAAAATTGGGTAAGTATGAAATAAACTTTTTTAACTGTTATGAGTTTTAAATCAATTCAATTACCAATAGGAACAATAGCTGCAAAGTACTCTAGGCTTGTTGGATTTATATCAATAATCCTGAAATTAAAATAATTTTAAATAAAATTTAATATTTGGTAAATAGAGATTCCTTAGATCTTCCGACAGAAACTAAAAAAGCGAATCTATTCAGATTACTGAATTCAGATAACTGATATTTTTTCGTCTTTTTAGAAAACTGAACTCATTAATTTCTAAGGTCTTGATTACCTTCTTATTGGCGAATAGGTTGTTTCGATGATATCATTAGATTTTCCCAAATGGTTAAGAATGGCATTGTCAATAACGTTAACCATTATAACTGAACTGTGAATAATATTTGCCGAATACAGTATCCTAAAGTCTGGTACGTTATCATTGTTTTTAACTATAATGGCTCCAATTGCATTTTCATAAAAATCATACAAGTCTTTTTCTTGTATAGATAGTAAATCTGCTTAGAAAAAATAAATCATAAAATAAAAATACATAAATAAATAAAATCAATTCACCTTCGTCAATGGTATCTGTGTTTGGTAAATATTTTATTTGAATTCCTTTGTTTTCTATTTCATATTTTAAGTTTTTCTCTATGGTTTCGAATTGGGGTTCAACTCTCAAGAATATATAACCACGTTTGAAGTTTCTAAGATCAAGCCTCATATTTCCATCGCTGCTGTGGGATGCTAATGAATTCATTATAAAAACCGACAATCCAATAGCCAAAAAGGGCAAAGAAAACTGCAAACAAAAAACTCATAAGTATTGTACATATTTTCAATTTTAATTAAACAAAGTGCATTAATATAAGAGCCTTTTATTGCCCTATTCTTCTGTATCCGATTCACTTGAATCTTTTGATTCACGTAACTAATTGATTCTATTTTGTTTTCTTTTTTTTTTCTATTGCAATGCGTTACTCCTGTGTGTTTGTGTAGTTTTGAATTTAGTTTTGACGATAAAAACGCTATTTTTTTGACTAGTGCACCAAAAATAAAAGTACATGCCATATACCGGTCTTAGAAAAACTTATTTTTCCCAAAAATGGTTCCTACGATTTCGATAAACAAATATCAAAAATTTTTTTTTTGATAAGTCTATATTTTTATGAAACCCATTTCTGCCATGGAACCCCTTTTTTCAACCCTGGTTGTCTCCAGAATGACTTACTGGATTTTAATGATTTTTTTTACATGAAATCTTTTGAGTTGCCGCAAGGTAAATATTCAAAAATTTAATTGTTTTTAATAAAAATGTTTTTTTTTTTTCGAAAACGGGCCAGTGATTTTTTTTCATAATTTAGTTTTTAGATGTGGATACATAAATTCTAGAATAAATTCTATATACTACTAAATTGAAGTAGCAAAGGAGAAGACTTAGCACTTGGCGTTTCGTCCGTTGACTTATCGTAAGACCTTATATATGAACTGATAAGTCGAAGTGTACTCCCCGTCTTTAAATGCAGTTTTAAAAAAAAACCGATAGGGGTATTTCAAAGGACATTGGACCAGTTATAGACGGGGACATTCTCAGGTCTATTATTATGTATAAGTTTAGAAGTAGTAGGTTAAAATGTTTTTTAAAAAAATAATTTTTTATAGAAAATATGAGAAGCAAAAGTCATATTATACTTTCGAAAAAACAGCAACATTTTTAAAAAATCACCTCAAAAAAGTATAGACACAAAAAATTTTAAATTAGATTATAGGGTTCTGGGGACTGAAATCTGTGTGAATAATATAACAGTGCATTTTAATCTACGTTTTAAATTAACGACTTACCATGATCAACGAATAAATCAATTGACTTTTCACAAAAATAATTTTTTTATAAAACACTGCATGTACATGTCTGGTCCATTTAACCGCATCCGGCAATAGTTTCTGGTATGGAATATTTACAACTGTCCCTTTACTTTTGCTGGGAGAATCAACATTGTCACTACCTTGAGAACTAAACATATAAGAAAAATAAATATAGAAACAAAAAATTAAAAAAAAAATTACTTAAGAAAAACATCCTCTAGTGAAGTGTCCGTTACTGAAAGCGAATTAATACCAAGACTGACCCGATTTTTTTCTAGTTTTTGAAGTACTTCTGGGTATTTATCTTTATAAAAATAAGGCATGCTTATTAATACAGTTGGAGAAACAGAATTCTATGAAAAAATATATCCCATTATAATAATATTCTAATATTTGTTTACATTGCATTACCATTAACTTAGCGGTCGGAATAATTGCTCTGATAATGTCTAAAGTACTTTGTTCATGGAATTTATCATCAGTTTGCAATTTCAATATGTAACCACTTCCAAGTTTACGTTTCAACTCCAAAGGTGAACCAGTTTGTTCTAGTTTTCCATTTGACAATATTGAAATTGTATCACCGAGGATTTCTGCCTCTTCCATATGGTGAGTTGTTATAAGAACCGCTTTTGATTTTCGCAGTTCTAGAAGTATATCCCATAATTCACGTCGTGATTCTACATCTAATCCAGATGACGGCTCATCCAATATTACTACCCTGAATATATTATTTTAATTAAATCGATATATCATTTTTTTTTATATATGAATGTATGTACTTTGTTTCGCCGGAGAGTGCTATTCCAAGTGACAAACGACGTTTCATTCCTCCAGAGAGGTTTTTACCCGACTCATTAGCTTTATCCACTAGTCGCAGTTGCGTTAGCAGTTCGGAAGCTAGCGAGTTGGCTTCCTCCACAGTTTTGCCCCTTAGCTGCATAATATATTCCATTTTATAATCAGGTTTAAAACAAGGACACCATTTCTTACCTGAGCGAAAAATCCCAAATGTTGATAGCAAGTCATGTATTGCATAAAAACGCTATGTTGGGGACAGAAACCAATCAAATGTCTATAAGATGTTACGTCTCTTTCACTACACACGATAATTTTCCCAGAGTCTTTGGGAACACAGCCTTTTACAAACAAATGTATGTTAAAAAAAAAACGATAAGATTTATTACTACCGTACCGATGATCATATTTAAAGTAGTAGTCTTTCCAGCACCATTGTGCCCTAGTAAGACAGTTATTCTACGTTCCTTAATTTCCATATTTAAGCGATCAGCAACTTTGATGACTCGGCTTTTGGAAGTAAAGGTCTTAACAAGATCTTGGATAATAATAGCAGTTTCATCAGAATCAGATAAACTCGCAACAAATTGATTTCGATGTTTTTTCTTATAAAACGACGGCTGTTGAAAAAATTTTACAGTTTGTTACAACGCAAAAGATAACAGTTAGAACTCACATTCAAGAAGAAAAATATAGGCTGCTTAAGTCCACCTTTTCCTGGAAATATTCTTGAAAAGTAATTGTAAAGAATTATGTAGAATATTAATTGCAGTAATAAAATAGTCACGATCGAAAAAACATTGGAACTTGAGTCCGTTATGCTAAAAAATAAATCATC
Organism: Meliscaeva auricollis; assembly: GCA_948107695.1. Classification (NCBI taxonomy): domain Eukaryota; kingdom Metazoa; phylum Arthropoda; class Insecta; order Diptera; family Syrphidae; genus Meliscaeva; species Meliscaeva auricollis. The sequence goes on from OX403619.1 coordinate 309,936, forward strand.
TTCAGAAAGTATTCGATCTGCAAGTAAAAAAAAAACAAAAAAATTAATATAAATTAAAAATATACTTGGAGTAAAATTATTTACGTTTGTTGGTAAATACTTGGAAAATGTTAAATCCTTTCAAAAAGCTCGTTGTACAAAACAAATAACTTGCCACTCTTGATAATTTGCCATCAATCAAATGAAACAAAAACGGTATAATCAATAAAAGAAATCCACCAACTTTTGCATAAAATACTGAAAAAGAAGATAATACATTTTTATTATTTAAATGCACAGTATTAAATTAATGAATAATTTTTTGTTTCAAAATTATTTTAAACTTTTACTATTTACACCCATAAAAATACTCAACTTAATTCTTAAATTCTAAATAAATAGTATTTACTTCTTCGAACGTCTTTGATTAGTTCAATAAATTATTTCTAAGCAAACAATTTTGTTAGTTTGAGTTAACCAACATTTATCTAACAAAGAGGCACATTTCAGTTGCCCTTTCCTTGACAAAAAAAAATTACGTCTTTAATTAAAAGTTAAATTCTAACTAATATAATTAAATCTGTGCTATATTCTCTGATGACGATTTATTGATTTTTTCAAAGGCAAAGACGATATAAAGTTAACTAAAATTTTGTTTGAAACGTTTGTAATGATATCAAAAATTGCTGCTTAATTTCCGGTAGTATCTCATTAATATCTTAGGAAACGAAATGCTCTAAACAAAAATATAATTTATTTAAACAATACCAGTTCTTAATTGAAAGTTTTATAATACAAATTCTACTACTAAAGCCGTGTTTTATTCAACCTCAGTGTTTAAGTGTTAAACAACCAATTTCTTCACAAAGTCCTAACGCTGGAACCAGTCATAGTTCTTAAGTTATTACTCAAATCGGTATGAACTCATTTCTTCACCCAAGTACTAAGCTCTGTCAATTTTGTACCGAGTATTAGTTTGAACTCGGTGCTAGTTATCTCCTCAAAATCAGCTAGTAAACGGTTATTATACAAATTGTTATTACTCAAATTGAATCATCAGGTGCAAGAACGTATTAAGACCATTTGAGAAAACTTGTGGGAAAACGAAAAAACTGAACAACTTCTTTATTTTACTTTAAACATATGTAAGTGATATATGTATATCTTAAAATAATTTTTTTTATGTCATGTTCTAGTAGCCAGATATAAAGGTTTAAAACGATGGATTTATTCCGTTCTTACTACTTATATTTTGAAATTCTAAATTGTTGTACTACTGAACGGAATAAATCCTGGATTTATTCCATTCTTACAACTGATGAAATTTTTGACATGGAAAATAATTTTTCCGGGTTTTTTGTAACTTTGATGATATTTATGTATGTCAACGTCTACAGTTGCCATTTCCATCAGAAAGCCACTTTTTGAAAATTATGGACTTATTCCGTTCTTACAATTGGTGATTCGACTGGAACTGAGTTATTTTTTTTTAGCTAGAACCTCAAAATCTATAGTCTGGAGGCATTAATACCTTAATTATAGCAAGATAACTGTATTTTTAATAGTTTCTTGACTGTTGTATTATTATTGTTATTTGTTTTTTTGTTATAACATTCAGAAGAAACTCAAAATGAGTAGGAAGAATGGGTGCTAAGCGTTGAATGGATAACAACTTTTGTTTTCAAGTTAAGCAGAAAGTCTTTTATACCTTCACCAAATTACGAATGAGAAACACCTACATTATTTAACAAATTTGTCATTTTTTGTATGCATTTTTTTGGAAATCGGTGCAACCGATTTATAACCACAGACTAAAATTAAGAAAAATTGAGTAATTATTTTTTCGAGACCCTGATTGGTCAAATGTCATTGAAATTTTTAGATTATCTGAAAATTGATTAATTAATTCATCCAAAACATCCTCTTCGTTTTTCCTTGTAAGATTTAAGATCCATAGATATTAATCGAGTTCTTTTTGCTTAATTTTGTCATTTTTTTCATGTTTATTAAATTTATTATTGTTCTTTTGTCCATTTTCAAAATTTTTATTCTATGAAAATATCAAAATAAAATATTTCGAATGGCAAAATATTTCCAAAATCAGAGTTAGACCAGTTTTAGACATATTAAGTTCCTAGAACCAAGTTGTGAACTTAGATCTGGTGCTAAGATGTCAAGAAATGCTGAGGTATTAGCTTTTGTTAGGACCGAGTACCATACATTGTACCTTGTCTAGCTACACCAGGTTCTAGATTGGCTTAGTTCTCATGTAAGGAAATTGGCCATAAGTGTTTTTATTCGAAGATCAAAAACAAATTAGACTACTCAGCATATTTTTGTTTTTGTTTTGCGAATAAAATGAAACACTGAGTTCCTACTCAGTGTTGAATAAAACACACCCTAAATAAATTAATAAATAAGCTAAGTAGAAGACTAAGCACTATTAGCACTATTTAATTAGACTTGCTAAATTATTGATTTAATAGGTATAGCTTTTTTAACAGCCTTAAATCTTCCGGGGAAATTGTTGTAGGTAAACTCCGAAGTTAAGAAAATTTTGCAATATATATGCAATATGCTGTTGTCAAGTTTAGTCATATGGAAATTTTCAATAAATTTCTGTATTCTTATTGTTCATTTAAAAAATAAATTAAATACAAAAATTACGGATAGAATTTCTTCAATGATCATTAAAATTAAAATAGATATATACATAATTAAATTAATAATATGAAATTAATGTCATGAGATACAAACTGACTTGTTTTGGGTTTATAGTTAAATAACAGAATCTTGCATTAAGCTTACCTGTATTAAAGCATACTGATATCAAAAATGTGTAGCTCATAGCCGTAGAACAATACAACACAAAGAGTACGATATAATATATTGTCGGAATGAGTCCTAGAGCTCGATAAACGTAAGCTACTCCAACGCATCCAAACATAAAAGGCATACACGCCAGTAGACGAATACAGAAAAAGGTCAGTCCATTGAGAAAGTTTTGAGGTGTTGCTAGAACAAGAAATTCCTGAAACAATTGATAAACACAAAGTATATCACTCAATCTAAAAAAAATATTACCTTAATGCCGTCGTGTTTTTCCTCAACAAGTGGAATTAAGATTGTACTAAGTAGTAGAACATTGAACAGAACAGCGAACAATAAGCCAAATGAGTTTACACGTTGCCCATCCCCAGATTCGTGTGAAATACTTGGCAACGGGGCAATACCAATCTAAATAAAGTTTTCAAAGTTAATAAGTTGTAATTTGTAAGTTTTAAATAAATATAAACTTACTTGGAGTTCAGTATTAGTGTCGGTTGAAGACTTTATAAAGTTCAAATCAATAATATGCTGTAAGGAAAGAAATCCTGTCCTAATATATTCGTCTTCGGCTAAGAAAAAATAAAATTCAACTTCCACTTATACTCAACGTGAACCTTGCAAGACATATTTTACTTACGAATAACTCCATTTACATCGTCATCATTTACAAAGCGATTTTTGGGCGAAACCTTTGTCATAGTGGAACTTATTGCATACTGCAGCGAACCCTTATTACTCGAAGCTGGCCATTTTTCGAAGAATATTCCAAAACAGTTGGCCTTCTGGTTATTTTCAAGAGCAGAAATCATGATCGAAGCATTCGGATAAGACCTAATTCCTGAAAAATAGTTTCATTTTCGTGAATGCACTGTAGGTTTAAATAATAATAAACTTATTTACTTTCCACTGACATGTACAAGTCTGTTCGCACTTTCTCTATCAGCTCATCAAGATAATTATTGTTTGAGGGGCTGTAGAATATGAAGTCCTCATCGTTGCTTGGCACATTTTGTTTTAGTTCTTCCTATAAGAAAAACCAATTCAGTAAAAAAAATCCTATCAGACACACGCCCTCAACTAAAGATTTGTTTTGGCAGGATAAGCAAATTATTTTTAAAGGTATCTAGTGTCTTCATTGTACTTACTGTATATTTGTTCACATATTCGCTTCTGGGTGCGGTAACTTCATTGAGAGTGGTTTTCAAGAAGACATAGAGGATAACAAAGCAAGTCAAGTTTATAATTGTTGTCGATAACCAACTGAACTTGAGGAATAAAAAGTTTTTCCACAAAAATACTCTGAATAAATTGATATCCATAGCTGCGGTGATTCCCAGTGTTCAATTAGATATAATGTACACACAAAAAAGTTCAATTCGTTGTCGTTCTTTGATCCCACCTTAATTAACAATGCACACACAACAAATAATGTAGAGCATAAGCTTTTTATTGTTATTGCATTGAAGGGAAACATTAATTTATATATTTTTATTCACAAATAAAATACTGAGGTGCCACCACCCCTACCCAAAAACAAAATAAAATAATTGATAAACACTACACGAAACAAGTCTGCATTTTTCGAGATCTCGAGTGCAAAATCAAATATCCAGATTTCTCATTCCACTGTTTAATCAGCTGTCAAAAATGTCAAATATTCAATTTAGGTTGGGTGCACCTTGGGATTTTAACCCAGACGTCATGCAATTGATGGCAAAAAAAAATGGCAGCTCTCTAGTTAGAAGAAATTTAGTAGCTTAAAAATTGAAATTTAATAATATTTAGTGCCAAATCAGTTGGCTATCAACTAAAAATTAACATAATAATAAATGTTAATATAAGGAAAATATACACTTTTATGCAAAAATACTGAATTTGGTATCCGTTATTTATTTACATTCTTGTAACAAGATTTACCGCTTTTTTTTCTATTTTTTTGTAAAAGAGAAGCGAAAGAGACAACTGCGTAAAAAGCCCCATTGTATTTGTTTTTGTGACAAATAGCAGCGTTTGAAAAAAGCCAATTAATTTTGTTTTCCAATCACAAATTTTTTGGTGGCAAATGTAAGATGAACTCTGGTATTGTGACTGTGCAAAAATTTTTCAAAATTTGCTAAATTTGCCCAAACCAAAGTGCGACAGTGCGACACGACAACGCCAAAATTTATTAACACAGCGTCATATGAGAGTACTCACACTAAATGCGATTAATAGCAAAACTTTTTCATATAAAAATCGCGTCGCTCATGTCGTGACGCACTGTCGCACTTTGGTTTGAGCATGCCTTTAATTGAGAGTAGAATCAAGTCGAATCAAACCCATTTGATCTGGGTATACAAATGGGTTGAAGCATAGTTCAGAACTGCATGTAACCGTGGAAAATTACGTCATGATGCCTCAAGAGTCATGACATTACTCTTAAGGCACCTTGTAGCTACCTTAGAAATATGATTTTCAAGAAAGAAGATATTTTCCATAGGTCTATGAACACTGTTGACAACAATCATCACTCATCTGCGTTCCTGAATTTTTTTTGCAAAACCGAAATCCAAATAAGTTTTTCTTAAATACGAAGAAGTTCTTAGCAAATTTCAATTGTTTTCTTATCCCAATTAATCGTATAACTTCTATTCGCATAGCAAAAGTAATTCCAATTTATTCTCTGGATACAGGTATGAAATATGACTCATTTTTTATATGCCCTCGATTTAAGTTGATTTCTATACATATTCGAAAAGGTGGTTCCACTTGGAGACTACGTCACTATTGGGAGCACCATCTCTGCAATACAAAATATCGAGGAAATATTTGGTAAAAAAAAGAAATACATAATAACATTATCAAAATATTTATTTTATTTTTCTCAAGTAGAGCGACCATAAGCAATGTCTGAAAAGACGATTAAGGTAAATGCAAGAGTGGAAATTGCCGGAAAGAATGTCCGAGGCAAGGTGGCTTATGTTGGCGTGACGGGATTCGCTGGTGGCAAATGGGTGGGTGTTATACTTGATGAACCAAAAGGTAAGAATAATGGCAGTGTAAAAGGACATTCGTATTTTCATTGCATCGATAAGTATGGAACTTTTGTGCGTCCTACGCAACTTATTCTGTTGGACGAATCTACTGAAGATCTAACAGACGGAACACCAACCACACCCCAACCTATAGCAACCCGATCTCGGTTGAGCAGTTCTCGTACTTCTCTTTCTTCAAGTAGACAAAGTCTAACCGGTTCGCGGACGCAACTCTCAACTTCTTTGACTGAACGTAACTTCACTGCTGGAAGAAAAAGCTTAATGACACCGCCAACAACAACTGCAACCGCAACTTCTTCCACAGCTTCATCTTCTGAATCTCATCCATCATCTAAGCGGGCTTCTTTTGTGGAAACAGGATTCTTGGAGATTTTGAAGCCACAGTTCACTCCCAGTCAGCCAATTCGGTCACCCTCATTCACCGCTCCTCCTCCAACTATGAGTGCTACAGCTGCGGCTGAAGAAAAAGTAACTAATGCCGAACAACAGCAAATAATCGAAGGTCTGAAGAGTCAAGTGGATGATTTGACCGAAAAACTAGAAACACTTAAACAGCGCCGCTTCGAGGACAAAGAACGCCTGCGAGAGTTCGACAAAATGAAAATTCAATTTGAGCAAATGCAAGAATTCAGGTCGAAAATAATGAACGCCCAAGCTCAGCTTCAAAGGGATCTGCAAAGAGCGAAACAAGAAGCTAAAGACGCAATCGAGGCAAAAGAACGACATGCCCAAGAAATGGCCGATTTATCAGATAACGTAGAAATGATAACCCTCGACAAAGAAATGGCAGAGGAAAAAGCCGACACTCTTCAGTTGGAACTAGATTCCACCAAAGAAAAGATCGAAGAGCTGACTCTTGATCTAGAACTTCTGCGAGCAGAAGTCCAAAACAAAGCTGACTCAGAACATGGCAACAGACCAATTGGTGATGGAACTGTTACTGCTTACGAAATCAAGCAACTTGAACAACAAAACCATCGCTTGAAGGAAACACTTGTGCGTCTTCGTGATCTGAGTGCACACGACAAGCACGATATTCAGAAACTGGCCAAAGAACTTGATATGAAAAAGTCTGAAGTAACCGAGCTGGAACGTACTAAGGAAAAGCTATCAGTGAAGTTGGATGAACTCGAAGCAACTGTTGCTGATCTTCAAGAACAAGTGGATGCAGCTTTGGGTGCCGAAGAAATGGTCGAACAACTGGCTGAGAAGAAAATGGAACTCGAAGACAAAGTAAAGCTTCTCGAGGAAGAAGTGTCGCAACTTGAAGCGCTTGAAGAAATTCACGAGCAGTTGGTGGAGAGTAATCACGATCTGGAACTGGATTTGCGAGAGGAACTCGATATGGCAAACGCCGCCAAAAAAGAAATTCTTCGAGAACGTGATGCTGCCATTGAAACCATCTATGATCGTGACCAGACATTGATGAAGTTTCGCGAATTGGTGCAAAAGCTTAATGAAAATATTATCGAGCTACGAGAGAAGAACTCGGAAAGCTCTGCAATGAAGACTTCCATTCCGGACAATGGTATAGGAGGAAAGAAGGACGCTCTGGTAAACGACTCAATCGACTATAAACAAATGTTCGCTGAATCCAAGGCATACACCAGGGCCATTGATGTTCAGCTAAGACAGATTGAACTCACTCAGGCTAATGAAAGAGTTCAGATGCTGACGGCTTTCATGCCCGATTCATTTATGAATCGTGGAGGGGACCATGATTCGATATTGGTTATTCTACTCGTGGCTCGAATTGTATTCAAATGTGGCATTGTTGTCAGCCAGACCCGAGAGAGATTCCCAGCCGTTGAAAACGTCACCAAGGACTCTGTCATTCAGGGTCATAGTGTGCATCAATTTGCTTTCAAGTCCAGATTATTGCACTATATTCACAACCTTCAATGTGCTCTGCATCAAATTCTTTATGGATTGAACTGTTGCCAGCCTGACACTCTGCTCAGGGCAGGTGGCTCGCTCCCCGAAATGATTGCACAGGAAAAAACTGTGGACTCCATTATAGAACTGTTGAAGCAAAATCAACTAGATGAGAACTCATTCACCGAAAACATTGAAAAATGCGTTTCCTTTTTCAATGCCATGAATTCTGTCCTTCTAGCTGGAGAGGATCTCCTCAACGAAACCCAAATGATTAGAGATTGTGTTGCCTCGCTTGGCTCTGCTTGTGACTCTATATTAACAGATGCTTCTATGATCCGTGCCATCATTCGAGAAACAACCGACACTAGCGACACGATACTTCTGATGCAGTATATCATCGAGAATTCCGAGAGTGTGAAACAAAATATAAAGATGATTAAACGTCGTCTACCCCAAGATCTCCATGTGGTGAAGTGCAACATTTCACCACATAAAATTGAAACCATGCGCACAATAACAAGTTCATTAAGTAAAATTATGTCTGCTCTGCACATCGCTTCCAAACAGGCTGTGCAAACCATAAATTTATCAATTGAAAGCGATAATGCGGCAGAGACAACTATTGAACACTCAAAATTCTGGGAAATTTTATCATCGGCTTGCGAACGTGTATACGAACAAGACGATAGAGGGCCATCGCAGAACTTTAAAGCCGTTATGGCTCCTGCCAACACAGATTTAGCTCAGCTCGCTCAATATCTGCTGGATAACGAGTATGAGATAATGTCTAGAGCCAATGCAAGGGCGGCTGAGAAACAAGTTTCTCCGATTCTGTTGCGTGCTCAGTTCATAAAGAAACAACTAGAGCAGAAAAATGTCCTAGCTGCAACACTGGAAAATCGGGAAGCTGATATAAAGCAATTGAAATTAGCCGCCAAGATGAAACAGAGTGAGCTCTCCGAGATGCAAATACGCAAAGATATTGCAGAGAAAAAGCTGTCTGTGCTGCAGCATGATCATGAGGTGACAATTGAAAAATTGAAGCGACAGTATGAGGAGACCTACGACCTTCTTAAAAAGAAAGAAAAGGAGTTTGAAGATACCATGGACCATTTGCAGAGTGACATTGAAGCCTTGGAGAGTGAGAAATCCACATTACGTGAAAAACTCAAGATTAACACTGGCAGCACGTCGAAGAGAACAGATACAACTGCTCCAGCTTCGTCAGCAATCGTAAACACAACAGTAACTGCAGGCTCGCCAATACTGGCGGAGGAAGTTAATCTCCTAAAGAGTGTCCTCCTGGAAGAACGTAATGAACGATTGCGCCTGCAAGCTGATTCAATCAAACAGAAATTAAAAATGTTCGATCCCATCCATGTCCCGCGAGCTAAGGATAAACGTATTATTGAGTTAGAAAATCAGTTAGCAAAAATGAAGCACGAATGGGCATTGTCATATTTGAGAACATCGCCCTCGACTAAAGCTTCAAGTATTGAAATGTACAAAAAACAGAGAATCGTAATCGAAAAAGAAGTAAGAACACTAGCATCTGAGGTTCTCGGTGAATATTTCCATAGAAATCCTCACCGGGCAGCACCCTCGGACTTTTCTCATTTCCCAACTGTCGAAGTTAAAAAAGTATTTCAAATGTAAAATTAACTCCAATACTCTTTTTTTTATTATGATTTAAATTAGGTATACACAAAAGACATTATATGCTTGGCAGCCATTGTGTGTAAAAAAAAAACACTTAAAAATCAAAATTAACTGTAATACATTATTCTAACTTATTTATATGAAAGATACTAAAATAAATTGTTAAAAAAACAGTAACTGAAGCGCTTGGAAGACGAGAGTGGTAAGTGATATGTTTCTATTAATTAGACTTTTTTACTATAGATGTTCTGTCCATCTGCACTCTATCGTTTTGATATTCATTATAATGTGTAGAATAATAACTTTATGCACATCATCTTCTAAAGAGCTTCATCTGTGTTTCAACTTTTTCTTGAAACAATATGTTAATCACCACTTTTCCGCAAGGCGTTTGTGCTAAAACGCCAAACTGTAGAAACGACAGTAGAGGTTTCTATACTCTGTCCCACAAAGATAGTCAGTACACATCTTATCCCACAAAGATAGTCAGTACACATCTTATGGCAAAGCTTTTTTAAGCTTTTTATTACATGCGATAGACATATGTATGTTATATACGCTGCAACCAAACGGAGGTTCAAACGTCCTATTTTTTCTGTTACTGACAATTTTTGTAAGAATAAGTATATAGGAAACAGGTGAGGTGGTATCAAAAATTACAATAATTTGAAAATATTGAAATCGTGGCTTATTGGCTATCGATAAATAAATTCCACTTTTTATGTGACTCACTCTCATACAAGTCAGATCTGCCTATCAAATACTGATCCTTTTGGTTGAAAAAATCTAAATCTAGTTGAACGTATTATTGTTATTATTGTACTATTCGTACTAGAATGTCAGCTTATTAGACTTGACCATTCTTTATTCCGTCAATTTCATTGAATGTTTGAACAACAACTCAAAGCCGCTACCACTCTTGTTTTGGCTGGTGATATAGCTATTTCGTGCTTTGCCACTTATGCACTGAACGTAATTTTTGATAAACTTGAATGCCTATTTGTTGTGTGTTATGGATTATTTTTAATTGCAAATAAAGAACAAAAAAAAATATTTTCAATTAAATCACAGGATTACGGTCGATAAGCTGTTGTAGTTTAGATACAAATGAAGTTAACTCGATGGAATAGAGAGAGATTTATTATGTTGTTTAACTCGTTTTAAAATACAAAAACATCATTAATCGATGACAAATTACTCAACGGTAATTTTGTGAAAAGAAACTACAATCGCATAATAAGTTATTGTTAAAAATGTATCTATTTATTTTCCGCATACGAACAAATTTTTCGTGTCAGGAAAAAAAAAATAAATACATTAATAATGTACAATACAATACAAAAACTATTAATGCAATTGTAATTTCCCTCACCTACGAGTCCCACAATAGAAACTATGGCTGAGATAAGTGCGAATCCCGCTGCAACGCATTCTTGGTTACTGTAATAGGGATGATTAATTTTATTCTGGCGAAACTCATTAAAGCTTTTCAAAATCCGGGCAAACAAAAATATTTTAAAAATGTTTTCGGTGCGAAACTCCGAATAAAGGCTTATTAACTACAATCAACTTCAAAAAGTACAAAAGTGAACAAATGTTTTGTCCTCTACCAACACACTGCGAAATTCTATCTCACATCTCACAAAAACAAAAGTAAAAGTTAAAATGGTTTTAACTTTTACTTTTTTACTTTTTGAAAACAAACACATTCCAACAAATACTTTAAGCAAATGAAAGCTTTTTAACAAACAGCGTATGTGTGTATTTTTCACTTTTTCACTTTTGCATTCACTTTTTGATTGTAGCTAAGCCTTAAGGCTAATTTGCGTTTGATATCTCAATCTCTTTGTATCTGCGATACAGGTAGTTTCGTTCTCTCCTATACACAACAAATTTGTGACCGATTCATTATGTAGAATTTGCTGTAATAGGTGTTTGTCATGGAAAATTGTGTTTCAACTTTTACTATTTCCAGGGAAACAAAATTCCCCTGGAAATTCACTATAGGGCCCACTAAAGGCTTGCCCAAACCAAAGGGGACAATGCGACACGAACTTTTATATTAAAAACGCTTTGCGCTTTGTCGCATTTGTTGTGGGTACTTCCATATGACGCTGTGTAAATAAATTGTGCCGCACTGTCGCACTTTGGTTTGGGCAAGCCTTAACTCATTTTATATTTCATTTTCTGCATCCAGATACAAAGAGGTTTGTAAGACAGATATAGAAAACAACAAATGAGATAATTTGTAATAAAAACACTTATATCAAATTTGCTAAATTATCTCATTTGGGCAAGTCTAGAGAAGATATCTAGCCGATGACATGCCCTGATATAATTGACTCGTAAGAACCCGCCATTAGTATTTTATTGTGAAATGAGCTTAATGAAATTTGGTCCTTTGTGTGTGAAGTAATGAAACATATTCGATATCGATACAAAAATAAATCGAATGCAGCTAATTTCTCTGCCCATGAAAACAGAAAACAAGGTATGCTCATTTGATTTTTGGCAGGTTTTCTGTGACGTCATAGTCATGATAAACGGAATGCAAGGTATGCTCATTGGATTTTTGGCAGTTTTTCTGTGACGTCATAGTCATCTTTTTCATGGGCAGTTCGCCCGAACGTCAGTTATGGATTTGGAGGAAATTTTTTTTTTAAATTAAGAACAACATTGAAACTAAAAAAAACTCGATAGGGCTTTTAAAAAAAAAAAGCAATACATCTCTGTTTCATTCTCTCTCATAGCTTCTAAACGTTAAATCGACACTCTGACCCACTGACGTTTAAAGAAATCAAGAGTAATAATCCAAATTGCTTATATTTTTTTTCATGTGAGAACTGTCACTTTACCAAAGTTTCTAGTTTGACAATTTGGTAAAAAATCCCTACTGTTATCGTAGGAGATGACTACTACGTCATCAGTTATCCACAATGGCGACATGGCGTTCGTGATAAGCATACCTTTTTTCGGGCAGTTCGCCCGAACGTCAGTTATGGATTTAGAGAATTTAGAGAATTTTAATTGAAAACAACAACAATGAAACTGAAAAAAAACTCGATTAGGCTTTTTACGCATTTGTCTTTGTCGCTTCTCTTTCACACAAAAATAGAAAAAAAAAGTAAACGGTAAATCTTGTTCGAAGAATGTAAACAAACAACGCATACCATATTCAGTATTTTTGCAAAAAAGTGTATATTTTTTTTATATTAACGGTTTAAATGTATAATGCTAATTTTTAGTTGAAAGCCAACTGATTAAGCACTAAATATTCATTAATTTCTATTTGTAAGCTACTGACTTTTTTCGAACTAGAGAGCTACCATTTTTTTTTGTCATCATTTCTTTTTTATTTTTGCGTGACGTCTGGGGTAAAAGCCCAATTGTCAGCATCGGAGATGACTACTACGTCATCAATTTTCCAAAACAGCGACATGGCGTTCATAATAATCATACCTTGTTTTCTGTTTAAAGAACAATGATAAACAGAAAACAAGGTATGCTCATTAGATTTTTGGCAGGTTTTCTGTGACGTCAAAGTCATCTTTCTCATGGGCAGTTCGCCCGAACGTCAGTTATGGATTTAGAGAAAACATTTTTTTTTATTGAAAACAACAACAATGAAACTGAAAAAAACTCGTTGTCAGCGTCGGAGATGACTACTACGTCATCAATTTTCCAAAATGGCGACATGGCGTTCATAATAAGCATACCTTGTTTTCTGTATATCATGTTCTTTGCCCATGATAAACAGAAAACAAGGTATGCTTATTATGAACGCCATGTCACCATTTTGGAAATCTGATGACGTAGTAGTCATCTCTGATGCTGACAATCGAGTTGTTTTCAGTTTCATTGTTGTTGTTTTCAATTAAAAAAAATGTTTTCTCAAAATCCATAACTGATGTTCGCGCGAACTGCCCATGAGAAAGATGACTACGACGTCACAGAAAACCTGCCAAAAATCTAATGAGCATACCTTGTTTTCTGTTTATCATGTTCTTTGCCCATCTGTCACTGCAGAAAAGTCATCATATCATATTTGTCAATTTTTTCATCTTGTATTTTCCAATTAATTCATTTTGCAGTAAATTAAAATCTCACATATATAAATTGAATAAAAGTTCTCGCACAAAATTTACTAATGAATTTGGTAATTAAATAAAACTTATCGCCAAAAGACCAAGTAGTTACTAAAAGCTGCTGAACAAAAAGAAACAAAATTCCCGTAGATAGGCGGGGTCGTGTCGTCTGTGTACACAAATAGTTAAACAATAAAATGGCTCGACCAATCTATCCCAATCAGCAGAAAATAGCTGAAAAATTGATTATTCTTAATGATCGTGGCACGGGCATTCTCACCCGCATCTACAACATCAAAAAGGCATGCGGTGACACAAAATCAAAGCCCGGGTTTCTATCCGAAAAGTCACTTGAGTCATCGATTAAGTTCATCGTAAAGCGATTCCCCAATATTGATGTTAAAGGACTGGGGGCCATTGTTAATATCAAGGCGGAAATCATAAAATCTCTTTCTTTGTACTATCACACGTTTGTAGACTTATTGGACTTCAAGGACAACGTCTGCGAACTACTTACGACCATGGATGCTTGCCAAATCCATCTGGACATAACTCTTAATTTTGAACTGACCAAGAATTATTTGGACCTAGTGGTAACGTATGTTTCGCTGATGATTGTGTTGTCGCGCGTTGAAGACCGCAAAGCCGTGTTAGGATTGTACAATGCGGCACACGAGCTCCAGCATAATCAGAGCGATCCGGGTTTCCCACGACTCGGTCAAATGATTCTTGACTATGAGGTTCCCCTTAAAAAACTCTCGGAGGAGTTCATACCTCACCAGAGATTACTGACCAATGCGATTCGTTCGCTGACCATCATTTACCCACTACGCAATTCGACTGCAGACAAATGGCGTGAAATGCAGAAGTTGAGCCTCGTAGGTAATCCGGCCATTCTCCTCAAAGCCGTGCGTACTGACACCATGTCCTGCGAGTACATCTCCCTGGAAACAATGGACCGTTGGATTATCTTCGGATTGTTGCTCAACCATCAGATGCTAGGACAATACACCGAGGTCAATAAGATGTGGCTGTCTGCCCTGGAATCTAGTTGGGTGGTGGCACTCTTTCGTGATGAAGTGCTTCCAATCCACCAATATATCCAGAACACTTTCAATGAAATCAAGGGCTACAGCAAGCGCATCAACGAGGTGAAAGACGCTCATATAACTGCCATTCAGAAGGCAGCATTGGTGCACCGAGAGCGACGTAAGTTCCTGCGAACTGCTCTCAAAGAATTGGCTCTCATAATGACCGATCAACCAGGCCTGCTGGGCCCTAAAGCTATTTTCATTTTCATTGGCCTGTGCCTAGCTCGTGATGAAATTTTGTGGCTACTCCGGCACAACGATAACCCACCAGCCAACAAAAACAAAGGAAAGAGCAACGAGGACCTGGTTGACCGCCAACTACCCGAGCTTCTGTTTCACATGGAAGAACTGCGGGCACTGGTTCGCAAGTACAGCCAAGTAATGCAACGTTACTACGTTCAGTATCTTTCAGGATTTGATTCGACCGACCTCAACATCCGAATGCAAAATCTGCAGGTTTGTCCGGAAGACGAGAGTGTGATTCTATCATCGTTGTTTAACACATCATCCAATTTGACTGTCAAGCAAGTTGAGGAGAATGAGTTGTTTGACTTTAGGGCATTCCGCCTGGACTGGTTCCGTTTGCAAACGTATATGAGCGTTGGAAAGGCAGCTCTCCGCATTGCAGAGAACGTCGAACTTGCACGTTTACTTGATTCTATGGTCTTCCACACACGAGTCGTGGACAATCTTGATGAAATTCTTGTAGAAACCTCAGACCTGTCAATATTCTGCTTTTACAACAAGATGTTCGATGATCAATTTCACATGTGCTTGGAGTTTCCAGCTCAAAATCGTTACATCATCGCTTTTCCCTTGATCTGCAGTCACTTCCAAAACTGCACCCATGAAATGTGCCCCGAAGAACGTCATCATATACGCGAGCGTTCGCTGAGTGTTGTTAATATCTTCCTGGAGGAAATGGCAAAGGAAGCCAAAAACATCATCACTACAATTTGCGACGAGCAGTGTACTATGGCTGATGCATTATTGCCAAAGCATTGCGCCAAGATTCTTTCGGTGGCATCGACTCGCAAAAAAAAGGACAAATCCAAGAAGCAATTCGATGATATTCGCAAGCCCGGTGACGAAAGCTACCGCAAGACTCGGGAAGATCTAACCACAATGGACAAATTGCATATGGCACTCACGGAATTGTGCTTTGCCATAAACTACTGTCCAACGGTCAATGTGTGGGAGTTTGCCTTCGCTCCCCGCGAATATCTTTGTCAGAATCTAGAACACCGTTTTTCGCGTGATTTAGTTGGCATGGTTATGTTCAATCAAGAGACAATGGAAATCGCCAAGCCATCCGAGCTGCTGGCATCAGTACGCGCCTACATGAACGTTCTCCAGACTGTCGAGAACTACGTTCACATCGATATAACCAGAGTTTTTAACAATTGCTTGCTGCAACAGACTCAAAGCCTTGATTCGCATGGCGAGAAAACCATTGCTGCGCTCTACAATACTTGGTATAGTGAGGTTTTGTTGCGAAGAGTGAGTGCTGGCAATATTGTCTACTCTATGAATCAGAAAGCATTTGTGGCTATCGCTCCGGAAGGATGTGTTCCATTTAATCCACAGGAATTTTCCGATTTGAATGAACTGCGGGCACTATCGGAACTAGTTGGGCCATACGGTATCAAATCGCTCAACGAGACACTCATGTGGCACATTTCCAATCAAGTGCAGGAGCTCAAGGGCCTTGTTGGCCTCAACAAAGAGGTTTTGATAACCCTGCGTACGAGCTTCGATAAGCCAGAAGTAATGAAGGACCAGTTCAAAAGACTTCAGCACGTAGACAACGTCTTGCAACGAATGACCATAATCGGAGTGATCCTTTGCTTCAGAAATCTAGTTCATGAATCGTTGGTTGATGTGTTGGAAAAAAGAATACCTTTTCTGTTGAGCTCAGTGAAAGACTTTCAAGAGCATTTGCCCGGCGGTGACCAGATTAAAACCGCATCGGAAATGGCATCAGCAGCAGGCCTTCAATGCAAAGTCGATCCCACTTTGACCACAACTCTCAAGTCGAAGAAACCCGAATTCGATGAAGGTGAACATTTAATCGCATGCCTACTGATGGTCTTTGTCGCTGTCTCTATTCCAAAGTTAGCTCGCAACGATAACTCATTCTATCGCGCATCCATGGACGGACATTCGAATAATACTCATTGCATGGCCGTGGCCATAAATAACATTTTTGGAGCTCTTTTTACAATTTGCGGCCAAAAAGATATCGAGGATCGCATGAAGGAATTTCTGGCCTTGGCTAGTTCATCATTGCTTCGTTTGGGTCAGGAATCCGACAAGGAAGCCACTCGCAATCGAGAATCTATCTACTTGCTCCTCGATGAGATTGTCAAGCAGTCACCATTCCTTACAATGGATTTGCTCGAATCTTGCTTCCCGTATGTGTTGATTAGGAATGCATTCCATGCAGTCTACAAGCAGGAACAATGCATTTAAATCAATGCAAAATAGTTATAAGAGTTACAATATAACCTATTTTATATTCATTCAACAGTACGTTAGTAATATTATTGATAAAATTATGGCAAATATAATCAAATACTTATATTATGCAATTTAAGTCTATCTACCCGTTGGTTGTTGTTTTTATTAATTTTTGGTATAGTTCTGTTTTCTTTACAAAATTATAGATTCTTATGTCTTTGTAAAATAAGACTGATACAAGATGCCGAGTGAAGATGTAGCGAAGAGTGTAAAGTAACTCCACCAAGTTGCAAAACCCAAAAATCCTTTAAAAACTTCAGTAGTAAAAACCTGAAAAAAATGTTGATACACATCAAGTTTTGTAATTATGGCAATTTAATTACTGTCTTAAGGCTTGTCCAAGAGATTTGTATGTTTTGTGCTGATTCGAGAATATTGAATTGGTCATCTTCTGCTGGACCGCTGCCGTCGATTTGCTCTAGAATCTTAACCACAGCCAATTTAGCTGGGTCCTCGTCAGGGCATTCGTCTACTTGGGCATTTGAGGTGAACACCCCAGTCCAGGTGAATCCACCCAAACTTTTGTACATTAGTGTCAGGAATAAGCAGATAATCAATGGTGCAGCAAATTGCAGAGTTACAACACAAAGATAGTAGAAAATCGATGAAATCTGTTCAGAACAGTATTATTAAAAATTCAAACTGATTTTGCATGGAAAATCACCTTCTTTTGGTATTCAAGATTAGTTATGCGACCAGCTTCGGTACGCAGATCTTCTATTCTGTCATGAGCAATATTAAGATATGATTGTAAATAAATTGGCATCAAAGCGAATCGAAGCAGTACAGTGAGTACTACTAATAGGAGACGGATAGTTTCAAATGCCTCAGGTTGCAATCTTAAAAAGTCAACATTATTTCGTTTCGTTTCAAATTAAAATTTAAATAGAAATATTACAGCGGTTTATCCATGCCTTCGAAAACGCGGACTGTTAAATAGTTTCGACTAATAGGACGGATCCAGAGTATGACTAGGATGAAGGGTAATATAAAACTAATGTTAAGGAGAATTTGCAGGATTCGTTTTTCTTTGCAGAATCTGAAAACAAAAAAACATTAATAAATGAATTTAATTATTGACGTAACATTTATTTACTTAAGTGAATCCCAGTGCATTCTAGCCATGCGAAGTCCGGGAAATGTGAATAGTGCGCCTAAAATACCACACCCAATGGCAATAAAGAACTTAACGACAATTTTTGATGCTGGCCCACTAAGAAAATATATAAAAAGGACAATCTTATAAAAAACTACATTATTTTTAAATAAATGGGGTAAAGTCAAAGTGAGAATCTCTATACATCTGATTACGAAATATGTCATTCAATTTGTAATCGCATCAAGGCTAGAGTCTACTTTCTAATAAAATGCACGTCTGCACGTACTTGCTCTTATAGATAAAGTTACTATTTATGCTAAGCCTTAAAAATTTGTAAATGCAGTTTTAAAAAAGCATTAAATTCGTTTTTAAAATGACTAAAACAGCTTTTGAAATGAATTTAACCTGAAAACGAAGCATGCAATTCGATTTCTTCTTTGATGATACATAATGACATGTTGATGATCATCGTAATATCATGTTTGATTGTTATCTCAACTTTTTTTTTTTTACGAATGCATAACTTGATATATGGTACCATTGTATATAAAACAATGGTGACATACCGATAATAAACTAAATGTGTATTTGTCAAGGTGAGAGGTAAGACACAATTAGGTTGAAGGGAAAAATTGTATACCCAATGCCAGAACGGACGACTGCCGAGATGAGAGGAGCAATATGGTAGTAGATACACCTTGCCACCGGAAGAGGCAAAAGTGGGGTTGGCTGTCAATGAAGTCCACTGATCTCTATAAAACTCTGGATAGTGGATTCATATAAAAAAAATGACTCCAATTGAAGGACTGTTATAAACTATTATAATCAGTCTATCTCATCTTTTTTTTTGAGAAGAGACAGAGATAGAACTCTGCTGAGGTACCTTGTCAGTATAACAGTTTTATTTGTCAAAGTGACAAGCAAAACCAATTTGTCTCTTTCTTTCACCTATATAGAGCGAGATAAAACTCTGCTTTGGTACCATAAAATGTCATCTTCAATTTGACTCAGTAAAACTGTCATTCTTAGAAGGGAATCCACTATCCAGTGTTTTATAGAGATCTGTGATGAAGTCCAAACAAAGTATATGCTATCAAGGAGAATGGAATCTCAACATCATCGATGGATAGATAAAAATTCGACGCTGTTAAGGACTTTGTCCACTCGGGATTTAAGAAAAATGACGTCAGTACAGAGATCAAACGAAGAGTTACTCTTGCCAACCGCTCTATCTTGAGGATCAGAAGGCTCGGATAAAAATTTGTTTAGGTGCTTTGAAAGAAAGATTCTTCGGGTGATTTTTGGTCCTGCGTGTATCGAATGAGTATTAAAAAGAAACATCAAGGACAAGATTTAAGGGATATACAGCGAAGAAACCCTGGCTAAAAACAAAGCGACTAAGATGACTGGGACACTTGGACAGTACAGCAGGACGAGTTTTTGAATACAACCTTGATGTAACAGGCGCACACAAGTCGGGGATGAACTCAGCCAACTTGCAACGGATAGCAAGGGTCAAAGGCTGGCTGAAGGGGCATGCTGGTTGAGGCCGTAGTTGATCCTGGATTATAAGGGCCATCAAAATAAAATATTTGAACGAAAATAAAATATTGAAACTAACATAGAACAAATTCATACAATTAACTGTGAAAAAGAAAAAAATATAAAGTCATAGTCACATTACAAATAAAACTTACGACGAGGGAAGACCTTGTTCTGTGAGGAACTTCGATGCACTTTGGTTAAAACTAGAATAAGCATCTTCCAATCCTGTTTCTAGCATACTTTCATCGACAATTAGAACAACCATTGCAACCAGAAGATACACTAATCCGGCAACGATGCACATTGAACGCTCACCGATGGATTCATCAGTTTGAAAGTAAAGTACTGTCAACGAAGTGAGAAGCTTGCTGAAAATACATTAATTGACAAAAATAATCGAATGAATTTGGGTAAAACTTACAAAGCAAAGAAAACAACTAGAAGGCACCAAACCATGCTAAGATTAACTTCTCCTTTCAATGGGAAATAGTAATGATAGATCTGAAATGCAAATAATTTTTTGATAAACGAAAACTCAAAGTCAATGAAAGAAAAATATTTAAATACCTCGGAAATAACGTAGACAATGCCGGCATACAAACTGAAATCCAGTAACCATTGGTACTCCGTGAAGTACCTTAAGTAAACTACTTCGTTTTGAGTAACCGGAGATGTTTCCAAATGAATATCAACTCCTCGGGGTACATGGAAAGCCTTTTCGGCAGCTATTGCACCTTGTTTGTGATGGCTGCCCTTGGATTTGTTAGGCTTTTCTTTTGGAACCCCAGCTTTTGTTCTAAGTTCAGCGTCAGTTGGATGGAGATATCGATACAAGCCCGTTGAACAGAGTATCCATTTAGCAAACGAAAAGTGTGGAGTGAATTTCTGAATGACACTCACCATGACAAGGGTCAATACCAGTTGTGCGCCCAAGATTGCCTTTTAACAGAAAAAAAGGAAATTTCATTAGCATTTTGTCGCAATGCTCTAATAAAATTGTGTGGGCGAAGAAGGGAAGTATGAACTAAAGCCACTTAGCACATAATTACATTTTTTCACTCATCATTGTTAATTAATTTATATGGGTTCGTTCTTGAAGTAGGACTTACCATTTTTTATATTTATTTTACTATGAATTTGAAATAAGAACAATAATAGTTATTTTTCAATATTTTCATTCATTATTTTGATAAATTCAAAAATAAATAAGCACTCGATTTTACTTGCCAATCCTCCGGGCGAAAAAAGTAAAAATAGTTCCACTGACAGCTGACAGTACATTGACAAGCAGTACTGCCAGATTTAAAAAAATAAATACCCAATGGCAAGAAAGTAAGGCCCGTATTCTTGAAAATCAAATACCATTTTTTTCACACACAATCAGTGTGCAATCAGCACAAGTTTGAAAATAGGTTAAGTGTAGCAATAGGTGTGTTATTTTGTACGCCCGGGCTAAGTTGGACGAAAAAAACACCTCGGGGCTTAACGAATACACTTGGCAGCAGCGAATGAAATGACAGAAAAAAAAAAATTAAAAAAATGTTTCCAATATACAAAATGAAATAAACAAAAAATAAATAACAAAAATCTTTTTCTAATTTGTTGAATTGTTTGCATTTTGTGTTTTAATAAATTCAATAACATATTTATAAAGATATTTTCAGAGCATTAAATACACATACTTTAAATTTTAAATGAAATAATTTGTAAGAGTTAAGAAAAATAAACAATTTAATTTTTTTTTCTACACCAAACACCATCCTTGTGTTTTTATGTTCATACAATTAATCGATAATTTTGGTGTTTTCATACATTTATCGATGATTTAACAGAAAATGAGTTGGTAGCACAGATTTTAACCCCTTCAAAGAGTTTAGCCCCGAGAATTCTCCGGGCTTAGCAGCTAAGCCACTCGGGCGTACAAAAAAAAAAAAACACACCTAATAGCACTCGCTATGAAGGCTTGTCCCTCATCACATTTGGTGTGGGTACTCTCATTTGACGCTGTGTAAATAAATTTTGGCGTTATCGTGTCGCACTGTCGCACTTTGGTTTGGGCAAGCCTTTACACGTTTATTCATTCCTCAATGACTCAAATTTAACATTTCTCTATCATATTTCATTGCGGTAATCTAAAACAACACACAATAGTATCCAATAAGTGCACTCCACAAGCAACGAACCAAAAATAAATGAAATCAAATATTATCGAATAAGTAAAAAGAAAACGTCAAATAGAGGCAAACAAAGTTTTCCGTCTCGTTCCAGCTCATAACCTTTTTCTTTTGCACTTATGTTAGGCATGCCTCACGCTGCACTGTGTAATAGCGGACATACTCGCGAGCATGACTCGTTAATATACATACGATGCTCATCCATACGAACGGAAAAACACAATCAATTGGGCTGAAAATCAAAACTTTGGCGAGCCATGCTCGCGCATGTTATCCATCATGCTCTCCCATGTGAAGCCCCTTTTCGTTTTTACAAAGTGCCTTTAAATAAACGATTCTTTTAGGCAGGGGTCGAAACATCACATACGATAGCGAGCGAACGTAAACGTGTTTGCTTTTAGTCTCTCTATCATTTTGTACAGAAACAAATTTTAATTTTTTTTGTCATTTATTGAAAATCGTACATAATAGGTCCATTTAGGTTGAAATATGAAATTATTGAAATCCGTCAATTTTCTTAGAGCGTGTATGAAATTCTCTCAAATACGGACGAAACTACTCAAAAACTCGGAAACGCGATGATCAAAAATATTTGACACTTTTTTGTTGAATTATTAAATATTAATTGAATTGAAATAATTGATTGAATTCCGGCCGATATTCAAAAATATTTTCCTTTTTTTTTAATTTGTTGTTTTGAGTATGAATTGCGATTTTGACAGAATAAGTATATATTTCAGCAGCAAGAAATTCTTTGGGCAGACATTTTCTAAGAGGGATTTCTCTGTCATGACTCATGTGCACTCTCTCTTGACAGAGGGTCGATAGAACTTGGACTCAAAAAAGTAGAAGTTCGTTGTTTTGGCGAGTACCCCAACAAAACTAATTACATGTCAGGCTAAACATGTGGCGTGTGATACCGGTCTTACTAAAAACTAGGAAATGAGTAGAAAATACAACACTGAAAATTGTCTACGACTTTGTTTTTTAACTAAATCTAACTTAGTGCGTCCTCAAATTTTCAAAACGATTCAAATTTTAGGGTTTTGGTTCTTTTGTCCAGATACTTAATACCTAAAATATAAAAAAAATACTTAATACCTACCGTTGCCGTTTACCTAACGACTGTTTAACGAAAGCGTCTAGAGGCGATCATTTGCTTTTGGTTAAGACTTCAGTCTGGCGCTCTCTCCACTCTTCACCTTTCTTCTCATTACAACGCTAATTGATTTACTGAAATGCGTTAAATGTCTCTTTTAAAGAGAGTATTTTTTTTTTGTGGATTAAGTTAAAACAACAATCGTAATTATGTTTGAAAATCGTTTTCGAACTTAGGATACCTGAATACTTTAAAAACAATAGGGACTTGAGTGTCCATTTTGGCTATAAACTAGTGTAAAAGGCCTTTTCCACACTTGTACATTAAATCGGGATGTCTCTAAAATTTTAAGGAATGGCAGAGTGACTTAGAGAGAAGTTAAAAGTGAACAAAATTGGATAGTAAACAAACATTCTTTCAACGATCACGATTTGACGGTTTATTTTTTTTGTTTTTAATTCATTTAGAATAAGATATAGATAAGATAGATTCTTCATTTGCTTTTTCGGACCATCAACCTTACATTAAAATCCACATTATTTTTCCAAAAATTACGAGATCGATTCTTTTAGACAAAATCATTTATTTTGGAAGCACTTTAGCAATAACTAGATTATGCCACAATAATTTTAAGAATACAAAATTTTTGTCCTTTGCTTTGATTTTCTAGGAACCAAATAAATATACCTGCTTTTTAATGTGCGATATTCCATATGGGACGAAATTAGCCACATTGTAACGCAATTGAAACACAGTGACGGCCTTAATAAGTTAGCCCTTGTTTTTTTTCCAACATACATATTTAAAAAAGTAATCAGTGTATCAATTACGCTTTAGCGTTCAGAAGAAGTAATGCTAAAGTGGGATCCCTTAATTCCTATGATGACAGAAGAGAAGAAAAAAATTATAGTTTTTACTGTGGTTTGCTGAATGCAGGGGTGGCACTCATTGAAATCCCCAAGCAACACAACAGGAAGTTGAAGACATCGGAAACAGATTTTTCAATAACAGAAACAAGACTATGCCACACAAATCTTCAATGAAAATCTAGTGCTTTTGTTTTCCTCTTTGGCACGATTGCATTATGCTGTGCTTTAAAGCCGTAGGTGCTATGCAATTTCTCAAAGAGATGATGCATTGGCAAGCATCAAAGCAAAATCATTTACAATTTCATTTTTGTTCGCCTTGATTGCCAACAAGTGTTCCAGATCTCTACTCTCAGCTAAATAGTGCTCATGTACATCATTTGACCAAGTTGTTCATCATTCGACTTTTGATTTCTTTGTCGATCAGTTGTGATAAGATTGTTGTGAAAACGTTTATTCAAGTAAATCAAAATAGTAATTGATACCAACTCCATTCATTGAAAAATTCTATCGGAAAAATATCTAGTGGACGCAGTGGAGCTGCAAAAGGAGAAAACTATTGAATTTTTACAATTCGTTACTTTTGTGATAGTTTTTATAGTAATATCGTTATATTTATACCGATTTGCTTTTTAAATTAAAACTTTAGGTAACATTTGGTTACGTAACAGCCAAACATATAACTCAAAAAGCAAGTGATTTTAACATACGCGTGTGTCACATTTTTTTTGCAGACAAAAAATGGCTAAAGTTCCGGCTGTTGGTATTGATCTTGGAACGACGTATTCATGTGTTGGGGTCTTTCAACATGGCAAGGTCGAAATTATTGCCAATGATCAGGGTAACAGGGTCACCCCATCATATGTGGCGTTCACTGACACAGAACGTCTAATTGGAGACGCTGCCAAAAACCAAGTGGCAATGAATCCAAACAATACAATTTTTGGTAAGTATGCATAAATGTTGTTCGAGCGATCTTGTACCGTAGTGAATGATGTTTTGAACACGCAGGTGCATAAGATATAGCGCAAGTTTAGATTTTGATCTCGAATATTCTATATTATTCATAGGTGGCTGTTAACAAAAAAACACTTAGTACCTACAGATCTACTTATCCACGATAAAAATAGACACTTTAAGTTTCTTGCGTTCACTCATTTTGTGTCATGTTTTCTGCATCTGTGTCGACTACTTTGAATGCAATTCGATTATGCAGCTATAAATGTTTAATGTTTATGTATTCGTTAATATATCTATACACAGCAATACACGGGGAAGCAACAATATTTCAATGACATCTTGCTGTTTATTGATAGTTTTGTTGTTGTTGTTATGAAATTGAGCAAAAAATAAACACAATATATTTAAAAATTAAATCTTGCAATCATTATTATTATTGAGTACACAATTCCAATGCAGCAATGATATTCAATTTCAGATGCCAAACGTTTGATCGGGCGCAAATTTGATGATACAACGGTACAAAGCGACATGAAACATTGGCCCTTTGAGGTTATTAACAGTGATGGCAAGCCAAAGCTGCAAGTCGAGTACAAAGGGGAGACAAAGGCATTTTTCCCTGAAGAAGTTTCCTCTATGGTCTTAACAAAAATGAGAGAAACTGCAGAGGCTTATATGGGGAAAACAGTTAAAGATGCTGTGATAACTGTACCAGCATATTTCAATGATTCACAGCGTCAGGCTACAAAAGATGCTGGCGCTATTGCTGGGTTGAATGTCCTTCGGATTATAAATGAGCCAACAGCTGCAGCAATTGCTTATGGCTTAGACAAGAAAGGTGACATAGAGCGAAATGTTTTGATTTTTGATCTTGGCGGTGGAACATTTGACGTAAGCATTCTTACCATTCAGGATGGCATCTTTGAAGTAAAGTCAACTGCTGGTGATACGCACTTGGGTGGTGAGGACTTTGATAACAGAATGGTCAATCACTTTGTACAAGAATTTCAACGAAAGCACAAAAAAGATTTAACAGCAAATAAACGCGCATTGCGACGCTTGCGAACTGCTTGCGAAAGAGCCAAACGAACACTATCTGCATCCTCACAGGCAAGTATAGAAATCGATTCGCTATGTGATGGCATTGATTTTTATACCTCCATAACCAGAGCACGTTTTGAAGAATTAAATGGTGATTTATTCCGAGGAACAATGGAACCAGTTGCTAAGGCAATTCGCGATGCAAAAATGGACAAAAGTCAGATTCATGACATTGTTCTTGTGGGAGGTTCGACGAGAATTCCAAAGGTTCAGAAGCTTCTTCAAGATTTCTTCAACGGGAAAGAACTCAATAAGTCAATCAACCCTGATGAAGCAGTTGCATACGGTGCTGCAGTTCAAGCTGCGATCTTGCACGGTGATAAGTCAGAAGCAGTACAAGATCTTTTGCTTTTAGACGTTGCTCCACTTTCCTTAGGTATTGAAACTGCTGGTGGAGTAATGACTGTCCTTATTAAAAGGAATACCACCATCCCTACTAAGCAAACCCAAGTTTTCACCACTTACTCCGATAATCAACCAGGTGTTTTGATCCAAGTATTTGAGGGTGAACGCGCCATGACAAGGGATAACAACATTCTCGGTAAATTTGAGCTAACTGGTATACCACCAGCACCACGAGGTGTGCCCCAGATTGAGGTCACTTTTGACATAGACGCCAATGGTATTCTCAATGTGACAGCTATTGAAAAGTCTACAGGTCGGGAAAATAAGATAACCATAACTAACGATAAGGGCCGTCTTAGCAAAGAAGATATTGAACGAATGGTTAACGAAGCCGAAACATATCGAAACGAAGATGAAAAACAACGTGAACGCATTAATTCCAAAAATGCTTTGGAATCTTACTGTTTCCAAATGAAAGCGACAATCGATGACGATAACATTAAATCTAAACTTTCCGATTCAGACCTTCAAAATATTTTGCAAAAATGTAACGAAACTATTGCATGGTTAGACGGAAATCAACAAGCTGAAAAGGAAGAATTTGAGTATAAGCAAAAGGAACTCGAACAAATATGCAATCCCATTATTTCACGTATGTATCAGCAAGGTGGTCCTCCAACACAACAATCTCGGCCATCTGGGGACTCGACCGGACCAACAATTGAAGAGGTTGATTAAGCTGTGGGAAATGTAAAATTTAACTGCAAATAAAAAAAAACATAGCCAAATACTCGTTTTAATTTTTATTGGCCATTTTCAGCTAATAACAATATAGTTTATTAGTTTTGTTTGTATCTCCTGTTTAATTTCCTCACAATAAATCAATTCATAATTTATCTAAAACACAAATTTTTAAGTACTAAATAATATTTCTAGTTTTTGTTTTTTTTTTATATCTATCTACACTGCACTTAATGTGTTTTTTAAGTTTTATAGGTTCAATTTTTTTTCATTTTGTTTGCTTTGTCTAAAATATAAGATATACGACTTTAAATAAATGTCAATTTATTCGATACGTTTAAGTTGACACGTAATGTTTATAACGCTTGTTCAAGAATTTATTTCGATATGTTAAACATTTCGATGGTCATGTTTTTTAGTTAAATGTTTGTTTTAAAAAATATATATTTTTTATGAAGGTTTGATTAAACTGACGATTATATAAGTAAATAATGATGAGATTCGTAAAATGTATGCAGTTTGAGAGCCAGTCTTGAATTAGATGTTTATCTCATGAGATCTATTATAGTTTCAAGTGTTCGTTTGTTGAGCATCATTTGAAATCGAAAAATATTAAATATTTTGCTTAGCGTCTACTCGTCAGAAAAAAACACAATTTTTTTTCCAGCGACTGGATTATGAAGGTCTTGAAACCTTACAAAAAAGCATAACCACTTGCCCAAAATCCAAGATGGCAGCTAAATGGCAAGACTCCTATCAAAAACCGTAAGCTGAGGGCCTTACTATCTGGAAAAAATTTGGTGCTCTTGTCAACCAATTAAACATAAACCCCAAAAACAAGCTAACTGACTAAAAAAAATAAAACCAAGGCAAACACTAATGAGCGAAATTCTTTTATATTAGGTGTGGTGACCTAGGCGGTCAATGGGATAACTTCCATGTAAGACTATACTGAGATGGCAGAAATAATGGGGCAGTGAATATAGGCCCGAGGAGGTAAAATATGCATTTGTTTTTTATATTTTTGACTAATATTTTTTTTCTTTGCTACAAAGTTTAATAAAAAAATATCATTTACAATGAAAAAGATTAAAATTAATTTCGGGTTTTTTTTTTTTTTGAAAATATTGGTGGAAAACACCTGCCCTAAATCTAGAATATTTTTTGGTGAAAAGGTAGCATAGGGGATCGTGACTAAGAACTGGCTCTCCTCTTGGTCTATATGATAATATTAATAAAAATGTAAGCTTAAATAAGGTATTTATAGTTATTGTCTATACAGATCAGAAATTTTAAACAAAATTAAATTTTTCTGAACATTGATAAAATATCTTCGAATATTTTTGTTTGATTTAGTACTCTTAAACTATAATAATGTAATGAACATTAAAGATTTATGTTTATACAAATCTATTTCTATAATACGGGTCTTCTAACCATTCAGTATTACAAAGAAGTATAGGTATGATTAAAAAAAAAATATTAGCAACATTTTTAACGAATACTGTGTACAAAATGATATTTTTAAATGTTGTTTAATTTTCATTATTTTGAAAACATGCATTAGTTATTTGTTTTTCTTGTTATTTTTGATTTACCATTTAAAGAGTTCTTGAACTGCATCACTGTAAGAAGCATCCCATCACTTCTATAGAAATTCAAATTATGATTAATAGAAGATTAATTTGAGCTATATTAAT
Source organism: Meliscaeva auricollis (assembly GCA_948107695.1). NCBI lineage: Eukaryota > Metazoa > Arthropoda > Insecta > Diptera > Syrphidae > Meliscaeva > Meliscaeva auricollis. The sequence continues at coordinate 338,642 of OX403619.1, forward strand.
ATTTTTTATTGTAAGCAAAAAAATGTGCACACTGAGCTAATTTTCGTACTATATTTTGGTTTGTAAATAGTCTGTAGTCTGTTTGCTAGTCGTTGTCCAATACATATGTACATATATTTCATTGCTAGGACATAAAACCTCCGATTACGTTTATACAAAGATATTTCTGTAAACAATGGCGCCCAACAGTTGCTTGCAAATCGCTTCCAACTTGAGGAAACCTTTATTAAGAAACGCAAAGTTGCATGTTTGATGCTCAATCGTCTTCGAAGGTTATTTTTATAACTCCCGCGCACAAAGAGTGATTATACTACTCTTAAAGTGTGAGCATTAGGAAAATATTCAATGATTGAAGTTCTGAATATTAAAATAGGAGGAAAAAACGGGTTATGCATTCTACATTCGCGTAGTACCACTAAAAGCGAATCGCTTTACTTGACGGTAATAATCTATCATTTTGAGAGCTCTCCGGAGGAAACCTGCATTTGGCACATCGAATATGTGTGCGTTCCACATTAGGTTAATCTTTTGTAACGCACATACCGTGAATGGAAACTTGCTTAGTTTTCTCAAGGAAAGTGAGACTCATGGATAGTGATGACATATTGGTGGTAGGTTCCGATAGTGAGCAGCATTGTGTTTTTGAAGCACACTTCTTCAAAATGATGGGAGGGATACTAGCACCACCAGTGGATTTTTAAGATCTTTCAGAACTATTGGAACCCATGGAATCATTTACGCTCTCAAGGTTAATCTTCTTCAGAGGGCTAGTAAAAGGAGTTTCATTAAAGATGAGGATTAAAACCGAAGATAAAGTGGTTTTTTTTAAGGTTTTTTACAAATGACCCAAAATTCTTACTACTTAAGGGAAATTTGTTGTTTTCAATTGTTTAAACTTTTCCCGATTGTCCTCAGTCGGGTTGGTTTAATAACAACAGCAGCTTACTTCTCTAACACGAAGCTTACTGGAAGCCTCGTTACAGCTGGAAACAAGCCATGCGCTTTCTTTCTGTTGGATAGTTTAAGCGCTATTCGGGATAAAATTTCTTAAACCTGAATGAATTAAATATGTCTGCAGTAGAGTTTACTAAATGAATTATTACTTAAAAAAATGTTTGAGATAAAGTCATTATTGATCTTATCTAAATCAAAAATTTATTTTATCAAGTACAGACATGTGAAACAAGTCTAATATGTTTTCTTATTAATATCCGAAATCCAAGTTGGCTTGTCACCAAACTGGGTGGTTTAATTCAGCGAAATCTCAACATACAAACCATATGCTTCAAGTATTACGTGGCCCGAAAAACGAAGGCCCGAAGAATTGTGTAGGTACATTGAAATCGCTTCCAATGACGATATCAGTGTGAGGATACAGATTCAAGCAGAGAATCAAATTCGTTAGAAGTTGATGTACTTGCATAAAACTACTCTGTATAAATCGCAAACCAAACTCGAAGTAATAATCAAATAAATTTTCTATTACCAGTTTTTTGATTACGAAGTTCAGTTCTCAATTTCATCAAATTACAATTTACCAGCACTTTTTCACAAAAAAAAAGTACTTTGGTTATCTAGGTTCTTAATACATAATTAAATTAACACATCTATAAAAAAACGTAGCACAACAACAAATTTTTAACTGTACATAGTAGTTTTACGAAATAGGACACAGAAATGACTGTTCTAGAACTCTTTTAGGTAAACTTTATTCGATTGATTTCTTCTTAAATTGTCATAAAATAAATGTAGTGAAGTTTTGAAGGAGTGCAATAAATGGACCTGTCTGTCACAAATTAAAATACAAACAAAAATGTATTGCAATTTTGTTCGAATCAATTCTTAATTATCAGTTGGAATCATTATCAAAATGTCAGTCTGTTTTTAAATAAAATTATATCTTAAAATATTTTACACTTTTTCTTTTGTTTTTATAATTTATTTTTTACAATTTCACTTAACATGTCTGTCTAATTTAAAATGAATGATAAATAACAAATACTCATGTCAGTAATAAATACTATATATGTAATACTGGTACTCTATTCGTACATAAATCAAATCAAATTCTAACGTTGTATCTGTACACATGTTTATTTGGTTTGCATTATTTTTGTATATAAATTAATTTGTTTCTAACTTTACAACATCCAAGGTTATACGAGACGTTTTTCGCTTCACATTATGTTAGTGTATAAAAAATTCTGCAATTATTATATTATGTAGTTGTCGACACGTAAAGCTCGTATTTTTATTTTCACACATCTTCACGTTTGATCTATAATATATATATTATAGTATTATCATTTTATCATAATAATATAAGATTGCGGTTTGAAATATTATATATATGTACATATATCAACCGATTTTTGAAATACTATACCAAATGCCTAGAAAATACTCTATAATATAATTTGTTTCAGTTACATAATATAATTGCTTTTATATTGAACTGATAAAAGCACAAGACACACTTTTACTAGTTTATTTTGAAAACATCAAATAATGCAAACGGTAACATTTCTGGCTTTAATACTATGGGTTTTAAGAACAATAGTTGTAGAGTTTGGGACTATTCAAAATTTCGATATCGATTTTTGATGTTGTGCTTTTATGTTGTTTTGTTTTTACACGATTTATACGATGAATTTGGTTCAATTGCTCAGCATCTTACTTAATCAACCGTTGAAAATAAAATACAATAGTTTTAATTGTTTAACTTTGTGATCTCCGCAGAAAAACTTTCGTAACAGAAACAACAATGTTGTCCTAAACTTATTTATCTACACCAGTCATAAGATTTTGTTTTTGTTCTAGATGGGAACATTTTTCTAATATTCACATTTCATAATAATTATAATGATAATTATTCTTAATTATAATCATCTAATAATAAAAATCTTGAATACATTTTTTGAAGGACCACCTAAAAATGTTGAAGTTTAAATTTATTTACACGTATTTTTGCTCGGAATCGGACCCAGTCGCTTTTGCTGAGAATTTCTAAATGGTAGATCGATGTCGAAAAACTGCATTTTTCATCTACGTAAACACGAACTATATTACTGCCCTGTAAAGTATCTCAAAGGCAATGGAGTTAATTAATTTTGATCTTTTTTTGAAAAGGTACAATCAGTCTTTCTACAATAATTCAATTTTTATACCATATACATATGCATGTGTTACTGTTATCCGTGATTTTGCGGTTAAATTTTGACCGCACGGCGGCGGCGCTATACGGCGGAGGTACTAGTAAGGATTTATACCCAAACAATGCACTGACACCAAACTGAGATGTAAATGTCTTATTTTCTCTGTTACTGACAATCTTTGTTGGACAGAGTGTAGAAGTTCTAAGCCTAATCTTGTTGATTATGTAAAGGAGGACTGGGCTTCAAATTCAACAGCTCCGATTCTTGTCAGAGTTAATCAATGTCAAAAAGTACAAAAAAAAGCACAAATTCCAATCTTAAACAATGCAGTCTTGAGGCATACGACAGCCGACAACTTATTTTCGGTTGTCACATTTGACCACAAAAAATAACAACCGATCCTATTGCGATTGAAAATCGATATCTTATCTAATATAGAATTGGTTTTGATAACTGAAATCTGAAATCTAAAATCATTTTTCATCCAGAAAACACGCCAAATCACAGAACTGGTGAATAAAAACGATGTTGGAATGCCAATTTTTTTGACAAGTACCCTGGTAACCAAGGTCCTCTAGCTTTGAATGTTGATGAAATAAAAAGGTTTTGACTTATATCCTGAGCTAACAAAAGTAAAAATCTATTGAAACTTCTTGACCTTTCCAAGTGCTTGAAGTACCTAATTAAAATGAGATGATAATAATCAAATCTACTGTACCAGCAAAAATTCTTTCCTATCTTTCTATTTCTTCTAACTAGTGCCATGCAAGCCGCATTTGAAAGACCCAACGTCTTAAGCGGCCCATACACACGACACTTGTGCACGCACCGGTGTTGCTGTACTGAAATGTGTTCTGTGTATGGGCAGGTGTGCAAACCGATTTTGGTGTCAGACACGGTGCTCGTAAACTCAAACTTCTTTGATTTTTGCTTTCGGTGTCTCGATTGGTGTCTTGTGTATGGCAGAATGCCACACCGGTGTTATGACACCTGTGCATGCACAAGTGTTGTGTGTAATGGCTGCTTTATAGGCACATACATAGTTAATTTTTTTTGTAAAAATAAAAAAATAAGAGGGGGTGCTAGAAACTCTTAAATTACTTGATTTAGTGTTTCAAAAATTAAAGAAAAAGTTTTTTCTCAAAGATTTAAACAATTGTCATTTTAACTATTTAAAATACGTTGAGGCTATTCTACTGTGACAATAAAAAAAATTGTATTTTAGTGACTTTAAACATAACATAACATAACAACATAAGGTCCCCCTGATGCCAGAAACATGAATGTGCAAAAATTAAAATGTTTGTAAATCGTGTTACAAGGTTTGTCGGTCTCTTAAAATAAGAGAATGTTTTCTAAAAAAAACATTGCATGGTAAATGAAGTCCTATTTCATATTTAAAAAACGGACCTTTTCTAGCACAAAGTGTATGCTACATCCAAGAATGATGTGTTCTTTACACCTGTTAGTTATCACATTCATGTTTTTAGCTGAGCTTAATGAGTATAAACTCTACATTCATGTCATTGACATTATAAAATAATGTGGTTTCCTTTCTGTCTGTATATTCTAAATTTTGGTAATCACCTTTGGTAATCCAACCAACAAATTAACTTGAAATTAAAAAATTTGAACATTCATGCTTCTGGCCTGAGGGGAACGATATGTATGTGTTGCCGTCGAATTTTGACCGGTCGGTGATACTTGTACTAATAACGCAGGCCGACAAAATTTAAAAAAAAATTATGGATTTTGGTGTGCTCATTCCGAATACGGTCTTAAAACTGTTCTATTACTTCTAGTTTTTGAGATATTTTGATCTCAATTTCTCGAGTTTACTAAGAACGACTGAAACACATCGGTTTTATTTCCCATGATCTAGCAAATGATTGTGTAAAGGTACAGCATATACAATAAATATAAGCCCTCTAAAGTTTGCAATTACTGCATTACATTTTATGATACATTGCAGTGTTTTTATGGAAATTTTCTGCAAAGTATCTCGGAAACAAAGAGCTGATAGAAACAAGAAAAGCACAGCTTTGTATTCACCATGCTAGACATACTTAAAATCACGCCTTAATATATCCGGCACCAAAAAGAGTGTTGGCCTGTGTAATTGCTCCCGAAAAAATATTATGCCTGTTTCCAACACATTGTCAGTCCAAACAGAGAATGTTAAAAAAAAAAAAACAATAAACAACAATTTTCATTCCTTATCTTAGGTGGTCCCTCATGTCATAAGTATTATATTTCACCTGTCTTTCTTATCCAAAGTCCTTTTTCAAATAATATTTCTATTCATTAGGAGCGTTTATTGCAAGTCCACCTGGGATTCGATGGGCCTTAAAAGTTGCATCACAGAAATCAAACAAAATAAATATGATCTCGTATAATTAGTATAAATAGTAGATGCTGTTCCATAATAATTTTAATTAAGTTCACGTAACTTATGAGAGGGTTTCCATTGGTAAAAAATCAATCATTTTTTCTATAAGTCTATCCAAAAGCTGATTTTAACAAATCTGTGTACATTCAAGAGATGTACTCTTCTGCATAAACACTTCTTTTATGTCATCCAAATTTACCAATGACAATCCTCATAAGGAAAGCATAGGTATAGGTGTTAGGTATAGAAAAAAAAAATGCTAAATTGGGCATAACACACAAAAAATAATGTTGACGTTTCGATAAAACCGATTGATAATTCGATTTTGGTATCACTGTTTTTATATCTTTTTGAAAACAAGGTGAAAATGTAAATTCTCGTATGTTACCTAAACTCCTCAGGCCTGCACAAAATTAGTTGTTGTTGCATCAAATAAGGATAAATTGCTTAGCTCCCATTTCTTTTTTTTAATGGGCTCTCAAAGAATGCGCCTCCTAATAGCTTATCACACAGCCCACAATGTTTGTGAGCGAAGGACTTACACGCTGTGAGCTCATCACACCAAACTTAATCTTACCATTAAATTTGCGTTTACTCATTCTTCGTTTAAATACTCGTACATACTTTTAAATCGTTTTTGTATAAAATTGTTCTACAGCGATCGTTAAACAAAAAATTATAACATTACTCAGAGATCTTCTGACGAAGAGGCACACGGACCGTGGTAAGCGTTTGGCGCTGTCACCGCTTCCGGCTTAGAAGCAAACTTGAAAATACAAAGATGAAACAAAAACACAAAGCGGGTTAAAGCATATATTTAAGTGAGAAGTCAGCTTACTTCTTGGGTTTCATCTACGGAAGGCAAAAGTTCATCTGTTGAATTCGGCGTTAGAGGACTCGGAGTTGGCACATTAACTCTAGAAATTGCACTATGTTGTTGTTGGACTGCTGCAGAGTCTCCAATTACGATTTGGGGCTTATTATGACTCATATGCTGCTGGTGCTGCAGACGTGCTAATCTCAGTTTCATTTCTTGGCGCAACTCCTTCTGTTGAGTTTCTTTTTCAAAACGCATCATACTATAACTACGAACTGATGAACTTGTACTATGAACTGATGCTAGACTTGGTCGTCGAGAACCTGTGATGGGTTATGTGATAAAAACAAAAACAGATTACGTCTTTTTATTTGTATTAGAAAAGAATATTTATTTAAAAAAAAAAATATTATATGATTTATAAAATTTTGCGATTGAGTATTATAAATAAAAAGCATAAAAGTGGGTAATTCAAAGTATACTTTAAGATTAATGATAAGGATCACGAATACTACAGATCTTAAACGAATAGATAAGTTTAGTTAGTTAGGATGTTTAGAAAGCTTTAATTTGAGGATTGTGCGTGAGTGTTATCATATCAAATAAATTGGTTTATTCTGCAGGCAAATTTATACAAAAAACTGGGTCTTGTCAATAACAAAATACCTTGGATTTTTAAGCCAAAGTTAGCGTTGACTGGACGCCACCCATATGGGATTCTACTGGATGATAACCATTTTAACCTCAAATCTACTGTTCCAGCGAAAATTCTTTTTATCTTTCTTTTTCTTCTAAAGACCCAAGGTCTTACAGGCATATATAGTTAAATTATTATTACTATTATTATTATTATTATTATTATTATTCAAGATGTTGGAGTTAAACGCTCTATCTATATTATACAAAACTGCTAGGCAAGTGACAACAGGATAGTGAAAGGTATCATGATCTTTTCGTTGGCTCGCTAAGGGTTTGTTAAGTCGCGTACAACAACAAGTTTCTTAATCAACACTACCTGGGGTTGTGCGCCTCGCAAAGTAAATATATAAGGCATATAGTAACTCTATAAGGCATATCCTGTTACTAATGCCAAAGTATGATTTGGCTGTATTTCATGTCACCATATAAAAGCTCTTACATGAAAGCCTTAGTGTTAGTATGCATAGTAAATCATTTTAAAATTAGAAGCACTCATTGCAGGGTCATTCACAATTGAAAAATTCCACTGACTGGAAAGAAGCTTACCAATAATAGCTTACGACATAACGTACAAAAACTTTAATCGAAATCGTTAGAGTGGAGAAAAATCCAATTTCTCCGTTATATTTTCAGTTCGACGGCGATTCACAGACAGACAGACGCACAGAACGGCGCGCGCCAACAGACGGCATGACGAAAACCACTTTTTTGAGCTTCTTCATAATTGTAATGTTGGTTTTGATAAAAACCTCATTTTTTTTTTTTTTTAAACGAAACTTTTATATTCAAAAATAGGTCAATGAATGTTGAAAAATAATATCTTCAATATGGCATACCAAGTTTTTTTTTTGGAAAATCTTTTGAAAATATTATACATATATAAAAACAGTTTTTTTTTAACGGTTCTAACGATTTAAAAAAAATAAATTATCTTGATAGAAGAAATCAAATCAAGAAGTTTAATTAAAATCGTTCTACCCGTTTTCGAGCACTTTCGTACTTATATGTTCTTGAGCTGTATTATGTGTCCCCTCCACATTAAGACTATGGAAGCCTTACAATTACAATTGATGTATTATCGGAAAAATATCAATATGAGTGCAGTTGTACAACCAAAATCTTCAGGAAAAGTGTATTCTTGTTTGAGACTTGCTTGATTGTTTCGCAAACTGTAGTGCGTTTAACTCAAAAATTTTGTGCTTCATTGAACTGAAAAGAAGGTTTACCCAGCCATATATTTCAGAAAAATAAATAAGTTACCCCTAAAAAGTTACCCGAAAAAAGAATAAAATTTATGTTCCCAAACTTTTTATCGTTTTCTACAAAGCTTTTGATGCCTTATGCGTTTTATCTCGGTCATGTGTTACTATAACTGAAGAGAATTTTTATAATAAGAACCATGTTAGTTAAAGTCTTTTAAATAGGGTTGAAAGAATCATGATATTTGTATAGCTTTTACTACAGTATTATAGCTTAAGCTATTTTTAATCACACAAATTGAAGCTTAAGCTAGAAAAACTAACTAGCAATGACTAGACAACTTTTTTTGTCAGCTAGTTTAAGATTTATTTTGATTCACATATATGTATCTAACATACATAGCTTTGGCTTTAAAATCTAAGTTTTAACTAAAACTTTTTTTATTGACAGGACCCATTGAAAGGAACTTTAAGACCAAGACAATCCATTGAATTACCCTGGTTTTCAAAATTAAAAGGAAGAAGCTCAAATTTCGATTGACCATATACAGACAGATACATACAAAAATATCATGTTGCTTTTACAGTAAAAAGAAGCGAAAATATAGCACGAACCATTATGTAGTAGCAATAGATTAGCTCAAAACAAGAATTTATCCAAATAGAAAGAGAGATATAGAGATAAATCAATATACAAACATTCCAATCGAGAAGCTTTTCGATGCTTTAGTTATTCAAGAAAAACTGATAACAATAAAAAGCCCAGAACAATGCATTATAACTGTTTAGATAACCGCGTGAATTTGATAAATTGCATAGCATGAAAATTATTTAAAAAAAAAAATAAATCAATGTAAGTTGTTGTATTGTCGAATTGTTTATAAACATAATCAAAATGTTGATGTAGTGTGTGCTTAAAATGTATTTATTGAATATACAAAACCAAAATGAAAGTGTGATAAAAAAAAGTTAGAGAAATATATAATGTAAAAAAAATGATATAAGAATTGATATTTTTTACAATTTTTTTTTTCTTAAAAAAGATAGTAGATAAAATATTTGAAATACGTAAAAATTCCTTTCAAACATATTCACCGCCATATTGCTCTTGTGTTAACATTTCTGTTAAAAGTCAAAATTTAAAACATGTAGGTATATAATAATGGATCTGCGCAGAAGTATTTATAGTATGTTTGATGAGTTAAAAAATATTATAATGAAAATATAAGTATCACTTGTCCATTGAGGTTTTTTTGTAAGTAAATTAAAAATAATTAACAATAAACTCCATTCGTATATCAACTGCTTACATGTATCAATATTATAGTGTTTGTATGTAAGGGTAGTGTAAGTATACATCGATAATCATGTATTATGGTTAATGTAGGTATATATATAATAAAAGAGGAAAAGGTGAAAATAAACAATTTTTTAAAATTATTATTACATACGTATATACGAAAAAACACATAACACTGATTAGAAAACATATACGAGTATTAGAGTCACTGTTAAACTATATTATGTATATATACGAGAAGTTATAATTGTCTCTAACAAATATATAAGACTTAACACAAAATTTTTAAAAAATGCCAGCCGCAGTGCAGTTTTTGAGTTTTTCAACGTGACGTGGCGGCTAGCATGTTCTCAAAAATCGAATACAAACAAAACTAAAATTAAACTGATCTAAGTATCAAGTACATGACGAACTAAATTTTGTTTTAATATTGTATTATTTTTGAAAAAATATAAATAAATGAAAATGTTTTTTTTAAATTTTACTATATAAGTAAATAACAAAAATAAATAAATAAATAAATAAATTTTGTTTTCATGAATTTTGAGAAGAGGAAGGCTTTTTACCGCGAATCTGGGCGTGTCACTGGCTGGGGTTGGCAGTGCGCCGATTTGGAGGCTTCCATTTTCTAAACTATTCAATTCGTCATCATCGGATATATTATTTATTCCGTTTATGCCCAACATTTGTCTAATTCTATTATTGTTTTTGGCTGGGGATAGTTCTAAATTAAGTAACTGCCTTTGATGATTCAATTGTTTTTGTAAATATTTAGTCATTGTGCTATCATGATTGAGTCCAAAACCACCACCATCACCGCCACCACTACCGCCACTACCGCCACTACCACCACAACCACCACCAACATTCTCTGATTGGGATTTGTTTTTTCTAATTGCAGAAATGTGACACGATATAAGCAATATGGCGGCTGATCTAGCCGCACCTGTTCGTGATGTTGACACCAATATACCCTTCGAGCCGCCACCAGAACCCGATTGCATGGTGCTGGATGAACGTCGATTGCCATAGGAACCGATCGATCCGCTCGAACGCATACTAGAACGTGAAGATGGCCGTCCGGATTGAACTGTGAGTGGGATACCTGAAGACGATCAACATATCATATTCGCAGAAGATGATTGAAGGGGGTGTGGAGGGAGGTGGGGGTCTATTCCCTCGCGTTACCTGTATCACTGGAATACATTATTGGCGGGGGGAGGTTAGCATCACCGAAATTCCGATGGCGAGGGTATTTTGTTTTACTGAACAAATGCAGGACCATGCAAATTAATCCAGCAAGTACGGCGATACCAGTTGATACACCCAACAGGGTTGGAAGGTCCGATGTGAGTTCATCAATGTCTGCAAAAAAATATTTTAACAAAATATTACTCTGTCCTAAAAACCATAAAAACTTGCTAAACAAACCTTGAGTGCAAAACACTCTCCTAGAAGGTTTCGTATAGCTGACCGAGTGAAAGCCATTAGCACATTGGCAACGTGCATTGTGGCGTACTTGAACACAGAGGGAGTTTTCGTCACTGTAGATGCATGTTTCGTGGTAAAAACATTGCTCGCCAAGTTTTTTAGCTAAAATTTTTTATTTTTTTTTATTAATTTTTTATTTTAAGATATTGGGGTTAATTACGTTTATCGCATCCCTTTGTTAGTCCAAGTACAACTGGATAGTTTTTATCACAGCCACAAACGAGGGTTTCTTTATCACAAGAAACGTGTAAAAGGCTTGCTTCGCACTTGAAATCGTTACATGGTGCTCCAATATACTTTCCCTTTGCTAGAAATAAAAAGAAAAAAATATTTTTAAATCATTCTTTGAACAAATTTGCTTGTAAGAGATACAATGTAAAAAAAATGTTTATTTTTAAAATATAAAATGTGATAAATATTCAATACCTGTTTTATAGTGACATGACAATATTTCACCTAAAAATGGAAACCCTATACATCTATTTATAATTGTGCTGATTTTTCCTCATCAATATTTATACCGATTTTCATCCTTGTATCTTACACCGTCAAGTTTTAAACATTTCTTTTAAGTTTATTAAGCTTATGTGACAGTTTTAAGCTTATTAGTATGGGTGACTTTCAGCTACCTTTCTGCTGTACCTTAGTTTGTTTTTTCTCTTAATTATATTAATATAATACCTACCCTTAGCCCAGTACCACTCAGCGTAATAATTAGTGCCATGGACTATGGTTTTGACGTCAGAGGTTTGGATTCAATTCCCAGCCTATGCCACCATAATATTTTTCAGGGGTAATCAGTTAACCGTTTGGAACCGGCAGAAAATTGAAAGGAGACCTTCCTGCTAACTACACGCACACATAAAATGGTTGAGGTGTCAGTCACAAAGTTTTTTTAGTTAGAGGTTTGATGACTCTGGCAACTCTATGGATCAACCAAAGCTTCTTTCGTTCTTTAATCTATATATCTAAAGGGTTTTCAAATGGGGACTTGACAACTTTGGATTTAATTTGTGAACGCACCCTTTCACAAATCACCAAACTGTCATTGTCAATTTATTCAGTAAACTCAACATTTTCATCATGACAAAGTACACGGTTGAGAAACGTCTGCAAATTATTAAAATTTTCTACCGAAATTCGGAGTCAGTGACCGCAACTTTAAGAGCCAATTTTCGGTCGTAATTCTCGCCGTAGTAGATAGGCAATAACAAGTTAAGTGCAAAAATTTGAATCTACACATTCGTTGTGTGATACTGCCGTGCCAGAGAGACAACGGGTTCGTCGAAAATATCGCTGCGGTTCAAGCGTCCGCAGCAAACGTTCCAAATCTGTCAATTCCACGGCGCGGCGTTCTCAAGAATTGGGTATCGCTCAGACTATTTTTGGCCCGAATTGGAAGATATGGACTTGGACGACATGTAGTTTCAACAGGATGGTGCCACAAGCCACACAGCACACCCTACAATCGATTTATTGAAGGGAAAAAAAAAGTTGTCAAGTCCTTATTGGAAAACCCTTTATATATGAAGGCTATGATGACATATCTCTTTTGATTTTTTTTTTGAATTTTTGAACTTCGCTACTTTTGGCAACAATGTTGTCTTCATTATATTATATGAATATAATTTCGTAGTGCTATTCTCCATCATCGGTAGTGGAATCATCGTAATATTCGTTTTTAATAAAAATTTTAAAATTTTTTCATGAAAGTAACATTTTTCCCATCAGAAAGTAAAAATCAAAAGTACAAGCACTCAAATACTAGGAACAGGTATGCAGACAAACCTATCGCGCTATCATGATTACATTGATATTGATACACAAATTACCTACATTTGAAGTTAAAGAAGCTCTCATTACAAAATCGAAGGAAATCTAATGGAAATGTAACAATTTTCAGACAATTTTTTTTTTTATTTTTCAACTTTGTTATAATTATTTCTTATAACCCTTTTAAAGTTGTCTCTAAAACATCGCCTTTAAAATATACTGGAGGTCCACAACGTATGTAATTTACTTATTTGGCCGAAATTAAATTAAATCGACGAACTCTCTAATGTATAAGGTAGATACTGGATTATAAGTCGTAAATCACTACATATCGATAAGACATCTTAACTCAGCTCTTGAATTTCATAAATTCATCATTTTGTATTAGTTTTAAAAAATGTAATTTAATATTATTTAACAAACACCTTATGAACATGATATGGCATTCTTATCTCAAAATTGACGGGTGTATGATTACCGCCTTGAACACTTTTAAATGAAAAGAACCTAACTTTCTAAAAACAATTTTAATAACTTAATCAAATTGGGCAAGCCTCATGAGGAAACTATTATTTTAAGAAAAACAAAAATACAACTCAATTAAAGTTCAAATGCACATTTACATAGAAAGCAGCGAAACAGTGGTGTCTTCTTTTTCTTAAAGTTTAAAATGGTTTGACAACACAAGGTCAAAATCTTTTTTTAGACTGCAAAACTTGTTTTATCAAAAAAAAAAAAAAAATACAATACCTTAGTTATGCAATGTAGAAAATGGAATCTCCGAATAGAAAAAGTACTTTCCTTTGAAATCTCCACCAGGCACACTTACATTCTTTTCTATAAAATCTGCCTTTTTTTCTAAAGAAACTGTCAAAGAAAATTTCATCCTGGCCTTGCGTAGATTTTTTTCCAGCATTCTCCTTTATTTTATTTCTTATATCATGGCAATAACCATTATGAGGTAAGGGTATTAATATAATAAGAAGGCTATAAAATTTCATCTTTATTTGGATCCGAGAGGTTCCTTTTGTTGTTCTTAATATATTTTATAAAAGCTGTGCTAAAAATGAATACAAATTTCTATAGAAAGCATTTCCGAAGTGAAAATCTACTTGGGTCAATTTTTAGATTTTTTAAGTGTGAAACTATTTGTAGACTTAACATCACTGTACTCTTGGTGCTAAATAAGGGACAGATAGTTTTTTTATTCATCACAGTTTACCCAAAAGTTTAACCACAAATAGATGCTTACAAATGAAAGAAACAAATGAAAAAATACGGCGTCAGGAAGACTGATAAGATGCGTGCCAACAAACAAAGAAACGAACCATTTTCAAGTGATCAGCTGATTTTTGTTTTGTTGGAGTGTTTGGTGCGCTATTTATATTTAAACAAAATATTATTATCAAAGTGATTTATAACAATAATAATTATTATATTGCAGTTAAAAAAAACGGCAAATTGACCGTTTCAAATCTAATTGGGCCAGATTCTTTTGATCGCTGTACACGTAGTAGTGTTAAGCCATCTTGTATTTGATTGTTCCAAAACGATTCGTTTTAGCAGTAGTAGTAGCTATGGGAATACTTATATTTGCCTTGTTGGGCAGGATGGGCATTTTAGTTCCAATTCCGGCGAGTTCATCGGCTTTACAATTCCCCGGAATGTCCCGGTGTCCCGGCACCCACATAATGTGAATATAAAACTGTTTGACAATCTCCGTCAGAGACGATCCACAGTCTTGGGTTGTGATGGAGGAGACTGATACAAGGGATTTTAAAGCAGTCTGACTATCCGAGAAGATGCGGATATCCGAAATGGATATCACGTTTTCTTTAAGCCAGGACAAGACTTCCTTTATCGCCAGAATTAAAACATTGATATAAACATTCATCATTTTATTTTAATAATTTGACCAATTCTTTGAGTTGTAATATATATTTTTACTTGCGATATAGGTACTATATACCAAGTTATGCATTCGTACAAAAAAAGTTGAGATAACAATCAAACATGACATTACGATGATAGAGAATGAGAAAAAAGTGGGTCCGACAATTCTGTCTGTCTGTCTGTCTGTATTTATCAGAGAGCCACAGCCTAACCGGATGGGTCGATTTACTTCAAACTTGGTATGTGGCGTTTTTTAAATTATTTTTTTTATACAAAAAATAACGGTACCTATCATATATACATACCGATTTTAGATAAACTACGATTTTGATTACAAAAATCATGGTCATTTTTTGGATAAGGTCTATCTTTAAATGAAAACCATTTTTTTCAAAAACAGTTATTAACGGTACCTGCCATAGAACTGTTTTTTTTTTAAATTCTGATTAAATCCTTCATAAATCAATCAATGTCAACCATTTTTTTTAAATGAAAGCTTTTAAGTTGCCGTAATAGTTATTGGTAAAAACAAATTCAAAAATAATTTTTTTGGATTTTTAAAAAATAGTTGAAATTTATTTTTTTGAAAAATCATTTTTCGAAAACTACTCAATATTTTTTTTTTTTAATTTAGTTTTTAGATGTTGAGTTTTCATCAGTCCACAGTATATAATTTTTCCCAAAATGATGAAGGCTTATGTACAAATTTTTTGTCGACCTTCAGGCGAATAAGTTTATTTTTTTTGTGATATTAGGGCTATTGTTCTGGTTGTGTTAGTGGTAAAGTCAGCCTATTTGAAGCCATTTCTTACAGTTTTTTCACTTATTGTATTGATTTTTCATTTCAATAACTGCAGTTTTTGGGGATTTCTGTCTTCTTATTTGTTAGTTTTTCGTGGGCAAATTTCACTTATTTATTTGATAATACACGGTTAAGTATTCCATCTCACTTCTTGAAACTGTACACCTAGAAAGAATGTGATGTTTTAGCTCTGTCCATCCATTTAACGTGATTAAAAACAAAAATACATGAGAAAAATAAAATATCTTGCAATTCTACAGTTACAATGACCTATGTGCTTTCTTTTGAATAGCAAGAGACATCTGTTACATCTCTCAGTTCATCGAAACAAACGGTATAACATTGCTCATAGTTTTGTGAAAAAACTTTTTGTTCGACCATTGTATATGTAAAATGTGAAAAAACAATAAAAGGTCAATTGGTTTGATAAACTTGTCAGCCAAAAAATAAATTTTACTAACGGATAAAGTATTTTGATAGTAATAATTGTTAAGCATACGCCGTAGTGACCCACTTAGATATAATTTTATATAATTTGCTATATCTTTGGAAATTCTCTTTCTATTTTTAATTTTGAGGTATTGAAAATGCAAGTAAATATACAATAAATAATTTCGGCTACACGGCAAAGTATGTAGAAAATGTTGATTGTTGGTTCTATTAAACAAAACAAAATTTAATATAAATATTAAACAGCTGACCAATAAATGGCCTTTTACGAACATTTTCTGACCTTTTTAAGGATATAATAATATTAGTCAGTCTAAATTTATTTATTTGATATTATAAAGATTGCACAGCCAATTTCACTTCATGTTCCATTGGCCAAGGCCAAAGAGTTATCTCAGAGCGCAATCTCGAATGGCAAATACAGACACAAATATTATGTTCTATAAAGTGTGTATAGTGTTTTATCATCTGTAGAAGGCTCTTGGTCTTGTTGAATATTCAAACGTGAATAAAATATTAGACTTAGCACCTCAGATAAATAGAATTATGGAATATGGTGCTATTACTTATATATGGTTGCTATTACTTCAGGCTTAAAACTCGATGTTATCACCATCAAGTTATTGTTTGTTTCATTCAAAAATGCACAATGTGGAAAAGAAAATTTTTACTTGACTGTTTGATCTGCATTTAGAATCACAATGCTATAGGCCGAACCTAAGATACTGTAATTGTTCAAACTCAACATTTTCACTTTTAACATTTTATTCTTTATACTTTAATGATGACGTCACCTTACCCATAATACTTCTGTAAACCCTTTCTTCAACTTTAAAATATCGACCATTAAGTGATTTTCAATTGAAATAAGGTATGATGTCATTTTGAAGTCTATGGTCTATGATATGAGTTACACATTCAAACATTCCAATTAAGAATGCATGTGTGTTTTGAAATTTGCACATTTGTGAGGCAAATATTTGCGTTTTGAACTTATGAAATCTTATCATTTGCATTTATGAAAGTTATGCATACGTCATGACTTTCGCAACCATGCATTTATGAAAGCACCTATAGTTATGCTCATTAGATATTGTATAATCCCGCAGGTGCATATGCTGCATTCAGTAGGACCTTGTCTTGCATCAACTTTTTAATTTATTTAAAAATAATGTGATCTTGTTGACAAAGATTTGAAAAAAAAGTAGGTTCACATACGTAAACTTACCGGATTTATTATTTATAAGTAGATCGTACTCATCCATTTCGTCATCACGATAACTTGAATCGTCATCTTCATCAGGCACATGGGATACATCACGAGTTACCCTACTTGGTTGTAAATTTTCCTCCTTCCTAAATGACGTAATTTCATCACTTTTATTCGGATGCAAGGACTGTTTAAGGTCCAATCCACTGCGATCATCATTATAGCTGGGCTTGGTAGAATCTTCCGGCGGAATAGAAGTCGAAGCTCTTATAAGTACACATGAGTACAGAAGCAGAAGCAAAGATAGATAGAAAACATTAGTTCGGTTAGAACTAGCATTTGAAGAGTACAATTTATTCAGCTGATGGATTTCTTTGTGAAGGTCTGAGCTGACAAATCCTTTTTTCACTCGATGTTTGCAGCGGATCCTTAAGAGCTTATTCTGATTGTTGTATCTTAAATCTAAAATACTGTACGGCATTTTCGGAAAATTACACAAATTGGTTTCCGATCGCATTGCATTAGTTTTCTTTGTTTTATGTTTTTTTTCTCTAGGGGAAGCGCAGCTACATATATGAGAAAATTACATGACACTTCCGTTTCCCTTGACCACCCTGCTGTTTGAAAATGGCTTTGTTCATTCAAAGGTTAGCCAAAACATTAAACAATGATTCTTTTTTTTTGCAACTACATATTGTCTTTAGTTTTGTGATGCATCCAGTTTTGAGCAGTGTGTCCTTTATGCAGCACACGAGCGAGCGAGGGCTCTCAATAGTTCTTTTAATTCCATTCAATCCTTTTATGCAACAGCCCAGATGAAAGCCGCTTTCTATTCGAGCATTGTAGTGTTTTTTGTTCGCCAGGACATGGTCATAAATTTAATTTTCAAGAACATAGATATAGCGAGCCATACACTACGATAATATTTTCAAAGTTCGGTCATAGATTGTCATAGGTTCACGTAATAAATCGATTAAAATGTAATCTAGAACGAAACGAAGAAAGTTGCATAAATCCGTATGAGTGCGCTTAATTGATGTGAGAGCACTTCTATGACTTTAAATTTGCTACTTGATGGTTACACAACTTTAAAGTCAAACATTGGTAATTTTTTCTTCTATGAAATAAATGTTCATAATTAGGAGTTCAATGCCACTTTTTTTTCATGAATTCACCAAAATGCACTCTTTTATCCTTTGGAAGAAGAAACAATTGAAAATTTAATTTTATCATTTGAAAGGCTACTTCTTTTTTTGGCTATCCATTGTGGAAGTTTTAAGGATTATTTTGTTAATTTTCTGTTTAAACTCTGCTTTTTTTAAATTCAATTGATTTTGAGTTTTATTTTTTTTTTTGATTTTGTGAAAAATTATACTTTTGTAAAAGAGATTTCAGACTGTCCTGAATCGTACACACTATGCATTTAGTTTTTTTGTCCGCAAGGAAAAAAAAGTATTGAATCGGTTGCAATGCGCACGTACAAATAGAGCTTTCCTGTGACATCCTTGTTGGCTTTAAAGGGCTTTTGTAAGATGAAAATCTCAATGTTTATAGCTACGATGGCGCTACCCTTTCAGTTTCATTATCTGATATTTGTGGTTAAGATACATTGGCGTTATTTTTGTGTTTAAAGCTAGGGTTAGCCATCCAAGAAATTTTTTTGGATCTGATGACGATGTAATATTGGGGACGTTTTTTTTTGCTGTATTTCAAAAGAGCCATTACTTTGAGAATTGCTTTTAAAAATCCTAGCTAAACTCATTAAAAATAAAAAATAAGAACTACACTTAAAGTGTGTTCAATTCCGTTGTTCTGGACTGTTCGAAACAGAAAAGTACAACTTTTTGCTGTTCAATGAGGTTTTTCTGTTCAATGACGCTGTCTTAAACAGTTTAGAAAATGGGCGCATAAACTAACCTAGTGACTACGTAGTCAACTCATTTTGATTGGCTGACAAGTAGTCACTAGATTATTCCCCAATGTGTTTGTTGTTGTTTTCTGTTCTGACGTTTCTCACGAAACTGTTCTGATCTGTCCTGGTTCTGATCATTGAATAAGAAGAACAGGAAGGGGTCTAAGATACACCTACATTGTTGATGGGTGAAGCACCAAAATTTTCTGAATCATGGCCCTATCTGTCAAAATGTTGCCCGTCCTGTCAAAATAGTGCCCTATCTGTCATTTTTCCAACCAAGTTTTTCAGGGGCGCATTCATTTTTGTTCGTGACGAAAAGGCGCTGATTTTTGTTAAAACTTTTGCTGCAGTCGATTTTAATGTTTTGTGTAGGATTGTAAGTTTATTTATCTGATAAGATAAATGTAAATGCATTTTGAAACAATCTTTTATTTTTATTGAATGCTAAACAACTTTTCTTTTGGCGGTCTACCTTTTTTCATCCAACTGCACTGCGACCCTTTGTCTTTGCATATGTGTTTGTGCAACTTACACTCGTAGAAAAGTGCTTCACTTATTTTTGAGAAGACCCATTCCTGTACTTCTTATTCAAAGGTTCTGATCTATTCTGAACTATTTCCTCGTAATTGTAGGTGTGTTTTTTTGTACGCCCGGGATAAGTTGGACGAAAAAAACTCCTCGGGGCTTAGCGAAAACACTTGGCAGCATTGCGAATGAAATGACACAAAAAAATGAAAAAAAAGTTTCCAATATACAAAATGAGATAAACAAAAAATAAATAACAAAAAATTTTTTTCTGATTTGTTGAATTATTTCCATTTTGTGTTTTAATAAATTTAATAACATATTTATAAAGAAATTTCAGAGCATCAAATGTACACACTTTCAAATTTAAATGAAATAATTTGTAAAAGTTAAGAAAAATAAACAATTTAGTTTTTTTTTCTACACCAAACGCCGTCTTTGTGTTTGTTCATACAATATTAATCGATAATTTTGGTGTTTTCATACAATTTATCGATTATTTAACAGAAAATGAGTTGGTAGCACAGATTTTATCCCCTTCAAAGAGTTTAGCCCCGAGAATTCTCGGGGCTAAGCCCCTCGGGATAAGTTGTTGTTGTGTTTGACACGTAAATTGCTTAGCCCCGACAGCGTTTTTTTTCGTCCAACTTAGCCCGGGCGTACAAAAAAACACACCTTTTATGTTCATACAATTAATCGATAATTTTGGTGTTTTCATACAAATTATCGATGATTTAACAAAAAATAAGTTGGTAGCGCAGATTTTAATCCCATCAAAGAGTTTAGCCCCGAGAATTCTCGGGGCTTAGCAGCTAAGCCCCTCGGGCTAAGTTATTAGGTGTGTTTTTTGTACGCCCGGGCTAAGTTGGACGAAAAAAACGCTATCGGGGCTAAGTAATTTACGTGATAAATACAACAACTTAGCCCGAGGGGCTTAGCTGCTAAGCCACGAGAATTCTAGGGGCTTAACTCTTTGAAGGGGTTAAAATTTGTGCTACAAACTCATTTTCTGTTAAATTATCTATAAATTGTGGAAGCATTGTGAATGAAATGAAATAAAAAAAAAAAACGAGAAAAATGTTTCCAATATACAAATTGAAATAAACAAAAAATAAATATTTTTCTGAGTTGTTGAATTCAGAGCATTAAATGCACACACTTTAAAATTTAAATGAAATAATTTGAAAGAGTTAAGAAAAATACATAATTTAATTTTTTTTTCTACACCAAACGCCACCTTTGTGTTTTTATACACAATAATATACAATGACGTCAGGCAAAAATAAAAAAAAATTGATGGCAAAACAAAAATGGCAGCTCTCTAGATAGAAGAAAGTTAGTAGATTAAACATTGAAATTAAAGAATATTTAGTTCTAAATCAGTTAGTTTTCAACTAAAAATTAACATTATATTTTGCAAAAATACTGAATATGGTATGCGTTGTTTGTTTACATTGTTCGAACAAGATTTACCGTTTTCTTTTTTTTCTATTTTTGTGAAAAAGAGAAGTGACAAAGACAAATGCGTAAAAAGCCCAATTAAATACCCCTAATAAAAGTTCTGCCAAGTTTGCAATTTGTGTAATACATTTTATTTGTTTACATTAGTGTTTTCATGGGAATTTGTTCGATTGTATCTCCGAAACAAGAGCTTATACAAAAAATCTAAGCACAAGTTTGAACTCACCATACTACCCTTACTCAAAGTTAGATGGCTTGCGTTATTATAATTTTTCTTTCCATACTGTTGTCCATCGAAAACTAAAACATAAAAAATAAAAATTGGCGTACCCAAACCAATACGCATCGAAACAATTTCAAAAAGTGTGAAAAGTGGGTGGTCTGATATACTTAAAGGATAATATTATATATATATATTGCAAGATAATATTTGTCTTTAAAAGTACATGAACAGCATTGCATTTTAAGCTTTAAATTTTATTTTGATACCAAAACATAAGAAACAAGGGTTTTTTAAAAATAATATTCCTTTTTGCTCACTAAATACTGTAAATCTCAAGCTAAATTATGTATGTACAGTAAAAATAGGTTATAACGAACCCGATGGGACTGAGGAATAAGTACGTTATATCCGATATTTCGCTATAAGCGATTTTCTACTTATTGTCTTGGTTGTAGAATCGGCCCGTTAATTCGATCTTCTTTGGGCTTTCAACCACCTCTGGTTGTTGATTGCAACGGTCATTTTTTATTTCCAAGCTGCCACACTTTAATCAGAATCTCTAACAGAAAAAATACATTTTGAACTCATTTTCAAAAAAATACTTTTTAAAATCATGAGAACAATTTGGTGACAAGTTGGGCCAGTAATGGTACATACGGAAATAACTAAAAATTATGGAAAATTTCCCGAAAACGTGTTCATCATATTTCCGTTATTCGATATTTTGAGAAAAACTAAAAACGCAATATTGTTACAATCACTTATAACATAACATACATCAAGTTTAATCGAAATCGTTAGAGCCGTTTTCGAGAAAAGTTCAATAACTCAAAACTGTTATATGGGAGGTATTCGTTCTAATCGAGATATTCTAAAACAGAAAAAAATAACCTTGGAAATTACGAAAAAGTTATCTGTACCAAATTTGATGCAAATCCGGTAACCCGTTTAGGCTGTGGCTCTCTGTATAGATGGACGCATAGACGAACAGACGCACAGACCGACGGACGGCATGACGAAAACTTTTTTGGACTTCTCCATCATCGTAATGTTGGTTTTGATTAAAACCTCATTTTTTTTACACGAAACCAATACTTGCTCTATAGAGCAAGTAAAAATTTAAGGGGTGCTGCTGGGGAGGGGAGTACCTACGCCATTTATGTTTTCTATGTCGAAGAACAATAATTTTGTGATTTTTGTGAATTTTTCTCTCTGATTATATTGGTTGACGGTTGTTTACCTTTAAGAGCGATTAAATAAAGTTTCTAGCGAAGAAAGGGTATAGTACACAAATATTAAAATATTTACACTAGTTTTCGAAAAAAAAGATTGTCCATCTGACTGTACATGGTGACATAACCCCACCCACAATCTTAATGTAATTTTTGTAAAATAAAAACGAAAAATATTTCTAAAAATGTAAAATTATCACTTTTATTAAAAATATATTCAAAGATTAAATGTAAGTTATCTAGAATAAAACAAACAAACAATCAGTACAATGATTTTAATCTCCTATCCAAATTTTAAAGGAAGAGAAGAATCGAATATAAAAAAAAAAAAATAATATCTAACATAATATTTAAAATCCAGTCATTGGAGTTCTCAAACAAAAATATCCGAGACAACAAAAATTGTCTTGCAAGTTTTATTTTCGATGAAATTCATAAAAGATAAATCCGTACACTGTACACATGTTTTGGACTTTTGATGACCAAAACCAAGGAATTTATTTATTGCTTAGCAGATTACGACTTGCATTGCAACGCAAAGTTCAATTGAAAAAATAAAAGAAGATAAGGATTTTTCTAATCTAAACTGTGACTCAAAGTGGTTAGTTTTCGAAGCAATGCTTCAAGAAAAAAATAAAATAAAACATATACATTAGGTCAATCAATGCCGTCCCAATATTGTTGCTTGCGAAGCTTTCCTTTACTGAAAATTATTTAATTAATTCTTTTTTTTGGTAGTTTTGTGTTGGGGCGACGATATTATGTAACTAGAATAAACACACATTTTTAAAGTTAAATTAAACAAAAACAAAAAAAAAAAATCTAAACAAATATTGGACTTTTTGAATAAACAAATTAAGTAGAATCAAGAGATCTTTATCCCTTGGACAAGCTGCATCGCATCTATTTATTTTTTAAAGTCATCGCCCGTTTCGAAAATCGTCCCAAGAACATTCCCATGATGAACACCATTCCCAAGCATGTTAGCAATATCACCAAGAAGAATCTTTTTGCTGGTGATGTTATCACTTGACTCACTAATTGCTCCATGTTTTCTGGAGGCAGTGCTAACACCTAATTAAAAAAAAAAAACAATTAGAATCAACTTAAATGTACTATATCCAAAACATCATCTCCCTACAGTATCAGCGTTTTGGAACATTTCAATGCGTCGTCGGAGTTTATTTCGGCAGTCTTCTTCCATTGCCTTTGATTGGTCCTGCAAGATAGTCTGGAGGCATTTTAGTTCTGCAAATTAATTCAATTAGAATATTTGTTTGATTCATGGTCGTCATGTGTAACTTACTTCTCCCATTACCACTTTTGACGTTCGAACAGTACCGCAACAAATCAACAGTACACGCTTCCTCAAGTATCGGATCGACATGAATGTCTGCTTTAGCTTCGGCAATTAATGTGGCCACTTCGATTTTACATTCACGATTTATAATTTTCTGATTTAGAAAAGCAGTCTTCAGACATTCTTCAACAATTCCATGCTCTTCGATGTCACCTCTTGGCTTACAGAGCACTTCAATTTCAGATTTGCAAAAGCTCAAAAGTAATGGATTAAGTTTATAGTTCAAGGCCTGCTCATGCAGAATGATGTTCATTTGTTGCTCGCATTTCTCCTCTAACCGCGCTTCGCGGAATTTTATTTTTAAACATTCAATAACCTGCAAGTATAATAAAGTTTATAACTAAATTATCACAGATTCCGGTTTTATAGATTTAGTGCCGCCATGAGATAAGGTCATATAGTTTGTATGCCATGGAAAAAAAGATTACAGAACGCTGTATTGGAAAACAAAATTTTAGTTAGTTAGTTATCATGCGCAGGGCAATGTATTTGGTGGCATCTATTGTTTCGGTGTCGCTAGTGGTAATAATTTTTATAATTATCAGCAGTGACGTGACAGCAACTAATAATGATGATGTACTTATATTGGATCTACCCGGTCAAGGTTTAATACGAGGTGCAAAAACTTATTCAGCTTGGACGAATCAGACAATATTGCAGTTTCTTGGTGTTCCTTTTGCTGAGTCACCTAGCGGTCATTTGAGATTTAAGGTTTGGCTATTTTTTGCAGTGTTGTTGTATTTGCTTTTGATGTTTTTTTTAATCTATAATAGGCACCCGTTGAGCGTTTGCCATGGAAAAACATTCAAGATGCAACAAAATATGGACTACGCTGCCCTGAGCTAAATACAATCAATTATAACCATTTACGCGATATGGACTTGGAAGATTGTTTGAATTTATGTGTTTACTCAAAAAATGTTAGTTTTTCTTTTTGGTTTGAAAATTATAAATTTTTGTATTTCAATTTACAGCTTACCGATCGGCGTCCGGTAATGTTTTATGTTTATGGTGGAGGTTTTTATAATGGATCCTCCCAGGACCATCCGCCAAACTATTTACTTGAAAAAGATATTGTTTTAGTTGTTACGCAATATCGAGTAGGAGCACTTGGATGGCTCACTACTCAGACCAAGGACATGCCTGGAAATAGTCCAGTTTTGGATGTGATGTTGGCATTGCAGTGGGTTCAAAAGTTTATTCACTTATTTGGAGGAGATCCTGAGAAAGTCACTATCATGAGTCAATCTGCAGGGGCAACTGTGACGGGAATGCTTATGATTAGTCCCAAAACTCCTGAAAATTTATTCAAACGAGCAATTATTCAGTCCGGATCAATTTTAGCGACATGGGCAACGAATCATCATCCAATTGAACTGGCAAGGAAAGTGTGCAAGAGATTATGTGTTTTTTGTGATGAAATCACTCATATTTCTGAATGCTTGAGCGATATTGATATTCTTAGTTTATTACATGCTACCACTGATGTAAGAAATAATTAATTTGATATAATTTTACCGTTATATATAATACATAATGTTTTCATTTAGTTATCATTTGGTATGACTATAAATGATGTACACGGAGTGATGCCACTTGCACCAATCAACCTTTTGAATACAAAATCGAACTGTTATCCTATTATGACGGGGGCAACCAAACATGATGGGACTTTCGTTTTAGCAAGTAATTATTTTAATGGGCTTTTTTAACCTTAGAAAGATAGTCTAGTTTAAGATATGGTAAGGAAGTGAGGACTGCCTTTTAAAAAACAAATCGCTGCTTCATTGCTTTCGTGGCGATAGAGGAGAATAGGCCTCTCGACCGCGGCTAAGGTGGCACACGTAAGAGGGTAGGTACTTCAACTAACTATTTGTGTGTTAAACTGGAGACATCTGGCTTGAGAAGCTTATTGGTTGATGCTCAAATTTTATGGGTCATAAAAAGTATGCACATCCATATTTCAATATTTAATACAAAACAAACTCTAATTCGATTCAATTGAAAATCAAGAAGAGTCCCGGATCATCCAGGAGTCTTCTGAAACTGTTTTATTGTGTCAAATCTGTCATTTTTGTGCCAATAAAACAGTTTCAGAATAGTTCTGGATGATTCCGGACTCTTATAGATTTCAAATCGAAAACGACATAGGAATATTATTCCAACGAAAATCATATAGGAAATCAGAGCTTAAATGTTTTTTTTTTCGATATCCTGACAAATGACTAAATTATCTCTTTTGACAAAGTCATTCCCCAAGAAAAGATTCACTTTAAAGACGTATGTATGTATGTTTATTTTTTTTTAACGCTGATTATCTATCTATGGTTAAATATTTTTTTTATATTTCTTTAATAAGAAAATGTCTTGTTTTAGCGCTCTACGATACAATTAAGAAAATTGTTGGAAACATGAGTCTGATAACTCCCAGAGAGTTTTCATCAAAGATGTTTGAAGAGTCCGATGAAGAAGATATCACAGGTCTTGCAAAAAATTTGCTAACCACTTTGTTGTACAATTCTACCGAACTTGATGGCAATGATCACAAGAAACTAATTCCTTCCTATATTGATGTAAATCTAATTTTAATTTTATTTTTTTTAATAATAAGTTTTTTTGTATTCATTTTCCCAGCAAGCTAGCAGCATGTTTATAAAGTCGCCAATATTCACATTTGCCATGTATATAGCAAAAAAGAAATGCCCCACTTATGTGTATAGTTTCGATTATGAAGGCGAATGGAGCCGCTTCGGTTATGAATTTGGAAATGACCATTATCCATTCAATGGTGGGGCACATCATTCAAATGATAATATCTATCTCTTTTCTACACACACTTTAAATGCGAGAGACACTGAGATTGCGAAGAAGATGATAAACTTATGGACGTCGTTCGCAATTGAAGGAGTTCCAGCAACAGAGGATTCTCCAGCTTTATTGCCTTTACAAAGTGAGATGTTTTGTAGATAGATTTTTTTTTTTCAATTTTATTACTACACGATAGTATTTTTTATATTTTAGGAGAAACAGGACCTTACTTTCATATTGATGAACAAATTTCGATTGGTGCGGATTTTTTCGAGGAACTTCGAGCAGCTATTACTGATCCTCGTAAAGAAGAACTTATCAGGCCAGATGTTGAATTTTGACTAGGAGACTTTGCATGAAATAGAAACTGATTGACTTTGTAGCAAACCAAATTACGACTTCAATCGAATAAACGGAACCTAATTGCTTTGAATATTAACTGCGTTTAGTGTTGTGGGTGTAGCAAAGCTGAATTCCTTGAGATAGATAAGTGGCGGTTCAGAATTTCAGCACTTTTGATGGTTTTGGTTCCTTAAAACCCATCGAATCCCAGGTTGGGTGTCAGCATGGCCACTCCCCAAAGT
The DNA here is from genome assembly GCA_948107695.1 of Meliscaeva auricollis. NCBI lineage: Eukaryota > Metazoa > Arthropoda > Insecta > Diptera > Syrphidae > Meliscaeva > Meliscaeva auricollis. The sequence goes on from OX403619.1 coordinate 365,928, forward strand.
TTAATAAAGATAATGGCTTAAGAGATATTATATTGGCACGCAAATGTGTACCACAGACTTCGGTTTAGTCTATTTGGTGTGGGAGACTATGGGTCTTGGTGTAAAAAATTAGAGGTGAGATAGTCTCAAGCTAGTCAACGAGCAGCCAGGATTATGCCTCAACATATTCATAATAGTCTTACTGGAGACAAAATTACATTAATTTTGTTTCTATGGCAATAAGAGCTACGATATCGAAACGACAGGTGCTCAGGTGATGACTGTGGTCGCATAATTGAAATTATCACAGAAAACCATTATCTCTTCATTTCATATTCAAGCCGCCAAGTGCATGTAAGACCTTTTATAAGTTTTGATGTATGGGTTAGCGATACAGTGTGCGACATGTCTGAATAACGCTGTTTTATTTCATAGATTTTGATAAGGTTTTTTATACCAGTTTTTTATTGAGCGAATTTTGCGCCTTTTGGATAATCTATTCTTTATCAAGTTAATTGTTTCAATAAATTTGTAATGTATTCGTTTTTAAGATAAGATACAAGATGAACAAATTTATACTCACTTTTCCATTTAACTCTTCATTTGGTTTGGCTTGTGACACAATATGCGAACAATATTGGTCTATATTCTTGCCACACGCTAATTGGAGTGATGGATTGAAACGGAAATCCGTATTCTGTTCAATCATTCGATTCACCACAACCAAATGGCATCTGGAATCAAATTGCGGATCATCCTTGTAGACTTTTAAGCAATCGAGCAACCTCGATGTGTCGTAGCTGGGACAAAACTTGTACGTCATTTCGCGGCAGGTATTAACCAATGTGTAATCTGTGGCGCTATCCCCAAGTTCTGACTTTTTCACCAAAAACATGGCATGATGGCAGGAATTACCAAGGCGTGCTGTATTTATCGAAAGGCATTCTAAAGCCTGAAAGAAGACAGTTACACTTATATATGAAAAAAGAAATAAAAAATGCAAGATAGACAAAACAAAACAAAAATATCAAATGAGGCGAAACCAAAATCAAAAATGGAACAATGACTTAGACAACTTGCATTTTTCATCACCTGGCCTGGCCCCGTGGCATCGCTACAAAATTCGGAAAGTTCCTTCTTGCAAGCATTGGCCAACTTGGGATCCAAGAGTATACTTTCTCGTTGTTGGTATAATTGAGCTTTAACTTGTTGTCGACATTCTTTAGGAATCGAGTGACGTTGTCCACGAATAGTATCATTTCGCATGACCTCACTCAGACAAGAGACGACTTCGTTTTTGGTTGTACTTGCAGCACAGAAACGAACCACGTACGGTCTGCAGGCTTCTTTGAATTTATAAGTAAAATGATAATTTTTAAGGGAGATTATCTGAAAGTGTTCGATTGCTGCTCGGCATTTCAAATCTTGTCTAAGATCGGCGTCGTTCTTGTGCGATATCAAGCAATCCATCATATCTCCTGGAGATGCAAAAAAAAAAAAAACAAATAATTACTATTGTATTCAAGATTCTCCTCCGACCTCGACCTACCATCATCTTTTCTCTTCAAAATATGTTCACAATGCGTATTCATGGCTTCAGAACATACCGACATTATAATCGGATTCAGTTCCACATGCCCAGCTTCTTCCTCGGTGTAACTAGTCACTGCAGCCTGCAATAGATTTTCATGTGAGAAACTTGTACAAATGGGAATAACCTGATTACCTTGCAATTGATCTGAAGTTTTTCAAGGTTTTCTTGCAGACAAATCATTTCCTCGCCTTTTTTGGTCTTGTCATAGCAGAATGCAGATAAATCCTCCAGACAAACATCCTCCACTTCGGGAATTAGTTCGACCGAAATAGCTCTTTGGCGCATCACCCGCTTGACCTCCTTATAGCATTCACTGCGAAGCACAACTTTGCTATCAGAGCTGTATGCGATTCGGTGAAGACATGGTAATATTAGAGGTCCTCGTTCGGGATCCATTTGAGCGTCTGTGGCATCGTCCCAGGATTTCTTAGCTCGGCAATACTTGACGGCATCTTGCTTACAGTTTTTATAGAGTTGTGGATCTAGTTTGAAGTCTCTGGCCACAAAGTATTGAATTAGCAGGAGTGCTTGTTCGCAATCTGGCGTCATAACCTGAGTGCCGATGTGCTCCATGAGGCACGTCATCACCCTGGCTTCTCCTCCATCAGTGTCTGTGCAAGCAACGTCAACAACGGGTTTGCATGCGCGTCGGAGTACTGGGTCGACTCGCCAGTCCTCGCCGACGTCCGATGTCTTCACCAACTGCTCAATGGCCCTTTGACATTGTGATGTTACGCGACGGTCTTTGCGACGCTTTGGACGTGCATGGTCCATGAGACAGTGGATGATTTCTCCGCCAGCTGTGTTCTGAATGAAGTCGGTGTCACCACAAAATTTTGGTATATCATCGGCACACCCGATGAGGATCTCTGGCGATAGCTGATAGTCGAGCAACAGCATACGCCGATGGTCGTTGATTTCTATGCGGCACTCCTCTAGGATTTTTGTTCCATTTTTGATAACAGACTCTAGACAGAGTAGAATCTGAGCCAGGCGAACATTCTTGTCGTCGGAAACACCTCGCCTGCAGTGGTGCACACGGATGTCATCTTTGCAGGCTTTTGCAAGACCTCTGCTCATGCGGTAGTCTTTGGCGAGGATTTTGTCACGTTGAACAATTTGTTCGCGGCACTTGCCAGTCATGTCGGGGCTACTTTTGTGTTTCACCAGACACTTGTAGGCAGAACTAGTGCCTGGATGCTCATTGACACAAAAGCGTCGCAGATCTTCCCCGCAAATCTGATTAAAGTGGTAGTCAATGTGCTTGGTAATGGAGCTCTTGCACATTGGGCTCAGATTGTCTAGGGAATCTTGCAGACATGCAACTGTTTCTATTTGGGAAACAGCAATTCGCTCGACATTCATTCGGCCACATTGAAACTGTTGGATGTCATTGTCGCATCCCGCAAAGAATTCATTGAGAAAGCGAAAGTCAGTGAAAACCACAGATTGAATTCGCTGGATAATATTCTTGCATGTGTCTTGATGGTCAAGACTGGAGCTTTTTTCGATAAGGCAGGAGAGTAGTGTTCCATCAGCCGAACTTGCTGCTGCAATGGAATTATGACACTCGGCAAGATTTACTTCGTGTTTTTCGCAAGATTTATCAATAAAGTGATGAACTGATGTGTCGGAGAGAAGAGTCCTTTTGTGACTCCAAATGATTTGCTGGCACTTGTTGGACAGAGATTCAAGTTGATGAGGTGGAAAGGTTTCGATGCACTCGAGAATGGAAATATCATCGTGGGATTTTGTATGCTCGCATGAGTTTTTGAGTTCTGGGCATGCCGGGTCATCCAGAAGGTTAACTTTACCGTTGTTAAATAGGGCGGCTCTGGAGTATCGAAGATTTTCTTTGGCAAAAGTCGAATGCGATAAGATCGCTAAGCCTAATGCAATAAGATGTAGTGTACTCATTGTTTGATTTATTTTAGAAGCTTGTTTGAGATACCATTGTATTTTTAAAAATTATATAGCAATAGTGATTTTCTTATCGTAAAATATATAAAACAGTAAAACACCGAAATCGAAAATTATGAATAAATGCGAAGTTTCTATAATTATTATCTGTCAAACAGAATGTTGACGTTGACGTTCTGAGGTGACATGACAAATGTCATCCTTTCCAGTTTTCCAAATGGAAAAGTGAAGCCAGGTACTCTTTAAGGCTTGTCCAAACCAAAGTGCGACAGTGTGACAATACAGTACGACACGATTTTTTATATGAAAAACGCTTTGCCTTTCGTCGCATTTGGTGTGGTTACTTCCATATGAATCTCTAGGTGTGTTTTTTTGTACGACCGGGCTAAGTTGGACGCAATTTACGTGTCAAATACAACAACAACTTAGCCCGAGGGGCTTAGCTGCTAAGCCCCGAGAATTCTCGGGGCTTAACTCTTTGAAGGGGCTAAAATCTGTGCTGCCAATTCATTTTCTGTTAAATCATCGATAAGTTGTATGAAAACACCAAAATTATCGATGAATTGTATGAACAAAAAAACACAAAGATGGCGTTTGGTGTAGAAAAAAAAAATTAAATTATTTATTTTTCTTAACTCTTACAAATTATTTCATTTAAATTTTAAAGTATGTGCATTTAATGCTCGGAAATTTGTTTATAAATTTGTTATTGAATTTATTAAAACACCAAATTCAAACAATTTAACAAAACAGAAAAAGATTTTTGTTATTAATTTTTTGTTTATTTCATTTTGTGTATTGGAAACTTTGTTTTCATTTTTTTTGTGTCAATTCATTCGCAATGCTGCCAAGTGTTTTCGTTAAGCCCCGAGGCGTTTTTTTCGTCCAACTTAGCCCGGGCGTACAAAAAAACACACCTTCTGTGAATAAATTTTGCCGCACTGTCATGTGACAATGTCGCACTTTGGTTTGGGCAAGCCTTTAAAATACTGAAGGTAAATGCACACTTCACTTTTGGCAACTTCATTTGTAAATCATTTATGTCGTTTTTGATTGTTAATCCGGAGGAGAAAGAGCTCTCCAACTCTTGATGCGAATAATACAGCAAATCACTTCTGAAGTTTGTTTGTCACTGTGTTTGTGATATTTCTTCTGGTTTCGATTCTGAATTTAAACCCAGGAGCGAATTCCTCTTCTATCCAGAAGAAAAGCTATCCTCCGAGGCCAATAAAACACTTTCAAAAGCGTCCAGAAGCATTGCGGATTACCAATCGATAACTACGTATAGGGGTCTTCTTGGATCCTTAGAATGCGGAATATTGCACTCATGCAAACACAAGAAAAATGCAGTGATTAGGTGTATCGGATAACTTCTTGTTATGAGTTTCAATCAAGTAGCCAATCGAAACACCTGTAACTGATCAAAATGAATCGTTGTTCGATAAAGCCTAGTACCTACGCAGCTGAAGCGAAACGAAATTTTCCGGTAGTCTCCACGTCCACAAGAGAAAGGCAATACAAACGAATGAATGATACCCGTCTAACTAAAAAACAAACGAAAAATATTCAAGAAAAGTTAACGTCAAATAAAATAAAAAAAATAACAAATATACATACACAAGGGCGTGCAAGGGATATTTTGATCGGGGTAGGTAACGTAATTTTAAATACTGGGGTCGAATCGCCGCATACGGAACGTAAACGTATTGACGATTGCTGACTCTACATAATCTCTATAAAAAGATAGAGAGGCAAATAGCAAATACGTTTACGTTCGACCTCTGAATTTTATATGTAGATGAAAAAGATATGTAACAAAAATGTATGAGCATACAAAATTTAGAGGGGCACGCTCCCACCCTGCCCCCCTGCCTACGACTTGCGAACATCCAGAGCAATGTTGACGTAAATGTGTTTTAAAAGAAAACGCTTATATAGCAGCGGATGAGTTTGGAAGAAGTCAAATACCTATTAAATCAGAATATTATTATCTTTTTCCTTTTCTCATGTTTAACGAAAAGTCAGACTTTAACTTAAAGAAATCCGAGTCATTCTCCCTATCAAACAATGTCTAGTATAACCTACTTTTTGAGAAAGTAAAAAGAACTTTTAAATTAAAATAAAACTTCAGAATTACCGTTTCTCCTCTAATAACCTTAACAAAGGGGGTTATCGTCGCCATGCATGCCTGCTAGCTTAGCGTCTAGCTTAATTAAAAAAAAAAACTTAGTCTAAAGGTTGATAGCCATTGTCGCCAATACCTGCATATATTGCGAATAGCCAATATACACAAACTAACATCTACTACTTCACACATCATGTCATTTCTTTCACAAAGCACCCCCAACAATAAGTCACAATGTTTAGATTTTCTAATCAACCCAGTCAGGGTTCTGGGATTAATTTAAAAGGATTTAGCTAATCAGAAACTGGTGCAGTTGTATGGATTCAGATTGACAGTTTTATAGGAAAGAAAGAAATACTTCAGAAAGTGCAGATCGAATGCGAATACCTAAGTAAACGCACATCTATATCTCTACTCGTATTTGTACCTATTCGTCTATATTCTAGTTTGATTTCTTACATACTTAGCAAGAAATTGTGTTTCTGTTGAATGCTAACAAAAGGGTTAAGGATTTGCAGCTTTGGCAAGTTGAAGAAACATAAATTGGATTCTGATGTTTTCGCTTTCTTGGATGATTTGTATTAAAAGTAAATCAATACGAAATCAAATAAAAGACAAAATAGTAGTTGCATGGTGTTTTCTTGAAACTGAAGAACTTTTTCTTTTATTGGCCTAATCTAATTAATATTTTATCTAGAACGGTTTGGTACCTGTATAAAGTTATTTACTATTCCCTTTTTATGTTCTGCATAGACCCCTCCTAACTAACACAGGGTGTTTTCACTAGAGTCATACTAACAATGATCTGCAATCACAGAAATTATTAAATTAATGAAAAAGACCTTTTGTAAATTTATTTTGTTTCAGTTTTCGATTTAAAATATTTTTCTTTTATATGAATGTATATGTATCTACATATTTAACATGAGAAACCAACAAAAAACATTAAAATTAAAAGGGTAGTTTTCTTCAATTTTTGTGCATGCAGATCTTCGTTAGACTCTTAGAATAAAAATAAATCTCTTCTAAGATTGTTATAGCTCACTGTTAAACTATGTAATAAATCTTTTTTAAATTAATCTTATACCTAATAGTTAAGATATCTATAAGACTTAGAGTATCTGTTATTTCTAATTCTAATTCACTTCTTAAGACTAGATCAATTTGAATTTCTGTAATACATATATCTAATGTTCTTATGTAAGTATACTAAATGTTATTGAATTGTTTTTAACGATACTTAAGCTAACTGCTACGGAAAAAAGCATTGAAAAACAAAAGGGGGTTCCATATGCCCGCTACAAGATTTATTTTTTTAGTTTTTCAGATTGCTTGTGACTATTATCCATGTTAGTGGAATGTCACATTTTACTTACAATCTCTATCATAATAATATGTTTATAGTAACTACATCCTATATCTTAGTGAATTTAAAAAGTTAAAAAAGTTAAACATTTCTGTCATCCAAAACAGACAAATACCTAAGCAGGAATAAAAAAAATAGCGAATGCCATGGCACAGTGGATGACTTCTAACTTAGAGCTGTTAGGACATTCTTTTATTCATCCTATAACTTCAACTGTGAAATTGTCTTAGAGAATAAGCAACTTATTCTCAATCGGCTGAGCTACCAAAAAATCTTTCTTACCTTTCTATGCTTTCTTATAAATGCCGTACAAGTTCCATTTAAAAGACCTTAGGTTTTACAGGCATGTAAATTACTAAATAATTATAAAATAAAATTATGTGACGTTGTCAGTACTTGCAGTTGGAAATTTTGTTCAATAAGAAATTAGAAGTTGAATATCAGATCCCGTTTTCAGTTTTTAAGAGGAAACACGCAGTACCGAAGTACATATTTTAATTTCACAATAGCTCGAGGTACCCAGGTAAAGACAAATCTTTATTCGTATGCCCATAAAAGACGAAACAAAAAGGAGAATCTGCAGAAGTGATCACTAATCATCACACCGTATGTCGCTTTCAATGTTCACTTTTGAGTCCCTTTTTTTCGAATTTCCTGCGTAAAGCAAGATGCAATGATCTGGCCAAACCTACCATAAGGTAGGAAAGGTTCGTAAACAGATCAATAAATTTTTTTTTCATGACGGATGGCACACGACAAAATAGTTCCTGTTTTCTTTTAAAGGTTCGTTCGCTATTTAGTTTTCATTCTTTATTTTGCTGACTCCTTTGGTTTTTTTTTAAACCAGAATATGATCGTGAAGTGTGACATGCAAGTTCAAAAAAAAAAAACATCACAGAAACTTTAAGAATTCTTACAACTTCAACATCTGTCTCTATACCCAATATACACCAGAGTGCAGAAGCCATATTATTTCTACTGGTGGCGTATTAGCATGAGATGCGGGTCCTAATGGTTTAGATATAACCCATGTTACGACCAGTCTTAAGAATAAAACATACATAGAAACCCCCAGTTCAACGACTGACAAAGTGACGGCTGGGGGTAGCTACTAGGGTCTCTAAAAAAAATACAAAACAAGATAAACGATTAACTGGCAGTTGAAGTTCATTGCTTTTATTGTGATGTCATACCTGCAAAAAATTGTCATAAATTGGAAAACTGAAAAATATGCATATTGCTTTGTTTTATTACTAGACATTCATTATTTTCACCTTATATAATTAAAGGCGATTTTTTGATGTTTGGAAGTTTTTGAAAAATATTCAGATACTTAAAAAATACAAAGTTGATGATGAATAATTTCAGTTTCAAGCATATCGGTCACTGAATTACAAACATATATTAGTTCAATGTTAGCAAAGAGTAATCATTGCTAGTATTGCCACGTGGTCAAATTATGACAAAAAAATCTGTACACGCAACATTAATCAACTATAATATTTTCTGTACAAAACGGTAGCCATCATTTTCAATGATAAGCACTTTTATCTATTGAGTTAGGAAAGACTTCGAATTTAAATTGAAATTTAATTGCTAATTGACAGTCGCAATTGGGTAAATGATGAAGTACTCATAAGTAGATGAAAATCCTAATCCAGGACTAACATCAATATCTACACATTGCATTGATTTCTATTAATGTTCGTTTCATCTTTCATTGAAAAGCACTAGTAAAAGAAATTTTCTGGCTAATAAGCCATCTTCAAAGGAACGCGGATAATTTAATAGGATTTTTTAATGTAAACATTATTTAAAAGTGGAATAAGTCATACTATGTAAAAAAAGTGTGGGCCCATATTGAAATAAGTTACAAGTTTTATATAAAATTACTAATTATGTGTAGTTTAACGGAAAAGGTCAGGTCAGAAACAGGTCTGGCACAAAGTAACCTAAAATGGCAAAAATTCATCCCAGTTTGCGTTATCTATGTATATTTTTAATAAAAAAGGGAGAAAAATATTGCCCTAACCTTTTTTTATTTATATAATTTTTAGTATCTATATGAGCTTCTGAAAGCCATGATATATTTTTTTCCAATTTCGGAACCATTTATTCAATTGATATACATACCTACTTTAAAACACACAAAAAAACTTGGTAGAATACTTATACCTACCCCAAAATAAAATCAAGTTTCGATTAATTTCCTTGTGTTCCGGCCGCGTCCTTTCATTATTTACCGCCACACAACTCATTGAATCGGCGGCGGCGGCGGTGGCTGACACGACGCACGGTAGCAACCTGATCCGATATATTGATGTAGTTCTTCGATCATTGGACCAAATCAACGATTTGCCGTTTAAAAAATCTGGAAAAAATGCACTTGCACGCAATGATGAAATTCCACAAATTCCCTTTATATCTTCAAAAGCTATAGAGCGGTCTCCGCGCTCATACAGAAATTGCATTGAAATTGCCGATCGATCATATGACTGCGGTGCGGCGATTGCAGCAGCGCAGCAGTGGCGGCGGCGGCCGGCGTGCGATAACATCAAATTAGCGAAAACACGCTTTTGTTTTTGGAGCAATTATGCTATGCGACAATCGTCGATACAAATTGATCACTTTTTGTGGTCCCCCCAAAAAATCGCTCATCAAACAGAAAATCTTGAAATACTGAAACTTTTTTTTTCTGCCATCGCATCATCGTCGTGGTAAAAATCGAATTGCAATAATATGACTGACTTTCATCTTAAGATTGTGCCGACAAGGAGAGGCATCATCAGTAAGATTTCAAAAAGAACAATCGAATTGCAATTGTTAATTGGAATGCCACCTGGATTTACATTATTAAGTCAGTTCCTCATAATAACTTTAGATATTTTGTATGGGATTATATTTGGAAGCTTAAAACTGTTAAAATCAAGACTGCAGTGAGGTACTTACTTATACTTGCTTACACCTGCCTTAAAACCTCTTATCGGCAATGTGTCGTCGCGTCGTCTGTTCAACTCGAAGTAATTATTGATTAAATGAATAATTTTCACCTGTAGCTCTGTCGGTATCTCTTTTTTTACACTCAACGTTTTGCTATCAAATATATAAAAAAAACAACGTGGCTTCAGTGTTTCTCAGTACGTACTTTAGTAAGGATATATTGTATCCAAGGACAAAGGTAGATACATGTTGTTGTTTTAAATCCTGTTTTCACATTTAAATACTTAAATGATTATATATTATGATTGAAAAACGCTACATAATGGAATACCATCAGATGTTTTGTATTATCATCTTTTTTATTGTTTATTGATTTGTTATACATTTCATACAACTATAGCAGTGCTGACTCAGCACTAATTAAAACATTTTAGTTTACAAGTTTTTGAGTAGCAGATTGTTAATTTCAAGATGTGCAAAAGCTGGGGAAGTTCTAATAAATTTATTTTTACTATAGTACCGCCGAGCGGTCAAAATTTGACCACAGAAACATGATATAAAAATTGAGTTGTAGGAGGAAGTCTCCCTGTACCTTTTGAATAAGACCAAAATTATTAAAATCGGATGCCGTAAAGTTAGTCAAAAAGGGAAAAATAGAATTCGTGTTTACGTATTGATATAATGATGATTTATAATTATTAAGTTTACTATCCTTGATGTTTAGATTTTTTCCATTGTTCCTCTACTGAAAAACTGCTTCTTAGGTTTCCTGGGATAATTTAATAACGGGATTTATTAACGACATAGTCCTTTTTTTTGCTTTTTTTTTAACAATGTTGCGCCTATGTTGGTAAACCTAAGATATTTTGATTTCAGCTCCAAAACCATAAAGTATGACAGAAATCTCTTGCTCTTGCTAAAGCCGCCTTTGGTAGAGGCGAAACTCCCAAGATATTGAAAGTTCCCTACATTACTTTTGGTTAAAAAAACTGACCTGGCCGGGGACTGAACATGCCCTAGGCCCATTTCACACGTAGCCGCCAACCGCATAAGCAACCCGGTTAGCCGGTTTCTGGGAGCACTTTCTTATGGGTGCTTTCACTGGCAAAACTTCAAACCGGACCGGTTAGCTGGTTGCCGGCTACGTGTGAAATGGGCCTAAGCGGACTACGAAGTTGCATATGCTATCTATAAATTATATATCAAAACTATAAGATTATTAGGGTTCCCAGCCCATTTTTATTCCGTGAGTGGTGAGTCATATGACCATGAGCTAAGCATTTATGAGGGTTATTAATCAATGTGACTCGTGTCATGTGTTAACCCTTAGAAACAGATTTTTCATTTCTCTCCTCTTTTCTTTTGTCAAAATTATTTGGCTCACAGGACAGAAAGAAAAAGAAAAAATGATCAAGCAAATGGAGTCCTCCGATAATCTCTATACTCTATACTCACCTGATACACCTGTCGCATAAATGATTTTTATATATTCCTTTGAGAGGGAATCGTTCATTAGTGCATTTCGGATTTTTTTTTCGGATCCTTCCAATTTGATTCATACCCATGTACGTACATCAAGGTTTAGGTGAAGCACTAAATGAAATATACCTCTTATAAAAACAGAATATAAACAAGTGAGTTTTAATCAAAGGAAAAACTAACTCCATTGAGACCATCATCTGTGATTGGAAATGGAAGGAGACATTGATGCAGGACAAGAATTGGGTCACGTGCATCGGCCGTGTCGGTTGGTCGTGAGACAGGTGCTTGGTATTCCTCTTGTTTTTATTACACATTACACACATCATTTGTGTGTAGGCACTTAGTTTCTTTATTCCACACTGTTATCAAAATGCTTTTGGTTATATATTTTTAGCTTACAAGACTAAAAGTCAACTGTAAACTTAAAGGACGAACTGATATTGAAGCCGCGTCGATTGTTTTGTTTTTGTTGTTCCGTTCTGTTACTAATTTGTGAATGAAGCTAACCAAAGAATATTAAAATCTTAATTTTAACGTTCACGTTTGCTGTTAAGTCGGCAGGTGGCTATTAAATCAGAGGTAAGTTTAATACGAAGTGGAAGAAATTATTGGAGACCCCATTCTAAGGGAGGTATACGCATTTATAAAAGAATACCATAAATGCAGGTGTATATTTTATAAAAATACGTTTTTTTGTAATCATTTCAGGATAGCTAATGGATGCGTCCTGCTTAGTCTTTTATAGTTTAATTCTTGTATAGGGGTTTTACTTAGTATTAGGGTAGCTCTTAGACAAAAATTGTAAATGTTTAACATATTGTGTGGGCTCAGGTGTATTTTCGGACTATATAAAATGGTGTGTTTAGAATACCTTCTTTAACTAAGACAATTTGTATCTGTCTATTCAGAAAGTAAGTTCAATGATAAATAAGATTCATCGTAAGAAGTTTGAAATATTCATTGGAAATACGCTTGATCTCTGCTTGAATATTATGCAGGATTAGTTTGAAAGTTGGTATAAGATGTTCCTTAACGTTAATACGGCAAGTACAGTTAGTTTTGTTTCTGCAATTTGTCTTTTATTCAAAGCAAATTAGTGTAAAATTAAATTCAATTAAATGAAAGGATCTTTTATAACATTTCTTAAATTCCTCAAAGCATCATTTCTTTTAAACACTTTGGTACATGTTGGCAGAAACGTTTCCAGGGAGAGCTCTAGTATTAGAGCCCCCTCTAAATCTCTAAGATTTAAGAAAAAAATTCAGTAAATCATGTACATTATGATGAAATTACTTAAATAATATCATGATTTTGGAATATGCCACTGCATGTTGGTACATCAATACTTATACATACTTCATACTTAAACTTACTTCCACTCCCGTCTAAAAAAATTCTTTAGAAATACCCACAAAAAACCCTTAACTAAGAATATGAGCCATTAGTAGGTAGTAATGTTAAGTACCTACTCGCCCTCAGCATGTGAAGAACTCCCTTATAACCAATCTTCAAGGGAACAAAAAATTGCTTCGTTATAAGGAAGGTTAAAAAAATCGTTCTTTAATATTTTCAAAAAAAAAAAAAAATACATGAAAGAACTAATTTAAAGAAAAAATATTTCTTTTTATTTGTTACTACATTAATTTTCGATTGCACATGATCAGTTTTAGTTTTTTTAATTTTTTTATCATTCATTTAAAATGTCAACACCAAATTTTTCTGCAAACATGTTTTTTTCTTTTTTTCCCTTGTAACCTTTTCAATCACTGTGTGCCACTTAAATATACGAGGGCGGAGACCTATCACGGTTTGTACAGCTTGTTACACTGATTAAAAAAAAGTATTTGAAAATTCCATAGCACCCGAAAATCTGAAGTTAAAGGCAAAAAACGGTTTTTTCAACTTTCAGTCGTTGAAAAAATCTAGCTTCGTCAATTTTATATATGACGAAAAAAATGGAACTTTTGAAGTTGTTGAGCTTATACAGTCTTGGTGGTTTAACCACACCACATGATTTTTACATTGTTAAAAAGGTCTAAATGTCTACTTTCCAGCACATTAAAAATCTAAAATGGGTAAAAATTTGACGAAGCTAGATTTATTTCAATGAATGAAAGTCGAAAAAAACGATTTTTCCCCTAGCTTCAGATTTTGGGGTGATACGAAATTTGTACATGCCGTTTTGTAATCAATGCAACAAGCTCTACAAAACGTAATAGGTCTCCACCCACGTATATTTGTTTACCCTGTTTTTGTCACACTGTGTAATCTTCCTAAAAATTCCTTTTTCTTAAAATATTCAATTTAATATTTCCCTAAAGTGTGAGGATTTTCATATCAGCTGAGCTACCTCAGTCTAATTTGAATAAAAATAAAAAAAATTCATAACTGTGTTCTGGCTTTTCTGTCTATCGTTTTGCCAAAAAATGCCAAAATGGGTCCCGCAATTCTGTCTTTCTGTTTGTCTGCCTGTCTGTCTTTTTTTATACGGAGCTCCGTAACAATTACAAAATTATTTGGTCTCAAAATTTAAAAAAACGTAATTTTTGGATTTTTAAAAAAGCTTTAAATTTTTTTTTTTTGAAAAATCAATTTTTCGAAAACGGGTAACTGAATTTTTTTGAAATTTTGGTTTTAGATGTTCAAAAATATTATCTTTAAAATGGCATACCAATTTAATTTTTATTAAATAACATTTTCTTTTAAATGGCTCTAACGATTTTCAATTTTTTTTTTATAAAAATGTATCTTTCAAAAAACAAAATTGCAATTAATACAGGAAAAAAGGCAATTTATGTGTTGGATACAGTGATTTGAAGATGTTAACATCAAAATATGATACAAAGAGATGCACAAAAGAGACTAAAATTTGCTTTGAAATTTTGTAAACTAGCCTTAACTCATAAACAAAAATTTAAAACAATAACTTAAATCTTGGATAAAACTGGATATAATTGTTTGTGTAGTCACTACCTTACTTCTCTATTTACGTGTGGTTTGTCGATAAGGGTAGCTCGTCCTGCGGCCGATCTTATATGTCATTCTTTTTATTTTAATTTTTAAATTGCCAAAAAACATTTTTACTATCTGTTTGATATATTTATTTTATTAACAAAATCTTCATATAAATTATAATTCACTCTTACATTCTCTTAACAATCGCAAATTAAATTATTATCTTAAGTTCTTATTTAAAAATAGTTAATATTAAAAAATAATGATCACTTAAGAAATTATGTTAATAAAAAAATGATTAAATTACATTAAGCATGATAATGAATTTATATTTATCATTACAATTTAATATTCTATAGAAGTCTTTTTATTTTTTAAAATGATCTAATATTTTCTTATTACAAAGACAATCTTTAATTTGAAGTAAAGTTTTCTTTGGTTTGATTAGCTGCTCGGCCCTCTATAATTTAATACAAAGAAATTTAAATAAAATGAAAAAAAAACATAAGACTAGATTAAATAAATTATTAAATTATTTACATTAACTTCATTTAAATACAAACAAAAGTAAAAAAAATAAAAAACTTTGGTTATAGAGACTATTGACTTATATATAACCCTTACAATATATTTTTATAATTATAAAAAATATATAATTAAATTAAATAAAATTTAAAAAATAAATAAATACATGGACTAAAAATGTAAGTTAAAAATTAAAATATCATTAGCAGCTACTTGTAACTTCCATTTTTATCGACGCTGGATTCTCCTCTCCATGACGATTCTCCCGATGGCGTCTTAGGTCGACTTTTCGCTGGAACGATTGATCACAGAGTCCGCAGGCAAAGGGCTTATATCCTGTATGCTTACGCATATGGGTGATGAGATTTGAACTCTGGCTGAATGCTTTCAAACAAACTGTGCACTTGTGGGGTTTTTCACCTGCAATCATAAATTAAAAAAAATCATGTTAATGAAATTGTTTTAACCTCCATTACAAAAGAGACATTCATGCAATCACATATATAACCAATTAGTTAAATTAAATCAGATAAGGATTTATTAATTGTTATAGAAGGGGGCTAACGTGCATTTAGATATGGAAATGGGAATGCTTTTGTCACACAAAACAAGTGCTTTATGGTCGTTGTTCGTTTAATCAGGACACTTCAGCGAGTTTTATTGGAAGGACATTTTTTTTTTGTAATTGAGGTTACTTTTAGAATTTAAATCATTTTCTTATGCGGTAGGTAGGTAAGTATCTGGTGGGATGAGAGACGGGAACGGCATGTGGCAATGGAAATGTAAATAAAATCGTCAACTCACCTGTATGTATGTATGTGTGCTTTTTCATGTCAGATTTCTGATGAAATCGTTTTCCACAATATTGGCAGGGATATGGTCGGGTATCGCTGTGTATAAGCAAATGAGTCGATAGCGTTGAGGAGCGCTTGAATGTTTTACCACACTGTTTGCACTGGAAAATAAATTTAAAAAAAAATAAATAAATATATATGTTATTTAATAATGGCATTAGTTTGTTGGATAAATTAGGTATTATTGTTTTCTTGTGCAAAAATAAAATTATAAAATTTATTTAGATTTAGTTTGAACTAGCTGAATTCAAAAATTTAATAATTTCTCACTCCTATAATGATTTTGTTGTATTTATATACCTTAACAAATGAAGTAAATAAATAATAAATTAAAGGTTAAAATAAATGAGAAGCCAAGAGAAAAAGCGGTTGAAGACAACTATAACCAATAATTCAGAGAAGAATGTGACTACAAAGCTCACATTTTCATACAACTTGTTAATAGAGGCATCTCTTATTAAATTTATTTTAAAACAATTCTTTACATTTTCAAAACATTAATTACAAAACCTAGTATTTTAGAAGTTTTCCAATAACTCTTTAACTTTAAGTCCTTTCAAAAAGTATTTTACATTACACTCAGAGAAAAAAAAAAAGTGAATTGAAAAAAAAAAACACTTTGATTTAAATATTTTCCAGAATTATTAACAGCCCGATTTTGCCCATCATTACCGATAGCTCAAAATTTTTCTAAAAACAAAATAAGATTTCGTATCTCTAGTTTCCAAGGTTACCAGTGTGAGTCACCTTAATTTTTGTTCGTTTAAATGTTAATTAGGAATGTATGAATCAACAGAACTAACAATAGGTGTGTTTTTTTGTACGCCGTTATAAGCTTAAAAATAAAATTTGAATGTAAAACAATAACAACGATATCCTCGATATCGGACGCACATGTTCTTACATATGTCCGCTTTAGAGCCGATTTTTCAATCATCGAATAAAAAACAGTTAATTTCCAGAGGAATAAATTTATCAGCCTATTAAACAATCAGATAGTTACATCGAATTTTTCAATCACTCATTTATTTATTCTATAGAATAGCAAAATTGAAAATGTTTGAACTCAAAAGTCATTTTCATATAAATTTTTTATTGTTGTTCGTTTGTATTTGTTGTAAAGCTGTCGGATTTGTAAACGAGTATGACAGATAATTTTTGCTGACATTTATTCCTAGGAATATTTTTTACCAATCTCTGAAATGAGCAGATAAGTTTATTTGACTATTTAAATAATTATTCCAACGAATACGTGTCTTATATCTGACTCTTGAAAAATAGATTTTTGCTGTATCTAATGAATAAGTACTAACTGACTGTTTAACTGACTATTAATAAACTGGCCCAGTCATAACCGAAAAAAATTATCGAGGATATCGTTGTTATTGTTTTTACATGCTAATGTTTTTTTTAAACCTAAAACTGAGTGCAAAAAAACACACCTGTAGAAATTCAATATATGTTATACCTATGTTTGTAGGTATTTTGTTGACTTTAGAATACTTGTACCTACATTAAGAATTGCAGAAAATGATAAGTATTTTTGTTTCTGTTATTTTAATATACCCACTACAAAATTGTCGAATAGGCCTTAAGTTTTAGAAATAAATGTTATTTAATACTTTATGTACTATGACATTGCATTACAAAAATAATCTTTAGAGTGTTCCTTATAAAGGTCTTCGATAAAGATAAAACTTACGAAAAATATGAATCATAATTGAGTTGATCGGAAGTGGAAATCCCAGTAAATAGAAAGCATTTAACACCCAATTGTTCGTTATAACAATAAATTCTTAATTAGTATTTAACTAAGGATACATAAGACGTGTCATCCATCATCAGCCCCAGTAGCACAGAGTCAAATAGTTCGCCATCTCAGAGAAAAACAAACAGAAACAATAGCAGAGATCAACCTAATCCCACAACTTCAATGAGCGACAAAGTGACCAAGTTGACAAACAGGCAAACATAGAGATCGTCGTCACTTGTGTCAACGTGCTTATTGCAGACATTGACTTAATTTTTCATTTTCTATTTGTTTTTTTTTTTTTGTTTTCTAGGTACGAGGTATCACTCGCAGTTAAATGTGTATCAAAGCATCAACAAAAATCTGTTTTCCTCTTGTACATCTCGTACCTATGTATATGCAATCAAAAGATAGGTAGGTACCTATTATAGAGATCATTTTGTCTTCTGACGTTTGTGTTTGACAACAACCAAATGAAACAGACTTCTTGGCCTTAAAAGAATGCCTGATCTGATGATGTCTGCGAGATTTGTATGACGCGTATAATATTTGAAATCTGTTTAATATCATTTCTATTCTGGTAACGTCGAATTGTTGACTTAGCTGTGTTTTCTGATGTTTTTTTCTTTTTTTAATTTTTTTGTTGTTGTTTTCTGATCGAATAGCAATGTGATTTCTGATCGAATCATTCTGCTGTTATTCAGAAATAAATGACTGTTAACGAACAAATAATGATAAAAAAAATCATTTTAAAGGTATTAGTTTGATATAAATTTATGTGTTGTTTGATTCGTTCTATAAGAATCGTTCAGACAAAAACAATTGAAAAAAAGAGATTCATACAAAACAAACTCTATTTTGATTTTAAGCAAACCTGAATTTTAGGTTTTGGCAGTTGATTCAGTTGGTATTTCATTCTGAAATGAAAATGTTTATTTTAAATAATCAATTTTTTGGTATACGGTAATGCACAAATATTCCGAAAGCTGAGAGGTACTCTTAAATTAAAAAAAAAAGGTTTTTGAGGTTTGTTCTTGACACAAAGAAAACTTAACATATGGGCAAGAACTTATTAGTAATTGTATATACTTCAATTTTTTTTACTGAGCTCTGACACATTTAAGCCATTTCTGCCTTTAAACACTTTTATAAGCTTGATTTTGCGATGACTGTGTTTGATGTAATAATTTTTTTAAAATATATAATTTTTTTAAAAGCGCCCACAAGACTTTTGTCTCTTTTAAACGATAGGATTGAAATAGAACTAATCAAAACTAGAACATTCTTTCATAATAGGGGTTTTCATGAAGATTCAGTTCATTTGAGACTCTCTGATTGGCCAAATGTCACACAAATCTAAACTTTTATGACATTTTTTCTTACAAATAAATAAAAAATGAAATCTACAACTTTCTATCGGTTCATAGCTTTCATACAATTTGGGAGCTCAACCAAACTATCGACCGAAATTAAAGTTTGTAGTGTGCGGGGTCTCTTAGTTTTATCGAACCCAGAAAAAATATTACAGTACCTGAAGTTCAAAAGATTGTGCTAGTTTTATTTTTAAAAAATAAGCAAGGTCAGTAATTTTCAAAACTTACAATGCTTTTTGAGCTGACTTTTCAGAATAAATGATTTGTTTATTTATTTTCTCTCAATAATTATTAGAAGGGAGAAAATATGCTCACACTCAAAACTTTTGATTTGAAACGAGTTGTATATGTAACTTATTTACGGACAAACCAGAAGTGAATATTAGGTGTTTTTAACGAAGAAAAGATCAAGATCAGAACAGAGCAGAACAGCACAAGTACGTGAAAACTCAGCAACTTTTCGGATCAGCAACTTCTTTGGATTCTCGAATATATTTTTATTTCTCCAAAAATCTCTAAAAAATCACAATTTTTTTTATCAATTGTATTTGTATGATGTTATTTTTATCCAATAAACATATCGGCTGACGTTTGACATATTTCAAGAACTAGCTCTACCTCAAAAGTAGGGGCAAAAAATGTTGTCCTAGCTGTACTGAAAAACTCCATGAAACACAAAGTTACAGATTTTAGAATAGTTTT
Organism: Meliscaeva auricollis; assembly: GCA_948107695.1. Lineage (NCBI taxonomy): Eukaryota > Metazoa > Arthropoda > Insecta > Diptera > Syrphidae > Meliscaeva > Meliscaeva auricollis. Next base: position 385,493 of record OX403619.1, read on the forward strand.
GGGCAAGGTTTTTTTTGCATGGAACAGAAAAACCTGCACTTTTCTGATCTTTTTTGTTATATTTTCTGTTCGGAAACAGATTCATTAAACACACTTATGTCAAACTAAATTAAAAGACGTTTCTATAATCGTTGCCTGTTAAAAAAGTCTATCGCGAAGAAAGATTTCTCCAAGTCCAAAAATTGTACACCAGGTGAGAATTAAAAAAGATGGATAGGTATCATTAATCTAAATTACAAAAAAAAAAATGACTGACTTATGCCTCAGCCCTCATTTAAAACTTGCTCCGGTACCCAAATCTAACATATGCCCAGTATAGACTGGACGGACGGAGCAAAAAAAAAACGCGTGCACATTATTAAAGGTAGATCTCCCATAAGGGAAGAAGCCCCTCAACCGTGTCAAGTTTCATCTTTCCTTATGTTTAAAACTTACAGAGCCAATATATAATTGTCCAAGCTGTTGATAGAAGTTTACACAAACTATTATGATATGAGTGTGGGATTTTTTATTCGCTTCAGAAGTATGCGCTGTATGCCTCATGCTGATGCCTTCTTTTCGTGTGCGACACTTTTTTCTGTCGTGTGCCGGTCTTTGTTTTTTTGTTTTTTTTTTCATTTTTTGTTGTTGTTGTTTAAATTGAATGATGATAATTATTAAAATTTACCATAAATTATAAGCCCGCCCAGGCAATGAGCTTCTCGGGGTATGGGGGTTCATTTTAACGGATTTCGTTTTCATTTTGTTTTGTTATTATCAATCGGGTTATTATAATCCAATTATCAATTAATTCAAATGAGAAAAAAACTCGTATTTATTAAATAAATGAACAATTCGCAAGGCAATTGCTCAAGTTGCGAAAAATTAAAAGGATTAGAAACGTTCTCGTCTGAGCCTTACTACATAAAACAACATTGATCCTTTTGACTCATGTGCTCTAATTTTAAACTTTTGCGGAAGTAAAACAATTTGCAACATCGAACCAGCTGTGCTTGAGTAACCAGTCGAGAGAAGTGATGTGTATTCACTTTTGAAAAGTAACTTCTCAATGATTAATAAATAATGGAACATGGTAAACTCTTGTTAAAAGTGGTAACTTTTGAAAACATGTCAAAATTTTTATGAAAATGACAGTCCTTTTACCGAATTTACCACCTTACCACGTTTACCGAAAGTTTACCAGTTTGCTTAATATCTTTAATATCCGTAAAAAAAATAGTGTACCTAATCAAGTTACCCATATTTTGTAAACTCATGTTCAAAACTTGCGATTTGGGGTCAAATAAGAATTATTGAATCTATTCAGGGGTCAATATCTAGTAATATTCTTAAATAATTGTAGGTATTTATGTAATAAACCAGGCGACCTATTGAACAAAAATCATTTGCACGGAATTTATCAATTAAAACATAAAATCGCTGTTTTCACTGGACTTTCATTTAATTGGGACAATGATTTTGTGTATTTTGTTTCTGTTTTGTTTTTTTTTTTAAGAGGGCCTTGCGCTTATAAAATGTTTATTAGACATTAATAACGATAACTCTATTAAGGAATTATTATGAAAGTGTTTTCAATTTGTTTAATTTTACTTCTACCCCGCACGCAATGGATTTTCGAAGAAGATACCAAACGGACAATCGAATGAACGGACGCCAATCGTGTGCCATGTAAAGTGTTGTTATATTTTCCATGATTAAATTAAACCGTTTTTTAAGGGTGAGGGTTTTACTTTTATATCATATTTTAGGGAAGAAAATATACTTTTTTTTGATAAGGTTGGGTAGTTTTTGAAGGGTTGCTTACCTGGAAATTACGATATCCTCGTTTTTCCTCTTCCTTAAATGACGAACATCTATTATTAGTGGAATTTATGAGCGATGCAGTGGAATCTGGATGTTGTTCGTGAAGCAAATCATTTTCGAATTTGTTTGTCAGATCGAATGGACTTTTGATATCTCCTCCACCAATAGGATTGCTGTTTGTTGAGTTGTTATTATTGGTGGCGTGAATTGTGTTGTTGTTATTGTTGAGCAGGAAGATGTCGGAGTGAGTTTGACGTAACATATCCAGGTCACGGCGTTTGGTATTTGGTGCTTGCAATTGACGTGAAAGAAAATCCAACTGTGATGGATGGTGGTACATTCGTTGCCCGAAGGATTTTACAACTGAAGGGTCAGACGATGATGGACAAACTTCAGCCGATGATGATGTAGTTATATATGAAATCTGATGGGAGCGATATTTGTTGTATCTGAATTTTTTGGCAATCGGATCAATATTTATCGAAGACGATGAACTTGTGGCTTCTCTTTCGCACATACTGGCTGGCGACCATATAATTGAAGACTGCTGATGAGATCTTTGTTTTTCATCGCCCAAGCTTAATGCGTCCTTATGATCGTCTTTCAGGATATTTATAGTATCCTCCGTAGTTTTATGCGGGGTAGGTGAATGGCACTTGATTTTTGTCGATAGATTTAAGGGCATATCGTCGGTTATGTGAAAATCTTCTTTTTCTGGAGTTAAGGTGTATTCACGATCACGTTGATTTGAATTGGTGGGTGATTTGGGTGTGGTGGGAGTTGTTGGTGTAGCCATACCTGATGCAGATGGAAAGAAGAATTGCGGCCAAAGCAAGGCACTCGAGTACAATAGTGGATTGTAGAAAAAGGGCAGATCTATTTTAGAAAATAATTTTAATTTAGAAGCTGTTGGATGGGAATAAAATTATAAGTGGCCTGAATGAATTTTACTAATTGAGAAAAAAAGTTGTAGTAGATTAAATTTCCAATAGAAAAGTCCTTTGAAGCAAATCTCCAATGTTGATACTTCTCGATATTTTCAAATTCATCAAAACACCAACTCATAAAACAAATAAAAGCTTATTATCTTGAGAAGTATCAGTAATAGAGATTTGCTTTAAATATTTTAATAGAAAAATTTAATTTACAACAAATTTGTCATTCACTTTTTCCATGTATCCATTTGTGCAATAACAACCAATGAAACCTCAAAATTAAAGTAATTTGTTCATGAATTTTTTTTACAGGAAAAAAATTAATAACATATTTTAGTAAATTACAGTTCCTATAAAAATGTAGAAACATACATACATATATACAAGCAAATCTCTATTATTGATACTTCTCGAGATAATAAGCTTTTATTTGTTTTATGAATTGCTGTTTTGATGAATTTGAAAATCTCGAGAAGTATCAACATTAGAGATTTGCTTGTGAGGACTTTTCTATTGGAAATTTAATTTACTACAACTTTTTTTCACACTTTTTCTACAATTGCAACTATTTATGCATGCGTCCTACACTAATGGATATAGAAAAATACATTTCAGTGTTGCCTACGGTGAGTCGAAGATATTAATTTCGAAAAATAATACAATGAAATTGAAAAAAGACGAACAATCAATTTTAACTTTTTTTTTGGCACGCTTTAACGTACACCACAAAGTTTTTAAAAAAATTATATTTTCTGTCGAAATGGATAGATTGCCGTAATCGCACATAAACTTGAAATAAAAATTAGAGCTTAGTGACGTTTTATTTTAATTCTGCGTTTAAACATTATTTTTTGCTTTTCAAAAATTGTCTGTAAAGCAGTTTTATTTGATTAGAAATTTAAAGAATGAATGATGATTATTTTACTTTAAACAATAGTGTACCGCTACAGTGTCTCAATAGTGCCCATTGCACTTTGTAACACATTTTTTTTATTTTTATTTTATGCTCAACTTATTATAAAATTCATTCGGACCGATTTAAATTTTTTTTTTACCTCGACTGCTAAGTTTATGCCCGGCCGTCGCTAAGGCTGTGCTAAATGCTGAAGCTCGTTGTATCCATTGTTTTGATGATGTTAAACTCATATCTAATACCGTATTGAATGGTGCCATTTGCCCCTGTTGAGATTGCGGAGATGGCGGCGGCGAAAGGTGATCCATTATTTATATATTCAGCTTTAAGCTGAAATAAATACATCCTTTTGGTAATCACAGGTATTTTTTAACAATTGAATTACGGTTATTTTTTTTAAGTTGTCAATTTATTATACTTAAACACACATTTATGGTTTCAAAATAAAAATACAAAGCAAACATCCCTTAAAAAAATTGTTCCAAACAAATGCTTAACTTGGTGAAGAACTTTTTTCTTAGCACTCACAAACAGTTTGTAACCACATAATTTTTATCTTTATGACCACTTGCAAAAAGGTAATTATATCGAGCCAAATGGGCTTCAGGAATAAAATACATTTATCCATTTGAGTTTACAAATTTTTTTAAAAGATTTTAAAGGAGTGCAATAATAATGTTTTTAATGGAATTTCAATTTTATTAGAAAGTTGAAGTGGATTTCTGTGAGCTTAAAACAGTTCAGAAGTTTTTCTGCTGCAATGCCAAAAAAGATAAATCATCTTACCTTTTTTTTATTTTTGAATTTAACCAACTTTTTTGATACAATTTAAAAAAAAACTTGGTAAGTATCCCTTTTATAGAAGTGTTTTTTTTTTTTTTTTTGTAATTAAATGTTAGCTCATTTTAGTAAAACCTTTATCGAAACACATTTGAAGATCTTCTCTTCAAACCACACTTTCTTGAATTTAATAAGAAAAAAAACCTTAAAACACAAAATTATACTAAAAGTCTATTTGATGTTCAAGTACCGATGAACATTCAAAGTATAGAGAGTAAAAACACGACCGCTCGATTCGGTGTTTGACACCTGACTGAAACTCTTACAGTTGTTCGATTCTAAAAAGCCCTGGTTGAGAATTCAACTCGAATCCTTCATTCTTCGTTTTCCCCAATTCCCTTATAAAGTCCCATGTGTTGTAGTTTGTCTGTTGAGCCTGGTTCCAACCTGGAGTTTGATTCTTGTATCTTGTTTCTTGTATAGTTTCACAGATTCGCAGTCAGTCCAGCAAAGCAAATCGAACTTAACTTCATAGGCACACAGATACAGGTAGATGGAATAAAGGTGAGTCTGATCTCTGATGGCGAAGGGCACAGATGATCAAACTCCTGTTTAATAAGGTTTTTTTTGTTTAATGTTTTACCTCCAGGTATTACCGCCAAAATAGGGGAATATAGTTAAACGACCGCCACACTCCGAATATATTTTGTATAGGTATAGATTTTGAATTGATAATGCTTTACAAAAACAAAAATCATTATAATGGAAAGGTGTATTGGGGTTTCTTAATTCTTGACTTGGTGTTCGTTGAACGAGATTCGAGTATACAAGTGTATCAATAAGATATTTTGTATTTAATTAGATGGAATAGGTACACTCTCGTATTTGATTTGTGCTGCTTCTAGAGCATGAATTGTTTTTGTCGAATTTCTATTGGATTAAATGTGAGATTTGTTCGAAATGAGTTGTATTTTGTTTAGTGTGTGCGCATAACAACTTATATCTTAAGGCATATATACACTATACACAATAGAAACAGAAGTGTAAATAAGGGTGTTATATGTTGGTACACTTAAAGCAGATTATTGTTTTACAAAACTTTTGTATCTTAAGTAAAAATAACTAATAAAACATAAAAATTAAATAAAAATAAAACAACAACGTAAGTAGTAGGAACTGTGAGAAATCGGTGCTTTAAGTAGCTACAATATACTTGTACCGATATCGGTTTAACTTGGAGTGCATGACGATATTCAAATGTATTTGAAGATAATGATCAACCTCCATTTGATTAAAAATCAGAATGCCTTGTTACTTTGTCTAAACGATAACATTCCTCGAATATTAGAATTCAATAATTCCGGTTCAAGCAAGTGGAGTTCTTTTGAATACGAAAAAATATATACGATTTTTGAATTTCTGCAAAGTGGTAATTATAAGTTTTTGTAAAAAAGGTTGTCCCATTAGTTCAGCCTCAAGTCCTATTTCGGATGTAGGTACGGTAAAGTATAGAGTCCCGTTCTTTAGCTACACAACAAGTGGTTCTTTCTCATTGTGATGTCCAGAAGCTTAAAGCCGATGTGCATTGGTATCTCCTCTTTCATTCCCTCCTATTTCACTACCGCTCGAAATTTGTTGTGTAACATTTAAAGATATAAATATAAAAAAAAGAAAGTATGATGGCTGTAAAAAATGAAAGGAAAAATTGCTTCAAATAAAATCCAAGCTTTTAAATTTGTTGGCAGAGATCACAAATTGTTTCATGTATCATAATTTTAATAGTTAATAATAAAATTTACATCCTTTTGTAAAAAAGACTTACTTTGGACACACGTATAAAAAGAATATAATAAAAAAAACTAAAATAAACTCAATACTTTCATCTGCTTTTCGCCACACCGCGTTAGTTTTTAGCCTAGAAAAAAACTGTCAATTGATTTTGTTTTATGTTAAAGCATTATATGCAGAAAAAATTGACCACAGTTGATATCTCAATTTACTTTTTAGACATTTGAGACGAAAACATTTTTGAACAATTTTTGGTATGTTCTAGTACAGAAGAAACAAAAATTGTCACAACAGATTAATCTGCTGTTGTAACGGATTTTTTTTTTTAAACACGCAACAGGTATTTTTCGTTGATAAATAATCTGTCGAATCGATAGAAAACATTTTTGTTGAGGCAACATGTTAGTCTGTTGAGCCAACAGAAAAATAATTTGCTGAGGCAACAGCCAACAGATTCGTATTCTGTTCTGTTGAGGCCACAGATTATTTTGTTCCGTGCAGCTTCTTTGCTTGAAGATAACTTTCAACAGGATATTCTTAAAAACCCTTTTAATTAGTAACTATGCGGAACAAAATATTTTCGCAGACAGTAGAGTTGCCTGTTCTCCAGGTATTCAAATCGAAAAACAATTTTTTATAGTTACTTAATTTGGGTATAACTTATAAAATTTAGAAAAATACTTGCTTTCAAAGTGCAGCAATTGGACATTAGATGCAGTGTTTGAAGATTTAATTTATCTCAGAATTTAGTGATTCCGTCATGCCTTCCATGTATTCCACGAATTTTGTAGTATGGCTTCAGTCAAGTTAAATTGGGTATGGAAGACTAAGAGCCAACAGCAATTTTTGTACGTGAGTGATAGAATAAAATCACTGATACTTGATAGATCCTTACTTTCTATAATCAAATATCGAGTTCTTGCATACTGTAGTTTGTGAGCAATGCTGCATTTAAAACGCGTTTTTTGGGTACTCAAGATAATTGGTATAGCAAAATCATTATCGTTTTAAATAAAAGAGGTGAGCGATCCTAGATATAAATATGGGGCATTCTGCCTGCAAGATGCACTCAAAAAATGCAAAAAACTCGAATTTGGAAATAATACTATTAATTCATTACAACGATAGAGCAGAGCATCTTTACTACAATAACGAGGATTCGAGACGCATTTAATAGAACCTTTTACCTGGTGAACTTACTAATAAATGCAAAAATCAACAATGATTATTTGAATTGAATTTTTACATGTTCTTATTTTTTTTTTTATAATCATAATCCTCTATTGCATTTCTGAACCTTACCTTGCATAAGCTTTGGAATAAAGAAAAAAGAAAATATTGGAGTGATATCAGAAGAGTAAGAGTTTAGTTTTTTGTATAAACTGGATTATAAAATGTGTGCACTATGGCGTATACGTACTTTTTGTATACAAATTTAATGTTTTGTTTGATAATTCTTTCTCCATGATAGAGTTTCTCACTCTTTCAAAAATATTATTGTCCTAGGACCGCTAAACAAGATGCATATAAAGAATACCGGCACGCATATACACCAGCTACAGTGTATGCAAGAAATCAATATTTGATTATAGAAAGTAAGGATCTGTGCTATATCACTCACATCCAAGAATTGCTGTGGGCACTAGATCTAGTACCTAGCCTGCTCAACAGGGGTTCCTTTTTAAAAGATTCATTTAAGCTATTTGCTGACAAGTTTTTTACATTTTTTAATTCATCCTATTTGAAAATCAAGTTAATCTTTTTAAAAATTATAGATAATTTTACATTATTATTTTAACCAATGTAGCGTTCGGTGCTCCACGTCAAAATATTTGTCATAAAATCTGAGGAAGAAATCAGAACTACCGGATTTTACACTTAGTTCTCCTTCCTGTCGAAACGACAAGGTTACTGGACCATATTTGTTAGTAGCAATAAAAGCGATAAGAATGCATTTTACTAGCAAAAGGGAAAAATTAATTTGCTAAAGGACCAATTTCATTTTCAGAAGGGTAAATTTCATCTGTAAGAACTGTAAACTGTCATATTGTTGTTTACTGTTATGAAATAATACAAAAAAAAAAATGCAACGTAAAATGTAGATGGCTCATATTAATTTTAAAGTTGGTGTATTATGTATATTTTCAGGTTGAGTTATTTCGACTTTTGCGTATTCAAAATGGAAAAGTTTTTGATTTCAAAATTTTCGTGATAGGGCCCAAATTGTTAACTTGTTTTACTATGTGCTTAAAGTGTTTTTGTTTTGTTTACTCTACTTTATTTTTTCCTTCAGTGTATCATTTGTATATTGTATTTCGTATGTAAGTATGAACAGTGTAAGCACAATGATTAATATTCCTTTTAGGTACATGTAATATTTTTCATATTTTCTTTATTGATATAGGTACCTACGTATTGAACGCATTAAAACACTTCAAATTTTCTAGGTAAACTTATGCTTTATTTCTTAAAAAAATATAACCTTTTGCCTACCTAAATTTTTTTTGTTTTTGTTGTCAATACTAGGCTTTTGGACTTGTACTGTACAACTCATCGATTCAATTGCTATTTAGTAAATTTAACTACCTATGCAAAGAAGAGGTCTATTAGACTTCATTCATATAAGGATTCTAAAAAAACACGACGTTAAGTAAAACCCACAAAATTGTCTATATATACATTACCGTTGATTCCTATCACACATTGATGTTTCGATTGCCCCTCGCACCTATATACAAGAAATGGCGGGAAAAACGGATGATTTTAGACACGTGCCATGAATACTGAGTCCCCCATTTTTAAAATACCATCACTCAACTGAACGTTAAATTGGCGGCATGCGGTGCAGTTAGATCCCGATTAAATATAAAATTTACCTGTCTACCTACCTAACTATCTACATGCATGCATTTATTTTTTTACAAACCCTCGACTGACACAAGCTGCACTCGATAATCATATAAGGTAAATGTTTAACAACATTTGTTGTCACGCGTCATGCTACCTTGATTTAGGGGTGAATACAGCAGAAGCAGTGGGTAACTTTAAGTGGAGGAATCCGCAATGGATTCCGATAATTCCAACGTATGCCATCTTTTCGGGTTCACTACACAAATATGTGGTTGGTTGGTAAATTTAAACTTAAACTTTAAAGTCAGAAACATTCTATTACTAGTTGAGTAAGCTGCTTACTAGATAAATTGTTATATTTTATGAAATTTTGATGAAAAGACATTAAACAAATTAAAATAGCTTGTTCGACGGAATTTGGTCCGAGTTTCACTCATATTATTCACCATTGCTATGTGACTAAAGGAGGCGGAGCTGCGCTGTATTATTCAGGGCGAATGGCCAATAAAACGAACGTGTTTCTCGAAGATAACTTCTATCATTGTATGTGTTCCATGCAACATCGAACTTATACGGAATTTGTTGCGTTTAGTTTGTTCCACTTCCACATAATGATGACATGGTGAATAGCAATATGGTTCACTATTTCAATAACAGTTACTGTAAAGACACAAGCATCCCTTTCTACTTATGAAATAAAGTTAATCTATACACTTGCAGACAGTAGTCCTCATGATATATTTTGAGTTTGCCGGCATTAGTGTGTTATGTATCTATTTTGTATTTAAAGATTAACTTTAAAATAATATTTTTAAAATATAATTGTTTGAATCTTAACATTTTGTTGAAGCATTTGAGAGCATCCAGAGTATTTTTAGATACTGCTGATTGTTTTGTTCATGTTAAAAAAAAACTAATCGATCGATGTACTTCTTGGCATATTCATAGTGGAAGGATGATTCTCATAGTTTCTTACATTAATTCAATACATTCAAAAAATGAATTTATTCATTTGGCCAACATTATTTACTGCCAAAATTAAAATTACTACCGGATTTGGCGAACATTCTTACTATGCAAAATCGATGAGGGGTACAAATTTTATTTTGTATTTAAATAATAATTAGTAACTCGACAAAAATTTAAAGCTCCTACCCAAATAAAATCCTGGCTAAGAGCATGTCTTTGACCTTGTGATCGAAGTAGACCTTCAGTCAGCAGTTGGACTATGAGATTTGTGCGATTCGGACAAGATACGATAATTTGCTTCTTTTGTATTATTGGAAGAGATTAAATATTCATCTCTCAAAGTCTACTAGTTTGGGCTTATTTTAGACATTGATATATAGATATATCATTATGCAAATTAAAACCCGCCGTTTTCATTGCACAAGTTTACCTTTTGAGAGGGTGTCTCATTACCTTTTTCAAGACCGATGATTTATAAAAAAAAAAAAAAAAAAAGTAAACGAAACCATCTCCGAAATGAATTACGAAAATCAACCAATTTAAGGATCATGCCAAATTAAAAATGATTCGTGCTGCCAATGGCAAGCTATAACATATGGTTGGTCGGTACCATGTGGAAAATAAATTAATCGTTGCGGTATTATTGGGGTTCTAGAGTTTTGCCTTCTTTTAAACAACTAAAGATTTTACTCAAAGTAATTTTATAATACTTATTGCTATACAGGGTAAAACCAAAAAGGAGAGTCTATTAAATATTGAATGAAAATGGAAATCGTTGAAAACCTTATGAGTGTTGTCTGACATGGTTTGTAGAAATAGGGTATAGGAATGTATTCAATATAGTACGCAGTATGAGTACACAAGATGAGGTAATTTCTCGATGAGCGTAAAAAGGGTGGAACAAGAATATTTGTGCAGAACAAATAGGTATGATAATAAGTTTTTGCTCTGGATATCTACACTTATATAACCACGGTCAATAAAAGTTCAAGGTCTTGTGCAACAGAGCAAAAGTGTATTTGTGTTTTTATTTAATAATTAAAACAGCCCTTAGCACTCATATAACTACCAGACCATATTTTCAGTAGTTCTGATTCTCAAAAAAATACCAAAATTAGTGTTAGAGCAAAAAGTTAAAAGTTAAATTCCAATAATTTGAGCTCCATGAGCTCCAGTAGTTGTATATACATATTTTTAGGTAGTTTTATAAAAACTGTAATTTTTTCACCTCATTTTTAATACAATACACTTTTGAATTTTATCCAATGCTGCTTTCGAAAATCGGAACTACCAGATTTAACGTACGGTTTTACTATACAGAATCGAAGAGGTCACTGGTCTATCATTGCAAAGCATTATTTTAAACTCAAATGAAATAGCAGCTTACTATACGAGACAGGCATTAACCCCAAACAACCAGAGGCTTAAGGCACGAGTTCCGATCTGAATACCTATGTATACTTTACTTATACTTCGTTATATGATTCAAGCCATTGACTTCTAACTTAAAAAAACAGCCTTTTTTGTCTAACAAGTTTTATGACCTCAAAAAGACATCAGAAAATATTTTTAAAAGGCATATGGAGGCACTGTGTCATTATGTTGTTGTTTGGTTTTTTTCCCTCCAAAGGGATAACCTAACACCCTGGCTTCCAATAACATATGTTTGCTACACACTATACAGAGCGAAGATATTCATGCAGGTACGAAAAGCCAAAGGATCAGAAAAATTGGGAGACGCAAAGTCCCTATACATAAAACACATAAAAAAAATAAAGATAAAGTGATGATCGAAAGCAACGGTTTTAATTCGAAATTTGGTGCGTGCATGTGTTTGAGACTGACGCGTGGAGAGAGAGACGTCTAGTAATTGATAAAACGGCATTGCCTCTGCTCCTTTTTTTTTGTTCTTGGTTTGGTCAAATGTAACGTTTTGTGGATTGTGGGTACCTCAGTGCGGCTACATGTGTTAAAGACTGGACTTGGTACAAAAGGAGGACGACGCACGGAGGAAAACAAAAAAATTACTTGCGATACTCTAGGTATAGTATGCACCTGTCCTAACCACACACGGACTTCGTCCGAAGATCACAGAAGGACGGCTGAAAGATTGAGATGAGGAAAAGAAATAAATTAAATAAGATTCCGATATCATAAAGATGACAACAAAGAGGAGGCAAAGTCAAGTTTGTTTGGGGAAACACCGCACCAAGAGACTAAAGGTTCGTGCCCTTGTCCACTTTCGAACCGTTTTTTTTTCCAACTTCACTTTATTATATTCCTTACCGCAGTTGGATGCTCCTCTCTTGGCTCATCGTCTATAAAGATTACTACTTTGCTTCACAGCCGCCGCCACACCGCACCGTTTTCTTGTGTCTGACCTTCTTCTTGAATTTGTCTTAAGTCGCGTGCTTAACCACGTGCCATTAAACGCTCAGAAAGAAACACCTTGCCACAACAATGCGCCTAAGGGTGAATCGCTTTTAGGTTTGGGTTATGCTAGTACTAACTGGTTTGGTGGTTATAGGCTCATGTATATTATGTTTGCAATGCAATGTGCTGGCAATTGATATTTTTGCATTGGTTTCGTAGGTACATGTGTCTTTTAATGCACCTACTAGAAAATAATTTAGAGATTTGAGTATTTTAACTTTTAAATTGTCAAAATGAAATGTTTTTTTTTTCACTGCCCAAGCAAAATTCTGTTGGAAATACCCATCAAAAAATTACCCTAAGATATAGCCCTCAAAATTAATATTAAGCACTCTGAAGTTTTTTTTTTAAATGTCTATAATTCATCAACATTTTACGCTATTTCAAATTTAAACGCAAATTACTCTGAATTAAACGTTCTACAAATGTTCATGGTGACTTAACTGTAAATTACACTTGCAAGATAGTACAGGCCACTAAAGTCAATTTTTTGATATTTTTGTTGGTTTTTGGGTGTTATTGCATTAATAGTTGCAGTTACAGGAAAAGTGTGAATGAGAAAGTTGAAGTATGAATTAAATTTCAATAAATTTCAATAAAATCTCTTACAAGCAATTCTTTACTATTGATACTTCTCGAGATAATAAGCTTTAAAATGATTCTCAAATTCATCAAAACAGCAAGACATGACACAAATAAAAAAGAGATTTGCTGGTATTAATATTCTTATAAGAAAATTTTGTCATTCATATAGCTGTACTCATTTCTGCCGACTATGCCAATTCGAAGGCTCAGCTGAAACGGCAATATTATAAATAGAAAATCATGTAATAATCTTATTTAATATTTTATCAGAAAGACTACTAAGCGTATCATAATTTCGAAATTTACCCACAGGCACAGGTTTATAAGAAAAACAAAACAAAAACAAAACATAACTTCATGCTGCCTATCCGAGTCGTTTGGCAGTAAAACGATTTAGCATAGAACGAATGCAATAAACTCATTTGTATTTATTTCTCCGTGTATGCAAATCTGTTTGCGGCACCAAAAACAGAGCGCCACTGATGGTTGTACAGTGTACACTCTAGGTCCACATATTGTTGTACTACCTACCAACAAAAGGCCTACCTACGAGAATGAGTCTTTGATATGGCGGGAGAAGACAACGAGTTAAGGTATATATACGCACATTGAAAGCAAAGGAACCTGAGAAAAAAAAAAAAAAATAAACAACAGCAGACAAACCAACTGTTCTCTGGACATGGACATGGACACCCAAATTTCTTTTGCATAACTAAAGCCAAGTAATACTGTTTTATTGATAGCAAAATCTGAGTCATCTTAAGCATAATAAATGTAATGCCTTTGGTAACACTTATTTGAAAATTTCAAAGAATTAAAAAAGACATCGTCACATAGTTGTTTGTATATAACTTGGCTTGACAAACCAAAAGTTAAAATTAAAACTAGTTCCGGTACGTTTATGAATAGCCTTACGAATTTTATAAGAAAAAAGTTCCTTTGTTGCATAATTTAGACTCCCATTGAGTCGGAAGATTGTTTGTGGTACTAAAACCGCGAGCTGCTAGGACTACACATGACACATTGGTTACAAACGATGCTCGTTTGTTTACTCATTTCATTGCGAACACACTGACTCTGGTCAATTGGAGCTGGGATTGCTCCCACCGACCGTCCGACCGTAGGAGAACTTCATTGCAAACAGCCTGCGTCTGCGTCTGCGTCTATGCCACAGCCAGTAGCAGTTGTTTGTGTGTTGTGTCTTGTGTGTGCCTTTTTTCTTATATGTTAACGTTTAATGGTGACCACCAGAGACCCAGACGCATTTAAACTACAAGTATGTCTCGGTATGTAAACCTTATGTGGCAATGGCGTTTTGTTTGGACATCGCATTCGAAAAGATGAGTAGGTGAGTGTTCATACCTCCCCTGAGCTCAATAATTGTAAGGAATATCCTTAGATGCAATTAATATGTGTCACGCTCATATCTTTACTTTTCCTCCTTTGGAGGTTAATAACAAATGAAGCCGCGCATTACGATTACACAGTACCATTTAAAGTATATCTGATAGATATAGCTATTCTTAAGTGATCAAGTTAGCTTATTTTATGCGTATATGCGTATATCCTAATCTCAAGCACTTGTTATGTAAAAAAATCATTGTTTGTCTATTGAATTTGTATGCATTTTTTGGCTGTAAAACGAAGCATCTCAAATGTTTTAGGTGTTGCTGTCGCTCTCTAAATTGAGTAATGCATGCTCCCACAACCCACAACCCACCACTTACACTTTATATTGAAAATCTTGTTTAAATATTTCTGAAAAACAGTTAATTTAAAATTATAGGCGAAATGGTAAATAACATAGCTTACTAAAGATTTTGAAGTTAGAGACAAAATAAAGTTCGGACTCCAGCTCTTCGTATTTAAATGTAACATATTTTGAATTTAATAGTTATTTAATGTATTATGGAATTTTTTTGCGTTCATATTTATAGATAGTAGATATTAGGCGTTAAGAATCTATACTGAAGGAAAATTTTTATCAAATAAATGTCCGATATGTGAGTACTTATTTATAATTTTAATATTTTAATATTTATAATATCAATTTTCGGTAAGATTATTTTACCGTCACGTTTGCAAGTGCTTCTTCACTGCATAGCCTGAAGGGAAATAAATTTAAATGCAGAATCAAAAACTCGTTTTTTGGCATATCTTTCTTTAAAAACCAGAATAGCAAACATAGTTTGAAGAACACTAGTTTATACAATTTTGTTTGTATTGCTGAACTTATTTTCGACATTTTTTTGTTTTTCTTCATAAAGCTCAATAAAAACGAATTATATAACACACATAGCGTCCCCGTTTCTGAGTGAAGCTCGTAACTACATCTTTTTAAAAGATTTTGCTTAACATTAGACATCGCTGGAAAACTATAAGTTAGGAAGATGAAAATGTATAAATAGTGAAATAGCCTCAATTAATATGTTTTACAGTTAATTGGATTTCTCTTTATTCAATCTAATTATTAAATTTCGATAAAAAACTAAAGTTTCTCAAAAAAACTAAACAAAATTTGCTTTGTAGATACGTGGTTCACGCAGAAGATAGATCATCAAAATAATAAAATTAAATGCGTTTTAATTCAGCTTTGTGAAGAAAACCAAAAAGGTAAAATATAACACTAGTTTAAATGTTGAAATGTAAAATCTCTGTCTTAACCAACGCACGCCTGTGTGGCAGTCAGTCCAAAATTCTTGTAGAACATATTTTATGCTTTTAAAACTACATATACTCGTTTTATATTATATATTTTGTACTCATATTATTTATATATTAAAAATCGTAAAACAGACAGTAATTTCTAAAATATCACTTTTTGAAAACAATTTTAGGAAAATTTTCTTTTATTATAGTTTGAGACATGACCAGGAGCTTATCCAAAATGTTTTCGTTGTAATTTTGTTGTAAAATTTACCCCAAAATCAATGTACAAGTCAAAAAAAACCGTTTAATAATGCACTTTTGCACTTTCGTGTTTCTGATTCTTTTATAAATATTTATTTTTTTATTTTATAATTATTTATTTTATTTTAACTAAATAAATTTTAAGGCTTGAATATGTTTAGAATTGTAACAAAATTGTAATAAAACAAAAAACAAGTATTTATTCAGTATTTAATTATATATTAAATGGGTAGGTGGGTAGGCATTATTAAAAAATTTATATTAATTACTAAATGAATAACCCACAATGAAAAGATTATAAAAAAATTAAGAAAAACTTTACGGGTGTTCACGCAACTTCAAAAAAATAGAAAAGTTTATTATTTTTTTACAAGTTTATCTTTTGTTAAATGAACTGTCAAATTTTGTGTGGGAAATGGTTTACCATAATTGGATAATCATCCAAGGATTTTGCTGCATAAACTAAATAAATATTTGTATAAACCTATCCAAACGTCATTGTGACTTTTAGTATTAGAAGTGCTTAGAAATATGATTACACTAAATATATCTCAGAGTTCAGAGAACTTGACAAAATTGTGACTTTCTTCAGTAACTATCGCGATAAGTTGGCGATAAATGTTGTAAATTAAAACGTTGTTTAAGCACAAACGAAATTTCATTTGCTAAAAAAAAACCATTTACTGAACAATTCATGAAATCAAAATTTCCTAAGCTACTTTTAGTAAATTATTAATATAGAACTAAGCATAAAGGCGCTCCCAAAACCATGCTAATCATTCGTTGATGACGAAAAAACCGCAGTACACTTAATATTTATAATATTAAGTGTGTAAGTACCAGTGGCGTGACGTCCATATATCTCGATTAATTCCGACTTATCTTTTGAAATTTTCACTTTCATCAACAACTACCTACATATAATAACATTATACACGCTGTCAACATTATTTTACCTACACTCTGCCTTCTACTCTACCCACACGTCTGTTTTTCAACTCACTCCATAAACAAACACAAATTAGTAGCAAAAAAAGAAAAATAGCCCGAAATATGTTGGGTTATAAAATTTCTCTCTGGATAGAACAAATTTGTTTTCTTTCCTCTTTTTACATTAACTATTCATCGCGTTTGATACCTCTCTGTTTAATATACGCTTTCTTATGGAAGAAAATAACTCGCTTTTCTTCGACTTATTTGTTTGGTGAATTTTTTTTGTATGTATCTCTCATCGGTCTGTCTCTTTATCTCTCGTCTGACTCTAGTCTGATAGACGAAATGTATTGTGCTGTGCGCATGTAAGGTTTTGGTAGGTTTCTGTTTGAAAAATTCAGTTTATTCATAGAATGAAAAAAAAACAAAATAACTCGATTTCCTTCGACTTATTTGGTAAATTTTGGTGAATTTGAATTTGTAATGAATTCAACAAGCCAAGTGAGCACTTTTCTCATTTGAAGAATTCAGTTTAACAGCAGAACGCAGTGCCGGAACTTAAATTGATTCTGTGTTTATTGTGAATTTTGAGAATATATAAAACAAAGACTTGAACAATTTAAACTAAGAGTATTATATAAAAAGTGTGAAAAGTTTTTCAGTAGTAAGCAGTTGTTTGCTTATGGCATTATTAAGTCTTAGGTGTAAACTGTTGTTTAACAGATTTTCTCTAAGAGGAGTCAAATAATTTTAATCAGCTTAGTTTTATGCAGAAAAAAAAGTTATAGATTTAGGACGCTCTACCTCTCCCATGATAATAGATTTTAAGGAAAAAGATGGTTACGTTTCCCATTTTAAAGTTTCATTGTACCAAAAGTATACTTGGTAGACTGGGAGTTGTAAATTCAATAAAATGTTTTGTTTTTCTTGACTTCTTTTTTCCACTCTTCTAGTGTTCTTCTTTATTGACTTAAGGTATAACAAAATTGGCTTGAATTGCTTAAATTATATGGCTTGATAAGCAGATATACATTGCATAAAAATAAACATTTGCAATTTGCTTTTGTGGTGACCAATTTTTTCGACTTACCATTTGAAATTATTCACGCCACTCCACTGTTAAGTACACATAAACAAAAAGAACTAAAATAGGATGTCTCATGCACACACATATGTACACATATCAATCAAAGTTTTGACAAATCAAATCAACATCATGGCTCAATTTTGATTTGGGGTTAAGCTCAAACGCCTTTTCGTTGCTTTTTCATTTTAGCGTACATTTAATGGTAATCGTTCGAAAGTTTATAATATCAGTGTTTTATTAATAAAAATGAGGATACAATCGCAACAACACAACATTTCATCCACCTGCCCTCTATATAGAAGTTAGTTGGATTAAAATGCATGTGAGTATAATATAATAAATGTCGAATTTACGAGATAAGCAACGGGTAAATTGTTGATACAGCACTGCTAGCAAGTGTTGTCTTAACAGCCGCTTGCAGTTTGAGTTTATATTATGCACAGCTCTACCTTGCATGCAATCAAAGGCGCGCAGGCAATCAGGTAGCAGTATATTATTGCAGGTTACTTACTACCACATCTGCGTTTTGTTCGTTATATTTTGGTTCCTTGACAAAGTGAAACTGCATTCGAATATTCGAAACAGCTTTACCACAGAAAGTGATGTAACTTTCTTTGCCTCTCCACAAAATGTCCTTTGATCGTGACCGTATGCCTTGAGTAGTCCCTTTTTTGAATATAAACGATCAGAGCTCGTGCTTGGTGTGTGCTTGTGGACCTTGTGGTGGCTCCTGCAACAGCAGGATAGTCCTTCAAAATCGAATTTTGTGTGTATAAAAATGTCAACGTGTTATCTGCAGGGGTCATCCGCAATTACGTTGAGTTATTGTAGACACTTTTGAGCAGATGGAAAATTGATTTCCATGTTGCAGCACGCATCTTGGAAGACGAAGACAAGTGAATAAAATGTTTTATAATGCATGTTAAAGCAATATATAATTATTATTTTTTGTCTGGTGGATATGTTGTTTATTTATTGTTAATGCTGGCAATTGGATCAATTCACGAATAGTAAAAATGTTTTATCAATTGATGAAATAGTATGCCATGTTTTCTAAGACCTCCTCTCAGTGGAGTTTATAAAGCAAATTATCTCGGAATCAGAACTAGTCCAAACGACTCCAATTTTTATGATTTCTTTTAGTGTTGGTATTCAGAAATGCATTAGTACAAAAAAAATGGATACAATTTTCTTTTCTGCATACGATTGATAAAAATTGATGGAAATACATAAACTTAGAATTTAAGAAAAAATTATCTCATCATCCACAGTTCTGATTTGTCAAAATTTGGCCCAATCTAACATTTTTGGAATACAACTTCATATATTGAAACTACTTATAGACCTTTAGACCTTCCAACCGTACTTAACATTTTTATTTTTGCACTTAAAACTGTATCAAAGTCTTTTATTACATATTAGTCTCTTAAGCTGATGAAATCAATTCAGAAATAATCGAGTATTCTTGTTGTCTCGGTTTGTTTCTTCATACACATCGAACATAAGAAATAAGAGCTTCATTGAGCTCAACATGAGTTCACCACGAAGAATAATAATCCCATTTATATCACAGCATCATCGCAGTCCTATTCTTATCCACATTGCATTCAAACAGCGCTCATGTTAATCTTATGAGTTTGCTCCCGCAACAACAGAAGTTAGCAATTAAAATCAAATAAAATTGAAATAAATTTACTTTGAAATGCAAATTATTGCGATTTGTTTCGCCATGTCTTCTAGGTACCTATACCTACCTTTGCGTTTACTACTGTCTGCCTCTGCTCCTGTTAGAATTCACATTGGCTTGGCTGCGATCCCGCGATGGCCACTTTGTACAACAACCAATCGAATAGATTCGCAGATTTGAATCATGCGTCCTTAAACAGTAGGTTAGGTACACTCGAATTGCCCACACGTGGGCTCACAATAAAGCCAATCCTTGTGGCCTCACTACTGTGCCACAGATGTATAGAAGCATAACATTTTGCATTGTGCTGCGGGGGAGGTATAGTTACAAGTATTGCGCGTCATTCTTAGCCAGCGCACTCCCAGCAGTAGCCCCCCTACAAGCTGAAAAACTGCACAGCACAGAAAGAAAGTTCAGAGCATGAAGGTCCTCTCATAAAATTAATTCGTTTTATTGTCGTCGTTGTTTGCAGATTGCCAGCTTTAAAGTAGCAACGACTACGACGACGACGACAGCCCTCGCCATGACTTCCCGTTTCTTTGGCACGATAAACATATGCTAAACGGAACGGGAACCCAAAGCCCGCCAGAGCAATAAATGCGAGAAAAAGTATTATTCATTTGATGGTCGAAATTCGATAGCCAGATTTGAGCAAAAAATTGTTGTCGTTTAATAATTGGTTGCAATCTCGAAATCATTGTTTCGTCGTCGACAATCGGCTTTGTGTAATAATACGCAAAGGCAATCATAGATGAAAACGAAAAATCATGCTAATATTCAATTAGGAACATATTAAAAGATATAAGATCATAATAAGTACACGTTCGCATAGTCCTAGGTATAGGTACAAGCGAGCCACGAACTTCTGCATTTCAAGGCGGATAACATGAACGAGTAACAACGTTGTAATGGCAGAATCCGCACATTCAAAATGACCTGTGCGCTTGCGCTGTGCTAGCAAGAAGTTTTAATTGTTAGAAGGCGATTTTCTTTGTCTCGAGTTGAGTTTTGGACCTAAAATAGATTTCGGCATTGCAAACGCGAGGGAGGGAATGAACTTTGTCCGGCCAAGCAATCCATGTTTGGATGCGGACTGGGACTGCCGCACCGCGCCGATTGATAAAAAGTTTAATTTCTCCATTGATGGCGCGACAGCGACGTGTGGTTCGAGTGCTTTTGTCCTTTTCTGCAATCGTGCAGTTGAATCTGGTACTCTCGTCTCGCGCAACAATTGCAATCGCAAGCAGGAAGAGAAAATTTGTAGCGCACATAAAAAGAACTTAAACATGCAACTTGGTGGCAATTGGTTACACTAAAGTGAAATAAATTGACACCTGTTATCATGAACACACACAGAGTGTGGCCTTGCTCTAAAAGGACTTATTTTTTTTTGTTGTGGCATCCTAATCGGGTGTGCCCCTCTCAATTAATGTTATCTTTGCTTTGCGGTCGCTGATGTGGTTTATGGCTTCTGGCTAAATATCGAACGTTAATTTGTATATCTCTTACTTAAAGAAAAGACTTTTTTGACACACTTTGGTAAACTTAAATAAAAAGTTATACTACTATGGAGTTTGTTTTGTGGCTGGGTACCTACATATGTATATTTTAATGGTCATAATAGGCTTCATTCGTGTTTTTTAGAATATGAGTTCGAAAACTAAGGCCTGGTAGGTATAGATGGATTTGTGCAAAGAAACTACAAAAACGATTGCATATTGAATAAGTATGCAAAAAATACAAGAATAAATCAATGTTTTATAAAAATATAATTTATAATTTATAAATACGATTTAATTTATTTATAAATAATGCTTTATAAAAATGCACGACTGGATCGATGTTGATAAATAATATGTAGATATCTTAAAAATGGCATACCAATTTTTTTTGCCAAATCGTTCGAAAAATTTTTAATTAAAAAATATTTTTTTTAAAAAATGGCTCGATAGATTTTTTTGAAAAAAATTCTAAATATTTAGTGCAGTTTTTAAAATCGTTAGAGACGTTTTCGAGAAAACTCGAATAACTCAAAAATGTTGTATGGGAGGTACTCGTTCCAGATGAGATATTCAGAAACATAAAAAAGCAGAAAAAAAAAGTTTCAAAATTACATATGTACATTAAAATCATCTCTACCAAATTTAAAGAAAATCCGTTCACGCGTTTAGGAAGTGGAAATGTGTACAGATGGACGCTCGGACGCACAGACGTACATTTTGTGACCGACGGAAGGCATGATGAAAACCACTTTTTTAGTCTTTTCCATCATCGTAATAATGTTGGTTTTTATTAAAACCTCGATTTTTTTTTTGACACGAAACCAATACTTGCCCTATAGAGCAAGTAAAAATTACTTCTTAAATAAGATAAACTGCATTGAAAGCGTTTTTGCCCTCTCCGTTAGTTTGGAATGGCCGAAATAGAGTTTTCACATAATTTACGACCAAATAATGTGCGCCTGGTTGTGTAAAAAAAATCATTTTTACGTTTTATTCAAATCCAAATTTAAATTTCTTTAAAAACAATGCATTTCCGGTGCTGAAAATAATATGCAACATAATGTAAATATTATGGTTTGTGTCTTTGCTATGAGCAGGTACTATACAAAACAAAAACTAGTTTACAAATTCCTAATTTAGAATGAGGTTTCATAACAAACTGATGCAAGGTGGCGTTACTGTTTACATGTATGACTGTACTTAACTTTTGAATTCGGTTTTGAACTAAATAATGGTAAATCTAATACTTCAGTCAAAATGAACAAAATATTGTGAAAACCTAGTATATGTTTATGTATCTACTCGTAACTGAATTTTCTACAACCATTTATTATTAAGGAATGCAGGCTGATTTGCATAATCATTGCAAATCATATTAAATGTGATCTTAGGAAATAAGGCAATATAGACATTTGTCTATAAAGAATGATTTAAAATAAAACAAAAATATTTATGTAATAACAACTTACAAAAATATGTTGTATTTAGGGCGGATGGAAATAGATCATCTGTTTTTTTGTTCATAAAACGTGTCTTCAAAGGAAAATGAGCAAAATTGGTCCAAATGTCCACGACAAACGAGAAAATGCTACAGCAGCGTAGCAAAGACGGGTGTGACACCCGAAACAACTATCGTATTCTGTGTAAAAACAGTTTAGGTGTTACTATAGGATACTTTACCAAACCCTTTTTGACTTCCTGTAATAAAAACTAATTTTAAGGCACAGTTTTGGAAAACATAAAATCAAAAGTGAAAAACACCTATAAACTCATTTTATGTAGCACCCGCATATTTTTTTATTTATAAATTATAAATATTATTAAAAACAATAAATAAATCTGTTGTTTTATAATTTGAGTTTAAAATACACATATTTTATGAAGGGTAAGGTTATATTTTTCACTTCTTCGATTTTTGTTCCAACTGAACACTTTTCTGAAAGAGCATAAGTAGTTTTTTGTTCAACACCTTGTATGTTTATTTTGTAAAATATCAAATAACACATATTTTCATACACTTATCAACTACTGACTGTAATTAACTGGTAATCTGAGATATACAAAACAAACATTTGTTTAAAGTTATTACTGCAACTTTTGAAAAGCAGCTTGTAGCATTTGATTACATAATGCTGAGTAAGGGTTTATTTCCACGAGCTTGAATTAAAAAAAAAACACATTATTTCGAATTGGCTTCGAATTTTTTATATCAAATACTATCTACCTGATTTCTAGCAAATTTACTACCAAGCTTGGCGGCTTCCTCAAAATCATGTTCAGCAGCGTTTATGTTTTCCATTTTCCTATGCAATAGTCCTCGTTGACAAAGAGCTTGGCATCTTGTGCGAGTTTGGTAAGAAGATAATTCTATAGCTTTTTCTAAATCTTCCAATGCTCCTGAAAATTAAATTAGTTATTTTACTGGTTATTGTTTTTTTTTTATTTTCATTACCTTTGTCATCTCCTTTTAATCTCAATACTTGAGCTTTATTATTGTAAACGGAACTTCTGTTCGGTGCTGTAAGAATTGCTTTTTCAAACTTAATAATCGCCTCATCTAGCTTTCCATCTTCAGTTAATTGTATGCCTTCGATTTCTAATTTGATTGATTCTTCCACCAATTGACTTTTAACTTCAGGAATATCTTTTAAATCCGCTTCAATATCTATGTTCAATGGCATTGTTGGAACTGCTCCCTCAAAGGGAACAAAAAGAGACTCTAATACCTTTTGGTCATGTTCACTGAAGCACTCACGTAATAATGGTTTGTTCATCTTGACACTTTTCATATGACTATTTTTGACTGAACTAAATTCTTTTTAGTTTGAAAATAAAATGCTAACAAAAGATATAACTTGTTTATTTAAATATAAACAAGTTTTGTTTGTTTACCTCCAATATGAATGAAATTTGTATGTATAAATAATATTGTAACCCGTCGAGGTGGTGCCCTAACAGGTGGTTGCTTTGAATAATTTAAATCAGTGGTTTTTGAGAACCAACTGCGAAAGTGCAAGTAGAATCGATTGAAATTATAAACTTACCTTTTTTTATTTAGATATATCCTGCAGGTAGAAATGGACGTGAACATGGTACAGATTTCAATAGCTTTGCCGAATGACAAAATTGTTCATGACGACTACTTTTGGAAAGAACAAGTTTTTGCGAAAGTACAGTTTTATTTTGAAAGTAAATTCTAGTTCCTAAAAAGTTACACTTGCAACTTTGGAAAAACGGAAGTTTTTATAAGATGCAAAATTAAATCAAATTATTTTAGTTTCAAAACAAATGAAGGGTCACGGGAAAGAACGATCATATTCCATTTTTGTCGAAAGTTGACATCTTCTATGTCCTTTAAAAATGAATCGCTTCACAAAAAAATGACGACTATAAAGGTCAACAAACTTAGAAAAAGGTCATAAGTGTCACACAACCTCGAGCAAAATCCAGCAAAAAAACAACCAGAACCAAAATCTATGCAATAAGGAACAAATAATTTCAAAATTCAATAAAAGGCTAAAAACACCTTAAAAGAAAGGTTTTGATGTCTGACATTTATCAGATATCACATTCAAAGGTTAGTGCTTTGATCCTACATACCTGCTGTAAATAAAATACTCGACTGTATACGCGCGTTCATTTTATGTTTCTTTTCATTCCTAGATAGGTTGCAATTATTGGATTTATTTTAAGTTGGTAATTTTTGTATAAATGATCGACCCATGGTGTTTTCTGAAAACCACGCAAAAATAAAAATCTCAAAATTGAAAAACATAAGAGTGTTTTGAATCCTTTTTTTAAAAACAATTTATTACACAATATCATTTTATACATAACAAGTTATAATATCTTTAGAAATAATGACATGATATCAACATAACTGGATGAATTTAAAAATTATAATATAGATATATAATAACAAAACAAAAAATATATGTAATAATATTAATTAATATATACTGGTTGCATATATATAATACATAACACTTTTTTTCCTTTTACAAATTTACTTTGTTTATGAATGATTTTTTGTTTTAAATACAAATAACAATTAAAAATATTTATTCTTATCAGAGATTGAATTTATGTTAACTTTTATTTGACGTATTTGACTTAATTATGGCAAATTGTGAAATTGAAAATAATAAATTATATTATATTAAATAATCACTAGACTTCGAGTGCATTCAAGAAAATTACTTGCTTTTCAATCATACTCAAGCATTATTTGTTTTATTTTTAAAATCACTTCTTCATTTTTGTATTCTTTTTTTTTTTAATAATAACGTGGAAATTTATTACCTGTATATTCGCAAGAACTTGCAATAATAATAATAATAATAATAATAATTATAATTTATTATAATAGTTAATTGTTTTTTTTTTATAATTAGCTCAGTATTACAAAATGTTTGCTGTTTTTTTTTTTATTTATTTGTTTGTTTTCTCATCACTAAGTATTTTGTTATTAATTTTATACACATATCTACAGTACTTACATTGTATTTGGGCTGAAATTATTTTTATTTTTTTTTCAATATAATTTTATTTCCAGAATTCATCAACAATGTCAGTTATATTCGAGATCAGAAGCAGTGCAAATGTTACTATATATGTATTAACGTTATTCATTTTTTTTTGTTCAATGTAGATTCTACTTTTTTTTTAATTAATGTGAATTATGTATTTTTTTTTTGAATTATAAAAATAAAACTGAAATAATTTTTTTTACAATTTTAAGTATACATACATATATTAATAATAATAATATTTTTTTCATAGAGTTTTTTTTTCAAAGTTATATTTTTAACATTTTGTTTTAAATCAAAGCATTGTTTTTACAAGAAGCCATACTATTTCTTACTCTGCTTTATAATGATGATTGAATGATTGTGAATGTTATTATACGAGAAAAAATTGCGTTGTTTTTTTTTATTTAAAATGAAATTAAATTGCAATGGTTGTGGAACCTAAGAAATCAGAAGTAGACAAAATAAAATACTAAATCATTTTCTATTTTGATTTTTTTTTTTTTGGTAAAAAATTGTGAAAGAATATATTTATCAATACAAATTAGATTATATTTATTTTATTTCCAGAAAAAAACATTTTATATTTGAATAAAGAGAATAGAAATCCACTTTTGTGTTTGTAATTAAATTTGAATACATGATCTGGAATATATTTAATCTCTTTGTTTATAAAATTCTTCTACACTTGCTTCTTTCTATATTCTCAAAATAAAAATAAGAAATCTATAAATAAAAATTAATATTTTAAGCGATTTTTATTAATTTGAAATTTTTTTTATGTCAAATATGTTATGCCCTGTCAGCTAGTAGCCAGCCTAGCTGCTCTATCAATAAACTTTCTTAAAAGCTCATATCTTATCAATAATTTCAATTTACCAATGAACTTTTTGCTGGGTAGATTCAAAAGGAATTCTATTAGCAGGTATTTTTTTTATCAAATATCAAATATATTGTTTTTTTTTCTTTTTTCTTTTTCCTTATTAAGTTCAATCTAAATTTGAAATAAGTCTCAAAAATAGGTGGGTTTTTATTTGATTTTTCATCTAGTGGATAATATTAAACAAAAAATTAAATTAAATTAAATTACTTATACCGTGCAAGTTCTTTTTAAGCTTTGTACAATTTTGCCTTCTTCATCCACATGTTAAATAATAATTTCAACATTTTATTTACTTGCATAAATATATATACATAAATGTCTTATGCATATACATTTAATGCAAGCATATTTAATCACTTTTTGAAAACAAGGTTTACACACTAAATTGTTGTAATTAAAAAGGTATAAAGTATTTCCATTGTGTTTCAATATACATAGTTATATTATTTAATAATGTGTATTGCAATTTTAGTTATTTATAATTAAAAAGTATTGGCGTTCTGTATGTTCATTTATTTATATTTTTGTATTGTTTATATTTATATTTATATTTAATTTTTTTTAAATTTTATTTAGTCTTTATGACTTACACCAGGCAGGGGGAAAAGTAATAATTTTTAAAATGTTGTTAAATAATTTGTGCAGATAAATTTAGAGCTCTTGATTGATTTAATTCTTTTTAAAGCAAAATAAAATGAAACATTTTTTTATGAAAAGAAGATTAATTTTATAAATTAGTCTTATTGGAATACCCGGTAATTTGGCCTTTGTTTTTTGTTTTTTGATCTTATAAATGGAATATCCTTTTTTGAGGGGCATTAGTAATTTAAGAGGGATTTGAATAAGTATAGGTATTTTTTAGTGTTTTTCCAGTTTTAGGCTATACTATGTGGACTTAAATGAGATAAAATAAAATATTTACTATTATTTGTTATGTGAGCAATTAGGAGACGTTATGCTTTGCAGTATTATTTGGCACTCACTTAATGAAATTTCTACAATATAACTATGTGCCCTGCAGTATAATATATGATAATTATTTGGTCCCAAATGATATGAAGGTTATTTTGAAATAATTTTCTTTTTTGTTTTTTAATAATAGATATATAAATTGAAATTAGCAGGGAGCTCAGTTTGCTTCAAATTCAACGTTACTACAAACTAGTATGACGCAGTACATACTTAAAAATCTAAAAAATCCTACACAAATCAGCTCAATTCGAAATGGATAAGCATTTCCATCTTATCTATTTGAATATATGTAGCCTCTCTCCAACTGGTTGGACAAATTTAGTTTTTAATTTTGTCCAAACTTATAAGTTGAACGAAAGAAATTAAAAACACTATAACACTCTTATTTGGGAAATATAAGACTAAGGAGGTTAGAATTCTCGCAAATAAAATCTTATCCAACATAAATACTGTGTGAACAACTAAACTCATTCTGCAACATTTTAATGGGAACGTACAAATGTAGACTACCCCTACCATAGACCTATGGTAATTCTAGGCCTAACAAATTGATCCAAATATGAGTCGCATTCTTGTTGTGGATCATAAAAGTCCGAGACGCTATAGGGCACACGGAAGACATCGACATCATCAGCCGCCCCATTGCATCTGCAGTAGAGTCGTTCACATTTTTAAATTGATTAAAGACTAGGCAAAACCTCTTGCTCTAGAAGAAAATGCAGTCAGAACTGCTTACAAGAAGCATCTACAAATCTGTATATTACACAATAAAAAAAGTCATTTTGGATAGCGCAATATCGAGACGAAAATCAACACCGCAAGAGTAATCTTAATTAAAATCCGATGAAAAAATTGGAAGACGAAGTGCATGCTCTAAAAAAAAACTTATTTTGCTAGTACTGATTTATATCGCAAATTGAGTTAATTACTGAACATCATAGACAAATATAAGGTGCTCTCTGCAAAGAGGACAAATGGAGCAATTTCTATGAGCTGTACAAAGATATGGGTGAAGTCCAAAAATCTAAAACATGTATTGCTCAATCATATTGAGCGAATTGATGACAACGCTCGAATCTCAGCCTCCACATTCGAATCAACGAAGAAGAAGAAGAAGACCAAACTTTTAATTTTAGAATCCAGCTAGACAGCTTGAGCGCTAGGGATGGATGACTGGAGGCAGCACTCTAGACGCTACAGAACAATTTAAAACCGCTTTTGTTTCAGAAAGGCACTCTCCGTTGTTCAGAATTCGGAAATCCATTGAGAAAGTTTCCCTTGGACCATGAACCGAAATACACCTTAGCAGTCATTTATTATAGGTACATTGTATTAAAACTAAATGAGTAGGAACATTTCCCAGAGTTACAAAACAATTTTTTTGGAAATAAAGAATTTCTTTTACGCGCAGACGAGTTCTTTTGTATGTTTTTTTTTTTTATCCAGGCAATGTGGGTTCAATTCCAAGACTAAATTTAATGATTCCATTTGATTAAGTCAATAAAAAACAAGAAACAAATATTATAAACATGGATCACTATACATAAAATCGAATAAAATTAAAGAACAAATCATATTCATATTTTTTTTGGTTTTTGGGAAAAATTATGTTTTTGGTAAATTAATTAACTATAGATGCAGCAGCAGCTTTTGTTAAGTCGATTCCATGTTTGCGATCACGATACTGCTCACTCGTTATCGCTGGGTCACTAGCTGGCAAAGCAAGCAAATGTTAAGCTTCTAGAAATATAAGGGCTGTTGGCTTAGGCTCTAGGTTTGATTTTTTCGCTTCCACAACTAAAAAAGTAATATCAGCCTTTTCACGATTTGCAAAGCACTCAGCTATGAGGCGGGCCACTTCCTGTTAAATGAGTTA
This sequence comes from Meliscaeva auricollis, assembly GCA_948107695.1. Taxonomy (NCBI): domain Eukaryota; kingdom Metazoa; phylum Arthropoda; class Insecta; order Diptera; family Syrphidae; genus Meliscaeva; species Meliscaeva auricollis. The sequence goes on from OX403619.1 coordinate 414,928, forward strand.
TATTTTTTTGTTTATATAATAATTCTCTCCTGCTTCCGCTGCAATACTCACTTGATGATGCAGGCCCTCAACTTTGTTACCGTCGACTTCAAGTATTAGCTGTCCGACTTCTAAGCCTCCAGCATCAAATGCAGCACCATGCTCCTAAAACAAAACAAAATTAATAAAGAAATTCCAGACTTTTAAGGATAGCCTTACATGAATATTGATAATTCTTGGTAATGGATGTTTCGTGTTGGCACCACCTTCGATAGCAATACCTAAAATTGATTTAGTTTTCTTAACAGTAATATGTAAGTTGCCTCTATGATCAGGTACGACGTTGGGATTGTGTTCACGTGGTTGGTCTGTCGTGGAGGAGCCATTTTGTTCAGCCGATAGACGCTGCATGGACTGCAAGAAAATACATTTTGTTTTTATGATGACAAAGTATTTTATTGCTCATTCAAAAAATATAGACACTTGATTTTTTTCTTTCTTGTCAGATGCTTTGTTGTTTTTAAAAAAACCGTTTTTATTGTTTAAATATACACAGAGTTTCAAAAATATTCAAAAAAGGATTAAAAAACACAAGATTGGATTTAAACAATTCAGAACCAAGCAAATCTAAACAAATTCGAAAAGAAATTCAATAATACAAAAAGGACTTTTTTTTAAGTTTAACAGCCAATCATTCAATTTTTCTATAAGAGGATATAATGTGTGTATAAGTACAAGTTAAACATTTTCTGCAAAATTAATATTTTTTTTTATTTTAAGAAAATCAGCGTAATTGCGTGATAAATGAAATATTGTGTGTGGAGTGTGTTAAGGTAGCCTAAAATTTGAGTGGTGTTGAAATAATATAGAAACAAACGATGATTAAGGGTCATCGATCCCGTTAATTTTCTACAAAATTTCATAGAAAAAGCTTTATTTCAAATAAAAATAAATTTTGTTTAATACAACAAAAAGTCTAAAACAACTATTATAGCTGTGATATTTGTCAGCCAATTTATTATAGAACATTAATTTATGTACAAGTTTTGTATAAATGCCTCCAAAGTGTTTATTGCAATTTTGTTTGTTTTTTTGTAAGAACTGAAAAAAGTGAATAAGGCAAAGGATAAATACAGGATGTAAAATGAGTACGTACAGTTTTTTTTATTTTTAAATTGCGGCTATTGAAAAAGCCATTTTTTTCAGTTTCTTCGAAGAAATATTACTTTTAATGCTTTTTCCAACTCAGAAAGGAAAACAAAATTAAAACATAAATTAATGATTTCGACTTAGAGTGAAAAACTGCTATTTCTAAACTGATGCTAAATCCATATAAGATAAGTAAAATGGAATATAAAAACACACTTTCTGCTATTTTGGATTTATAAAAAGATAACACAAGTGTTTTTTTTAGTATTTTTGTGAAGTTCACTTTTTCGCTCTAAGCTGATGATGTATGCTTTTTGGTCATATCAATAATACTTATCAGTTTTTGATCTTATTTAATATAATAATCTTCATAAATAAAATTTTTATTTTTTTAGCATCTGTACCCATGGTGGTAGAGGAATGGGATTCTAAAGGACCTTACTCATGGAATCTGTTGAAAGCAACGGATGCTTTCATGTTTTATGCATAATATATGACGGACAGGGATAAGGTAACTCCATAAATATGTTATTCTGGCGGTTTCTTCTCGATAGCAGGCATAATACAAAACTTCAAATTACTAGTTTTGTTCGATGTTGCACCAGCCAAAACTCAAAACAATGCTCTCTTTTTCTTCGATAATAACAATAATTTTTAAAGTTCATTGTTCCTTAATCATAAAAAGAAAATAATCATGATGTTAAAACCTTAAACGTTAATAGGGAAATATAAATCGTTTTTCACCAAAATCTAGTTTTTTTAATGATCTATCGAAAGGTAAAGAAAATTGGAATAATTCTAGTGAGGAGCTGCTGCCACTCAAAGCGATGTTTCACCGATTGACATTTTCATTATACAAAAATGTCACAATTTCTATAATTTTTTTAACCGTTTTACTTTAATAAAAGGCTGAAATCAGCCACTTTTGGTGTCAATAAACAAACGCAACTGGCTTTAATCTTGATATAATTCTAATATATACGTGTTAATAGACTGGAAACAAGAAGATATGAGTTTTTATGAGTTATAATTTTCACAGCCAGAGTTTTTGTGTTGTAATGAGTTGATAAAAATATTACTAAAAAGCTAGTAATACTTTTTCAACTTTTGGAAAATTTAGAATGCGCTTTTTACAAGTTAGCTAAAAGGATAAATAGAATTAATAATTGAAACTTTGGTCGATGTGTGGTTTATCTCATGAAATATTGAAATGGAAGAATTTCTTTTGTTTTTTCAAAAGTAAATATTCATTGATTTTATGATGAAGATAATAATCGTTATGGTTTGATATGTTAACTAAAATGTACTAACTAAAATGTACTTGAAAAAAAGCTTATTAAATTAATTCCACTATCCAAAGATTCATATGGACTTCAGAAGATTTACATACAGCATCAAAACCGGTATCACATTCGACCTCTTAAAATTGGTTGTTATCAATGAATTTGGTATTCGTTATTTTGACAATCATTTGAACAAGCATGGTATCTGAGAAGAGTTAACATTTCATGTACTTTTTCGTTGTGTTTCTGAAAGAGTTGCCCGAGCTTCTCATCATTTATAATGGATGGTTGAGATTTTCCTTACGTAAATTGGAAAATTAAAGAATTGCTTGTCGTTGAATTGATATGCAGAATTTTCCCAGGACTGGGGAGTATCATCATGTTTATGCCTAAACAAGTGCCTAACTGTAAGGCGTACTAAAACTAATAACGTACTCATGAGTCTCACTACTGGGTCAAAATATAAAATGCATTCAAAGGAAACTTTTCACATAGTAAGAAGCTAGTGCCATAAGTAAGATTTCCCAAGTGAGAAATATGTATGTACCTACATAAGTCCCCACATGGATGGAAGTAAATTTTGCTTTGCAGTTTGTATAAAAATAACTGAAGCCAGTATCGCTACCGCGCCAACTTTCAAAAGTCAGAAATATTCTTCAAGGTGATTAGAAACACTTGTTGACAAATTTAATGTTTAATTGGAATTTATTTACAAAAATTACAACCCCATATTTCCGTCGATAAAATTAACTAAAACAAAGTTTATCGGGCTAAAAAATGTTAATCTTCGTTTCAAATACCTTATACTTTTCCACACAAAAAAAAAATCATTTTTACTGGCTTCAGATAAAATAATAGGTAGGTATCCGAAATTTTGAAGAAATTACCGCTGAATACAAAAAGTTTTTATATGCATTTGTTCATTTCAAAAAATTTAAGGAACACGAATATTTACTAATAAATTGAGTCTGAATTTACTGAAAATGCATTTTAAGCACAAATGTTGACAAATTCGGAACAATCACAAAAACAAAACAATTCAAACAACAACAATGGGATGATTGTATCAATTTTCAACAAACGGAAAAAATGTATACAATTTTCTATCCGAAAAAGTTTAGCACAGACAAAGATGTTACGTGTTGATTCTTAGACGTGATGAAGCGTATACTATTATTTAGATGCCTTACAGTTTTGTATAGGATCAAATTTTGTCATTAATTTAAAAAAACTGATTTCTAATTGACGATCTTATATGAAGAGTTGAATAAAAAAAAATAATAAATGTATGGGATCTCTAAATACGGGGATGCGTACTCACCTGGTGCCGTCGAACTCCCTTCTCGCCAAGTAAAGTGCCTCCCTCCTCCTTCATATCAAAACTTCTAGAGAGTTTAGTTGCCAACTCCTATATAGTTTATTGGTTTGCAATTACGAGTACGAGTAACATGGTTTAATGGGTTGATTGTTTGTTTTGGTTGGTTTAGATTGAAATTTGTTGATTGAAATATGAAGAAAATTCAATTCAAAAATCAAAATCGAAAAATCCAAACGAAAATCAAAATCAAAAACAATGTTTATTAAAACGAAATTGCTTTTGCATTATTATTTGCAAATTTTTGTTTTTTTTTTCTTATATAAAACCGCAATATTAAAGTGATTAAATTTTTTTTAGTTTTAATTTTTAAGTTGCCATAAGTATTAATTTTAATTTTATTCATTAAAAGAATTCATATTTTCTAAAAAACTGTGTGTGAGTTCAGTCTAGATTTTTTTATAAACTTAAAAACTGCTTAAGCATCGGAATAAAAAGAAAGCGTGCATTTTTTGTGTTTTTGTTTTCTTTTTACATATATAGCTGAAGGATAGACCATTTATATGCAGGAAGACTTGTTGTGTCTTTTTTTTTTTTAATTATTCGTGTCTCAAAAGAACTTTATATTGATAAGTGATGAAATATTAATGATAAATTAAAAGTTTAAAGGGCTGCAGCTGTGGGGATTTTTTTAAAGAAATGATATTTTATCAAACCTGGGAATTCACGTATTAGTTTTGAATCATAATTTGCACTATGTCATATAAAATTTATTGCTGAGGTAAGTTTTTTTTTTTATTTGAAATTTGGAACAAAATTTCGAAAAAAAATGCAAAAAAAATGGTGTAAGCTATTTCCGTATTGGGGTAAATTGAATAGGGCTAATTTAATAAGGAACGGTTGTTAATGTCTACATATATGTATATACAAATTCAACGGAAACGAAATAGGAGAAAAACGATTCATCAACTGTACCGATCCAAACCGTACTGTGGGTACTTACCCAATGTAGCAAGATTATAATTTATCAGAATCTCTTTAAAAACCGCAGCTACTGCCATTGTTTGATTTTTAATGAAAAATACGATCAATTTTGACGGCGTTTTTGAGCCCAGAGACAAAATAATTCCTGTGGTTGTTTTAAGAAGTGTGTATGGTGTACCTACTTGGAGTACTCAGTACACCTATAGAACAAAATAAAAAACAGATTTATTCATAGAAGAATGATAAAATCGTGCATTCTTTTATTGAAAACCTTTAATATAAAATCGTGAATTAATTTCGGAGCCAAGCGATAAAATATTCTAGTGTTTGATGCTTCAGAAACGGGTACTGATTGGATAGAGTACACTAAACAATACTATTCTCAAATCAATAATACCGATTTCACGGACTTCAACTTCACTCTTAGTTGTCTTTCATATTAAATATGAAATATTATGACGTAAATATTCAAATATTTAAAGCCGTTTTAAATCAATCTTAAAATTGAAATCAACTTGGTCATGATTTTCAATTTTTTACAATTTTAAACTATTTTATTTTCCATGTAAATACCAAATTTTTGCATATTTCAAATCGTATTGCAATTTAACATACATCAGAATCTATGTAAATATTATTGATATTCCCAGATATGAAGTAAATATACATTTATAATTGTTTTTATGTGTTAAAAAAAAATAAAGCTGCTATTGACGATTATTTACACTCATAGAGAGAAGTAGACGTGTGTCTTAAAAATATACCAAGCAACTTTAGTTGTTGTGAGCTCATGTGACAGATATGTATTAAGTTGAAAAGATGAAAAAAAAGTTTAATTTATATACTTACGTAAAATTTTAAAGTTTTTATTTTTAATAATTACAAGTAATATCTGATAGAGTGTTGTTCAAGAAAGGAATTAAAAAAAAAGAATATAACTAATAAAGGTTATAAGGCATATTTATTCGTCTTTACAACCAATTTTATTATTATTATTTTTTTATGGGAAATTGCATTCAAAACATTAAATATAATCCTTATATTTGTTGAATATTATGATAAGTTTTTGTTATTGTTTGTGTTTTGCGAGATGAATGAAAGAGAGAGAGAAACTAACAAAAGAACCTATGAACATTTTACATAATTTATTCTAAAAAAAATTAAAAAGTATTTTTTTCCAATTATTCTCGAAACAAAAAAAAAATCAGTAAACAACCGAATTGATTATTTAATTTTTGTTTTTGTTTGTTTTTATATTGAAAAAAAAAATCATGTTTTAACTACTACTCTAAGGTGCAATATGTGGATTGTGGGTCTACGAAAGTTTTTTCTGTTAAGAGTTTATAAGAGTGGGTGACTCATGCGTACAGTGCAATTATATTTTTTTAAGCTTAAAATTCAATTAATAGTAATGTCAACAACTTTAATATATCAAAACTCATTTCTCATTGTTCTATGCATTGCTAATAAAACAATTTGCAAAATAAGCATTATAATTACAAAACAAAATTAAACTATGTAAGTAATATTCTAATAAAAAATTTCTACTCACACAAATCAGGCCAAATTGAATTTTATTAATTTTTTTTATAACTTAACAAAAAAAAATTAAATTATAATAACTCATTGATCTATTTTAATAGCAATGCTTTTTGGCAAACGATTTCATTTTCCACAACAAGTTATCATGAATCAAAAAAACAGTCTTCTTTAAGTTGGATGGCTTCTTAAAATATTATTTAAAAAAAAGTAACAAAATACAATTGCACTTACAAGAGGCCGTCCCCAATACCACGACTTGACACGTTGCGTTAAACCACCCAAATGCGAACGAAGTCCGTCTAAGTAGCCACCCTGTAATACAAAAATTAACAAAGAAAGAAAGAAACGAAAAGAACACAAACCAAACAAAAGTAATTTTCGAGATATTATTTCATCAAAATGAAAACTTTTCTACGTATGTTGTTACAGTATTTTTTTTTACAATTTAACAATAAATCTATAAACATGTTTTTTTTTATATTTATTTCTAAATTACTACTTTTTCATTCTACAATAACTTCAACACTAAGCCCTACTATATTTTTGTTGTGCATAATGTTTTGTATTTTCCTAAATTTTAAAACATAAAGTACTGCGCCTATAGTGGCATCTAAATATTAATCTTTTGAATATGAATATGCTTCAATATATATATTTTCTACAGACAACTGCAAATTATTAAGTGATTTGATGTCGAATGTATTAATGCAAGATCGCTTTTTAGTGTTTTTATGTATTTTGTTTAAATCCTGCGTTGTTTTGTGTGTTGGGGTGTATTGTATTATCAATTATTTTATTAGTAATATTGGTCTTATCCTTCCCTAAGCTATTTTAGATGCTTTTTAGTTATTAACAAAAACAAAGCCCTTAAACTTTTGTTTTTTTTTCTTTATGCAAATTGAATTTTTAACTGATTTTTAAAATGGATTTTATTTAGTTTTCATTGAAGTCTTACCTGTTCCTTTAATTAAAATTTGATAATTGAATGCATGAAATTATTTTAAATAGAAAAATCTAATAAAATATGATCCTTAGATTTAAATGATACAAATAATTACATTATATATACAAAATTTATATTATAAGCAAACAACCTAAACCAAAGAAGTGTACATAAAGGACCCCGGATTTGTAGCAGAGAAAAAGTTTCAGTTAGATATGATGAATGTTTAAAACAATGAAGAGTTAACTTTACTTAAACATAACAGACACAAAATTCGAGTTAGGTCGCCAAAAATTGTGATCAACAACATAATAAAATGTCATCAAATCTAACTGAAACCACTTATGTATTCCCTACTACATGCCCAGGGTCCTTTTGTTTTCCTTGAATTTAATTTTAACGAAAATAAAATAAAACATGACATTACGATGATAGAGAAAGCGAAAAAAGTGGGTTTCGCAATTCTGTCTGTCAGTATGTCAGTCTGTCAGTCTGTCAGTCTGTCAGTCTGTCAGTCTGTCAGTCTGTCAGTCTGTCAGTCTGTCAGTCTGTCAGTCTGTCAGTCTGTCAGTCTGTCAGTCTGTCAGTCTGTCAGTCTGTCAGTCTGTCAGTCTGTCAGTCTGTCAGTCTGTCAGTCTGTCAGTCTGTCAGTCTGTCAGTCTGTCAGTCTGTCAGTCTGTCAGTCTGTCAGTCTGTCAGTCTGTCAGTCTGTCAGTCTGTCAGTCTGTCAGTCTGTCAGTCTGTCAGTCTGTCAGTCTGTCAGTCTGTCAGTCTGTCAGTCTGTCAGTCTGTCAGTCTGTCAGTCTGTCAGTCTGTCAGTCTGTCAGTCTGTCAGTCTGTCAGTCTGTCAGTCTGTCAGTCTGTCAGTCTGTCAGTCTGTCAGTCTGTCAGTCTGTCAGTCTGTCAGTCTGTCAGTCTGTCAGTCTGTCAGTCTGTCAGTCTGTCAGTCTGTCAGTCTGTCAGTCTGTCAGTCTGTCAGTCTGTCAGTCTGTCAGTCTGTCAGTCTGTCAGTCTGTCAGTCTGTCAGTCTGTCAGTCTGTCAGTCTGTCAGTCTGTCAGTCTGTCAGTCTGTCAGTCTGTCAGTCTGTCAGTCTGTCAGTCTGTCAGTCTGTCAGTCTGTCAGTCTGTCAGTCTGTCAGTCTGTCAGTCTGTCAGTCTGTCAGTCTGTCAGTCTGTCAGTCTGTCAGTCTGTCAGTCTGTCAGTCTGTCAGTCTGTCAGTCTGTCAGTCTGTCAGTCTGTCAGTCTGTCAGTCTGTCAGTCTGTCAGTCTGTCAGTCTGTCAGTCTGTCAGTCTGTCAGTCTGTCAGTCTGTCAGTCTGTCAGTCTGTCAGTCTGTCAGTCTGTCAGTCTGTCAGTCTGTCAGTCTGTCAGTCTGTCAGTCTGTCAGTCTGTCAGTCTGTCAGTCTGTCAGTCTGTCAGTCTGTCAGTCTGTCAGTCTGTCAGTCTGTCAGTCTGTCAGTCTGTCAGTCTGTCAGTCTGTCAGTCTGTCAGTCTGTCAGTCTGTCAGTCTGTCAGTCTGTCAGTCTGTCAGTCTGTCAGTCTGTCAGTCTGTCAGTCTGTCAGTCTGTCAGTCTGTCAGTCTGTCAGTCTGTCAGTCTGTCAGTCTGTCAGTCTGTCAGTCTGTCAGTCTGTCAGTCTGTCAGTCTGTCAGTCTGTCAGTCTGTCATGTCTTTATATTTTTGTACATACAATATTAATTTTTTTTGAAACGGCTCTAACGATCTTCAAATTTTTTTTCTAAAAATTAATCTTTTTTAACAAAATCAAATGGCATACTTAGTTTTGAGATCAAAATAATTTAAGAAGTTGTTGTTTAGTCTGTCATGTCTTTATATTTTTGTACATACAATATTAATTTTTTTTGAAACGGCTCTAACGATCTTCAAATTTTTTTTCTAAAAATTAATCTTTTTTAACAAAATCAAATGGCATACTTAGTTTTGAGATCAAAATAATTTAAGAAGTTGTTTAAGTCATTTATAGAAATAAATTTTATGTTTATTTTTTAATTTCTTATAAAATTAAAAATTTTATATATGAAGCTTTAGCATCCACAACAACTTTGACCCTAAGAGCAAGTACGTGCGACCCAGTCGTGCATTTTATTTATCTCTTGAATTAGTAATAAATTTAATGTAAAAAAAAATTATATATGAAGCTTTAGCATCCACAACAACTTTGACGCTTAGAGCAAGTACGTGCGACCCAGTCGTGCATTTTATTTATCTCTTGAATGCAACACAACACAGTCGTAAAATAAACAAAACTGATAATGAAAAAAAATAAAATGCACGACTGGATCGCACGAACTTGCTCATGTAGTGCAAAGCTATTTTATGAATTAACTTAGCTTGAAAATTTTAGCTTTTGGTGATCTGATGTGTGCAGGTATTGAGATATATGCACAAATAAGCAAAAATAAATATTTTTTTAAAACGGGAAAAGTTTTTGGATTTGTTTTTTTTCAAAAATAATTTTTTTTCCATATTGGGTCAATGATTTGTGTTTTTTCAAAATTTTATTTTTAGATGTTGATAAATATCTTCAAAATGGCATACCAAATTTTTTTTTAAATCGTTTGAAAATTTTTTAATAAAAAAATATTAAAAAAAAAAACACTCGATAGATTTTTTGGAAAAAAATTCTAAAAATTGATCGTTGTTGAAGAAATTATATCAAAAAGTTTAATCAAAATCGTTAGAGCCGTTTTCGAAAAAACTCGAATAACTCAAAAATGTTGTATGGGAGGTACTCGTTCTAGATGAGATATTCAAAAACAAAAAAAAAAAATTTCGAAATGACGTAAAAATCATCTGTACCAAGTTTGAAGAAAATTCGTCCCCGCGTTTGGGCAGTGGAGAAGTGTACAGATGGACGCACAGACGTGCAGACGCACAGACGCACAGACGGCATGACGAAAACCACTTTTTCGGACTTCTCCATCATCGTAATGTTGGTTTTCAATTTTTTTTTTTGACACGAAACCAATACTTTCCCTATAGAGCAAGTAAAAATTAATAAACTGATCTGACTTCACAGCTAATTTTAGCATTAATGTTAATGTTATTGTTATTATCATATGTCTGTAAAATTATAAAGGGTTTTCCAATAAGGATTTGACAACTTTTTTTTTTTGTGTTCTCTTCAACAAATCGATTGTAAGGTTTACTGTGTGGCTTGTGGAACCATCCTGTTGAAACGATATGTCGTCCAAGTCCATATCTTACAATTCGGGCCAAAAATAGTCTGAGCGATACCCAATTCTTGAGAACACCGTGGAATTGACTGAATGGATTTTCTTTAAATTTGGTACAGATGATTTTAACGTAATTTCAAAAGTTATCTTGTCTAGAACTAGTACCTCCCATATAACGGTTTTGAGTTATTGGGTTTTCTCCAAAACGGCTCTAACGATTTTGTTAAAAAATTGTTTATTTATTTTTATAAACTAAGAGACCTTAACGTCTATAGTAGGTAACTTTAACCCAAAGAGGAAGTACGTGCGATCCAGTCGTGCATTTTATTTATTTTAAATAGTAAAAATAACAAATAAATGTTAATCAAATGTTTATTATTTTTTAAAAGAAAAAAATAACACAACAAAATAAATGTTAATCAAAGGAGAACCTCCATTGAGAATGTCAAAGGAGAATGTCCATAATATGTATTTCGAAAGCGGGTTAATTGTAGGTACCAAATATGAAATTAGTTTCTTTAATAACACCTTTCAAAAGAAAAACAACTGACTTCAACCGACTTCGAATTGATAACCTCTTCCTTTTTTGAAGTCGGTTAAAAATCATCACCGAAGCAAAGTGTTTCTTCGTATAAAAAAACGAAAACAACTTTTTTTTTAAATGGTCCGATGTTCTTGATTTTAGTTTCATTAAGAAATATCCTTAAATCATCGTCATAAACACCTATCCATATTTAAGGATATTTTTAAATTCTCAATCCAATGAAACTATAAAATCAAGAAAATCGGACCATCCTGCAAAAAGTTTTATTCGTTTGTTTACACGAAGAAGCATTTTGCTATTAATAATAAATATGATCATAGCCACTCCTGTACGGTTAAAATTTTTGGGGTACTTTTTAATATTTTTCGGGTGCATATAGGTCCACATCAGAAATCAATTAAAATTTAATAAACGACAAAAATATTAAAATTTTTCAGATAATACAAAATATATTAAAAATTAATATATGAAAGAATATTTTATAATTCATTTGTACATATTACTTTTCAATACAAGTTTTATCAAAAGATTTTTATAATACTATTCTTTACTATTTCCTCGATAAATTCTTTAAAATGAAGCACAACGTGCATTATTTTGTAATAATAAAATAGTGATTTATTATCTTTATTATTTTTTCGCAAATTATGTGAAGTCAAATTTTATGGCAATTCAAATATAATCAATAATTCATGCATTGTACATCGAAAAAACCCAAAGCGCCTTCAAAATAGTGCAAACTTAGATCATTTGGTCTTAAAATTTTAAAGGGTTACCACAACCCTGAAACCATACATGAGACATTCTATTCATATTTAAAAATAGCTTCTGTTTTCGTCTACGTATGGCTTACTCTTTTAATGCAGTTTGATTAAAATTTAATTTCCTTGCATTAAAATGTAGTATTAAAGTATTAAATTTTAATTCTTTGGATTACATTTTAATCCTTTTATTACATTCTGTTTTTTTTTTCGTAATGAAAATATCAATTTTATTACAAAACTATAAGAATATAATGCAAAATAGTTTAAGAAAAAATCTAATATTTACAGAATTTTAAAAGTAATATTCCCTGTATTGCATAGGACTGTAATACAAAGGCTATATTAAAAAGTAAGCCAAAATTTAACCGTTTGGTGATCAAGAAACTAATGCAAAGATATTAATTTCCCAAACAAATATAGTACTTTGTTTTGAATGCAAATAGTGAAATAGCTTTTACTTTTTTTTATTTTTCATTCTTTAACTCTGGCAACTCTAGTTAATGCAAGTTTTAGTCAATTATGTACATTTTAAAGATAAAATAGTGCAGCTTTTTTTTTAATGTGGTAATCATAACACTTTAAATGAGAATTGTAAGACTTTAAAAAAAGCTCTCAAACAAGCCCGATCTTCTAGGTAATTAATAGTAATAATTTTTCAAACCGCCAATCTATCAAACCATATCGAGTGAGTCAAAATAAACAAAAGACATAAGAAAAAAACTATCACATGAAATTAAACCCTATAAAGACCCTCTGGGCGGATAAATAAAACGCAATCACTGCAAACGGATTACAAACAGCTGGAAGTCTTTTCTCAGTTGAAGTTATTATAGTTTTTTTTCTTTAATTTTTTTTTTGTTGTTGTTTTTGTTTATGTATCTATGTATCCCATCTCTTGACGGGGGCTCTTACTTTAAGTAAAGATTGCTAGTGACTGCACACCTTCTTTTAGTTTGGTTTCGGCAGTTTGAAGCGTTTGTGGTTCGTTTTATATCTTGTTGTTGAATTGAAGTTGAGATCGTGCGGGAAAGTTTTTGTTTACCTCCTGTTTTTTTCTTATTGTTTTTTTATATTCTTCAATACCTTACAAAAAATATACATTTAGAGAAAAAAGTAAGAAAATCAAAATGATTGCATTCATATATTCTAATATCAATTAAAATTGAGATGACCCTATTTATATTTAAATGTAAATCAGTTTGATATTTCATTTCATAAAAAAGCGGCAGTTGGTTGAGTCTTAAGTGCGGCCTGTGCGAATTGTGAATATAGAAATACTAGTTTGTTCAATTAACAAATCATTTTGCTTGCTAACCGGTTTTAGTTCAGTAACATTGGTAAATAATCAGTATAGTTTTTTAAGTGCTTCCCGGTTGTTGCAATACAAACTACGAAATATTATGAAAAAAAAAAACATAATCCTTGGACAACGCACAGTTTACAAACGAGTATATTTCCAAACTTATAGCTTTCAGCTTCCAATGTTATATGATATGAAATGATTTTTTCATAAACTAAAAATTTGCATTGTGCAATGGAGTTGCTTTTATTTTTTAATACCAGTAATAGGTTCCTAGTGCAATATATGTGTCAATAAAGTAGATTTAGTATGCCTTTTATGTTATTATATTATGTGTTAAAAGCCACTAGGGGTTATAGCGAATATTAAATTCGTTGAAAATGATTCCTAACTTCGACAATTGGGAACGTAAATAATGCTCTAAGATTGCTTAAGGAATTATAATGGCAACGGTTAGAAAATTTTGGAAAAAAACATTTTTATTATAAAATCAGAACAAATAATATCGGGGGAACACAATATTTTGAGATTTTCGATAGGGCTATATTTTGTATAACAAACTCTCATTTAATATTAGATTTATTTAAAACCACCTATTATTTTGTCCTTTGTAGATGTCACTCAGATTCCGCTTTGAAGATCAAAAATTTCAATCAAAAATGAGCGATGGGCTTTTTCTTTCATTTTTATTCTATGATAAATTACACTCCATGCCTTAAAACATTATTACGTGAGAAATTTATTCAAAATCGTAAGAACCGTTTTGAGTAAATTTAATAAAATCAAAGTGTTACATGGGAGTTGTCCGTTAACTAGATATTCAAACATAAAACATTTTTTTAAATTTCGTTAGAATCATCATGTACCAAATTTCAATGTAAGTAATTCCCCAAGTAACATTCAAGCTAAATTCACTCTATAAACGCTACTAGAGCTAAATAAGAACTAGAATTGTTACTTGGGCCTTCTTCAATTTTTGGCTCCTCCAGCATCGAAAATTTGGCTTTGATTAAAACCATGAAATAAAGCCCTTAAGAAACCAAACAAAATAAAAACATTTCCGAAATATTTATAAAACGTTTTTATTTTTTATTTGGGCAATTACCAAGCATTTCTGAAGAGTCTGATTTGGGAACCAAGAAGTATGTATATATCAAAAGGTCTATACCAAACAAAACTTTCTTATTACATGTTATTGAAAGGGATTACGGACACATAAAAAACAAAAAAAAACTAGATTAATTTATTTCAAATATTTAATTCAAAACTCTGAAGTAAGTTTGTCAAACTATGCGGCTGTAAATCTTCTTTGGTTTGGTTTTGGCTAGAAATATTTTATAGAACCACGCCCAAAAAAGGAAATTATGAAAAATAACGCTAACCCTAGCTACATATATTTCACACATCAAAAAATAAAAATAATCATAGTTTTAAATTAAACAAAATATTCAATAGCAAGAGATATCAATGGCGAAAATGAATTAGTTTGTGGTAGAACTTGTCAAATGACCTTTTAATTGGCCTCTAAGTAAATTTAACCTTCTAAAGAAGCAAATACAATACCACAATGTAAATTTTTATGTCATCACTGCAAAGTATCATTTTACATTAAAGTCACGTCCAAAACAAACAATCAGAATAAACAACTGATTTTTTTTTCTTTTTCAATAAAAAAATATTTATCACTAAATTGAAAATGAAAACAAAAAGAAACAGAAATTTAAAAATTGCAACTACATACAAAAATCTTAGTAAATAATTTATTTTACAAACACAAAATTAAAAAACGAAAAATCAAAATTTCTTATCAGGCCATAAAATTTAAAAAAAAAATGAAAGTTTGAAAAGTTTGATTTTTAATACTTGAAGGCCACTTCCACACTAGGCAGATTTGTTTTTATTTAAGTTCGTTTAACTTTATGTGAGTTCACCCGCAAGGCCAGTACTATTGCCAAAAAACTTATAACTCGAAAGGAAGCAATAAACCGCTAGGCCCAATCTAATACCTACTAATCTCTTTGTTGTATTTTCACTAAAAAAATACTATTTTTAAAAGAGACTTCCCGAAAAGTCAACAAAACCCAAATTCGTTCTAAACCATAACGTTCTGCAACAAAATATTATTTTATACTAATAATTGTGTACGAAAAAGCAAAAAATTCTAAAATGATGCTATGGCCACTCTATTTATATCTAAATCATAAATGTAGTACGTAGGTACTTATGCTACTAACTTACACAGTTAGTAAGCTTAGCTGTTACATGAGAAAGTTAAAGTTGAATCAACAAAACCCAGGCCAAGAGAAACGAAGCAGGTGAAAGAGTTTCAACTTTGAATTGTTTGGGTGTATTTTTCTTGTGTTGATACTCTTTCTGAAAATTCTGGTTTTAACAGTATCTAGGTCATAATGAATGTTATTCATCAGAATCTGCCATTATGCTTTCCCTTGAAGAAAGAGATTGATATCTGTCTATCTATCTCGCATGAATTCAAGTTCTTTTCATATAAACAAAGATTTAAGCCTGAATAAGAAATATAAATACAATTTGACATGAAGAAATAACAAGTACAGTGATTTGGACGAGACATTTGAGCTGCTACTGTGCTGTGACACAAGCAAAAACATTTACTCTGGCCTAGTTATTCATTTTTGCAATTCATCACGTGGTTCATTCACAATGTCTATGCGTTGCGTTGTCGTAAAGAACATCATCAAAACTGACTGCGATTCAGTGAAGCAAACAAACGTTATATAACGTTACTTAATCTAATTTTGAATTATTTTTACTTCAGCGCTCCAGCGCGCAACTACCAAAGATACCGATCGCTACTGCTACTCATTTTGGATTGTTAGCAGCGGTAACTTCATAAAATTGCAGTTTGCAGAAACTTGATATATGTAGGTAGGTGGTTATTCGTAGTCTGGAAAATCTTGCAACTTATGTAAACGGGAATAGGAAAAAGCTGGCATGTAAAACAGAATAAACACTTTCACTTTATATTCATGGAACTTTCCATTGTCGTATGGTACGGTCGGCATAGCGCCGCGACGAGTAGCGCGGGCAGGCCAGTACCACAATGAAAACTAACCAACATCAATGTTTTGATTAATTCCGATTCCGATGAGTGTATGAAGTTTGATATTGTAATATGTACTTGTAATCCCACTGCCGCTGTTGCTTCCACAAAATTAGCTGCCTTGGTACACATGGCTTGAGTAATTAAGTTTCCTTGGTAACTCAATCTGGGTTGAATTATTTTTTTTTCTTTATATTTCTTCTATACACTTTTTTCTAACTAAAAGTCGTGATGTATTTTTTTTTTTTTTTTGTTTCGAAGCAGGAAATAACATCTAAGATGGAATCGTGGCTAATTGATGTAAAACAATTGCGGATTCCTCGTCCCAAATTTGGACCAAATGGCAGCCCGCCATCTTCGCGTTATTTAAGAAGACCTTGTGAACCACCTCGCGACTACAATAGTTCGTCGTCAAGTAGTGACGAGACACAAAGCCGAAGCATGAAATATCAATCTGGTACACGAGATGCAAGGCAGTCTATGATGCATGACAAATATTAAGGCCACCCAGCATTGTGAAGATATAAAGTTATAGATTTAGTTAAGTTGATATAAGAAAAGTTTGTGTATGTGTATAATGTAGCAATGTATATTTAGAGTAAGTTTGGGATTAAAAAAAATAAACTAATTAAAAAGCCTTGATAAAAGATCCACATTGGATATGTTTCTATTTGTTTTGTGTAAAACTATTTCAGGCTTGCCCACTCTGCGGACAAAGTGGACAAAGTTAGTAGAACACAGACAAATGAACATTTTCAGTGTTCCTTCCAATTTAACTGACATTTTTGGATGAGGATTTATATTTTGTTTGATTCCTCATTATTTCAGGAAAGTGCTTTTAAATAAAAAAAAAATAAAACAATTTTTTTCCCAATCGAAGGCGAAAATTTCCAGAATTATTTTTTTGAAAGATTTAAGTAGAAAATAAAAAGTTTTTTTTACCAAACGAAATCGAGGAAATAAAACTAAAAATAATACAAACAGTATAAAGGTTCCAGGAAAAATCATTAATTAAATTTTGATAAAAATTGGCTTCAGCCGTTTTTCCCCTGGACCTATGATTTAAAATATTTAAAGACCCCTACACACGGCTTTAAAATATAAAATTTAAAATATTAATTTGTGGTTCTTAGGCTGAACTGCGGCATTATACAGCTTTAACTTCTAAGCGACTTGCGTGCCCATTACGAAACTTGACAAGGATTGCTTTTACAATATAAGCTATTTCTAAGTTTCACGTGGAATGCGGCTTTTGAGTTAAGGATAAACTTTAACTTAGTGTTCAAAAATAGAAGATATACGGTCTTTATAGATTAGACTGGCTCTTAACTTTTACTTTTTTAATTTTAATGGTTTCCAACCCCAAATCGTCTCTAAATGGCCTAATCAAAATTAAACTATTTTTTTGATATACGATTAGATTTAGCCTTGCCAGTCGATAGCTGAAGTTCTGGGAGGAAAAACGTTAATTTTAGAACTCTATAGTTGAAATCTCGACTACTCCTACAATTATTATTAACCGATTGACTTGATTTTGGTGTTATTTTGTTGGTAGTAATATATTTACTACTTCGGCAATTATTAACCGATTGACTTGATTTTAGTGTCATTTATCCTACCAAGGAAATGAAAATTATGTTACGTTGGTACAAAAAGTAAACAAATTTTAAAATAATAAATTATTTTGTGACTTGTTGATTTGTATGTATTTTTCTCTTGTTTTCGAATTTGTATGTTCATGGGGTTATAAAAACGGTTTATTTTGAATTTAGGTTTAATATTAACATACAAAAATTGATATGACATATATTTTGAAATTCTTATAACTATAACCTCTATATCTATATATTTAAGATATTTTATTTATAACCCATCTTAGAATAAAAGATCTGTGGACCTTTTTTGTCGTGTTTTATGTGGATTTTGATATCGTGTACCACTTTAAGGATTATATTAAATATTTAATATTAAAGTTATTATGTTAACTAGTTTGAAACTTTCAAAATAATGTGTTTGAGTTCCATATCTGATGTCATTTAATTTACTTATCACTAAATTATAAGTATTAAGAATGATCGAAATTGAAATAAATAAATAAAAAAATAAATAATAAAAAAACGGTACATTAATAAAATTTGGTTAGAAGCTTTCAATTGTCATGAGAATCCAGAAGAAACCATTGAAATATTTTGACTGAAGGGGTATTTCTTTGTTTGTGTTAAAAAACTTTGTGCCGCAAGTGCCAAAACACCCTGTTAAAATAATGTAGGTTTGATAAAAAATGATATCAAACGAGGACGAGGAGTTTTTTGGGATGCATGTAATTTTTTAAAATATATCATTTTCATTTAAACCTAAGAAGTTTATAAGATTTGGGCTTATGCAGACATAAAGTATATTAAAAGTCTGCATAAGAAATGTTTGCACTATGCCGTATACGTACTTTTTATTTTTTTGTTACTTAACAAATCTTTCTCTATGACAGTTTCCCAGCCATTCACAAGAGTCCTAGAAATGTCTTATTATATGATCATGCAAGATAAACCTGAAAAAGTTATAGCCAAATTACGAAAATATGAAATAATACTTCTCCTTTTCCATGGATTTATCTCTCCACACGTCCATAACATGTCTATACATTTGTGTGTCCATAGACCAATGCATCCACGCATCCCTTAACCTAGGAATTGATGCTGTCATGCATCCTTTTTTTTTTGGCTCTTACTTTTGAACCCCATTGTTTTTTCCTTGTCGCCATATACAAAATTACCCCTGGTGTAAAGACCTATTCAGTGACATAAGCGATATAGCTATGTTTGTGTCCTCAGAACAGAATGCATCGCTTGTCGCTGAGTGACGTCGATGACAGATAAAATTTTAAAATTTGTCGTTAATCGAGTGACGTCGCTCATCACTCAACGATTCACCAACGAGTTCAAATGTTTTCAACTTCATCGTGTGAATTTTTTGACATTATGTATGTTGTCAGCGACGAGAAATGCATTCTGTTCAGCTCTTTATACGTTTTAGTTTGTAAATTCGAGACGTAACCGTAGTACCTAATTTATGTTATAGATGAATAAATTTGTGCGTTCGCTTGTAGGAGATCACAGCTTTAAATAATGTATCTGTAACTGTATGATCTGATTCAAATAAAACTTAGTAGAGAAATAAAATTTGTCGCTCCAGAAATAAATATAAGCCATTTTTTATGTTTAACATTTTGAAATTCAGCTGATATTTAAAAAAAATCGGTGTATGTATATCATTCATTTCCATTAAAAGAAACCCCATAGAGCCTACCATAAAGGTTGTTTGCAACCAAATTTTGCTGATATTGTAACTTTTTGTATAAAAAAAAAAATAAAAACTACTTCTCTACTCACCGCATCTTGCTCATATTCCGAGCGTGGTAGTTGGGTTTCGCTGCCTCTCCTCGACCGGGCTTCATCACAGTTGTATTCCTGTCAAATTTTGAAGATACGATTCGAATTATAAAGACCTTCTAACGTATTAGCAGTGAGATTTTTACAACAGGAATTTTCTTTTCACGAAACCGAAACAAAGAAACAACTGGGTCATAATAAAGACAACAAACAAAAAAAAAACAAAACAAGGAACAAAATAATTATTCCAGATGGAATTACAGAAACCAAAAAAACACTGAAATTTTATTTTTTCATCAATCAATGCTCTATAAAAACTGGCCGAATAAAACGAGAAGAAAATAACAACTAATACTGATAGGAAAGAATAAAAGAGATAGATAGAGAGATAGAGAATTGAATTGTATGTTATAGCCGATTTAAGGATTCATAAGGGCGGTGCCAAGATATGTCTTTAATTTTTTTTTTTTCAATGTTAATTTATTCCAGAAGTGTGTGATCGTCGAATGTCAATTTTTTTGTTTTAATTTCTTTTTTTCCAAAATGTAAGCAAACCTGATACTAAAGATTTGTTATAGTTAAAAGGTGATAAGTAGATGTGTAAGTATATAAATAGAGGCAATTTGTTAGGGGGATTTGCTAATTATGTACAGATTTCAAAATATTGCATTCACCTTATCATTGTTCTGGTCGTAACTATTTTTAACCTGTCCTCGATCGTTCTTTGTCGGCGTGTTTGTCCCGATTGATTTAGTGGGTGTCAGTCGTAACTGTGATCCTCCCAAATGGCGCAGTGATGAATGATGGTGATAATGTGAACGGTGTAGAATGGGTCCTGCTGATAACGGTCGGTATGGCAGTGGATATGCGGGGCTAATGATTTTTTATATAAATTACGTGTATTTTGTTCACATTGGATTTTGTGATTTGTTTTAAAAAAAATGAAAATTTTGAGTTTGTAAATTATAAAAATCTTGGATTAAAATCAAAGATTCAAAAAGGAGGTACCGATGCTTAATGTCCGAAACCGTCATTCCGAGACCCGAGTCCGATGATGGACTTCTACCGGTTGCTGCTATAATTTCCAAATCCACGTCAGTTACCTGAAGATGATATTACAATGCGACAAGCACGAAGTGTTTAACATTAGGGTGGTTTTACTTTTCTTTTTTTTTTATAAAAAAAAAACTATTATTGTCGGTTATCCTGTGTTTTTTTCTTTTGCTTAAATTGTGAGAGAAGGTTTTGCGTGTTAGGTACTATAAAACGATATATTTTGTGGACTATGGTGCAAAACTATAAGAAAATGAGTAAAATGTGTATTTTTGTGTTTTTTGTTTGTTCTTTTAATTGCATAAAATGGACTTTTTGTGTGTACATATTACTGTCCTTTGACAAAGTGCAAATTTGTAAAAATATGTTTCCTTAATTTCGAATATGTGCAATAAATTAAGAAGCTTCATATAGAATAGAGATATTGAGTCTAAACTTTAAGTAAGTAAAGAGAATTAGAAAATACTTGATTTTTTTTTGCTTAAGCCCAGATAAGAGTTGGTAAGAGTTTTGTCAGAGAACTTCTAATATTTGTATAAGAAAACATTAACCCAATGAGAATTATTATCGCAAGTTGGCCCTTCGTTTTGTACACAAACCACAACCATATACTAACTGAATGAAAATAAACAACGATTTCGGCTTACAGGAGATGTATGCAATTGAAGTTATAAGCTGTGCAAAATTCTATTAAAATATATAAACTAACGACGTATGAATACAAATTTGCAACTAAATACTCAGCTTATAAATTATTCAAGGAAGTTGCCTTTAACTGAACAGAACAGCGTAAAGATTGTCTTTGACAAAACGATGAAATAGATCAAAAAAATAAAATTGAGTCTATAGCTTAGTTTATGGTTCAGAGCGCAAAACAAAAAACATATTCAAACCAATTCTTAAAATCTGTATGCAATGAAATATGTATTCAAACGATTTAGGGGTTATATTGAGCTCGCACAACATTTTTAATGACCATCTTTATAAAGTCAAAGATCAGTGTATGATCAACAAAGATTATGTGGTTTCAAGAAAGACATTTGCATATGAAACGTAAAACATATTTTTAATAGCTGAAAATGCTGGGCATAAGTGATCTTTAGGTTTTTAACTTAAAATATTGATAGCAAATGTGCTACTCGTCCCGTTTTCGCGTGAACTACGTATCTACAAAGCAAATTTTGTTTAGTTTTTTTAAGAAATTTTAGTTTCTGAATAAAAAGAAATCGAATTAACTGTAAAACATATTAATTGAGGTTATTTCACCATTTATACCATTTCATTCTCCTTACTTATAGTTTTCCAGGGATGTCTAATGTTAAGCAATATCTTTTAAAAAAAATGTAGTTACGAGGTTCACGGAGAAACGGGACGTATTGCTGCCAGAATAAAATAACCATTTGACTTTTAAAATCATATAACTAGTTATGAGAAATTTCATACACTGGGTGCAATTATAGCAAACGTAACAATAAAAGTAACTTTGTTTGTTGGGATTTACATTTATCGATTTATCGTGTGAGTTCTGGAGGTACAACCCAAAAATGTCTGCCAATTTCACATTATTTTTCCCTTCACTGGGAAAATTAGTGAATATACATAAATCCAGATTTTTTAAATTAAATAAGTATAAAAATCCAAAAACAAAATAAAACTTTTTTTTTTCCTGTTTTAAGATACTTTATACGTGCAATGATTTTACTGTATGAATTGTTTATAAATCCGCAGATTCTGTGTTAAAATAAATGCGGTGGCTTGATAGAAAGAAAATATTTCGTCTTGCATTTCAAAATAAATAGGCGCGAAAATACATCATATACAATGTATGTTGATTAGGTGGTGCATAAATCTATTCTTAAGAAACCTTGATTTGTTCAATAAATTCATTTATCCCTACTAATGTTATTTCAATGAAATTTGATAATCTTCTTGGATTGAACTGATTTTGATTTAATATTGGAAATTGGTTCTAATAATGATCACAAGCAGTATTGTTTTTTTTAAATTATTACAAAAGTGATTTTCCTTATAGTATTAGTAATAAAACAGCTGGATATGTATGTCTATCCTTTGTCCAAAACAATATCTTCATATTCATTCGTGAAGCAAATCTTTTTGGGCCCAATTTATTTATACAATTTGTTATGTATGAATATTATGTACCATACCTATCACTTTTTAAATTCTTCTAAGAAAAAGTGTAAAAGATACTTTTAATGTATTATAAAATATATACTATACGTTAAAATCATATTAGTCTCTTAAATTTACGATAACTTATCTCAGTGAAAAAACTTATAAAAAATATCACATGCGGGATCAATAATTATATGTATGTACGTATGTATATACTTTATATATACAATAAATACAAGTGCAATGTGCAAGTATAAACTATATATAGTAAATGGTGATATTTCCTAGTGGAAAATAATTTCAAAGTTTGGCCGCTAATGTTTTTTTTATAAATGTAGACCTTTTGTAATTAATTTTTCTTTTTTTAAGTGGGGTTGTATATTTTACTTCAAAATGAAAAGAAGTATGATTAACAAAAGTTTTTACTTCATAGGCCTAACTTTAAGAATAAATAAATCTCAAATTTTGTATCTTAAAAAAAAAAAATGTGCTAAGTAAGACTACGTGCAGGATGTGAATACTAAGCATTAACCTTAAACTACTTTGAAATAATATTTTCAATATTTATTTTTTTAATAAAAAAGAAAGCTATTAGAAAGCTATTAACAGTAAAATTATCTTTAAAACATTATACTATTTTAGCACATTTATGTATGTATGTGCTCCAGATTTAGTGTATTGTTACCGCATTTTATTTTGAAATTTTTAAATCAAAACGGAAATTTCTATATCTGCAGAAATTATACAATTATTTCCATTTAAGTGTAAAATATAATTTAAAAAAAAACTGTTTTTTTTATTCTTGTCAATTTGTATATGTTTGTTCAAAAGTGTTTATTTTAATGCATTATGTCAAGCAATAATGGATGTTTTTCCGAAAAAAAAACGCTTTCTAATTTTGATTATTTAATTATTAAACTGACGTTAGCCTATTTGACTCTTGGCGAGAACCATATTAAGATGAAGGAATGTATAATTTTTATTTATTTACACGAAGTTGATAAGCTAATTTGTTTATTTATCCTTGTGTACATATACACAAGGATAAATAAACAAATTAGCTTATCAACTTTCAGTCTTAACAACAATTATTTACACTAGACATATCTGTACATAATGTACTCATATGAATTTACCTTAATCATACTATTATTCCGGTATTAAAGATGTTGACAAATGTTGACAAATGGCTCCCATCTAAGGCCTACTTATTTTAGGCAAGGAACCATAAAGAATAAGTGATTATTTTGTTTATTTTTTTTTTGTTCTTGTCTTCCTGTTTGTTTTGATTATTTTGTAAGAAGTTTTCTTACTTAAGGGTACATTCAGAAAAAACGAGTTGATGCGGTATGGAACAATTGCCAGTCGTACCAATGGCAAAAGTAAAATATTAGAAAACTGTAATTTTCACGCAAGTGATCGCTCCATTTTTACAATGATCACGCACTCCACTTCAGAAAATCCTAAGGGATTTTGTCAACTGACAGGATTCAAGAAAATAAGAATTCTGCTTTTTTTTATAAGTATACATGTGCATAAGGAAGTTGCTGTGAGACGTTTTATGGTAATATGACATTTTGTATTATGCACTGAGCAAATATGTTTTATTTCCAAAAATACATATTATGAAAACTGCTGATATTATAGTATTGAACTAAAAATACGCAAGAATATTTATTTATATTTAAATACAATGCTTTTGTTTAAATTTTTTTCCGTATGTTATCACACAAGTGCCTATGTTCATCTTAAATGCTTAATGATACATATTAATAAGTTTCTAAGAGCCTTCAAAGAATATCTAACGGAAAATGGTGTTTTTTGGGAAATAAAAAATGAGAAAGAGAGGCAATCAGGTAACTAAGTAGTAAATGTTATTCTTCTTCTATTGGCCTGACTTTTGTTTTATGGTTTGTGCATTATTGGTGCTTTTTTTCGAGTAAAAATTTGGGCCTCAAAAATGCGTATCGTAATATAAATAATAATATTTTTTTTCAATTCTTCGTTGGTGTATAGCTATTTTTTTCAAATAGTTATTAAATTAAGTTTCTCGAATTAAGTCATTTATGAGGTATTGTAGTGATAAATTAATTAAATTTTTAAAACTTTCAGAATAAACAAAGTATGAAGTAAATTAAAGCGATTCAATGTTATTGATAAAAATTTAAGAAAATTTTATAAAAGTCTATAAGAAAATAAAGCAAGAATGTTTTTATAAAGTTAAAACTCTATAACCGCTTAGAAAACGTCGAAGGCGAGAGGGAAATTCTGAAAAATTGACATTCGATGCTCTTATCCGGATCTAGTAAATAAATTTAAGATGGCAAAAAATGAAATACCCGCGTTCGATACTTCTTATCTCTTAACTTAAAAATAATATGCTTATTAAACTTCTAATACACGTCTATTAAGAAAACAACACATTATTAACATTTTCTTTAAAATTTATTGCTTAAAACCGATTGAAACTCTTGAACATTTTTTAATGCAAATATGTATGCATGCACACACAAATAAAATGGTTTAGTAAATAAACAAATTAAGTCTCGATTTATATTTTATACAACATAATATTTAAGTATATGAAAATTGATTAATTAGTTTATTTTAATTTTGATAATTAAGAAGATTTACATTTAAAAAAATGTTAAGAAACCAATTAAAAACAAAATATTATTTATTCGGCATTCGAAACAATTGACTATACACATTTAAAGTTGGCTTTGATAGTTTTCAATTCTACACACACTAAGGACATTTAGATGAATTATTTAAAAACTAAAGCTAAGACAAAAAACGTAGTCTACCAAGGCGATTCATTGAAATAATAATCACATTCATAGCTAGGGTAATAGTCATAGTAGCTTACCGGCATATCGCGCATTGGATCTCCTTTTCGCTAAAATTATACAGAAATTATGGTTGGTGAATAAAATGAAATGATATACATAAAGACATAAAATTAAAGGAATTGGAATTAATGTGTGTCAAGTAAATGTTTACATGTACATGAGTCGAATGTGAATGTGTATGTATGTTTTGTGTATATGTAATCGATAAAGCTTCTATTCATTCTGTTCATTATTCAAAAAAAACTTCCACTGTTTTCTTGGCGGTTAGCAAATAAAGATGTAAATTGAGAAACATATTACAAAAATAAATTTTTGTGGACTTTTGGCTTCTCGATTGTAGAATTTTGGCTCTTATGATGAGGACAGAAATTCACACTGTTCTACATTGTGAAATTTGAGTCTTAAAATCTACAATTAACTTTACTTAAATCAAAAAATTTAAGAGTAATGTTCTGAGTTCTTGAGCATTCGTTAAAAAACTGATTTTTAAATATTTGCTTGCTCAAAGACTTAAAATGTTTCTCTCAAAATGTAGAACCATCTCTCTTTGAACCAAAATATCGGTATAATAGATTTAATTTTGTTGAGCTTACCTACGTCAAAAACTACCCATAAAATATTTTGGTTCAAATTAAGATGGTTCCAGAGTATGAGAGTAACACTTTAAGTTTTTGAACATAAAAAATATGCTCAAAAACTCATTGTCTATACCTTTCAAATAAAGAAATATTTAAAATTTGCGGTGTTTTTAAATATGTTTATTTGCATGCTCATATGCTCGTATGAAATATTTCGAAATACCTTGCTGTTTCACGTTTTGACTCAACTTGGTGAGTTATAAGCTCACAATTGATTGTGAACTTAAACCTATTTAATCAAGCCAAAAGTTCACTGCATACTTTTTCCTGTGAACTAATGACCTTGCGCCGGCAACCACGATACGTTTCATTTATTTTAAATACCTATTGTGCTCAAGAGAATCTAAGAGTAGAGCTACTAGAACTTTAATATCGATAATTAGCAGTATCTAAAACTATTAAAAGCCTTTAGAAATTAAAATTTAAATTGAATACTAACCAGTAAATCCACTGCTTTCAAATCTTATAAATTAAAAAATATAGGAAGTATGTATATTAAAAATAATAAATAAACACTAATCAAGCCAATTTTTTAAAAGTTTTGTTTAGAATTAGAAACAAACAACTAAAACCATTTTCTCTGCAGATGTGTGCATCGTCAAGAAAATGCGTAGACTGCTTAGTTCACTTTTGGACTTCTTGTTGTACATTTGAGGTTTAAAATTTTTTATTTTCAATTTTCGAAGCATTAAGCTTTACACTATAATTTATTGTTGATATCTCATTTAACAATGCTGCTTTATTAATTCATTAAATCGGAGACAAGACGAAATTGAAAACAAGACGGATCCCTGCAGCGCACGAGTAGTAAGAAACAAGAGCACACACAAATAGCTGAAACTAACGAATAGACTGACAACTTTAAGAGCACTGAGCACTGATGGTATCTATATATTTGAATTCAGAGAAAAATATCAGCATAATGTACTAGGATTTGCTTTAAAATCTTATAAGTGTTCTAAGTTTTCTGTAATTATTTTTTTACGATTTTGACAACTTCTGGGAGTCACTACCGACCAATAAACTTTTGCGCACTGTGAGTTCTCCCGAAAATTAAAATAAACATTCGCATTCAAATTGTGATAGTGTCGGTAGACACTCCTAAAATGAAGCGAAACTTTGCACAATATCTTACTTTAATGCATAGAATCTACCTAGGCTGCGGTAATTTTTCGAAACTTTAATATTAAGGACCACCCACAGTGTGCAAAAGTTCAATGGTCGCTAGCTACCCCTAAAACTTGTCAAAATCATAGGTATAAAACTCTATTTTTGAACACAATTATGGACTGTGAGATAGATTTCTTCGATACTTTCTTATACACAAACAAGCAAATATTCTTCACATACAACAATTTTATAAACACACTCATCCTTCGTTCATGAAAAGCAGAAATAAACTCTATAATTTAAATTTCAACAAAATAGTCTAAGAGCCGGGAGCAGATTTCTTTCGTGAGAGGTAACCGATCCATATGAATGTTACGGGTAGTCTTGGTCATGGTGATGAGGAATAGCTTAGTCTGCCTGAATTTATTAGGGGCGTTGTCTAGAAAAAGTGTACCAATTTTCTGAACATCGATTTAGTCAGGGTAAACACTTAAAATTTATTGACAAACTACGCCACAAACTCCCTGATAACAAATATAAGAACGGCAGACATTTTAAGTGGGGCCAAACCCCCGGAAGCCGGTCCGAAAATGCGTTTTGTCTGAAAATGGATTTATTTAGGGTAACCACTTGAAATTTGTCGCATCCTGATGTAGCCCTGGACTCCCTGATAACAAAATACCCATGGCAGACATATTAAGTGGGCCATAAACCCTTGGCAGATGGCCCCGTGGTTACCCTCACTAAATCGATTTTCAGAAAAATAGTACTTTTGATGCACTTTTCCTCGACAACGCCCCCAATACATGCAGGCAGACTTAGGTATTCGTAATCACCATATTCAGGACTTGTTTCGTTATTTTGGATCGGTTACCTCTCACGCAAGAAATCTGCTCTCGGTTCTCGGTCTGAAACTAAATGTGACACAAACAATTCTATTATTTTTACCCAGAAAATTTCAATCACTTAACTCGCCATGACGTGGTAAACCTAAACATTGGTAAAACAAATTCACAATTTTTGTTTGTGTAACAGGAAGAGAACTTAACTTTTTTGAAGGTAGCTCCAGCACTTTATATTCAATATTTAAGCTTGAAAAATCATTTCTAGATAAAACATTCTTTCAATCAGTGGGCGTACAAAAACCTTGCCAAAAATTAAGACCAACCTTTTGATAAATTAAAAAACCTGACATCCTGAAGTAATCCTGTTTCGAAATTCAGTACACTGAAAACCTTTAGCAAAAGTAGGTACCGTTTACATTAAATTTTACAAAAATATTATCGACCAGTGTTATTTAAATCAAATGCTCAATCTGTTTTGAAAATAAATTTTGCAAATTTGACAGTACCTGTGGATAAGTTAAAACGTAAACGTTTGATATGTGCGTAGTGCAAAATTGGGTAGTGTGCTGATTGTAGCGGTACAGCTTATAAAAATAAACAACAAAAAATAAATAAAATTTAGTTTTAACAAAAAACAAAACAAAAAGAATTCATGGGTCGTGATGAAAAATAACTGAATGCTCAATGATGGTGCTCAGAGGTTTGTGGTTTGTAATTGAAAAAAAGAAAATTTGACATCTTACCCTATGTCTTTCAACTGTGTAAGGGTCGCGTTCTCTCCTGTATACGAGTTCATCATATCTGATGCGGTCTTCAGGAAACACCAGCTCACGAATTTCCGTAACTAACGAATGCTAAAATTAATTATTGAAATTATAATTACTGAGCAATTCTTGAACGTAGATTTAAATTTAGTACTAACTTTTTCATATGTGTCTAACATTTCTAATAAGACGGCAACAAAGGCATCTATGGTCATTGCTCGCGCACCGTATTCACTTATATAGTACGACAGACTTGCAAACTGATGTCTAGGCAGTAGCGAGCGTGCTTTTTCCTCCACCATTACAGATATCTGTCCTTTTCTTCGAGCTCTGCAATAAACAAAAAATTAGTCCAATTAATCTGTTTCAATAGAAGTAAAATACCTTGTGCCGGTTGGACTATATGCGTCCCAAGGCTCTAACTCTATCGATGTACATGAGTGTGGAACTTTACCAACGTCACGTATCACTAATGACATTCTTTTATGGTACTTTAGTTGGCTAACAGCTTCATCGTGA
Source organism: Meliscaeva auricollis (assembly GCA_948107695.1). Classification (NCBI taxonomy): domain Eukaryota; kingdom Metazoa; phylum Arthropoda; class Insecta; order Diptera; family Syrphidae; genus Meliscaeva; species Meliscaeva auricollis. Next base: position 444,309 of record OX403619.1, read on the forward strand.
GTAACATCCAGGAAGGATTGCCCATTTACTTCTAAAATTTCGTCTCCCACCATCAGCCCGGAACGATCAGCAACACTATCTTTGTCGACTCCGGTAATAAAGATACCAAGACCATATTCCACACCACCTCTTATCATAAGCCCCAGCGACTGTCCTGGTTCGATAAGTAATTCCACCCGTCGAATTCTAACAAAATTGAATAATATATTTGGAAAGGAGGTTTTTTTTTAAAGGGGTAAGATTTCATACCTGTCTCTACGATCACTGCGACGTCCTCCATACTCCATTGGTGGAGAGGCGGGCCGACCTTGTCTATCCATCCAGGAACATGTTTGTCGAAATGGTGGAGAGTTTGGACCACCAAGGGATCCAGAAAACGGTGGCGGCTGTTGTACTATCGATGATGATTGTGACTGCTGCAGCAAAGGAGCTGTTGAAGCATACGTTGGATCACGAGAAGGTGGCCCAAAACCGTGTAATGGTGCAGTTGAATTTAATGTAGGTGGCGCTCGGACTGTCATGCTGATTTGACGTGATGATTTCAGTATCTGCACACATCTCTGCGTTAAGAAAAAATGTAGCAATAGAAGAGACGCGGGAGAGGAAATAAAAACATGACTCAAAAATTAAAAATTACAACAAAAAAAAAAATACAAAAACAAACTAAACAAAAATTTTTGTTCGAAATATTGCCACCGATAATGGGCTGTTATGCTGTTAATTGGGGCACTTTAAATGTGTATTAACAGACTAAATTTATGTTGTTATGTTAATCAAAACAGCATTGCTGTACGACTTATGTACTCGTTTTTGCCTTTTGTACTCGGGTTTACTTTTATTTATTCTTTAGACCATTTCAGGACTTATATTCAAAATAGAGGTCTTTCGTAGAAGATTTTAAAGTAACTTTAAGTTAAAAATAAACTTAAGTCTTTTAATTAACATGAGAACAGAAAAGGTGAATGTTAACTTACTTCAAGGCCCGTTTTCAAAAAATTTCCGATTTTTACTTTAGATTTTATTTTTAACAATTGGACAATTAATTGAAAAAGCTTAAGTGCTGGCAAATGTGTGTGCAAATAGATTTATAATTTATAAAATATGCAGAACCATAACTGTGAAGTCATTTTAAAATAAAAATCTCAAAACGCCAACAAAATAAGTGCACTTTTTTTCCAGCTTTATAAAAATAAATCAAAATATTTAATAATTTAAATGTTTAAAAAAAATTACAAATTGTCTTTAAAATAAGAAATTAAAAAAAAAATTAAGAACATACATGTTTCGACTACGAAAAAAAATAAAATTAACGGATAAAAGAAAAAATAATAAAATATGAAAGCCATTAGTCATACATTAGTCATCGACTTAACACTTTATTGAATTATTTCTGTGATAAAAAGAATGGAAAAGTGAGCCTACGAGTATAACAAAAGTGTTTCATATTAAATTACTTATCACACGTTGAGAATAATAACGCATCAATCCAAAGAATTCGTTTAAGATTAGGTATCTAGTGGCGAGTTTTGCAACTAACGTTTCATCCTTTCGCACAATCATTTATGTACATTATAATTGACCCTTTAATTTACTTATTTTGGGTTGTGGTGTTATAATTCTCACCGTGCGTTATTTAATGACATACAAATCAACTCAAAAGAAAGGCGATAGAGGCCAAAATCAGACAAAAGACTGGACAACATTTAAAATGCTGCACTCATTTAGGTTGCATTAGATGCGTTTGTAGATGATTTTTTTTTACAGAAAAGAAAAGACTTCGAATGCATTGACCAACGTGAATTATTATTGAAGAGTGCATCAAAACGTACACTACATATATGGAAGCCCTTCTGACGTCGTGTATAGGGTTTACAATAGCTAATCGTAGTTTTTTGTGAAACCCTACTGCCCCTGATTTATCTACTATTTTGCATAAAAATCCTTCTACTACTCACCAGAATTATTGTGAAATGCGGTTCTCTTTAAATAATTCATTCAGATCTGACAACGATTTGAGCTCTCGTAGCGAAATAAGACCAAATTTTATTTAGAAATGAAACCAAATGAAAGGCTACGGGAAAAAACGATCATAACCTTATTTTTGACGAAAATGAGATTATGGTGCCATCTCTTAGGATCTAGACGAAAGCGACGCATAAGAATGAATGAGGGTAAGGGTCAACAAACTCATAAGTGTCACCAGCTTATCAGGCTTAAAAATTTAAAATTAAAATTACGGAGAATCGTAAAAATTTGACAATGTGTAAACAAATTTGATAAAATAATCGTAAAAAAATAGAACTGGCCCATTCGCATTCGTAATAGCAGGGGTCAATAAAATCTATAGACAGTGTTATACGAAGACGTAAGTGGAAGTGGATTGCTTCGAAAAGCAACGATTGCATTAAAGGGCGTACGCAGGGCGGTAAGGGGGAAGGGGGTCTATTGCCCCTTCCCCCCTAAATTTTGTGTGCTCATAAAATGTTTGTATTTTTGTTCTTTAAAATTTAATATTTATGAATTACGTTAATTTGTATTCGTTCTTAAATGAGTATGCCCCCACCCCCTGTTCAAAAACCTGCGTACGCCTTTGATTGCATTGCAAGCCAAGCGCTGTAGTGCAACCCGTTCACACAGAACGGGAATCTGCCAGCTGGGGAAGATTTTGAATTTTAAATCGAGTAGTATAGTTTTTTTTCTTCAAGCTGCAACTTAAGCGATGATTTCAAAATGGGATAGCTTCGATGTTCATTTTTCTTTTGGAACATTGGTATCGATTAAGTGAAAATACATATAACTACAATATACATATCCAAATAATTTGAAATTATTCGTCGATTGAAATAATTCAAAAGACTCGAAAATGATAATGTGTTTCATTTTGAATTTGTCATAATTGGACTTATTAAATAACAAAATTATTGTCAACATAGAGTTAGTTCAGGTTTCTGTTATATTAGCAATCACAGTTTCCTGAAAATGATTACATTCGTCTTCCATTCACCAAAAAAAAGAGTCGATTTTGTGAATCTGACAGGGGGATAGTACTGGTTTAATACTGGTAAAAGTGAGATTTCTTGTCCCATTTGCCACTCTCAGGGTCAAAAAGCCTAGTACAGATTTTTTTTTTATTTAATGTGAGTACTTAACATTTCAGATGAGTATCAGAATTTCATGTGGATAAAATCAAAAATCGATTTTATAATTCTTACTATTTTTATTTATTTTTCATTTCACAAGATGGGTTATTGAGAAAATGCAGAACTTGAATTAGAGAATTGACTCCCGGCAAACGAAAACTGCTATACCAACACACAAAATATATGTAATTAGAATTCACTATTTAATCCATTGCATTCTCTCTATAGTATAGTAAGTTCAGAAGGAAACATTTTGTATAAGAACTTTATTAGGGTATTATTTCAATTTTGAAAACATTGAAAGACTTCAAAGGAACTGAATGTAAAAAAAAAGAAAAATAACAAGTGAACAGATGTATGAGTGACAGATAAATTGTATTGCAAAGCAAAAGCTATACACGAACAGTAAACAAAACAAAACAAATAATTTTATCAATGGTACATACTTTAAGGGCTTCGTCGTGACTGATTGAAGTGAAAGGGGTTCCATTCACCTCTAGGATTGTATCACCTGGACGTAAACCCGCTCTCTCCGCAACAGAATTTTCTTCTATTCTAGAGATGTAAACGCCAAGACCTAAAATTAAAAGAAAATGCAATATTTGAGCTCTTGCTAAGGTTAAATTTAATACATCGAACAAAAACAAAGATAATTATCTATTGGAATTGGAACCGCGATTTATTTCCTTCTCTCAAAATGTAATGTCTTGAAAATTACTTAGCAATAGCGACTTAAACTGAAATTAACTTCTGTCTCTTTATTTGAAATCGATATTTACAGAAAAACAAACCTATTTTTTTAAATAACTTTTAAGCACGTCAATTTGTGAATGGAAGGAATATTCTATTCTCATTCAGTATAGACTCTTGGTGCTTTCCGTATACAATGGCATTATAGCCATCAATAGCTAGAAGTATATCTACAAAACTACTTGACAATCAAAAGAGCCACACTTTCACAATGCATATTATAAGTAGTTTGCAAAGTACCAACCAACCTATAATGCTCAAAGCCCATAACATAAATCAATAATGAAATATTTCGTATGGATAAATTCGCCCTTAATCTGCAATAGAAAAATTGTATTGTGCTATTAAGTACGGATTCAGGTGGCCAGTTTAGGGTTTTTTTTCTAGTGTTGTGTGTGGGGCACGGAAAGTTAAAGAAGACTAATTAAAGAGGAAATGGGAGGTATAATTTTAAGCTTTTAAAAAATCTCTGTCTACGAATGACCATAACTTTTGGCGTCAACTTCTTGAGATTATACAAAGCTAAGATTCAAGCTTTTTTTGAAACAGAAATCTATTTTCCAAGCTTTTGAAATCTCCTAAATCGATTTAATATGTAAATTATTTGATAGTCGCATCTAAAAGCAAATATTTAGTGCAGCTTGCTATTTTATCATTAGATTCGTGTGTTTTGAAAACTAAATTAATTTGAAGCAGCAGAATTAAAACGGTAAATGGCGTACGGAGGTTTTTGATCAGGGGGAGGGGCAAACGAATTTTATAGAACAAAAATAAAAAAACTTGAATGTGCATATAAAATTTAGGGTTGACAAACCCCCTTGAAGCCGGGTCCAACTTAATGGAACACAAAGTCACAGACTGTAGATCCCTATGGTACAAGCAGCCCAGGCATACAAGACAAGAAATTCAGGTAAGTCGCAAGAAAATTGCACAACACTGATTTTTTGGGATGTTGTTAGGATATAGCAGTTGTGTAAATCCAAGATTGCAACTTAGAAAGACATGGTGCACCTAAAACCTATAAATTTTTAGCTTTACCTTATTACTTCTAAAATGTGCATCCCTATAGAAATACAGTTATAAAGCAGCAAATAAAAAAGACTGTACTGACATAACTATCGCCATGGTATTTGCTTTGTCTTATAAAGTCTCATTGATGTGTCTTTAAATCACGTTTATTACCCCAGCACGGCAGTTTCGCAAAATTGAAAAAAAATAAAAGCTATACATTTTTGTACAGTTTTGTAAAACAAAAGACGGGTTTGTACATTTGTTAATTTTTTTTCTTGTACAAAACTGTACTGTAAACTGTCCCCAAAAAAAAAGATCTACGAGTTTTGTAATCTTTTTTTTGGGGGACATATGTCCCCAGCCCGACACTTTCAATACGCTCTAGCTTGGAATCAAAGCTTGTACAAAACCCGTCTTTGGTGTACAAAACATTACAAAACTAGTACAAAACCACAGAAATTTTGTTTAATTTTGCTAACTTTGCGGGGCTAGGGACATGGACGTGAGTGCTCAGCAATCTCAGCAACATGAACAGGATTCTTCAGTAGATTCTTCTTCGTTGACATATTCAACTTACAGCTCAAAAAAAATGTACAAGTGTATACGTCGACGCAACGGATACGATGGATTCTATGAGTTAGCCCGTTTAGAAGAAAATTGTAGGTACCCTCTATTCCTCCATACTTACACGCATTCAGGAATAGTTGAGAGTCTCATTTTCGCCTCGTTTTACGTGAATTATTTTCCGAACACTATTTGTAAACTAACTTTAAACAAAGAAGTTGGTTGTCTACATTTTGTCAAAGCCGAAATTCAAACTACATCTGTTAACTAACGGAGTGTTTAGATACTAGGAATGTTGCGATTTTATCAAATGTTTCCTTCATTTATATTTCTATAAACATTGGACATTACTTAGTCAATTAATTTCAATGACAAATATTCGTTGGTATTACAATGCCACAATGCCAGCCTTTAAATTGGCTTACAATAATTTTCCGTATAGCACAGCAAAAAAAAAAAAAAAAAAAACAAAACATAAGTATTTATTCTCCGTCTTCCTATTATACCCGTATTGCAAACGTATTAAAATATCTAGCAGAAATCCATTCAACCAAACCATCACCATGATAATATGCTTTTTTTTTAAATTGTTCCCATTCAAAACTTATAGTTAAAGCAGATTTTATTTGAATATGTAATGCTTACCTGAGTCTTTTCCACCCTTGACGCATATACCGAATCCATGACTACTGTCTGATTGCTGGTCTCTAGACATTGTAACAGTTCTTGTGGAAAGCTCTTGAATATTTTGTATGCTACGGTCCCTGTCCCGATCTCGATATACCTTCAGCGGAGCGTGAATGAAAACAAATTAAATCATATACATAAATGAGCCAATCGGAATGAATATTGTATTAAAAGAAACATTGAGACACAACCAAAGCAACACACCAAACTGTTGCATAAAATAAATTGTGAAAATAAAATCTTATCATTATTAGACATACATACCTGATGGGTTGTTGATGGCGGACTACTGGCCGGGCTTCGACGCCCACTTCTATCCCTTGTGCCATTACTATAATGATAACTTGTAGGAACTGAAGATGAGGTTGTTGCTCCGAACATTCGCAACACCTGTTCTGGAGATATTGGACGCTTCTTGCCGTTGTGTCGGGTAGAATTTGGAACAGTGCCTGAACCAGAAATACCTAGTGAAGCTGGTATATGACTGGATGATGAAGATTGTAAATATGAAGAACCACGACCAGGCAAAGACCCTCCTTTTGAAGGAACCCCTGCAGTATTGTAGTAATAATGTGGTGAATGTGGTCGCTCAACTATTGTGTATGATGTTCCAGGTGGCGAGTAGTAAAGACCCGATCGGCCACCTCGCAACGAGCTAGTACTGTTTGCAATTCTATTGGTACTTATGCCGTAGGGACCGTTGTGGGGGATAGTATTGGCAACTGGAATGCCGCCTATGTCTTCTGCCTCAAAACTGTTCGAACGATGATGGCTCGAATGGAGTCCTAAGTTGGGTGGTAGTATGGATGTTGAATGACCAACATTGGCCGCGTGCAGTGATGAGCTGTGAGAGGGATGGTATCCTCGTGAGCTCCAGCGAGAAGGACCTAAGTCACATAATTCAGCATAGTCGTTACCAGCTGCGCTCATTGTTAGGGGGTCTCCGCCACCGTGGGCACCCCCTAAGCGCATAGCCTCTTACCTACAAAGAGAAATTTTGTCAACATTTTTTTTTTTTGATTTCAAATTATGTATGTGGTGTGGAAATGTTTATGTTGTTGTAATGATTCCTGATTGCTGAAATAAATAACGTAGAACTTAACCGCACTTTTTTCCAGTAAAGGTTTGCGACTTTATAGTAGGTTTTACTGCAGTATAAGTATTCTTTTAAATATAAACATACCCAACTGCTTATTTTGTAGCGTAATAAAACGTGTGCTTAAATGCTTTGTGAACCTAACCTAACTTAAAATAGTTGGTATCATTTAGAATGATTTTATTTCCTTTTTACATGCTCATGGTTAATTTAAAAAATGTCTCAGCTCTGAACTCTGATGTCTACAAGTTTCCTCGATATTATTTCAACCGCAGTGATTTTTTTGTTTTTGCATATCCATTATTCTTCAAGGACATTCTCCTTAGTCCTTACTTCAATGTGGTGGCGGCGGCTTGCTTATTTCTAGTATTTTCTGCCTGTGCGAAATTTCTTTGAATTTCTAATTGAATATTGTCATTCCTAGATAGAGTATCTATGTGTTGTGCATATTTCTATGTTTTGTAGTTAACTTTGCGACTTTTTGTCCTCTTTTTATAAATGTTTGTTAGGGAAACATTGATTATGGGCATTCACTTTATTTTTATTACAACTGCATCGATTTAATTTATTCACTGCGTTAGAAGAAAAATAAATTGTGCGAACAATATAATTGATCTGAAATAGGCTATTAGGTAAGGTTAAACGTGATGGGGTGTTTTATTTCATGTAAACGACTATAGCAGAAATTGCTACAGTGAACTCTGCCAGAGATAGTCATCCCATTATTTTTTAAAATCTTTTTGCAAAATAAAAATTAAAAGTTCTGTTTAGAAAAGGGATTTTATTTTTACAAGCATTTTATTGATGACTTAACTCAGTGATATTTGCCAAAATCGTTAATATTTATATTCTTCTATATTCTGGCTATAATGCAATAAATCCCTTAAATCTTGTTCCTTACTTTGATCATGATGTGTATTTATTGAGGTTATGATTTGCAGATCATAGACTGGTTGTACTCAACAAAACGAAATTAATGATATTCTGTTCTGGATCAAAAGTGTTTACTGACGTCAATGTTCTGTTTCATGCACCATTTTGTAGGCTTTTCCGTCTTTATAATAGCAGTTGCTCAAGACCTTTATCACAAACTACTTTTAATTCAGATGAAGCTTGCAGTTATAACGTTATAGATGGTATAGGGAAAATATAGCAACGATTTAAAAATTTTAGTCTTCCTTCAGAAAGGCGACCTAAAAAAATGCTACAAAATAGTCTATTGAGCCGATAAGGCTCATCCTCTGTAAAATTCATGTAAACCACCATTTCAAAAATATTATGTAACAGCTTTGATTATAAAATCATTTGAAGGCCAAACTTAATAAATAGATATCTGTTTTTCAAGTTCCACTGGAAAGTCGATAAAACTTTTTCTAAATATTCAAAAGCACCACTCAATTAATATTTCCCACTTTAAATTTCTTTTTGTGGTCCTGTAGTCTCGTAGTCCATAGTGTCCATGTAAATTGAACATGCATTGTTTTAAAGTCTTTGATTTATTTTTAGTAGGTAGTCTTTCTTTGTTTTTGTGTTTGAAATTTTTTTTATCTTATTTGATTGTTTTTCTAAAAATCCTATCAGTTTTTAATGGTGTTAATAATATAACTTATAGTAAATTCTACCTTAAACACCTTCATTACTTAAGAATCCTTGCCTTTCAACAAGTGTTTTGCGAATCGAAATTCCCTCTGGAGTATATATGTCATCGTTGCCTTGTTAACTTCTTTGTCACGTGATTCATACACAAAAGTGTCATTAAGTGTCATTAATCCTTACATTTGAATTAAATTACTGTGTCACAGATGTCACTTCAAAACTTTCCATGTCGAATAAGATGTATTACACACTTTTGCTCAACTTAAACAATATTTTTTTTGAATTATTGTGAGTTATGGATGTTTTAGTTTTTTTTTTTTTGTGTGAGGGAAAGTTATCTATAAGTAGTTCAATAGATATGGTCAAAATATTCAAAAGGGGTTGAAATTTTTTAAAAGTCACCCTCGCACCCATTTACTGAAATGTTACCTAAAGATATTATTATACTTAGGTAATGTGTGTGACAGGTTTTTGTAGGCAAAGGAAATAGCACTACAAAGGCATTTAAGTTAAACTTAAATATTTAAGTTTTATATCAACAAATTGTTCTCTGAGGCACAATTATTATACAACCACCTACATTTAGTACCACCACTTTTGTTCACCTTAAACAACGGTATTCACGATGAATGTTTATTGTGAAGTAAGTAGGTACTTTAACATCAAAATGCCCATATCTGGCCAACATTATACACAAACGCGCCTCGTATCAAATGAAAGGTTGTATACTCAGCTTGTTTTATTTGTGAAATATTTTTAAAATCGTTCATGGAAAAGTCGAGATATATGAGCTTGAAGTTGCCCAACCCAACATGAGGATTTTGGTTAATTTTCCAAATAATTTTTCAAAACTTGAGAAATAAAAGATGTAGCTATGTAGAAAGAAAAATATAGTCAAATAAAAGTTATTTTTCTTTCTTTTGATGTGATCATCTCTTCAAAAACTATTTGTGTTTGTAGGCATGTATTTTAAAAATTCAATAAATTCAATTCAATTCAATTTTATTTCGCAAATTATGAACAATTTATTTGAAAAAAAACTAACTGAAATCTTAATTTTGGTTTGGGCAACTTTGAGCTCAAATAACTCTTCCTTCCCATGAACTATTCTGAAAATATTTCGCAAATAAAACAAGCTTAATGCCAGATGTTATTTGATACCAAAAACGTTCGTTAACACGCTGGAGCAAGAATCAATATAGTAAATTGCACATTCCTCTTGCCTAGACTCTTTGATATTGAAATCATACAAAAATGCAATAAGCAAATGGATGTAGCATTGAGCCCAGTGGATTTAACTGATTCTATCTACAGCCAACGACAGATTGCACTTGGTGTTTCTTGGTTCGACCAATATGTGAAATTCCATCAGAGGATTTCGGGAAACTGGTAATAAGATGAGGGAGGCAAGTAAATGAAGTAAATGGCTGATTATAATTCTCTTCAGCAGAAGAGTTGAAGCTTATACTAGATACTTGTTAGTTATAAGTGTACTCGTAGGTGTAGCTAAGCGCATGAGAAGGACACAGAATGACAGCTCCAATCCCGAAACTTCTCCCACAGCATCATACAGTTAGAATTCGTTCTGCCTGAGAATGTGCCTGTTGAACAACTACTCAGTGAAAAAACGTATTCTTTTCTGACAAATGCACCAAGAAAATTTTAAAACGTCTAGAACTCTTCCTGACGAGGTTCCTAATTCTGTCTAGACCTATGGTTTATAAGTATGTACCCGCTATACGAATTTGAAAAATTTTACAGTCGTGTACAAATAAATTATGAAGTTCATATGTTCCGTGGTATATTGAAAACGAAGATCTAACACACAAAGAAGGGTCACGGAAATTATTGAAGAGACCTTTATTGCGGAATTATCAAGAACTTTCACCACAAAGCTACTTTCAACATGTAACTTAACTTCGTGAAAGATAAATTGCAAAAATTAGTTGCAATCGGGGATTGCAGTTAATTTTAGTACAGCAAGTATGAGTATGAGCACGCATCATACGTTCCTCATACGGTTCCCATGGTATAATGGTTAATGCATTATAGATTCTCACGTGGGAGCACCAACTTCGAACTTAACCATTACCACCTTCTTTTTGAAGGTGCTTTACTACTACCTGCCTACTACTACCTACCCGTTAGAACTCCCCTCTATTTCTCATTAGCTTGTTAAGCCTCAAATGTATTTATTTACTAATCCTAATCCTAGACGTCCTTATAATATGGTTTACAACCACTCCCTACTTCTTACAACTTTTTTTTCTTAATTTAAATCATATAAATACTAAAAAAATAAAATAAGATTATTGAGATCGTTTGTGAAAATAATTAATAGTACCACGAAGACAAAAAGTTCTTCAGTTAAAACACAGAAATGGAATTCTGTTTCCTGTAAAGACATAGTCAAAATATCTCAGAAGACACGATTACTAGGTTCAACCAACATTTTTGGTAAAATCAATAAAAGAAATCGAGCATGTTATTATGAATTCTTTATATCGCCTTGTCTACCTTTTGTTGTTTTATAATCACTTGTATCCTTGATATTTGATATGAACTATCAAAATCTTACTTAAGAAATGCAATACATTAATCAGAAGTATCTTTATTTTAAGTGAGTGCTTGTGGGCCAAGTACTAAAATCTTTCAAGCATTTTTTCATCAAGAACAGTGATATTGCATGTGCTTAGATAGACAATTCTTAACGAAATAATCAATCTATATGATAACTATCTTTTTTTATTTTAAAATTAATAATTTAAAATTAATAAATTTGTTTTTAAATAAGAACAAATTGTTGTTTACAATCTTTTCCATTCACCTACAAAGAATAAGTGCTCACATCACAAGAGTATCGATTTTTTAATTAAATATTAATATACGTAGTATAAGCTGGTGAAATATAAATTCTTGGCAAATGAAAATGTAATTACTCAAGCGCATTATTGTCGTTATCGTCACGAAAGTAGTTTTTTCTAAATAAAATAGCTGATGAATCACGGCAGTAGTGTGTTTTTTTTATGTTTTAAATTGTAATTTGTAATCTGGGAGTACCTTAAGGATTTAAACTATCTAGGGACTTACTTGGCTTAAGTTTTTCTAACAGAGTTCATTTATTTCGTATGATAAATTCAGTTAGCGATTGCTGAGGATGTTTTGCGTGTTATTATTATCTTAACATTGTTTTTTTCTTTTGAAAACTCATTGACTTTTTTTTTTTTTTTTAGTAGCTTATCACCTTGAACTCAATGGAATGCGCGTTAGCAATCCTTTTCTGTATTGAACGAAAGCACTCCGAATGTTTCGAAAATAACTATTTTACTTTTAGTTTATTTCTTTTTTATTTAAATTAGTTCGATCCGATTAAGGGTTGATTAATATTTAGAATTAATCTTATTTAATTGATTGCATATTCTCTGAAGAAATAAACTCTTTTGATAGAATATTACAAAGTTAAAAGCCAACAAAAATTAAGTATCAGTTCAGCGAAGGTTTTAATTTGGTTTTGACAAATCCTTTTTATTCAATCATGGTGTATCTAGAGAAAAAAAAAGCTTTGCAACTGATTTTTTCTTCATTGGATTTTTGGTCAGAGGATTGGCAATATTTTGAAGAAATAACATCACCAAGACTGCAGTTTTATCTTCATCTCGTCGAGGAGATAAAACTTTTATAATAAATTCCTTTAATTTGAAGACAATGCTTTCATTTTTATTTTTTTTTCTATCTATATTATTTTCTATCACAGACTCGTTGAAATAATACCGTTTGCTTCTTTATAGAACGACTCCTTTCCTCAAACTAATTTCCGTCTATACGACAGAGCTTAAATTTATAAAAGCTCAGTTTTTCCAATTCAACATGAGGGTGCTTTCCAGAGGTGAATCCTCTCTTGTGAGTCTATGGGAAGACAGAAGACTGTCGTGACATTACTATTCCATCGTATTCTTTTCGAGGGTATAAAAAAGGGACAACACTCTCAGTGCATTCGATGATAAAAGCTGATGAAGTATCAGTATAAGTTGTCAAGTTTGGCCACCATATCCTTTATTGAAAGATGACAACAAATTTCACCTCACTTGTGTTGACTTCTTTTTATTTTTAAGTAATAAGGAGTGAAGTTAGAAGCAGATAAATAACTTTGATTTGAAGCTTTAAGGGTGATGGTTTGTTTTGTTATTAATCAACGGCTGATAAAAAATTGAATAGCCATCTAATGACACAAGATTATAGCTGCACAAACAGGATTTGTTGCATTTAAGAATTAGATTGAAATGTACAATATAGGATTAACTTAACTTTAAATACAATTTCGTTTATCCTTATTTAAGTCGTTGTTATGCAATCTTGAGATGAAAAGAAAATAATGAAATTTCAACATAGAATGTCGAAAACATAATATCAACCAGGCGCCATTGAGTCTAGTGTCATATTGATTTTGTATAAAAGAAATAAGGACAACAGAACTTTTAAATTTGCATTGTCAACTCCCCCAAGCTGACGTCATTTATTGCGGTAAAGGTTTTCGAGTTGTTATTTAAAGGGATACGTACAGGTTTTATGGATACAACTTTTTTTGTTAGTTCTTATTTCATTAGCACAGTTTTTAGAATGCATGAGGCAATCTAAATTTATTTCAACATTCATATATACAACATTAATTTAGTTTTGTTCCCCTTAGTTTTAGAATTCATCTCTGTCTTGACATGATGTTTGTGACATGATTTTCTTTGGAACTCCTATCATTGCTGTGTAATGAATTAAGGCCTCCCCAAACCAAACAATCGTACTGTCGCGCGACATTGTGACAAGGGCATTCATAAGAAAAACGGTTTGTCGCATTTGGTGTGGGCACTCTCATATGATGCGGCGTAAATTAATATTGTAGTTGTCGTGTCGCACTGTCGCGTGACAGAGCGACATTTTGGTTTGGGCAAGCCCTAACCTTAAATATGTTCTCAAGTTTTAGTTTTTCATTAGGGGGGTTCACATGGGCGAGCATGCTCGACAACATGCTCGCGAGCATGGCTCGACAGAAATCAAAAAGGTGGTTTGGACTTCCAGTCTACATGATGCTGTTTTTCCGTTTATATGGACGAGCACCGTATGTTGTCGAGCCATGCTCGCGAGTACAATGTTTTGCTTTAATCTTGTAACGGTTTAAATATTTATCCTTACATCCTGTAGGTTACAGATCCTTCACAAAATCTTAGATGGAAGGGCGTCCGGTAGGCTAGGACCAAGTCAGGTTCTTGGCCTGCAATGAAAGCAAGCATGCCTAACCTAGTCTCCGCCCAACTGGGACACCTTCTTTTATCATCAGGTTTGTGTAGGATCTGTACATGTAGGATAGAAGAATAGATGATATTCTGACCCTCACAGAAAAAAATCTTATACCGTTATAATTTTCTTAGCAAATGACTTCGTACTGATTTACCATTTTAAAAACTTACAGCTAGGTTCCATGTTTCATTTTCAGTGGAGAGGAAATTAAAATCGATTGAAATTGAATTTGTGCGTTTCTTATCGATGCTGATTTCATTTTTTTTTTTTTTTGCGAAATTGTAACAACATTAATTTAGCTCCGTTTGGGTACTTTCTGGGCTGAAATATCTTCGTTTTAAACGATAGTGAAAATTCTTTCAAAAACTTCAGAAACTAGACAAAGGCACGCGAACGCGATGATCACAATAAATCTCTTTAACTTTCTTAAATAATTTTCTTTTTTTATTGATTTAAAGTGCTTTTCTAATTTAAAAGTTTTTTTTTTATTTTATTGTGACATTCAAAAATATACTGATGTTTGTTTTTTTAATTTTTGGTTCGGTTTTTTTTTTTCTTGTGTCAAATGACTTTCAAGTAGGGGAAATAGATTTTCTCTCTCATGACAGAATGTTTGCCACACTGGACAGGATTTGGACTCAAAAATTGTAGAAATTCGTCGTTTTGGGGAGTACCCAAACAAACCTATTGTGTTACACAATTAGATTTTATCGATTCCAAAGTGGTTCTAATCGATCTCGGTTTTCAATGTGCAATAGCAGAAAAATCAAAGTAGAAATCGAAAACGCTCTTCTAATTAATCCTTGGAATTTTTTTTCGCCAAGAAATTGAAGATTTTTCGAGGCATGCTTCAACAATTTGTAGCACCATAAGTAACTGCCATTTATTAAGGTGGTAGTAAAAAATTAACTTTATCATAAATGACAAGTATTTAAACAAAAAATAAATTTCGTATCAAGCATTTACAACATAGGCAGCTATGCAACCACGTGTACAGCAAAATTGTTTACCAAACAAACAATTTACCAACAAAAAAAAACAATTTTGTTATCTACAAAATGACAGATATAAGCTATTTTCATTACTTCAATTTCACGAAAAATGATTTCGAAAAAAAATCACAGTTGCCAAATCGATCAAAGTGCATATATTTATTTACTCCATATGCTATTTCGATATCGATTTGATTTCATTTGATTTCCGCTCTGTTACTCTCAGTTTCCAAAAAGGTATTAGAATTTGCAAAGTTAAACCCGTATCAAATTTGTCAAACTGCTTGTATTTGCTGTGGCTTATTTACGGAAAATGAAGTTCATCATTTTAATTTCGATGCCGTTTTATACTTGCCACGTTTTGGTCAATCATGTAATTTGAAGCGAATACTTTAATAAAGCATACTGTTTTCTAGCAATTAATATATTTTATTTGACACCCACGTTGAGTGCTAAAATCCATTTTTCTGGGACAAAAAGGACCAAAAAATGTCGATTTTGAAATGGTTGATAAGGAAGGTCTCAGATATATTTTATGTGTGTAGGTATAATATGAATAACTTTCATTTTACTTTTTTCAGATGATATCCTCTGATCTGTCAAGTTTTGTGTATTGAATTCAGAAACCCAATGTAATGTGGGTTTTTTGTTTCAGGGAAAACGAAAAAGCTATAAATTCGGTACTTCTATCACGATCTTTTTGTCCTCTCTTTTTTTGAAATGGCCATTGTTATTGCATTATTATTATTGGTCAATTCATCATTTTTATTTTTGAAAATGATACTTAGGTATTTGCCCAAAAATTGAAACAAAATTATCAAAAGTTTGTATTCCATTTTTATTTTTTTATTGCATTTATGCAGATATTTTGTTATAGTAAACTGTTTAAAATTATATTTCTATATAATGTATATATTACTTGTAAAGTTACATAAATACTACGTATATATAAATATAATATACAAAATAGTACATATACATCTGTTCCCAATAATATCTAAGAATTGCATTTACACGTGCTGCTACTGAGTAGCAATAAATATATATTATAATTATAATTTAATTATTTATTTATTGAACTTTAGTTTAATTTATTATTGACTTAAAAAAGAAAAACACTTCTCTACAGTGTTTTCACGCATAACTCCCTACATATACATAATAATTTCGCACCAGTTGATTTATATAAAAAAAGAACGTTTTTTTTTTAAATAAATTATAATTAAATGAATAAATTAAAGCGAATATAATATCATTTTTATTGTTTTCATAACAAAAATAATATTGAACTAAATTTCTTATGAAAATCAACACAACTATTTTAAATAAAATTGAGATTTTTTGTTTTTATTCGAATAGCAATCTGTGGCTAGCATGAATTCTTAATTTGCATTTTGTTCTTTAGTGGTCAGCTCTCTTCTCTCTTTGGGCGCAGTATAAAGTTTAAATTAAAATTTGTGTTAACTGCGTAGTAAACGTTTGCGTTCTGTGGCATCACAAGCTCCTTGTCTGGGAGGACTTGCGCCAGTGTAAATCGATCAGGATCACCCTCGAGTCCTAGTTTTACCATTGCGTTGCGAATAACGTGTGGAGTGCGTTCATTATTTCCTAACATTATGCATTTATATAGCACTATTCCATCAACTTCAATTTTACTGGTTTCATATGTCACGCGTATAATATAAAAATCTGGGATGGCGTTTTTATCACCGACTGGTTGTACCAACTGTGCGTTTATCAATGGTATTCCATTGGTCAGATTTTTACCATTTCCCATAGTTTTGTGGTTAGATGCTCCAGTCTTTTGGCCTCCTGAATTACTTGAACCCACTGATAAGTTGGAAACACTACTTGAAGCAGAAAGTAAGGATGCATTTGGTGGTTGAGTATCACGATCTAAAGAATTGTGTCTGGAATTTTGTCTTGAGGCTCCAAAACTACTGCTTATTTCACAATAAAATTGAGAACCGGCTCCACTACTTGAATTGGATGCTATGGAATCAGTCTTACGATGGCCTAATGATGTGGATGTCGTCGAAGTGGACTTTCTTGGTTCTGTTGGCGGTTCTAATTGACATGATAAGGCATGAGCTTCTCGCTCGTCGAGAACTAACATTGAGGCGAACCATCGATCAAAGTTGGGATCTTCTCGGAGGTTATATGTATTGGCTGCACCCTGTAATAATTTTATTTGTGCTAGTACTTCGAATTCTTTTCTTTTTTTATCAAAATTGATAAGATTATCATCGGTAACTCGATCAGGTATTGCGGCATGGATCATGGTCAAATCGGTTAGAAATGTCCCCAAATATGGGATTGTTCCATGTGATGTTTGGGTACTCTGTAAACATTAAAAAAATAAACAGACTTTAAAAAAAACTATATGAAACTTAAGTTTTAACTGGCTTAAATTAAATAATCCTTTTTTACCTTAAAACTAAAACATCTTAATACTATCGACTATTATGGGGAACTTTTCATATAATGTATCTATATTTATACAAATGTTTAGTCTGTCAATCGAAGAATATCTTCACTTCAATTTATATGTATATTAAGGTTCGGTAGTACTTCAATAACTAACAATAACTATAAAATAATAAGAAGGACTACTTCATGAGAAAAACATTAAAATACAATGATATATGGCACAACTTGATATATGCATCCCGCTTATCCTTGTTTCCAGACTGTCTTTTCTGAGCTTTGGGGTGATAAGTGATATTTTGGTTCTTTTTAACCTTTTTATTTTTTCAAAATTTTCATAATAATGAAATTTTGTTGCTTTTCTGAAAAAGTTTCTTTCATCGTAAATGAACGTTTTAGCTTTTTATTTAAACTAGTACCGCCGAGCCGTAAAAATTTTACCGCAGAATCATGATATAAAAACTGTATTGTAAGAGAAAGGCTGCCTGCACCCAGGGGCCCAGTTCCCCCGACCGACTACAGCCCTCTCCCCCCCCCCCCCCCCACTGGAGATTATGCAGAGGAAAAGTCTGTCGCATTCAGAAACCGCATAGTAAAAATAAAATAGATTTACATTTGCTACCATCATGGGCCCCCAGAAAAAATTATTGGACTGTTGTTCTGTGAATGTCCAAATAATAATAAATTCCAAATTGAATAAATTGTGAAAAAATGGACTTACGTTATTATGAAATGTATTGATTGTATTGAACTTTAATGATTTGGTTCAAGTTATGCAACTCATTTAATTGTGTTAACATTACAGATTCATAATCTGTCAAAAACTCATTTTTCGAAGAATGAACTTACGTTGTTCTGCCTATCTGCCACAGAAGTACACAGTCGCTTAACTTCACGCCACTTTATCTATACAGCAAACTTGCAACGAACGTTACCAGGTCGGTCATTATCAGGGATATGTACGTATAAGGAGATAGGAAACTTCTGACGTCACACGGATTTGCCTACAAGCTCGAATTGACGGTTTCAGGTAAGTATGCGTAAAAACACGCAAACTTAGCCGAAACCGTCAATTTACCACTTTGGTGACTTCATTTGGCGGTTAAATTTAAAATTGGAAGTTAATTTGAAAATATGTATATATATTATGAGTTTCGAAATATTTACTTGAAAATAATTTTAATACATATATGTAAATAGTTAAAGGAGTTAAATGGATCAAATGGATCAAATGGGCCATCTTGTACCTTTCAAATAAGACTAAAATTATTAAAATCGGTTGCCGATAAGTTAGTTAAAAAGGGAGAAATAGGAATCATATTTGCGTATTAATATAATGATGGTGATTTCTAGAAATTCTTTTTTTTTTGGATTGTCTATTAAATTTAAAGTCGTGATTTAAAAATGAAAAATTCTAAATTGAAAAAAAAATACAAATTTCTTATATTTGAATTAAAAGTTTGAACTCCTTCGTAGGCTCTAGGTCTTTCTTTGTTATACTATTTCTTTAGCCTTACGAATATGATTATACTCTTTTCAAGACTATTTTGTTTAGTAAGCGAAAAATAAGATCTCTCCCAAAATTGTTTATGCATCTAACTTTTTTTTATAAGCTTTAAATTATTTTAAAAAATCAATAAATGAAGCCTTATTAATTCAAGATCTTCAAACATCTTAGCTATTTCTTCAATATGTGGTCAAATAAAGTCCAAAGTAAGCCTATTGTTATGAGAATTTGCATTAAAATAAGTTTGTTTCTGCATGTTTTTTTTAAGAAGACTTGCACTTTAAAATAAGTAGAAAATCGTATTAATAATTAGTTACATGTGTTTCGAAGTTTATTTTTAAAAATATCTGAATATTTTCATAAGATGTCATAATTTTAATTTTAAACCTTTTTTATATGAATTATTCTAAAGTAAATTGGGATTAAAAGAAGCATCATCTTATTTTAAAGTGACTTATTTTTCTCCGTTTATTTAACAACTTTTTTTTAATTGCAGTAGTATAAAATGTATAACTAGTTAAATTTTTTTCAACACCTTTCTGTTACTTTTGAAGTCATTATTGAAGTCAAATAAAATCTTTCCGGAGTCAATGGCCTTACTAATAATCAAATTCAATGCTGAGGTTGATAATTTTAATAATTTCAGTCTTATTTGTAAGGTACAGGCAGGCTTCCTCCTACAATTCAGTTTTATGTCATGATTCTGTGTTCAAACTTTGACCGCTCGGCAATACTAGTCCAAATTAAAACATAAACTTATATTTTTTGTTACTCATACGCCATAGTGTATCAAAAACAAAAGATTTGCAAATGCAACAAGTCACTGACTAAAAAAATTAACATAGAATCAAACAATACACTTTAAATCAAAGTAAAAAGTTAACAATTAAGGTCTAAGAACAGAAATTTTCAAAATCAAAAACGTTTCCACTTTTTTAAATCACATTTTGTTATTTTTTCAATTTTTAACAATATTATCGAAGCGCACCAAACACCCCAAGAAAACAGAAACCAATTGCTAATCAAATGCTCAAATGCTGCTTCAAAAAACTGTATATTTTTTTTTTAATAATTTTCACTGTATGTCGTGTATCGACTATGGTGAATCTTTTTTTTTATTTTAAGGCTGGTGGTCTGAATAGGGTCCCATTTTAATTTAATCCAGTTCTGGCATCCATGAGAAAATATTAAGTCTTAAATTTAAGGTCGGTGGTTTTTCGGAACATTTACGACTTTTCGCCAGGAATTCATCATGGGAGAACAGTTAAGCGAAATGCATGTTTTTTGGGTGGAATCTTTTTCACTTGAAATTCAGATTAGGACTGAATAAGAACATAAATAAATGTGGAAAACTAAAAAAACTCGCAAGTTCTGAAAATTCCTTCTAAACACACAAAAAGAAGCGTTACTCACTTGTTTTTGTATAATTTTCTGCAAATGCCTGTCGTGTTCGCCAACGGTATCAGCAAATTTTGCTGTTCCCTCTCTCATAAGGACTTCACGTTGCGCCCATGCATTGTTGTCTTCTGAGAAAATCCTAGCGAGTTCACTAAATATTTCCATCTAAATGCAAACGAAAAATTCTTTTCAATTTTATTTTTCAAAGATTTTACACAAACTTAGGTACCTTTTCTTTGGCAAGAACTGCCCAGACTTTTGTTAAACGGTATATTGCATTTGACTGAAGTCCTGAAATAATCGCTTTAAGAGAAGAGAAATTTTTTAAGAGACGCAATTCTTGTGCAATATCGATCCAAGTAGATATATATAGTGCTCGTTCCTGGGATACATATAAGATAAGCAACAATAAATTAGATGAAAAGCAATATTGTATGCATACACAATCATATTTATTTACCTGAGGCTTAAGTCTTTGTTCAATTATAATGCTGGATATGACTCTAAAGGAAACTGCATTAAACTGTGTGACAGTTGCAACAACTGTCTCAGCACCATTTTTATCACGCCGAGCCCATGTTGCTCCTAAGCATTGGTGAGGAATTAGACGTTTAAAAAGTTCCGAATCCATTCTCGTAAGTTGCTCGGCAAAATGCTTAACATCGACATGAGGAAAGCGATATGCTTGCAATAAATGTGTTGGTCCTCGAAACGCAGGAGCTAAACAAAGACCAGAAAATTGCTCGGCGAAACTGTTATACTCATGATGACCAGGCCAAGGTGAGTTTTCTTCCGCAAAAACCATTTGTGCCTGAACACGTAAAACTCTTTCTAACCGATGCAAGGCTTTTATGTGCAGGTCGGATCTTGGCAGGCGCCTTGAGGCAAAATTTAATATGTGCCTTAAGTTTACTTCATTCCAATCCTCTGGAAACCCATCTAGCCAAACGTGCAGTGCTGAGACAAGCGTTCTTTTGTGCTGTTCGCATACAGAGACATTTGAATCGTGTTCTCTGACGTTTGGTTCGGCTTGAATCTCATGACTAAACAAGCCATTTAGAGTATCATAACGTTTGACTAGAAGGTCAAAAACATCTTTTGGTGTTGAGAAAGTTCTATACGTTGAAAGGAATACGTTTATAAACGTACTCTCTAGTTCACCATCATCTGTGGCAAGGGCTTCTACTAATCTAGCTAAAGAAGCAGCTTTTACAAAACGAACTCTTACCGTTTCCCATTCTAGATGAGAAATTTCATCATCCGAGTCCTAAAAATTATAATAAATTAAAAGTTATTTTTTTACTGGAAATTGAAATAATTTTATTTAATTTTAATACTTACACTTGCGGCACGTGGTGTTGGTCGATGGTATCGTACTTTTTTAAGGTAAACGGTGAAGATTGCATCTTTTTCACGCTCCTCACCCCAAAGCCGCCACGTGGGCTGCTAAAAGAAATTAACGTATTAAATAAACTGTAAAAATGATATTCTAAAAACAAAACTTATGTATATACTTAGTTAAATATTTAAAAAAAAAGTCCATTAACTGTTTTTGTGTTTTTTTTTTCAATTTGTAGACGAGTGTATGATCCAAAAATAAAATATTTTGAAATCAGAAAAATTAAGAAAACATTAAAAAGCTAAAACTAATTTAAGTTTGATTTCTCAATCATCAGTTAAGCCAGCAGAAGAATAAACTCTATATTTAAATAATATGCACGCCTAGATCACACCAACTTGCGGTACCTATTTTGATAAAAATAATACCTTTCAAAAGAAAAACAACCGACTCAAAATTTAAGACTTAATATTTTCTCAAGGATGCCGTTATTAAAACTGGACCAAATTAAAATGGGACTCAATGAAGACCACCAGCTTTCAAATACAAAAAAAAACAATCATCAAAATCGATCCAGCCAGTCAAAAGTAACAAACATAAAAAAAAACATACAGACGAATTGATAACCTCCTCCTTTTTTTAAGTCAGTTAAAAAAAAATTAAATCAAAAAATCCTTCAAGACAGTCTCAAAGAAAGGCGACGTACCAAGAGTAAAGTAAATCGACCCATATTGGATATGGATTTGGCTTTGGCTCCTGATATAGACAGATAGACTGACGATGGATAAACTAACATACAAACAGAATTGTGATACCCACTTTTTTCGTATTCTATATTATCGTAATATCATATTTGCGTTTTATTTTGACTTTTTTTTTACGAACGCATAACTTGATATATGTAAGTACCTATGTTCGTATATATGAAGGGCAAAAAGCGGGTGAGATGGCGCACTTCAAATATTTCATACATTTATGAATCTAAAATAGTATTTAAATGATTTTTCTGTTCGAACAAACTAGTTTTTTTTTGTGTGGTACAGAAAAGTTACAGTGGTAGTCAATACTATCGCACTCTCAAAATTCTCTACCTACTCCTACTCGGCATAATTTACGGTTTCTGGAAATGTTGCTTTAGTTCTCTTAAACTCTTCCCAAGCCGTGCAGTTGCGATTTGGTGTTAGGGATTTTGTTTTTGCTTCTTGCATCTAAAAAAATGATCACATATTGTCTTCTTAAAAATCAGCTGGGCTTATTTTTTATATCAAACAGGTTTAAAGGTCAAACTGATTGAATTAGTCAATTTATGAAAAATCTAAAAACAAAAAATTGTGTACATTCTAATTTACAAATAAAATAATCAATAAAAGAACAATATGCAAAATAATATAATTTGTTTAAAATAAATCGGCTGACAAATTTCTAAGATAATAGTGTTTGTAATTTTTGCACTTATTATAGTTGCCCTTGGAATTTTTAGTTTTTAACGATTGTTTTATTTCTAACTAAAAATGAAGATAAATAGTTACCTTTATGTACCACTTCACATTTGAGTTGGCTCCCTCAATCGTAGGAGATGTACTTCGAATGGTACCGCCTATGCAATTACTCAAGAAATTCAAACCACCCTTTATGTCGGTTCTTTCAAAATGTTCTGTTTGATTGATATTGTTGGATGTCTTTTTATTTTGTTGGATGTGCTTGGTACATTTTTGTGCTATGTACTTTGTTTTAACAGTCAGACTTTGAATTCTCTCATTAGTACCACAAATCATTTAAGTCGATGGTGGATAATAGTGATATATACCTTAAAAATATCTTACATCATGGATTGAAGACAGGTAATGTCTTTTTTTTTACTCGAAATATATATGTTTTGTTTACTAGGGTTACATTTTACATTTAAAATCAGACTCATCTTGCATCATTTCCAAAATATCGAGATAATAGATTTTTATTTTTAATTACTATTTTGGTTGATAAATGTTTTCAAATAAAACTCACAACTGATTATTTAACTAAGCGATATATTTTGACTTTATTTTTTGCAGAAATCGGTAAGAGAAAGTTTTTTTTACTCCAATATTTCAACTATAAAATTAAACCGCGATTTACTCTTTTACTTTCTCATGATACCTACATATTAGATACGGTACACAATTGAAGTTCATGATAAGTTCAAAGCTCAATAAATAATATTGTTACTATGTATATGCAAACACATAAATGGCTTTATGATGAACGAACATTGTGACCTTGATCATGAATTAATACAAAAAAAAACTTAATTTCTAAGCCATTGACAAATCTAACTGTGCTCTTAAGTAATTACATACCTACTCGCAAGTAGGCCAGCACTTAAGAATCAAGACCGCGACACGAAAGAATAAAATGTATCTATGAGTAATTCAACTGATAAATGTGTGTGTTTTTTTTAGTGCAAATAACAGTGTAGGAATGTAAAAAAATTTATTTCTAATTCTATAGTATTTACAAAACAAGAGCCGGAAGATGTTAATTGGTGAATTTTTTTGAATTTACGTTAGAAGTTCGAATTATCAGTTTCGAAAGGCTTAGGTCAATCCATTTAGGGAGGAAATCAATTTTTCTTTCAATTCTTCGGTAACTTTGCCAACCGCTAATGAAATTTTATGGTCAAACCAGCGCCAGCGGCTTCATCAAAGCTGGCAAGTAGCTAAGTGTGACCCATGTTTTTGGATGAAAAATCGCTTCGACAATTCCGCAGCAATAGAACAGTGTTTCTAATAATTTATAAGAAGTTTAAACACGTACAATTTTCGCGAACATTCACTGTTTACCATGGTACTCAAAACTAAACAAATATTGAGCGTAAGCCGGTAGCGGCGACTAATCAGCGGCTGGCACCAGCTAGGTATGACCCGTGCTAAAAACTTTCTTCTGCCATTAAAAAAATTAGAGTTTATTCTGTATAAACTGAAATTATTACGGAGCAATCCTCTTTATTTGCACAAAAAGAATACTTAGGACAATATAAATAAATGTATGTACCATATTTGATAGAGTTCAGTTCAATGATTCGAAAATTCAAAGTTACTTATATTTATAATAGTTCAAGCGAATCCATAAGTGGCACTTGTACTTGCGAGGAAACTCTTACTCTCGGTATGTGGACGACAAAACAAACTCCTGTGGAAAGAATAAATATCACTCTGTAACGAAAATCGCCTTTAAACTAATTCATACTTTTCTTTTGAATCCAAAGTCAAAACTGCTGTAGAGATATTTTAATCTAAACAATAAACAGGTCATAAATCCCTTTTTTAATTAATTAACTGAATGTTGAATTTGTTCACTGCTCAATAGTTCAGTTAAAATCTGGTTTAAAGTATGACTATGTAGTCCAGATAAATCGTATGATGGAAATTTGTGTTCTATCATCGAAAGACTCCGAAAATGTTGTTTTTATTGTTGTTTTTTACGTTAATAATTTAAAAAGTGTACAATTTTTGCTGAAACGGCTTACGACCAATTTCTTGACTAAGTTCTAGGTCTTAAAACTCGGTTTAAGAAAAATTAAAACTCAAATTGTTTCATTTTTATTTTTTTTCTTAAGAAAAACTGAGAGCTAAAAGTAATAGTTTTAAACTGATTTTAGAACTTTGTCAAGAAATTGGCCGTTATGTTTCCAAATATTTGTAAATCTCCTGTATCCGATTTTAAACTTCTTTTTTTTTAAATTTAATTAATTTTTTTAATTTAATTAAATCATCAACTAAATAATACAACACATACATCAATGTCAAAACTTAAAACACACAAAATCTATCCAAATCCAGCAGCAACATTACTTATTTTATCAAGCAACCGAAACTCGATTTAAGTTACTTATCTGCTATTACTATTTTTATACGGGTTTTGTCTTCAAGAAATAACTTAAGGAAAGCATTTCGACTAATCAATAATATATCTTAACCAAATCTGTATCTTTGTATGATTCAAAGCACTTTATAAATCTACGAATAAGTTATCAAGTAAGTGACCGGATATGGGATATCATTACAAAAAAAAAAACAACAACTTCAAACTTTGTTCATCGATCACAGGCCACCAGACAGGTACATATGTAACTATGAATCACAAAACGAACAAAAAGAATCTTTCTGAAATTCAATTGTAGGAGGGTGGGTGAACACACCTTTAAGATAAATATAACATTTTAAAGCCAATGTTTAGCCAAACCCATGGAAAACAGTATTAATTATTTTTTTTATCAGAATCAAATTTGCGCATATAATATTTTTTTTTTTATTTACCACCATTCACGTTTAAAATATATCCCTTCGAAATAATTAAATTTTCATTTATTTATGCGATGTTGCGCTAAGGTTGAAAAATCAATAAATAAAAAAAAAAAAAAAAATTATTCAAAGTATTCAAAAACTTTGCCAAGATATTTCTTAATCGTCACAGTAATCAATTTTTTTTTTATATATTTTTAACAATACTAAATGTAGCACTTTTATTTGAAACGAAGACGAAAACAATTCAAAATTTGTTAAAAAAAATTAACAACAGAACAGCAGGCCATCCGAAACACGCTCTAAACAATCCGCTAAATTAATCTGAGAACGAAAATCCCCAAATGTGGTGAATGTACTAAAAGATTCCCTTTCAAAGTGTTGTGTCTCAGACTTGCGCAATTAAAAGAAAACAAACGCAGCAATCATTGCCAGCAAGCGGTGACGTGTGATTTAAATGTAAACGTTTTATATGCAAATTATTTTTGCAACGTGTGTAAAAGTAGTAAAAATAATTGTTGTTTATTAAGGATGGGTTTCACGAAATGTTATTATTTACTGTAAACTTCAATATGCTAGACACACTGAATTCGAAATGAATCCTAGCAAACATCAGTCACTGAACCAAGAGGTTGAGAAACCAAAACACGGGAATGACGTAGAAGGTCGTTTCATGATTTATTATACGACTATATCGCGAAATTTGTTGCCCCGTTTCCCCCCAAAATTTATTCAGCTTTCATTAATTTCTCCTGGAACGTTTTCCCAGGGAATACAAAATTTATGGAAGAATATCGGAATTTGATTGCAAATTTTACTCTCGATAGCAATTAATTCTTTGAGACACATTTGAGCAAGTAAAGAAAAATAGTCTACGATCCCACCATACATCCCGCTTTCCTAATTGAGTTCTATGCTAATATTTTGTTTGTGTTCACTTTTCAACACATGGATAGTTGAGATAAAGAAAGGATTGCCGCCCCATATTTTCATTTCTTGTATAAAATTTATTTATCAATTGTAGAGGGCAATTTTTGAACAAAAAAATGTCCTAACAGAACATTAACATGTTTAAGTTAACTTTTCCTTAATGGTTATGTCAAAAGGTACCGTTAGTTTTGGTGATAGAAAAAATTTCAATTTCCCCTCTAGGGTGTAGGGAATCAACAAAGAACCTTCACCACCAAGTTTCAAGAAAAAAAAGTATGCAATTTGATTTCTTCTATAATGATAAATTTTTAGAAAAAAACATTTTGAAATTCGTTAGAGCCGTTTTTAAAAAAAAAAAACTATTTTTTCCATATACAATTTTGCAAGTACTTTTATAAAAAAAAAAATTGGTACGCCTTTTTTAAGATATTATTTATCAACATCTAAAAACTAAAATTTGAAAAAAAAAAATATTGAATAGTTTTCGAAAAAATGATTTTTCAAACAAAAAATTTCAAATTTTTTTTATAAATCTAAAAACATAATTCTCGAAATTTTTTTACTAAATATTATGACGGCAACTTAAGAGCATCCATTTAAAAAAATGGTTGAAATTGATTGAGTCATAAAGGAGAAAATCATAATTTAAAAAAAAGGTTCTATGGCAGGTATACCGTTAATAACAGTTTAAAGAAAAAAATGATTTCCATAGATAGACCTTATCCAAAAAACTGACCATGATTTTTTTAATCAACATCGTAGGAACCATTTTTGAGAAAAATGAATTTTTCTAAAACCGGTATATGACAGGTACCGTTATTTTTGGTCCAAAAAAAAAATCAAAAAACGTCTGGGGATAGTCTCCAAAAAACGCCACATACCAAGTTTGAAGTTAATCGACCCATCCGTTTAGGCTGTGTTCTCTGATACATACAGACAGACAGACAGAGAGCCAGACAGATAGACAGACAGAATTGTCGGACCCACTTTTTTCTCATTCTCTATCATCGTAATGTCATGTTTGGTTGTTATCTCAACTTTTTTTTTGTGCGAATGCAAAACTGATATACATATAGTACCTATGTACATATATCGCAAGTAAAAAGAGCGTTCGCCTTTAGAATCAAAACAGAATGTGATAATGAAGCAAACCATTACAAATTTCTACATTAAATTTAAAAAAACAAACAATCTTTTAACAAAAAATGTTTCTTTGTATAACAACAATTCCTCAGCTGTCAATACGTTAGATCGTTCGAGGAGCACTCTCTCCTCCAAAGCAAAACTTATCGAAAAATTCACGAAACGTAGCAAAATGTTATTATGGGCAAGTCCATACACCCAGAGAAATAACAACAGTTCAGCGTGCAAAAACAAAAATTCAAAGCAAATTTTAATCTGTTTTGGTCATAAAATTGCATTCTTAGCACTCTGGTTTGATTGGTTACAAGAAAAAAGTATCCTTCCTGTTATCTGAGGTATGACAAACAAGTTTGTTTTTTTTATATATAATAAAAACAATGGACAGAAAAGACACAAAACTGTTTTGTAAATTTATTTTTTTTTTTTTTTGCTTTTGCGCTGAACTGTAAATTAGGCTTTAAAGAAAACATGTCTTAAACAGCTGAACAAAAAATAGCATCGACGGGCAGATTTACCTGAGAGTGTCTTACATATCGTGCCCCCTTTCTATTATAAATTATATGTGTATTTTGCAACTTATGTAGGTATGTACTAGAAAAATAAATTGCATATTTTAGTAAAATATGTTTCAACATGATTTCATTTTACTTTGCGTTTTTTTTCCTCAATGTAAAATTGCTTCGTTCGGTTGTGTACCGCAGCCAGAGTTACCTTTGGAACAATTTAGTGTCGTTGACACATTTTCAGTCACTCCGACACCAGGACAGCTCTTTTTTAAAAATATTCACTCTTGGGCACCTTTTAGAAATATGGACATTTTTAAAAATAAACAGACCTTTTGTTTTACATTCGCGGACACCTTTTTTTTGCCAATTTGAAAATTTTCATAGGTAACCCTGACCCCAGAGTACGTTGTGCTCCGTCATTATAGTTCTTCCTTAAGACTCTATTTAATTGGTCACGTACAAAATACACGCCAAGTTTAAGCAATAAGTCTAGCAAATTTTTACAATTATATGATAAACTTTCTTATATTTATAAAAAAAAACACCTTCATGCATGTTTGGAAAGCCCTTCGGGCCGACAACCCTACCAGACTGTGTTGTAAGTATTACCAAAGCAACTGTATACATACTTTCAGCCTTGCGAAAGAAGGTAAGGTTTGGACCGCGTTTTGAAAAATTTATTGGCAACTCCGGGCCCGCGGCAATCGTGCCGCACTAGGGTAAGTGGGAAAGAAAGTTAGCCAAAGTTGCTGATAGTTCCCTTACTATTAGCTATACAATTGCAAGTGCTTAGAATTAAGAAGTTAAAAAGAAACAACGCATTTAATCGGTTTCAACTGTGTTAAACAATTTATTGAAATTGAACTCTTTAGTAGGTATGGGTAGTTTTAAAAATAAAATAAGAAATATATCTCACCAAACTTTCAGCTGCATTTTCATTCATTATTAATCCACCGCACTGCCATATAATTTACTTCATCACATTTTGTGTAGCATAAAGTTAAATTTCCGCGATCACTTTGATTCTTATTATGTTTGATTAACATTGTTGTAGTTTAAATTTATGTGGATAATTTTAACTTGAAACTTTATTTATGCAAATAAAAAGAATATATCAGCTATGTAAAGGTAGTTTTTTTTTACATAATACAGGTTTTAGCTATACACAGCTATTTAGAAAGGTTCATGTATTTAAGCATAATATAGGTTATAAAAGCCTACGTCAACACTTCATAATTTTGCAAAACTTTCTGTCATAAAATGCATACCTACACATTATTTATATATTAAACTTTTGGAAAAACAAATTAGCAGATATTATACGAAATGCAATCTGCTATTAACATCACTAACTATTTCAAAATAGTCTTCATAGTTAGGTATGGTACCTATAAATTGCTTAAATTCAATATCCTTGTCGTTGTTTTCTGCTACAATTTGCACTGTGAACCGTCTTAATTTTCCCCCTTTCCTCTTCCGTCATGTTCGCAATCCTGAATTTCGAAAGAAAGTATTCCCCTTACTGTGGCCTTTTTATGACCAAAGAGAAATTCACTAATTATTATTTATAATTTTAACACTAATTCCTACTCCTCCTTAATTCACTTCTAGTTTGAGTAAACAAACTATCGCACTAAAGAGAGCAACGCTTAAGAGTCATCTATCATGTTCTTACAAATTTCACAAACACAAATACCATTGCAACGATTACACTCACTATTGCATGTTCAGTGCTTAGAAGACATGCTTAGCTCTCGTTGACAACAACAAAACAAAGTATTTAATACAGACAATCATTTTTTTCCAATTGATCTTTTGCCAGCACGATCGCTTTTCACTTTTTGTGTTCCGGAGTTGGAATGCGCTAAAAATTTTGCTCAATGGAGCTCATTTAGAATAATTTATTTTATTAAACTACTGAGTATAAACATTAATGGAACATAAATATTAACAATCCAAGATCATGGAATAAACAATAATTGAAAAAAATGATCATTCTATTTCGATGCACTCCGATCACATAGAACCGTCATCAACTAACAACATCACTTGCAAACATATATAAAGTAACTATTAGTTGAGTTAAGATCTCTTTTGGAATTGAGATTGGTAGGTATTGTGTATCGTGTCCGTGTGTTTGTAGATTGTTGCTAAAATTAAAATGAGGTTTGATGTTTGAGGTTTGAGCTGGGCCTAGGTTTGAAAGATTCAGAATTATATGCTTGGTTGCTACTACATGTTCATTAATCGCATGATAAACAGAAAACAAGGTATGCTTGTTATGAACGCCACGTCGCCATTTTGGAAAACTGATGACGTAGTAGTCATCTCCGATGCTGACAATCGAGTCTTCTTCAGTTTCATTGTTGTTGTTTTCAATAAAAAAAAAATTTTTTGTCCAATTCCATAACTGACGTTCGGGCGAACTGCCGATGAGAAAGATGATTATGACGTCACAGAAAACCTGCCAGATATCTAATGAGCATAGCTTGCTTTCTATTTATCATGCATTAATGGCATATTTTGTATAACAGGGTGACTGAAAACCAAAACGAGGTATCAGCCACCCTTTTTTTGTAAAGTTCGACCATTAATTGTCAGTTGGTTCTCTTCGGGCTAGTTTGTTCACAGCGGGTTAAGTTTCTAGCACAATTTTCATAGGTTCTATTTTGATGGCTTTCATCAAACAAAATCAGTTAATAACTATAACATTATCTATGATTAACAACACAAACTTATTCTCCGAAAAAAAAACAGTTTACGATTTAACAGTTTAGAATAATAATTGTTTAAAGATCAAATGTGAACAAATTTGGTCTTGTTCAGAGACTATTAGTTGTATCACGGTCAGTGACCAGTAGACGTATAGAATTGGCAAAAATCAATTAGCAACAAATAAGAATACAATCAAAAAGTGAATTATTTTATAAATAAAAAAAAAAGTGTCCGATATTTGAGATCATCGTGTTCCCGAGTATTTGAGCAGTTTAAACCGTAACTGCGAGAATTTCATCCCCACTCTAAAAGTTTTGACGGATTTCATATTTCAGCCCAAAAAGTTCCTAAACGGATATATTGCCTACCAACGTTTTAATTTTAAGTCATTATGAATTCAAATCAAATATAATATCAAAAGAAAAACAATCAAAGCGTTAAAAACAAAAAAGATTCAATTAGTGTAAAAGAGAAAATAATCGAAAACATCACATTACTCGCAGGCAATTTTCCGTTCAACAAAGATTGTTAGTAACAGAGAAAATAGGACGATTGCATCTCAGTTTGGTTGGAGAGCGTATTACATAAGTTTATCGCATATAAAAAGCTTGAAATAAGCTTTCCCATATTTTGCCAATTTTGCAAAACTACAAAAGTTAAGTTTTTTTCTTACTAGAGCTCCGTTATTTTGCGGAAAAAAGTTTACAGGTTGCTTAAGAATCCAAAATCTAAGTTTTTTGACCCATTTTTTAAATTGAAATAAAGTTAAATCAGTCAGTTTAAAAATTTTCACTTTTGCACTTTTTGCAAAAAGTGGCCTTTGTACCGAATGTGTCGTATTGTAGCTTCTCTTTCACACAAAAATAGAAAAAAAAAAGAAAACGGTAAATCTTGTTCGAAGAATGTAAACAAACAACGCATACCATATTCAGTATTTTTGCAAAAAAGTGTATATTTTCTCTATATTAACAGTTTAAATGTATTTAATGTTAATTTTTAGTTGATAGCCAACTGATTTAGAACTAAATATTCTTTAATTTCAATTTTTAAGCTACTAACTTTCTTCTATCTAGAGAGCTGCCATTTTTGTTTTTGCTATCAATTTTTTTTTTATTTTTGCCTGCCGTCTGGAGTAAAAGCCCAATTCTACCTAGGTTTTTCTTTTTATGTCAATAATTCGAACATACCTATTAAACATTGACTTATTATGTATGGACTGCTAGTAGCCAACTTCACTATGATTCTACCAAGAACTATGTGATACTAGCCCTCGAAAGGACACTAGCGGATAAGAAAGATTAATAGTTTTGACGTTTGAGTTTTGCTCGTCCTAACCTAGTTTTTTTTATAGTTTTTGTGGCCATCATACAAAGTATATATAGCATATAACGTTTTCTCTCAATAATAGACAAACAAATAGCTATTGTAAATAGCTTTAACGAAGTAGACTATGATTTGCATTTAAATGCAGTCCATAACTGGACTGGGAATCTTGGATTCTTTTCTTTCTAAATTGAAGATGCACAACTCGATGCACAATAGCACAATCACAAAAAAAAACAAATAAGACAAATAGACACGGTGCAACAACTATTTACTGGAAAATATGCAAATTTTTTTTTTCTACACGAGTCGAGAGCCGTGTTTTATTTATATTTTATTTATTTTGCATTTATTTTTCTCTCCTAAACCGGCATGAGAAAAGTAAACTCTTGCAAAATGATAATATTACAACACACAAAAAGTTAAACGTCAAACAAAAACAATCAAATAAATACAGATGGCATTGTTTTTTGATAGAAAGTTCAAGTAGATGGCCGTAGCTTCTATGTACAAATATGTTAGTTCCAATCGATAAAAATAGATGTCTCTTGTCGCAATTGATGGAATGTTTATTTGTTTTGCCACTGGCATTGACTTATTATATAGTAAGTCAATCATTGACTTATTATGTATGGACTGCTAGTAGCCAACTTCACGATGATTCTACCAAGAACTATACGATACTAGCCCTCGAAAGGACACTAGCGGATAAGAACGATAAACAGTTTTGACGTTTGAGTTTTGCTCGTCCTAACGTAGTTTTTTTTTAGTCTTTGTGGCCATCATACAAAGTATATACAGCATATAACGTTTTCTCTCTATAATAGACAAACAAATAGTTATTGTAAATAGCTTTAACGAAGTAGACTATGATTTGCATTTAAATGCAGTCCATAACTGAACTGGGAATCCTGGATTATTTTCTTTCTTTAAATTGAAGATGCACAACTCGATGCACAATAGCACAATCACAATAAAAAAAATAAGAAAAATAGACACGGTGCAACAACTATTTACTGGAAAACATGCAAATCTTTTTTTTTCTACACTAGTCGAGAGCCGTGTTTTATTTATATTTTATTTATTTCGTATTTATTTTTCTCTCCTAAACCGACATGAGAAAAGTAAACTCTTGCAAAATGATAATTACAACACACACAAAAAAAAAGTCAGTTAAACGTCAAACAAAAACAATCAAATAAATACAGATGGCATTGTTTTTTGATAGAAAGTTCAAGTAGATGGCCGTAGCTTCTATGTACAAATATGTTAGTTGCGATCGATAAAAATAGATGTCTCTAGTCGCAATTGAAGGAATGTTTATTTGTTTTGCCACTGGTGTCCCTTCG
Source organism: Meliscaeva auricollis (assembly GCA_948107695.1). Taxonomy (NCBI): domain Eukaryota; kingdom Metazoa; phylum Arthropoda; class Insecta; order Diptera; family Syrphidae; genus Meliscaeva; species Meliscaeva auricollis. The sequence continues at coordinate 478,351 of OX403619.1, forward strand.
AGGGGTAGTGTCGCAAAGAAGCGTAGAATCATTTTTCTGGCAACTTTTGTATGAAAATTTACACAACTAGCAGTCCATATATAATAAGTCAATGAAGTCAATGCTATTAAATCTGAACTAGCCTTTCATGATCATGTATTTTTGACATTTCGATTTGTTGTTAAGTTTGATTGCTGAAACTTCCCGCCAATTATTTATTTATTGCAAATTGTTTAACACAATACATAAGTTTTCTTTTATTTTCTGTTTAATATAACCAATTAAAATGCCAGTTAATCCCACTATACCCAATTTATCTGAGTTCTTACAAAATGAGTCTCATTACCTTAATCTCTTAGAAAACAAAGAACTCTGGCGCAAAGTACCTTATCTCAACCACACTCCCTTGCATGAATTAGAGGACTTGTCGTTGGTGCGATTTCGAGGAATGATACAAGACATGCTTGACCCTGAAATTTACTTAGAAAACTATCAAATAGCCACGGCTGATGGCAAGAGTAGATTCCAAAATGGTAAATATCGAGATTGTCTGGTATTGGGGGACAATGAAAAGCCAGACTTTGATAGCAGTGCCAACGTGCAAGCTGAAAGAAGAACTGTATTTGTAGTGTCTTTGCCTGGACTCAATCCGTGGGCTCGTATTTTTGAAGAATCCAATTGTAGCAAAGGAGTTTTCCCAACTAATGAAGTATTACATTCAAGTGTTCCAAAGCGTCCTATTAACGACGAACCTGATGCTGAAATGATTGACTTAGATCAAAATGCTAGTGCTAACAATATAAATAAGCGCCAGTGCATTGACAGTAACAATTCATCTTCGTCGAATATTCGTACTTCAGCGTTATCTGCTGAATACCTTTTAAACTCTCCTATTCCCGGTCGACCTAGCAAAGCATGTTTGATCAAACTGTACAGTGACTTTGACAATCATACTCTAAATTCAATTATCGATGTAGTCGGCTTCCTGTCGGTTGATCCGGCGTTGGATGCATCTACAGCTGAGCCTTCCTATGATGAATTCGAAAGCTGCGCCGAACGACAGGCCCAAAACCCTCCGCCATCACTCATACCGCGTCTTCATGCAGTCGCGGTACGAAAGTTGGAGCACAGTAATCCTCTGCTAGATTCATCCATTAGTGAATCGATATTTGCAAGCTTTAATTTTGAACACGTCTATAAAGATCTTAAAATCCTTCTTACGCAGTGTTTGCTAGGTGATGATCTAGCAGCTGAATACCTTCTTATGAATCTAATATCAACGGTGTAAGTATCATAGCTAATTGTGTTGCTTTTTTTACTTGAATCTTGCTTTTCCTTAATTCTAGGTACATCCGTTCTGATCTGCACAGCCTAGGAAAATTCGCACTCAATTTATGTAATATACCTGAACAATTACTTCCCAGTTACACACAAGATCTTTACGACATATTGGAACTCTTTCTGCCAGCTAGTCATTACTTGCCAATGACTCTAGACACCATGAACACGCTCCAGTTCTTTCCAAAGTGAGACCTTTTTTGTATTCATTTGTATATTACCTGCTTTCTTGCTTCATACGATACTTGAGCCGTTTGCAAACGGCTCTAAGGCATTCATATTAGAGGTTTCGTAGATAGATGTGCCTTGACAAGTTCACAGTTTAAAAAAAAAATAGACAAGCAGCTGAAAGTTTAATCTTCCAAAACAATTAAACTTACAAAATGAATTTTTTTTTAAATTTTTTGTCACAATCTAGAAAAGACTACCAAACTAATAAACTCACATCGGGAATTCTTCAGTTGGCTCCGCATACGCACTTAGTTTTAGACGAAACTCGGTTGCAACCCGGCAAGCTCGAGCACAATGGAGTTCGAGGAGTACAGCACCTATCGCATTTTATTAAAACACAGCAACTGAAATGTGATTTCCAATATTACGATATAAATTTCAACACAGACATCCCAGTTCTGGTTCTAAGTGAAGGAAGGAGTATGCTTCCAGTAAGTACCTCCCAAAACTATGCCGAATCGGTAAATGATGTTTCTTTTTGTTTTTGTTTTGCAGAGTGACTTCCAAGTTCCTGTGAATGTTGACAATGATAGAATTGCTTTGATCGAGGAAACTTTAAAGGCAGCAAAACATTACGCTCAACCAAAATTAAATGCCATTAGATGTTACCTAACTTCTGCTAAAATAACACAATTCGACATGAATCCAGCCGAAAGCGAAATGATACAATCGGATTTTGTCGAAATGCGCAAAGCAAATGCCACATTTGGCGCAGATGAACTCCACGGTCTTTTGGTGCTGTCACGGCTATTAGCAATAGCCTATGGTAAATCCAAACTAGACAGAGATAGCTGGGAAAAGGCCAAAGAGATGGAAGCAACTCGAAGGGATCGTATGGAAAAGATACCCAAGTCAAAGCGAAATCTTTAGTATTTGTTTGTTTGTTTTTTTTTTTTTTTTAAGTATCTTATATTTATCTTAAAGAAAATAAATTAATTAATTAATCAATTAAAAAAATGTCATTCAAACACAAAATTAATTTAAAAAAATGAAATGTATCAGTCATTCCAACACACCAATTCGGGTCGGCCTTCGTCAAACTTACTCATATTCCAAAATATTTTTGTGGTAAAACAGAAGGTACCTGCAATGAAATAACACTCAAATGTGTTATTCTTTTGAAATTGATGCTTTATTTACCCTTCGCTATCCAGAACTTGATTTAACGTTGCTGTCGTAATGGTGTGATCGTCACACTTGACCCAGGTGTCCTTGTGATGGCGAACATAGACAATGTAGTGACCTGTGTCGATGGTGCCCAAGTGGTTTACTACTGCATAAAGGGAGTACCGGTAATCTCCGTAGGGATTTTTTTTTTCCGACATGAACGGCTTCATATCAAATTCGGCTGGAAATGAAATGAAAGTCGAGATTTTCTTATCGATTACGCTAGAGTGCTCGAATCTTTTGAGATGAAAACTTGCCACACTGGGAAGCGTGCGCAGAGACAATTGCTTAGTGGATTCTTGATAGCTCTTGCAAGTGGAGCATTTAATTTTTGCCTTCGAGCCAAGATGTTCAGCTCGGGTGTATCGTTCCAAGCAGTCGATAAGACTTTTCGGAGATGTTCCACCCTCGACTTCACCCAGATCTAGGGATATGTCCCAGAAGGGATCGATTGTGGTGGAAACATTCTTGCATGCCTGGCAGACGACATCGCTTTGCAACATTCCAGTAAATATCTGATCGATGATGCACTTGCATTGAGTTGGACTTGTTTCGTTATTGAATGGTGGCACTCTGCTTTTGTCGTCATTCTTGGAGCTTATGCAGTGCAAATGGAGAATCTCAAGAGTGGCGATAAAGAACTCATGGGCATCCTGTTGTTCATAGCCGGCCAAGTGCTTGGCGTGATTCCATATAAGGTGTAGGAACCGATGAAGGGACAACGGTCCACGTGATCCAGAATAAAACTCCTATTATTTGTAAAATCAGGAGGCATAAATGATTAGAAAAAGTCTATCACTCTAATGTATTACCTGGAACAAGCGTGAAACTTCACAAACTAGACATTTCAACGAAGATTTCAAGTTGCACTCATGCCTTTCGGATAGGAAGTAATCACTCAATAAAGGAGTATGGATAAGTGCCTGCATTATTGTCCATAGCATAACAAAGAAATAAACAAAACAACTGTGAAATGTAAACGCTTACTTGGACTATGCAATTCATGAAACAAGTTGATCCAAGATTCATAAGGCCCCTCAACCCAATTGTTTGGTTAGCCTTAATCATCCTTCTTCTTGGATTGTTTAGCAAAATGCTGATTTCCGTTGCAGTTGGCCTCCAGCATCTATAGGTGAGACTCTTCTGCAAATCCTTAGCCTCGAGACGTCGATTCTTGTCTTGGATTTCTTGGTACCGTTGATCATAGGTGTAGTCCTTGCAAGAATTACAGTAAACAACTCCGTGCGAGAGTTCCAGAGCGAGTGGATGTTTTGAAGATTTTAAATGGTTGATTATATGGGAGCCTTTGCAGCCAAAAAAAATGCATTGAAGGCAAGCAAAGATTTGTAGGCCGAAGCTGCCGCATTCAAAGCAAGCACACGATAAAGCCTTCAATTTTTAAATATATTTGTACCAGTCTATGATAAATGAAATTTAAAGTAAGTACCTTTTTGTTTCGGGCGTCTTTTGAGATGCATGACGAGAAGAATGCATCAACAACGCTGAATGTGTCCAAGCCGGAATCCCTGATGTAAGCTTGAAAGTGTCGACATCCTGTTTCAGCCATTATTCGAACTTTTATGAATTGATTATTTATTTTATTAATTTAGTATATACAAAATCTATTTTTGTATGATATAAAGAAAAACACAAATACTCCATTGGTTTTTAGCTGTCAAAATATTCCAAGTTTGCAAGGTTAGTTTACACTGCTGAATCTGCCCTAAGTGTTAACATTGCCGTGCTCAATCCATTTAAGTACATTTACATAGACAAACATGCTTGGCGACCCCGATCGCTCAGAGGCCGAATTTTCGCATACGTAAGCAAGCGAACGTAAACGTATTTGCCATTTGCTTCTCTATCTTTTTGCACAGATTATAGAGAGACACTCGTTCGTTTTCGTATGCGGCGATTCGGCCTCAGATTTTTTTTTTGATTTGATGGAGCATCAAAAGAAGAAGGCTACTCGTTCAACCGTGTTAGTTTACCAGTTAGTTTACCAGATATTGTACTTTACCACGTTTACCAAGAGTTTACCAGGCTGCATGAATACCCTTACTATGTCACGTCAATTACACGAACAAAATGGGAGTACACTATCCAGTGTATTATAGAGATCAGTGAATGACACTCCAGGAGCGTTATTTAATGCTTTTTTTTCGTCAGCATGACTTGTTTTAAGGCATGTTTCCTCGTGTAAATACCTTTCTTAAGGATTTAACTAACTAGTCGTTCAAAACATGTCTGTCAGAAAAGTTTTATTTATTTAACCTTGCTTAGGTAAAATCCTTTTAGATTCTTGCGAGGTGGGATGAATCCAACCATTTGGTTTAAAAGAAGTTTTAGGTACTTCTTCATCTGCAAAAAATAATATGGCGAAAAATGTCCCTCTCCAATTTTCATATTTCGTCCCGTTTCTGCGTGAACCACGTATCTACAAAGTAAAATTTGTTTAGTTTTTTTTTTAAAGTTGGTTTTTCTCGAAATTGAATAATTGGATTGAATAAAAATTAATGTAAAACATATTAATTGAGTTTATTTCACAATTTATACTTTTTGATCTTCTTTACTAATAGTAAAGCACTGTCGCACTGTCGCACTTTGGTTTGGGTAAGCATTTAATTTAAACAAAATAATCTGCAATAGCCCATGTAAGACTTTGATTACAACCTGAATCAAACCATAAAAACAAATTCAGCAGTCAGCAGATTTTTGACGTTTCGGGCCGTTGTGTTCCCGACTTCGAATTTCTGGAGCGATTCCTTCATTCAAAATTTAAATTGAAGAGAAGAGAATTCTTTCCCGTGTCCAGTGGCTTGCATTCTAATGAATTTCAATACTTTTCACAAAATTTGATATATTTTTTAATTAAAAATGAATTCTCTAGATAATACTCCTTTACGCTATAAAAATCGATCGCCAATGCTAACTTTTTTTAGTAAAAATATAAGCAGAACCAACCATGGACAAAGTACAAGTTTGGTGTCCCGTGGAAACCATTCCAGGAGATTCAGAGAAACAAATAGTTTTGATGTGTTTCCCGTTTTAAAGACTCCGCCAACCAAACGCTTCTCAAAAGTTGTGAATCCATTTGAAGCTGCTCTTTCTGATCGTCTTCACTTGCCTATTATCGGAAGGTATATTTTAATGTCTTTTTTTCTATTCTATTGGTTTTGTAACAAAAAAAAATTATTTTTAGTCCAACTTTGTTTCAGCGTCCACCGACGCCCGTACATTCTTCAACCCAATTTGCCTGGACCATCGATGATGTGTCTTCTTTGCAACCTGCCAATGTAGAACCACATGAAACACAATTCCACGACTCTCCCGATCCGGAGTTCGAAGCTAAAGCTCAGTCGGCCATTAGCTCGTTTTTTAAAGAGCAACAAATTGTTCCTAGTCCAATTGACTGTCCCTTGCGTAGCCAACGCATAATTTTATCCGAAATGACTGGGAACACTCCCATTGCTAAGCCAGGCCGTCGAATACGGGATAACTTTGCTCAAACAGTCCTTTCGCTTCCACCAACATTGCCCAAGGAATTGGAGTCTGCATTGGCCCCGTACTTCACGTTCACCGAATGCCAGCAGAGTACAAGCAACCTAGCTGATACTTCTATCAGTGCCATTGAATACGACATGCGAGACGCATCTCTCAGACGCAAACTGTTCGACTACCAAGGTGTCTCGTGTATGGACGATGAACACTGCACCGAAGCTGAGAGGTGCCAGCTTACGACAGCCAGCCCTCCACCACAATCCCCAGAAGTTTTAAAATCCAAATCTGCCAAATTTGACGACGCCTTTTTTAAATCAAGTCTATCAGATCCGATGGACAAGAGTTCTTTTGGCTCCCTCTCCCCAATTGCCCAAAACTCTTCGTCTCCAGACTTAAAACAAAGATCACGGATTAACTTTTTCAAGAACGAAGCTGCCGCCACGTCACGCTCGCCTGCATACCTTTACGAAAACTATAGATGTCCAAAGGGGGAGGATTTCGCCAGTCCTCTTGCCAAGAAGTCGCCCATGTATCTTTTCACAACTCCAGACCGGAGCTCGATCCATCAAATTTTATCTCCGTATCGAGTGGCAAGTGAAAAGAACGACACTGCATTTAACATCAAAATCAGCGGACTCCTTGTCGACACCACAAAGAGATCTCGGGCATCTGCCGAACTTGATTTGTTCGCTGACGAAACACAAGACATTGATGAAGACGAAATGCAAGTCAGTCAATTGTCTGCAATAAGCAATATCTCTTCCGAGTCCGACACACCTCGAAGCAAACGAAGGTCGACTAGCAGGAAAAATCTTTCTCAATCATTCACAAATCAGCGTGTTTCGAATGACGAAGAGAATGCAGACTTTGTTGACCAAAATGATTCGTTCGAAGCAAATAAAATATTTGCTCCGACAACAAACCGAAGCGCCGAAATTAATACAAACACTCATTTGGCCCCATCAGAGCGCTCGGTTCTTTATCGCACGGACAGCGGATTCAACGAAATGACAACCAGCTGCAGCACACACTTTGATGCGAAACCCGATTTTCAACTATCCGGAGAGGAGAACAAGACTGCTAACGGAATTGCTTGTGATGCCGATGTAAGTATGATATGTTGCTCGACGCCATCTAAACATTCCGCCATTCCTTAATGACGCAGAGCAACGACGCTAGACATTAATTCAACCTTAGAGTAATAATTCAATTTTTTGTTGCAATTAATATGAATATTGTATAAATAAGTTTCTATCGATTGTTTTAATTTTTTAAATTGTTTTAATTAAAAATTGCAATATCCAATGGATTTTTAACAAGTGTCATACAGTATTTTAGGTTTTTCCTTTTAAGATATAACAACATTTGTTGCTTAACCATTCTAGACCATTTTGTTAACGTTTAAGCCTAGTTTTATAAATTTAATGTTCAGAATACACGATTTATGCATTTTTTTTCTTTTGATCACGAATAAAATACAACAAAATCGAATAGAAAATATGTAGATACAGCCGCCGCGCTCACTTACATTCAAAAATAAACAATTGACTTTCCAAAACCCTCATCGGGATAATATGATAAAACTATACGAACCTTTACGTTCTTTTGCCCCTGCATACTTTCATTGCAAATCAAGATTTTTGACCGGGTTCCTGAAAGGCAAATCTGCAATCACTGCCGGATCTAGAGAGGTAAATGTATGGACATCCAATAGATGCCGGCTAAATTTCATTTTATCTGCCTAGCAGTACCTACTCAAATCATGCCCAGGGTTCAATGCCGACACACTTAAGGGACCAAATTTTTCAGAAACTGTATCCGTGGAGAACCAATGGTATGCTGTGAAAAATATTAGCATAACCGGTGCCGAAAAAATTGTCGGTCGGTTACAGGGAAGAAATTTGGGCAAAGATCAAGCAATTTAAACCTTTAAGCTAGCATCGAAGCTTCTCAATAAGAATAAAGATGGGAGAAGTTTATCGCAGCGTGTGACTTGATAAGCGTAATTACAAGAACTTATTATTGGTGCCGCAGTTTAACTGTATATGGGGTCACAAAGAAGCTCAGGTTTACAAAGCTCAAAAAGACATCCGGGTGATAGATGTAGACGATTCTCTGCTCAATTAGGTTGAAGAGCAGCTCAGCTCAACCGTACGTTCGCCCCCATTATCTGATGACTCGTTTGGATTAACACATACCCTCCTACAACAGAAATGAGATTATTTTCGGCATTAAAGCACTTAAGAACAACAAAGGGGTAAGACTCGACGGTATTCTCACATAGCTCTTACAAGTAACGTCTAATAGGGAGAGTTTGGAACTCCGAGTGCTAACCCGAGGAGTAGCCAAGTGAAGACTGGGGGGAAATATGTGTGCAGTCCGCGCTCTCCAAAATTACAGCAAAAGTTATTTTAGAGCTAATAAAAGAATACCTAGAAGGTTGTTCGTCCTGGATTCGTCTGTATTGCCTACATTCACATCTTGCGGATCATTATTAAGCAGTACGTGGAGTATTGATCCCAAGTTTTAAAATCAAAAAATTCAAACATCATACATATTTGTCTATATTGTATTTATTTTATGAAAAGAAACACCATTGTTCAGGTCGATTTTGTCAATTTTAACAATAGAGCCTTATCAATAATCGAATTGTTATATGTTTTCTTTGAACAGTACCCTGAGATAGATTTCAGGCTCTACGGTTAATTACATTCCAATGCTAAGTTTATCAGGTTCAGGTAAGCTCAAAGCAAAAAAACGAACCCTGTAAATGGAACTCTGAAAACAGGTGAAAACCTTTTCCCATTTTTTTTCTCGATTTTCTGAGAAATGAGAAAGTGTTTTTAACAGCGTTTGAAAAGTCATCCCTCAATGCGTTAATATATTTAAGTTACTATTACTATGATTCTTTCCTCAAAAAAATTTTCCGTTAACATTTTGCAATCAATTAATTCAAACACTAATTTAAAGTATTTAATTTATCTGGAATTATTTCTCACATTTTGGTTTTAATAACTTGACTGTCCTTAAATGTACCTATGTAATCATATCTTTTTCTACGGAAACTCTCAACTAAACTTAATTAGTAGTTCGTGTGCCATTACCTGCACAATAATAATAATTGTAACTTTAAATGTCGTTTGCAGCGTTTAGGTCTTGGTTGCATTCTGGCATTGTTGTCGCGCACGTAATCTGAGTAGTATCACACACAACTTAATTATTAATCTTAAGGTGTATCATTTAAAATTCATCAACTCTGGATTAAATTTTATAGGTATGTACCTGTTTTCTTCTTGAAGCTTACCTGTTTTTTCGGGTGGGACTGATTTGTTCATTTGTTTTATTGAACTTGAGTGTGTCATATTTACAAAGTAGGAATGATTTTAAATATTTTATTCGTTCTTTGTTGTGTACTTATGATGGAAATTTCCATGGCACAAAGTGCGCGGGTTAAACGTATTGTTGGTGGTAAAGAGGCAGCTAAGCCCCCACCAGATGATCCAGTTGTTTTCACTAGAATTGCCAAACGACATGCACGCGTAGAGGGTTTCCGCAATGCCAGAACTGGAGTTTATACATTTTTAGGACTAAGATTCGCTGATCCACCTGTGGGTCCAAACCGATTTAGTCGACCAAGGTATCGCAGGTTAGAAGGTGACATCAATGCTACAAGGCACGGACCAGCTTGTCCACAACCACACTATGAAAGGCGACATTTTGTTGTGGAAAGTGAAGATTGCCTCCTGCTTAATGTATACACGCCGCAGATGCCTGATGAAACTACAGGCCTCCCCGTCTTTGTGTGGATTCACCCAGGAGCATTTCGTTATGGCTCTGCAGCACAATATGATGCGGAACCTTTAGCTCAAAGTGGTTTAATAATTGTTCCTATTCAATATAGACTTGGTACGTTGGGAATTATTGGTGATGGAAGAAAGGAGTTCAACGGAAACCTCGCAATGTTCGATATGTCAACAGCCCTGAGATGGGTAACAGAGCATATTTCATTTTATGGAGGAGATCCCAAGCAGATCAAACTAATTGGTCACGGATCTGGTGCAGCAAGTGCTATGTTCTTATCGATGTCGCCTCGTAGTGGCTCAATTACAGGAATTGTAGCAATGTCCGGTTCTGCTCTATCACAATATGCCAAGGATGACGCACCAATGCAATCGCTTCAAGAGATTGCTGAGGTAAATAAATGTCCAACAACAAACGAAACCGAAATTGTTTCCTGCCTCAGAATGGTATTTTCAAAATCCAAAAACATTTTTCACTCTTCGAACAGCTAATATTGTTTTTTATTAATTGCAGAGAAGTTTCAAGGATATCGTAGTAAAGGATTCTCAAGTGCAAACCAAAAGACTTCATGGACGTGCGATGACTAAACAATTATCTGGGTGTGTTGGATTTAACCCACATGTAGAGCAACCAGACGATGGCAGGGGACTCCCTGGAATTATCACCGACCAGCCTGAAAATTCAATTTCCAAGGGAAATTTTTCAAACGTTCCCCTTCTAATCGGTGTTGCTAAACAAGAAACTGCTCATGCCATAAACCTAGATTCTACCAAAAATGTACAAAAATCTGCCCAGAATTTATTAAATACCCTAGTAGATTCGATAGGGAGTTTAAAATCATTTCTTCGTGTAGACGAATTAACTGGCTCTATTATAAAACCCATTCTACCAGGTGCTGAAGCTCTAAACATGGGCTTGGCTGATATACTCAAAGTTCCTGCATCCCTCGATTCTCTTCAAGTTATCTCTAAAGTATACAGTTTCAAGTTTGTCCTATTTTTATTTGTTTATAATTGTTTTCTTTTTTTCTAGGTTACTGAGCTGACAACAGATGCTCTCTTTAACTTACCCGCTGTATTAACGGCTCAGGTATGGGGAAAAACAGCTTCAGCTTATCTTTATAGTTTTGAGTACGAGGGCTCTACGACAAGAGGTATCAACTTTTTACGCGGGCTTCCAATTGTTGCTTCAGAAACTAATACTGCGTCAATTGGTCATGGGGATGAACTTGGCTATATGTTCAATGCAAACGACATCGAAGGAAATCCATTACCCAACATCCGTCTTACTAAACCTGAAGATATTCAAGTTCGGAAAAATTTAATATCTCTTTTGACTAAATTTGCTAGACCTCAAAGCGCCGATAAATCTTCGGTTTTTCAAAGTGTCACCGGTAATGGCGATGGCATGCCTTTTATAAAAATAGATACCAACCTCAAGGTCGTTCCAGATTTTCGGGTTTGTGAACTGTTGTTGTGGGGCGCTCCATTGAAACCATTACAATCGACAACGTGCCAAGGCCTATTAAAATCCGTTGGTTCGGTGACAAAAATTTTGAATAATGTTACTTCAGGATTAACTGATACGATCAAATTAAGTGGTGGCGGTCGCGGTGGAGGACTTCTGAACGTTGGTGGTTTACTTGGATAATTATGTATACAAATAATTTTTGTTTTCTTACATTAAATTACATAATATTACACACAATAAAAAGAAAATATGTAATTTGGATCTGTTGTAATTATGTACTAGAAGCCTTATTCAAAAACACGTTATAGTGCGTGCATTGGTACAATATGCAGCTCCCTTAATCCTTGATGATTACTTAGATGCCCCTTTTTCGATCCAAGAGGTGAAAGATGCTATTGCAATCTCAAAATTAAACAAAGCCCCAGGGGATGACCGTATCCCCTTCGAATTCTTCAAACACGCCACGGAAAAATTTATCTGTCTTTTAACAGCGGAATTCAACCGAATTTTTGAAAGTGCGTCAGTCCCTGAAGCTTTCCAAAAATCAATTATCTTTCCGCTCCACAAAAAAGGTAGCTATGAGGACCCAGCAAACTACAGAGGGATTTCTTTTCTTAACACCTGCGTTAAACTTTTTGCTGGACTCATTCACAACAGACTGTCAAAGTGGGTAGAGAACAAAAAAATTCTATCAGAATTCCAGGCTGGTTTCAGGAAAAGTTATTCGACGATAGACCATATTTTTTCAATGTTGAACATTGCTGATCTTTATAAAAGGAGACAGAAGAAGTTATACGCGTTCTTTATAGACTTTCGTGCAGCATTTGACTCAGTCGATCGTGAAGCCCTTTTTTACAAGCTCTGTGTGACAGGAGTGTCGAGCAAAGTTGTAAGCGTCCTAAGAGCGATGTACGCCAACAACTTAGCCTACGTTTGGGACGGCGAGTCAATATCCGAGGAGTTTGCAACAGTAACTGGTCTTAAGCAAGGATGTATACTTAGTGCCCTGCTATTTATAATTTTCATCAATGATATTACTGATGAAGTGAGAGGAGGAATCGTTGTGGAAGGATTGACTGTCCCAGCCCTTATGTATGCAGATGACATCGTGCTGTTCTCCGAAACAATAGATGGCATGCAGCTCATGATAAATAGGCTGGGGGTATATTGCAATCGATGGAACCTTGAAGTTAATCTGCAAAAATCGAAGATGATGATTTTCAGAGGTGGAGGTGGTAGTTATTCAAGAAATGAAAAATGGAAGTATAATGGCCAGGCAGTTGATATTGTGCGCGAGTACAAATACCTTGGAGTTTTGCTAACCTCAAACCTAAATATGAAAAAACATCTGGAGGGAAAATTGGCGGAGGCCAAGCGAGCAATCTCCTCGTTATGGGAAAGATGCATCAGGAACAGGTACGTTGAGCACAGTTCTAAACAAAAGTTGTTCCGCTCCACAGCGCTGTCAATCCTATTTTACGGGGCGCAAGTTTGGGGGCATTCCTCCTTTGAATCTGTGGAAAAATTCCTAAGGTATTTTGTAAAAAGAATCTTTCGATTACCAAAAAATACGCCAAATTACATGATTTACCTAGAATCAGGTATACCACCTTTGGTAATGGACACCCTAGCCATACACTTCAACTATATTGTAAAGGTAATTGAAATGGAAGGTAATCGGATACCAAAGAAAGTTTTAAAAGCGGCCATCAAAGAAAAAGGAACAATGTTCGAAGAATGGACTAATCTTGCAACAACATGTGGAACTAACTTTAATATAACTTCAGAAGAGCAACCATCAAGGCTAAGGATAAAGTTTAATGGGATCCTGGAGCAGTTCGGAAGCGTACTGTTTGAGAGGTATGCATCGGAAGCCAGGTCTTCTCTGTTTAGATGCTACTATAGTCGTCTAATATACAATCTTCAACAGAACTCGTACCTTCTAAATAGGAACTCACTAAACAAAATAAACATAATCTTCAAAGCGAGAGGCGAATTGCTCAACATAAATTTTGTACCACACCGACCAGATCTGCCTTTGCTGTGTAGTCTATGTAACATGAAAGCTCGTGAAGATACATTTCATTTTATTGCGATATGCCCAGTGCTGATTGAATTTCGGTTGAGATACTTCAGCAAACGCAGCATAGAAGAAGGAGAAATGCTCAACATACTCAACGGCGACCAAGGATGGGATGGACTCTACAACTATATTGTTACTGCACTACGTTATAGAAAAGCTATTCTTGAAGAAGATTTTTAGTTTTATAAAATAGTAAACAAAAAATATTTAACACTTTCTGTATTTTAATAAATGTAATAATATTTCAAAATGTCAGTCTGGTAGACGGCCATATTGGTCATATCAATTAGGCTTAAGAAATTAATATTACAAATTGTTATTATTCTAAGAAATAAAGAAGTCATTTAAAACTTTTAAAAAAAAAAAAACTAAAACTAGTGCGTGCATAACGCTATGCACTTCTTATAATGCCTCTCTCCTTATTCATAAAACTTATGCAGCTTGGCATAGAGACAATGTAAGGGCCCGAAAAATCTTTACACCAGAAGTTTGTGTGTCATTATCATGTAAAAACTTCCGAATATTCAAGCACATAATCCACATTATTAATTGACACTATGAAAATAATAGGGAAAGGATGGCTGCCTTGAGGGATCCCAGACTTTGCGATATATGGATATTTTCACATTTTTGGTCCGATAGGGAATCCTACAGGAAAGCATACGGTAGAGTAGAAGAAGATGTAAAAAAAATCATCAAGGTACAAAGTACCTATCGATTTAATAGAACCGTCGAGAATAAATTGATAAATCCGAGTTATCTAGTTCTATTTCATACAGCATGAAAAGGGCCCTGCAATATTTGTATGAAAAAGTGGTTTCCATGAAATGCTTCCATTTTTTTTTTCCAAAATGTTAACTTTATTGGTTAATAGCACAAAATTCTATAGTAAGCCGATTAAAGCTTTTATTCGGTGTACGAAAAACTAGCTCTCTTCAAAAAGTGGATGCATTTAATTGAAACCACTTGTTCATAAAAAAATAGTTGGGGGTTCCTTGTTTAAAATATGCCACTCATTCACTCAAAGAAGATTATGACCTTCATTATGAATAGCGAATCGAACGCTCGCCTATATGTGAGCTTTTAAATAAGCGGTCGTTCGCTATTTGTAATACAACAATAGTGAAATTTGCTAGGCTTTTGGCACTTAAAGCGAAGAGAATCGCTCGCTATTCATAATACAAAATTAGCAAACTTACTACTAAGTTCGATTCGCTATTCATAATGAGGGCCTTTATTTCAACGGACAAAAACCAATTAGAATTTATAAAAAAAAAATAATAATGCAAGTATAAAGTAATACGGCGAAATGTGTAAACCATTAAATAAAGGAAAAGCCGATAGCAAAGAGTATGATTTATATTATTTTTTTTTATTTTTTTTTTTTAAGATATAAATTTATATATAAATGTATTCCTTATACACATATATATTAATTTTTAAATAAATTGTATGAACTTATAGTGATTTATATACGTTGTTACCTTAATGAGCGCGGGCTTTTGGATTTTATTATTACTTTTTTTTTTTTAATATCCATAACTGTACTATAAATGATGTTCTTATAATAAAGACAAAAAAAAAACTAGAGACAAATATTGTTTTGTTTGTTAAATTAATGTTATACAGAGAAAATCCGCTCTTTTTTTCAGAAGAACATAATAACATAAATGTGTTATGAGACGCGCACTAGAAAATCACGTTGTTGCATTATTATTTTCGGTGTTGTTCTCATGGAAATTGGCTCCGTTTACAATAAAAGATGTACCCAACCCATAAAGGTGGCCACAGTACTTAGCGTTGTCAATATTATCCTCGAAAAACATCTACGGAAATAGAAAAAGATAAACAAGAAAAAAAAACAATCAACTATGATATGAATCGATAGAAAAAATTAAAACTCTTTTTTGATGATGATAGGTGCCTTTTTTGAATGCGGTTAGTACATTAGGGGGATAAAGAAATTAATAAAAAATGAAAATTAAATGCAAATAACAAAAAACAAAACAATATTATTGTGTTCATTTTGTTTAATTTTAATAAATTCATTATTAACTCCAAAATTCAAATGAACAATCAACAATAAGAATGTAAATGTATAATAAAGAAAAAAATCAACAATAATGCAGGTGAGTATTTTAAAAATTTCAAAAATTCACCAGTAACAACAAAATAAAATTTAAAAAACTCAAAAACTTCAAAATGAGGATAAAAGGATGAAATAAAAAAGTAAGAGATATTTTTAGGCATCGAAAATAATTGAATTAAATTCGATGGCATGGTCAAGGTATGGTGGGGTGAGTTCAATGTTAAAGTTTTTATCATTTGATGATAGTTTTTGTACCTCTCGCATTTTAAAGAACGCCATTCCAGTCAAAAGCGCATCAGATCCTGCCTGATGCTGTGGTCCGACGCGACGAAGCTCCAATTGGTCAGCAACCTCTTGCAGACCACCCTTGAGGTTCTTGCAAGACTTCATCAAATATTTAATGTCGTAAATGTTGGGGAAATACAGACGCAATAATTCGAAGAATTCACTTTCGTCAGCTGGTAGATTCTGGTCGGTTAGTAACTTCAGAAGATATCCAAAGTCATATCCAGAATGGAAACATAGCCATTTGATATTGTCTACCAGAACAATGCCCGATGACATAAGAAGTTCGGCAAAGTCTAACGGATCAATACCATCTTCCTCGTGCTTCTTGAATTGAATACCAGAGTTCTGCAATAAATCGATGGAGTCCTGTGCATACATGTCTTCCCTATAACAGTAACATTAATGATAACTCTATCTCACCTAAATACTGTTCCAAGGACTTACGAAAGATTGAATTTAAAATTGAACTGCCATGTCGAGTAGCCTGGTGGGGTCTTACCCTCATCATCCATAAAAGTCAGGCCCAGTTGAATGATGCGCAGCAAGTCCACGTTGCACCTCAAAAGCTGATAATGATAGTCGGCTGTCGACCTGAATTCGCCCACCGGCCGTGCGACAACACCAGGAAACTCCGTGTCCATGGCCACGTAGTGATACTTCTGCACCACCTTCCGAATGGTTCGAAATTCATCTTCGAGGTTATGCTTCCAAACGTCCCGGATGCCGCATTCTTCATTACTGGGAATACTAACCGTATGCGAGGAATGTCCACCGCCACCACTTATTGCTGAAGGCATTGCCTATAAAATATCAAGGATAACATTATGAACATGTAGCAACTCAAACAGAATGCGTTCGTCGATAAGCTTTCCAAGATGTCGTGCAAGGGCAGGGGTATTAAAAAAAAAAACAAAAAATATAATCGCCGTGGGGTTTGGAAATATTGAATTTGTTGGGCAATATTATGATGGTTGAAAGCCAATTGGTAAATAATAACACAGAACAAACCAAAAAATGCAAATAGGTAAATCATCTGAATGTGATGTTGTGGGTGGTGGGACAATAAATTAAAACAAAAAATTGTTTGTGTGTAAAATCGTTTTTGAGAAAAGGAAACCTATCGGCAGCGAATGAACAACAACAAACCAAAAGCAATGCAAAATATTTACTTACATCAGTTGTTGCGCTAGTGGTTACTTCACTGGCTTCAGCCACGGTGCTGTCAGCCGATGTGTATTCAAAATTTCTTTTTGTTTGATTAAATTTTGTAAAAATTCCTTAAGAGGAATGCAAATCAAATGCTTTACGCTCTATTGACAGGGTACGTGTTTGAAGTAGTAATTATTTTTTAATAATTATATTTTTCCAAATATCCAGCTTTGGTTTTGAATTGAGCAGTTAGTTTGCTATCAATGCACTAGGTCCTGTTGTTGCGTTGAAATAAATTACAAAATGCAACATTTTAAAGACAATAATGTTTCAAAGAGAAGTTCAAGAGGTAAGTATTTTTTTTAATTAAAGCTTATGAAAAATCAAAGAGGCATTTTTCATTCATTTTTTTGTGTTAACTTACCCATTTCATATTTGTGGTTGTATTATGGAAGAAGTTGTGTATCTTCTTTGATATTTTATTTTTAATGTGTTATTTCTGTTCATACGAACAAAATTAATTGGACAGAAAACAAATATTCTGAGTTGAATCCACCATAAAATATAAAAAGTGATTTTCCAGAATTTTTGTCTTTTCGTTTTTTACGACCTCGGTGTATCTTTCTGTGTTGATTTTTGCTTGAGGAAAGCGAACTGATATGTCAAAATAAATTCGCCTTATTCAGCTGAGCAACACCCCCTTTCAGCAAAAATACTTCTTATAATTTCAATATATTTAGGTTTGTTTGGTTACTTTTGTTTAAAATCTGTAAATCTAGTATACAGCTCTTTGCAACAAAAATAACTGCATGCATTTCTATGGGAGAGTTTGTCACAAAAAAAAAACAAATTTTTTTTCACAAAAAACGATAGCAGGGTATTGTTTTGGCGCAAAAAATACGAACGATTGCTACTGGCTGGCTGTTACCTATTTGCCATGATAAACAGAAAACAAGGTATGCTCATTAGATTTTTGGCAGGTTTTCTGTGACGTCATAGTCATCTTTCTCATGGGCAGTTCACCCGAACGTCAGGTATGGATTTGGAAAAAAATATATTTTTTTATTGAAAACAACAACAATGAAACTTAAAAAAACTCGATTGTCAGCATCGGAGATGACTACTACGTCATAAGTTTTCCAAAATGGCGACATGGCATTCATAGTAAGCATACCTTGTTTTCTGTTTATCATGCCTATTTGCATTGGTTTGTTCACTGAAATGTCAGCCTTTTTGTCAGATGAATTGAAGAGCTGTAAACTGGCACAATTGTATATAAAACCTATAGTAATATCAAAACACACGATTTAATAATATAGCTTCCGTTGGTTAGGGTGCGCTGCCAAAACAATTTTCACTCGGAAGAGTAAAATGAAGGAATAAAAATGTGAGTGTTAGAACAGAAAAATATATTTATCACAGTAATGGGAGTAAGGGAAAGATCCGAAAATAGATGTTTGCATTTTGACAGACCGGAACTAACATGATAAACAGAAAACAAGGTATGCTGATTAGATTTTTGGCAGGTTTTCTGCGACGTCATAGTCACCTTTCTCATGGGCAGTTCGCGCGAACGTCAGTTATGGATTTTGAGAAAACATTCTTTTTAATTGAAAACAACAACAATGAAACTGAAAAAAACTCGATTGTCAGCATCGGAGATTACTACTACGTCATCAGTTTTCCAATATGGCGACATGGCGCTCATAATAAGCATACCTTGTTTTCTGTTTATCATGGGAACTAAGGCGGGAGAAATTACAAAAACAAAATAGTTGTTTGTTTTGCAATTGGGCTATTACCCCAGATGTCACACAAAAATAAAAAAAAAAAATGATGGCAAAAAAAAAAAACAGCAGCTCTCTAGTTCGAAGCAAGTCAGTAGCTTACAAATAGAAATTAATGAATATTTAGTGCTTAATCAGTTGGCTATCAACTAAAAATTAACACAATAATAAATTTAAACTGTTATTATAAAGAAAAAATAAACTTTTTTGCAAAATTACTGAATTTGGTATGCGTTGTTTGTTTACATTCTTCGAACAAGATTTACCGTTTTCTTTTTTTTTCTATTTTTGTGTGAAAGAGAAATGACAAAGAAAAATGCGTAAAAACCCCAATACGATTTTTTGGTTGATGTTAGTGAGGTTTACAAATAAACACACACACATGAATGTTTTTTGTATACTGTCGAATCAGATATTTTTATTTTGAAAACTTGAATAGATTTTTGTTTTGGAACTTTTCTGTAAAATGTGTAATTAAAGGATTGTTGCCAGTTTTATATTTTGCTTTTTTCAGTAGTTTTTATATCTACCTAGTTATTAGGTATAATTAGAAATAAACTAGGTATTTTGTAAGGGGTGATTTTATTAAAAAATAAATACTATTTAATAAGTATCTACTGTTTTTGTTTTTAATATGCAATGTAGGTACATATTATGTATTTATCAATTTTTATTAAAACACAAAAAATTAAATGCTTAAAACGATAGAGATAAGTATCTGTAAATGCTTAATGTGATGAATATTTCAGAGAAGAATTTTGAGAAAGGTGGTACTTTTTTAATAAGATTATATAGGTACCTACAAATCCATGTTAAAAAAATTATTAAAACAAATGAGTCATCATGAAAATTAAATGCTTAAAACGATAGAGATAAGTATCTGTAAATGCTTAATGTGATGAAATTTTCAGAGAAGAATTTTAAGAAAGGTGGTACTTTTTTAATAAGATTATATAGGTACCTACAAATCCAAGTTAAAAAAATTATTAAAACAAATGATTCATCATAAAATATAAAGTAAAAAAATCGTAAAGACCTAGCTACAACGGCATTAACAACGCATCTCACTCAAACTTACCCAAAACCTACGAAAATTCTGAATTTGTTGAAAGAACTTTTAAATTTGGCAACCTAATAGATTTCCATTTCCTCTCATGATTACCACTTTGGTAAATTTATGGAAAGTTTGATAGATTTTCAATAGCCAACAATATTTATAAATTGAATTAAAACAATCTGCTTATCGTGCACCCGCTGCAATATAATTTTATTGATTATTTTGAATGAAAATCATTTTTTCGAGTTTTTTTTCGATTTACAAGGGTTCATTCTTCCTGACTAATATTTAAACTATGAAAAATTTCAAAAATGCGTCAAAAACCTTAGATTTTGGATTTTAAAATAATTGGCGTATTTTTCCGCACAAAAATGGGCCTAGTAAAAAAAAAAATTACTTTTGCAGTTTTGCAAAAAGTGGCCAGTTTAGCCTTTATTCTGTTTAAAAGTAAATACTATTTAATAAAATTAACAACAAAAAATATTACTCACAAAAGTATTTCATGATATAAAATTATTTATATTACTTAATTTTTTACTTATGGGCAACCATGGCTTCTGTTTTATTTTTTCCTATACCCATATTCTGAAAAAAATTACTCATATCACCAAACATATCCATTGTGTATATTCATATATAAAATATTATAATTATAGTTCTTCCATTTCTTTATATCAATCTACCTATCTTTCTCCATCCACAGAGCTTAAAAGTCACGTTGTAAAAAATAAACAAAAAAACACATATCAAAAATCAAACTGGCAGTTCTCTTCCAACTCAGATGGATTTTGTATAGTTTGTTCTCTTTTTACTATTATTACTTATTCCTCCATTAAATGAATTTTCTTTACCCCCACCCCTCGCCAAAAAATATGCCAAAATAGTATCGCTTCGGTTGCCTTGGGGCGCCACCATAGTTTTCGTTCTTGATATTACTATAAGAATATATATATGCAATGCTGGCACTGAATAGAAAAATCTAGTACACACCAGAGATATTTTTTTTTTTTGCAAAAATAATTTTTTGCTCGCCACTGATATTCTTTTTTCCCAAAAGAACTTACATATCTTCAGAAATAAAAAAAAATTGCTACCCTTCAAGCAAGAAAACGGACTCAGTTTTGCCGAGGTGGATGTCAAACTATCAGCAATACTCAAATATTCACAAACTTTTGTGTAAACATGTATAAAAAATAACGAGAATCGAAATATTTTTGTTCATCTGTGGTGAAAAGGTGTGAATAGGACCGATATCTGACATTATGTTAAGGACAGGACCGACCGAGCCACAAAATAGTAAACAAACAATCATTTAATGGAATATATAGTTTATTTTTTGTCTTTTGTGCAGGTGATAATTAAGTTATTAAGTACTCTAAATAAAACATTTAAGAAACATTTTTTTTAACGCTAAAGGCTTAAGGCTTAACTACAATCAACTCCAAAAAGTCCAAAAGTGAAAAAATGTTTTGTCCTCTACCAACACACTGCGAAATTCTATCTCACATCTCACAAAAACAAAAGTAAGTGAAACAAACACATTCAAACAAAAAGTTTTTAAAAAAAACAGTTTAATGACAGCTTTTTAACAAACAGCGTATGTAGGTATTTTTCACTTTTTCACTTTTTGCATTCAGTTTTGTACTTTTTGAAGTTGATTGTAGTTAAGCCTTAAAGCTTTAGGCCTTTATTCAACGCGGGGAATATACATGACCAAAATAGAAGAAAAAACATCATACAGATTCCGTCGACGAAGAAGTGAAAGATTGTCGATAACCATAGCTCATATATTTTTTTAAAGTCTTTTTCTTAGTCTTCTCTTTCTAATTTCACATTTTAAATATGGCTAAGACAATAACAAACCCATGTGATACATTTATACACTTATGCTCTTTTCAGTGCAAATAAGGGGTCCGACCCATAGAATTCTTCGCGTCCGTTCCTTCATCGAATTCTTTGTCGATAAAGTTAAAAGTTTGGCTACTTTTTCCGTCGCGTCCGTTCTAATGGGTAATTTCTCATAAGAACGTGTGTATTTTATCCATGATAAACAGAAAACAAGGTATGCTTATTATGAACGCCATGTGGCCATTTTGGAAAATTGATGACGTAGTAGTCATCTCCGATGCTCATAATCGAGTTTTTTTCAGTCTCATTGTTGTTGTTTTCAATTAAAAAAAATGTTTTCTCTAAATCCATAACTGACGTTCGGGCGAACTGCCCATGAGAAAGATGACTATGACGTCACAGAAAACCTGCCAAAAATCTAATCAGCATACCTTGTTTTCTGTTTATCATGATTTTATCGAGCTGTCAGTTGAAACCGTCGACGTAATGCACGCGACGGATTCTATGAGTTGGTCCCTTAATTAATTTCGGGCGATTTTTTTTAATAAAATAAATAGTTATAAAATGATTATTTCCATGATTAGTTTGCCCGAATGCTTAAAAATAGAAAGTATCTGATTTCAGCTCCTGCCTCCTGGCCTATTATTAGTTATATTGCTACATTTATTAACGCAGTAATAGTGAGGTATATTGATTTTTTCATAGACTTTTTTGATTTAAATGGGTACCAGTACCTGCCAGTACTAGTACCAGTGTTAGTGTCAGTACCAGTAACAGTCCCAGTATCAGTATCAGTAGGTACCAGTGCCAGTACCAGTGTCAGTGCCAGTACCAGTATTAGTACTAGTACTGGTAGTACTCACCCTCACTGCAAGTATATATTCTTAAATCATCTTAAATATTACTATTTCTCAGAGTTTAGAAGTTTTACTGTAATTGTAAGAGTTAGCGGTATTTTCAAGGATAATATTATTTGAAGTCACTAAACCAATCATTTTGTAATAAAGCCTCACCGCATTTAAAATAGTTAAATAGACAATTATTTGATTATTCATTTGAAGAAAACACTTCTTATTAATTTTTGATGTAAGTGAAGTAATTTAAGATCTAAAAAAATCAGAGAAAAAATTGACAAAAAGCCCGTATTTTTATTATGTTTTTTCGTTAAATTAAAGGCTTAAAATAAAAATTATTTTTGTTGTTTGGGTTATTTTTTATTTAGGACCAGTTCAGGTCAGTCAGTTAGAACTTATTCTTTAGATAGAGCAAGAATCTTTTTTTCAAGAATCAGATATTACGTATTCTTTGTAATCATTAAAATAATAGTCGAATAAACTTATCTGCTTATTTCAGAGATTATTAAAAAAATATTCCTTGGAATAAATTTTGTCAGCAAAAATTATCTGTCATACTCTATTACAAATCCGACAGCTTTACAATAAATAAAAACAAACAACAATCTGCATCTTTTTACGAATGTACATATATACACGTCGAGATATGTGCAAATTTTCAATTCGGCAAATCGTACTAAACACGATAACTTGCAATGGAAAGTTAATAAGGTGCACTGACCTCGAGGTCAGGTCTTTCAAAGCTACACGCTTTTTTTTATACTGCTGGTATTTATCCTACCAACATCTCAAAAATTCAGTGTTATGCTTTTTTTTGCGACCTAACGAGAATTTTTTGTCTTGCACTAGTATACTAATACAGAATCCGACGAATGCGTTTCGGATGGTGTCGAATTCACTTTAATTATATTGTCTTATATGAGGAAGTGCCTTTATTAAAGTTCCTTTATGACAATGGTAAAGTAGTTCCTCACACTTCATAGCAATATTAAAGTTCACTCGGCAAGGTCCATAATTGTTTTTAATCCGAATCCAATTAAATTATTATCCGAATCTACATAAATCCTCCGAATAACGTTGATTCCCTAAGAGTGAGATATTGTGAACTCCATAATAGATTAATAGGCATGGTAATTTTTACACGTACCCATCAATTCGTATATGTATAAGCCAACTAAATAATTTAAAATCAAATTTCAAATCGACTTTTTAACTAACTGTATATTTATATTGTGTAAAAGCATTAGAATACTTGACGGGGGTATACTCACAAATCTTAATGAGCAAGCATTCCCAAAATGCTGCTATTTCTAAATCATAACGAAAATTGAATTTAAAATTATTAACTTAGGCATAAAGTATGTTAATATGAATTGTGAAAGATTATTTTGTTGTTTTTATTCTAAGAAGACGAAGATCTCTTGGATTCCAAAGATATACATTTATATCATGCCTATGTTTGATATACCTAGGTTAAGGTAATTTGTATGTTCCGGCAGTACCTAAATGTCTTAATTTCGAATAGAGTAATACTAAATGACTAAATCCCAAAAAAATACTGCGCACAATCTAAAAAAATCTCTTGTTTTATTTAAGAGAATCAAAGAAACCCTTTGTATATATTTTTGCCGCTTCATGACAATACAAAAATAGCACAGAAGAGCCAAAAGGAGGAAAAGCGAAACATTTGTTAAAAATCCATAGATACAAACGGATTTGAGTTGAGCGCAGTGTGAATGGAGAAACCGCATAACTTTATAGCTGTTCAACTAATGAAAACCGTTTTCCAAGTAGTTCTTTTTGTAAATTTTAGACATTTTGTTTTATTAAATAAAAAGTATTTTCGTTCCTTTAATTTATCTAATAAGTAATTTCTTGTGATAAAACCATATATTTCCAAATGAAAAAAGTGATATTATTTCTTCCTACAATTATTATATACATTTATATATTCCACTGAAGAGTACAACTTAAATTCGTATAGTACAGGCCATGGTCATGGCGACATAGTTTTTTTTTTTTTGTATGAAAAGTAAATAAGAATTTAGCATGGAGAGTGGTGTGAAAGTGCCAAAAATTTAGTAAAACCAAAAATGAGCAATTTTCTATTGAATGTTTAAAGGTAAGTATCAAACTATAAAATTAATTAAACTCTCTTTTCACACTTTTTTATACATAAACTTATAAATAAAACTGATATCATTTAGGTTTAAGAACTTAATCATTTAAATTAGGTTGAATTTAAAATAACATTACTTTTTTTTAATAAAGCACCTTTCAAAATATACACATATACATTATTATCTACACGTTCAACTGATTAACTATCTGTATAACCGCATTATATCGTCTTGAAGCATCCTAAATTATAAGCTAAAAGCGGAGTATGTCGGCACTTTGCTAAGGAGTTTAGCATGTATACCGTGAAAATTGAAAAAGAAAAATCACTTTATCTCCCCCACACACATATTCTCTTCTTAAGCTTAATTTGTGTCATCAATAAGATAGGTATAATAAAATTTAAAAATATGTGATTCGATCAGATTAAATGATTTTTTTAAGTAAAAAATATTCTTGTATCCATCAAATCTGATAAGGTATGTACCTTTTATCTCGATGTTGTAGGTACAATCAATCAAATTATTGTTTTTTTTCTTTCTTTTTTTTTATTTGAACTCAAAAGCATTGTTAATAGGAATTGAATTGGCGGATAGCAAAAATACTCGTACATATATATACATAGGCTAAAGATATTAAAAGCAAGATGATGTTATGTACTTCAGTATCCATAGAATGCACATAAACTCTTTCAAGCGCAATACCATTTTCCTGATAAAGACGACTTTCATTTGATTATATTCCCACATCAGCTTGATAGCTCTTTATAGTGGAGAAGTGGACGTTGTATGTTTTAAAATTAAAAATTATTAATTTCTCTATTTGGTCATAAATTCTTTTAATTAAAAAATGCTGCAGAAAAATATATTGTGTACTCTAATTAAAACTTCACTATATAAAATAACATTATTTGCACAGCTTTATCATCTGATTATCAAAGAGTATTGTTTAGAAGTAAAATCAATGTACTTTATTCGGAAAAATCTTTTAGATCTTAATTGTTAGTCTAGTTCACTGCTTATTTTCACGTGATAAGAGAGGACATAAAACAAATTAGTGTCAAGAGTGGGGTATAGAGAAAGTGACAACAAATCGAATTGTAAACATTGGACAACTGCCAAGAAATACAAAATGAAAAACGAAAGAAATATAGATAAATAAAAAATAATCAACGAGTTTTATTTTTATATTTACATAATTTTGTTAAATGTTGTTTAGTGGTAACAAAAAATTATAAAACAATTAAAGATATTCATATTTGGTACATTTGTTAACTTAATGGTTTCCAAACTGATTTCTCAAAGGATTTTGAACGCATTAAATATAGCATTTTATTAAAGAAATTAACCCGTATGGGCTTTCCCGACTGGTTCCTAGTGTAGCTGAAATCCCATAATTCAGAAAGAACTCGATATGTACTTGAAAATAAAATGTCTAGAATGAAATGTGTCTACTCTGGTGTCCCTCACCTTGGGCCTCCCTTGTTAATGTTATGTGTGATATGATAATTCGTTCAAAGTTTCTTATTTTTGCAGAGTTTGCAAGTGACTAAGATGAACTCTGCAATCGGTGTAGTACAAAAATTTAAATTTAACAAAATGTAATGTAATACAGATTTTAACCACACAAATACTAAAAATGTTATTCTATGTTCCTATGAGATCTATGTGGTCTTGAACATTTCAGCTCCCTTTGGTGTCCACGTTACAGTTCTAATATAAATCGTATTTAATCTATTCAATTTTCAATACAGGTTTTTACTGTTAACTTTCCGAAAACTCGCTAAGAACATATATGTGAATCTTCCTCCTTATACCTACAGACGTTTTAAAAATTTTGAAACTTTAAGTAAAAGTAAAAAAAACATTACTAATGTCCATTTTGTGCTTAATTTATTGACTAAGTAAATTAATGCAAGTGAATTATTATGTGTAATTTCCCAAGTAGATTTTTTTTGAAATTCTTGAACTTTTAAATATAAGATACAATTGATTAGGTTTACATTATGTATATGGTCAACACATGGACCTCTTTTTGAGCATGTTTCTGTTTTTTCTGATAATACAACTAGACTTTAATAATAATTATAACAATACTGTTAATTAAATGTAATAAAATAAAGAATTGTAATTTAGGCTATGAATAAGTTTTGTATCTAAACAATAAATACTCTAAATATGTACACTAAAAAAACTAATTTTAATTTTTGTCTATAATTTTAGTTGAAAGAATGATTGGTTCCTATACTGGTTTTATTTATGTCAAGCCAATAATTGTAATAAGAAGGCTCTGGCGTGTAAATTTGGAACATTTCTCGGCGCGTTTATCGTCAATTACCAAAAGCAATAGTTTACATTTTTCTATCACGGGCAAAAAATAAACTTCTTTAATCTAAAATTCAATTTACAAGATTATTGCATTTAAATTAATAAAAAAAAAGAACATTAATTATATGTATGCTTTGAATCATCATATATGCTATAAAAATAAAACCGCATTAGAGTGATTTTGTGAACTAAAATGATGTTACGAAGTTGTGTATGCTTTCGTCGTGATAAGCGTCGAAGTTCAAGTTTTGAAGATTCATCTTCATGTCGATCATCGGAAATTGAGAGAGGAGGAGGAGATGATAGTGGAGGTCAACACTCTAGTTCCAGTTTACTTAAACTATTAAATTCAAAGGGATGGTACCGGAAGTGGCGCAAGCCTGGAAGAGGAATGAGCATGACTAAACTTGAAAGAAGTAAGTTTTAAACTTTAAGTCGCAGTAAACTTCAAGAGACCAATGCTTCGCGGTTGGTTAAAAGAATCCGCTTGCAGTCATGTTTTTTGACTGATTTTAAGCCCAGTTTTATAACAAAACAAAGTTTTGAAGAGATTAAAAATTGATTTTTTTTTTTCAATTTACAAATTGGTAATATAATAATAATATATAAAAAAGAAAATAAATATTATTTTCTTTTTGAGAGATTACAATTTTAAGCTTCTACAAAACTAGTTTTCAAAACTGTCAATATATTGCTGTTAGTTTGATAAATGCAACGTTTCGACCAAACCTTAGTTTAGATTTAGGGCAGGTGATTTAGTAATACATTTTTTAGTGTTTGCATACAAAATGAGACTTATTTTAATATGTACATAGGTATATGTACATACAAAAACCCATACTCGTATTTATTTTGATGTGCTCCATTGGATAATCCCTTTTTGTTTACTGAGGGCTAGTACTTAAGTTACAGTTGTTTCAGCAAGAAAACTAAGAAATTTAGGCCACAAATAATAAAGGCTTCCATTAAGGTAAGGTTAAATAGGTAGATATGTTTGACCAATTTTTTTTAGATTTAAAGGAAGACTAAGCATAAATCACCCTTAATCTAGATTAAGTAGTGGATGGAAACTGATAAGCATATTGACCTAAATACACTGAGGGAAAACAACGTAGATTAAAAAAAAAACACTTCAAATCAAAGTAAAACATCAACAGTTTGGGTCCAAACACGGAAATTTTAAAGTCAAAAAAGTTTCTCAACTCAACTTGAAAATATTATTAACGAAATATGTTTAGCCATTTACTTTTTATGTTTCGTGTTTCCCTGAGTGTATACGATATTATTTGCATTATATTGAAAAGCAGTTTTCTGTATTTTGTATGGTCTCATATTCTATATTGTTTTTTTTCTATGATTTTCTCATCCTTTCTTCCGTAATTTTTTTTTTCTCTAATTTTTTTAAATTAAAAAATAACAATTTCAATTAATCTGATTACCTACTTTGAGAAGAAATTAAGTTGATTGATATCTATAGAATTATTAAGATTCAGAGTTATTAGACAATTTTCTAAGGAAACGTATGAAATTTTAAGTAACGAAGCTCATAGTTTTTTTGAAATTTCTTCTATAAGCAATAGCAAAAAAATTTAAAGTTGTCCCTCAAAAATGTCAAGAATATCAAAACAACATAATTTAATGCAATACCACTATTCAATCACATGACCGAATACTACGTCCAATTCCATAATATACGAATCTATCAACCCGTTTGACCACGATTGAGTTAAAAGCTTAATAATTGTTTTATATTAAGGTACGTATTATATATAATGTGGTTGCTTTATTTCTATCCTTTAAGATATATCATATAATTATCCACACTGTTAAAATTCATAATTCTATTATGTAGTATACGTATTAGGTAAATTTTACGTTACGTAGATATTCCTCAAAACCTTGAAGGTCTCTCTAGCTAACTTTTTGTAGACACATACTTAAATATAACCCAATTCCTTAAACGCATTTTTATACGTGATATATTGTCAGGTACCTACATATATTATTATGTCCACCAATTATGCTGTCACTCACGTATCATGCCCCTGTTTCAGCACGCACCCTCAAATCTGAAATGAAAAGGGTACTTGTTTAACTCACCAAATTATCTTATTTTGTTCAATGAATCGTCCCGTCAATCTCACACCCATTTGTTACACGCTTGACTGCCAATACCATAATTTTATTTCCGGGCTTGTTCAAAGAGGACAATTTTAAATTTTTTTTTGATATATATTTTAAACACCAGAAACTTTCCTTAATTATAAGACCAATGTAAAAAAAAACAACACAACAAAATTAATGTCTTGACCATTTCAAAAATTAAATTTGAGGGCGCGTCTCGAAAATTATAAAAATGTTTGCAAACTCTCAATGGAAAAGATTACTGAATAAATTAACTAACCCTAACTAAAATCCAACTTTAACCCATTGCACCAAAAGGGGCTGGTTGGATCTTGCATGCTCTTAAAGCCAACGTATAAAAGATATCTACAAAAAAGTATGACTGCACCAATATTGCTCACTTGTTTTATTCCAACCCCCCTCTCCCATCCCCCTCATAAAGAGTAAAAAAAGAGTCATATTAGACTTGGCAAAATGTACAAAACAATTACTCAAGCGCCAGTCCCAGTCCAATATGCGCCCCCATCCCCATTGTCCTTTTTATGTAGTTATAAAACAAATTGACCATAATTTTGTTTTGTTTACATTGTTATATTGTCTTCTTCTTGTTGGCTTTTATTTTGTTTTGTAAAGTTCTACTTCCACCCCTATTGATGTCATTTAAAAACAGTATCTGTGTTTGTTCATCCGATGGATGAATTTACTCTATAGACAGAGGTATACATTACAACTAAGGCCATTCCATCTACCTTTAAAGGGCAGAAATAAACCTAAAAGAGAAATTTCAGTTGAAAACTTTTATGTTTATTAGTTAAGAAGTGGTTCTCACTGTCGGAGCATAAGTTGTATAGCTAAGAAAAATAAGTCTTTATTAATTAACAATTTTGTGTTAATGCCATGTGTTAGTGGAAAGCAATATGAAATAAGGCTTTCTCTAAAAAAAATTATCTGCGTGGTGATAGTTTAATGGATCCTCAGTGTAGCATTATTTCGAAATTTAAAACCAATTTAAAAATGATGGGTTGTTTGCCAATAAAGCATGAAAAACCAGCCGCTGTTAAATGTATATTATTATTATATTTATAATATTAAGCTTATTAAACTTATTACATTGTTACATGTATATATTTTGAATTTCAGCTATGAAAGCGGCATTACTGATTCAGCGATGGTATCGCCGATATTTAGCTCGTATGGAGGTACGTCGCCGATACACTTGGACTATTTTTCAAAGCATTGAATATGCTGGTGAACAGGATCAAGTAAAGGTGAGCTAATTATTTTCAATAGTTCAAGGAATAAGAGTGCCTCACTATTTACCCATCACGTACAAATACATGTAAAAAGTAGTTAGGTACTAATAATAAAATAAATTATCGATTTAAATCGTTTTATGGCTTCAAAACACCTCTAACCTTTAAATTTGTATCGAAAATGAAAACAAAGGAAACGAATTTTGTATGTTTATTATCAAAGAAGCTATAGATAGAGCCCATCTCTATATATAACAATATGTAGGTTCATCTAGTTTTTATACATGTTTGTATAACGTAGTTTTTTTTTATAAATTTAACAAAAGGGCAAATAAACTACGTGACGTCATAAAACTGAATTGGTTGAATGTATTGACTCAATGGCTTTTAATTAATTTTTGATTTTGGTGCATATTTATTCATATCTGTGCAGTTTTGGGAAAATCAAAAAAATCAAAGAAAACCCGATTTTCTGGGATAGTTAGGTGCATAACATTATGTATGTTAAACACTGTTTGTGAATAAATTTAGATTTCTGTCAAATTTCGAGAAGTTAAGTGAAAATCGTATCACAAATTAATGTCATTTTCGATTGAAAGCCCGGAAGCATCCAGAAGTCTTCTGAAACTGTTTTATCGTCTCAAAATTGACACATAAATGACACAGAAGACTTTAAGATGCTTCCCGACTCTTCTGGACGTCCAATCGAAAACGACATAAGAGAGTAAAATAATGTAACCAAATCTGGAACATTAGTGAAAAACCTTAAAACGTCACTAATTGAACCACCAATTTAAAGAAGGGAATAAACGACAAAATTTCCAAAAATGACTTTTTGTTTTAAAGAACGGTGCCAGAAATTATTTAGGAAATCTATGCCGATGGTATTGACGATTTATATTGAACAATTATTATTAATAGGTTCTTACAATTTTCTTAACGCTAGTTATCTAAATTTATGCAATGGTTAGTTTTAAAATATGTTGGCACAGAAGGGGCCTTACTTGAATACGATGATGTTTTTAAGATAAATTTCAATGAAATTGTCGATGTGTTTTTTCTTGTGAACCTGCTGGCAGCACCCAGGGTCAGCGCAGAATCGAATGTCCTCTTCGTCATTACGTCATTGGTGTTGATCAGTTCCTCATCGAGTAGATCCTTAGCTACTAGGTATCGAGGGTTGGGATGTCTTCGGCAATACTCATTGTACTTCCTATGAGTGAGTGGGATGATTTTCCAGATTTTGAAGACATCTTCTTCTGGATTGAACAAATTTTCTGTCAATTTGGAGTTGTTGGGGTATCTCCTTCGCATTCTGTCGAAATTCATTCCTGTGCAGATTCGTACACTGAGCGAAAAAACCACAGAAGAGTAAAACAAAAAAACTTTAAATCGAAGTAAAATGTTTAATTCGGGTCCAAACATGAAAATTAAAAAAAGTCTTAGCCACCACCAGTATACGAACCAGCAGTGCTTAAGTACCAGCTGACAGTCTTACTTATTGTGATATACTCAGTTAAAAATAACTTCTATTTGATTCGATAAAATGAACTCAAGATAAACGCTATTTAAGCGAACCTTTTTTGCAATGTCATATGGTCATATTGACAACATAAAATTTCAAACATAAATTTTAAAAAATAAATGAAATGATTTTCAGCCCAATATCTCGATTATTCTGTATTACAATTCAATACAACAGTTTTATCGATATCGAAAAACTCTTTATTCGAGATATTATTTTGAAGATGGTTCATAAAGCCAAAATTTAAATGTCTAGTTTTTCGACTATTCATTCATAAAGCATATAACTTAACTACTATTTTTAAACAAGAGTTTTTTAACCTTTCTAATCAAAAGCTTTACAACTTCTTCAATGCACTTCTTACTCATATCCCGGATGCTTCTGGAAAAACTTCTGATTCACAACCGACATCAAGAGCTTCGTCAACTGGTATCTCTTAAATTCATGACATTATTCTCAATATTTTTGTAAATGGTTTATTGTTTTAGACAACCTAGATGCTAAATATTCCGATGAATCTGATGATCATGGAGATCAACATGAAGGAAATTCCTCCGAAAAGGCTTATCGCGATCCTCATTTAAAATTTCCTTTAGAAAAAAAAGATGTTCACACTTTGATCGATCTATTCCGCAAGAAAAAAGTAAAAATTCAATTCCTGAAGTTTAAATAATTATTTTTTAATTTTTTTAGTATAACCGTTTACATGCTAAATATGTAGCTGGAATTTTGAGAGAAGCATCGAATAAACTCAAGCGTCTTCCAAATCTCAATCCTGCATCGACTGCTATTTCTAAACAAGTAACAATATGTGGTGATTTGCATGGGAAACTAGATGATCTTTTGGTGGTTTTCCATAAGGTAAATGAAAAGTAGCCGAAGAAAAACAAAAACAATTTGCATTATATGTAAACTTTATATATAAACTTTTTTAGAATGGTCTTCCTTCCACGGAAAATCCTTACGTTTTCAATGGAGATTTTGTTGATCGTGGCAAAAAAGGGCTAGAGGTATTTCTTCTGTTACTTTCTTGTTTCCTTGTCTTCCCAGGAGGAGTTTTTCTAAATAGAGGTAACCACGAGGATACAGTTATGAACGCTAGATACGGTTTCATCAAAGAAGTCCAACAAAAGTACAAGGTAAAAATTTTTAACGCATAAGAACCTATGCAAATTTATCACGATTGTTTGGTTTAGCATAATTCGGAAAAGCTTTTGAAATTAATTGAAGAAGTCTACAGATGGTTACCATTGGGAACGATAGTTAATAATAGAGTTTTAATTGTGCATGGTGGAATATCAGATACCACCAATTTGGACCTCATCAAAAGCTTAGATAGAGGAAAGGTAATTTCTTAACAATATTCAAGTATATCATTTCTCAACATCTTCCCTTTATAGTATGTTTCAATACTTCGACCACCTATTGCTGAAGGTGGTTCTGCTGCTGGAGAGGGTATTGATAAGGTAGAATGGAAGCAGGTCAGTTGATTCAAAACACAAGCAATTTATTTTTAAAAGCTCATTATGGACCTTACATATTATTCATTTCAGGTATTTGATATCATGTGGAGTGATCCACAGCATTTGGATGGTTGTGAACCCAACAGTCTTCGAGGAGCCGGAACATATTTTGGACCTGATGTTACACAAACGTTCTTGCAAAAGTATAAACTATCTTTCTTGGTTCGCTCACACGAATGCAAACCTGATGGGCATGAACTTACACATTCTGGAAAGGTGAGTAAAAACTATATAAGTTTAATCATAGGGTTAATAAGTTTGATCAACCAACTGTATTAGGTCATAACGATTTTTTCGGCGTCAAACTACTATGCTATTGGGTCGAATAAAGGGGCTTACCTGAAACTCAACCCACAATTGGACACACATTTTGTTCAATATACAGCTGCGGCATCCAAAACCAGAAAACTGACATTTCGCCAGAGAGTTGGTCTCATTGAAAGCTCGGCCTTGCAGGAGCTGGGAGCAAAATTACTTGACAAACGCGAAGAGTTGGAAAGAGAGTTCAAAAAGAGGGATACTAAAGGAACAGGTAACTAGCCAGGTTGTAGAAAATAGGCAGTAATTTCTCAACTTTGCTTAAGGATATCTTATGACTTATGAGTTATGACTTATCAAATATACAAAATTACGCAATTGATCAATAATAATTTTTTAATCAATGCGAGTTGATATTTGATAACCGTACCTAATAAAAGTTAACATTTATTATTAAAGAACATTCCTTAAATTTTTCAGGAAAGCTTAGCCTTTCAAAGTGGTGTGAGGCAATGGAAGAGGCTACTCATCTAGGCTTACCATGGAGGCTGCTACGTGAAAAGCTTGCACCTTCATCAGTAGACTTGAATTCTTCTGCATATGTTTCAGGGCAAACAACCAATGTTACTGAAGTTTGCTATAGAAATACTCTTGAACTTCTAGACACCGATATTATAGTGAGTTTATGTGATAATATATCCAACAATCCAATTAAATTTCTATATTAATTTGATCCAAAAGAAAACTGCTCAAGCTGGAAGTACATCAGTGGCTGATTCTCTTTACAAGAATAAAAGTAGTCTCGAAGCTATTTTTAGAATTTTGGATAAGGATAACTCTGGTACCTATTGCCTATAATAAATTATTGAATTATATTTTTGTTAAATGCTTTTTGACTCCGTAATTTAAGGTTATATCTCATTGGAAGAGTTTGGCGAAGCATGTGATTTGCTTGAACATCACCTGCCAGGTACTGACACACGAGAACAACTACTAGAAATGTGCAAAATGATGGATATTAATAAAGATGGTTCAGTTGATTTAAATGAATTCCTAGAAGCATTTAGATTGTGTGAACAGGTGCGACGAGGTGAAGTACCGAGCTCAGTAAATTCACCATGTGAGGGAAAAACGATAACTATTGGAGATAAAAGTAAGAAAAAATACTTTAATTTGAATTGTTCTGACATGAGGTTCTGAAATCTCATTTTTCGCAATTCCTTACTCCCGGGGAGTCAGCGTGAATCGCAAGGTTTGCACTCGCATTTAAAGACATTATGAACTTGCCGTGTGAACTATATTACCACTACGTGGAACTACCTTACCATTTCCACTATCACACTTTCTCACCTGCGAGTTATACAAACGAAAAACTGGCTAAAATAAGTGCGAATCCCACCGCAACGCATTCGTCGGATTTTGTAATAGCGGTCAATATAAATGTCACATAATATATAAAATCGTTAAATTATGTGTTAATTTTCAACCAAAAGGAGTTTTGTCAAGTAAATACTCTGCGCGAAAGACGCGTAGAACTTAAATTTCAAAATTTTAGGGAAAGTTGCACCTTTTTGCGGTATATTGTATTTCAAAACCTTTTGAAACTGCATATACATAGCTACAATTATAATAAATTTTGTCTTGTTTATCTGCTTTGTAACTTCTTCTATAAGATGCACTTTTTCAAGTAATAAGCTAAAAAATATAAAGCTTTCGATGTTTTTGATGCCTGTACGTGTGTACAGGATTTTCAATGCTGCAAACTTGGTTTTACACTCCTTTACACTACCTTTACAACATACCAAAATATCTATGTTGTGCAATTTTTTGCGACCTAGAATGTCTTGTATGACTGGTTTATCAAATTTTCAAAGTTTATCAATTTTTGAAAATTTTTCTCCTCTTTTGAGAAATACGGTAATTTGGGTAAATATAATTTGGTCGAGCTGAGAGTAGGTAAATAGAGATTAAAATAATCAAACCTATTTAAAGTTCATTAAAAAATTCGGATGTACCTAAATTATATTGCATACCTACTTCGTTTTAAAAACGAAAATTTTGTTTTAAGATAAAGAACTTTCAATCCAAAGATCGAAGTATAAATCTCCACCAAGTTTTATTAAAATCAGACAGTTATTTGAGGCTGCAATCCCCCACAAACAGACAAACAATTCTTACATTTTTATAATATTAAGGTCTATAATACAAAAAAGTAATACTTTTAATATTAACAGATGGCCGAACAGTAAAAGGTGCTCGCATAGCTTCAGAAGATGATGATGGGGATATTGATCCATCCGATCACGACTCAAATATGCTTGTTCCAAAAACCAAACAAAAAGACGCACTGCCTAAGAATAAAACACGTGCAGACTAAAAATTGCTATATTGTCAACAATATTATAATCTATTTATTCTAATACATAAAACACTTCAAAAAACTCTCATTATACTATACTTAAGCAAGTTAAGTATTTTTTTTTACAAATTTCTCTATATGCGTAAATATTATTGTTTATTATTAAAACATACATAAAACTTTATATTGCTTACCTACGAGTAAATTCATTTAAAATATAATTAGAAAGACTGTTATTGTTTTTATTTTTACGTTGCCTATCCGTCCATGGGCATACCATTTTTTTTATATTGTTTGTAAATAATACAATAATAAATTAGCTCGAATGATGATAATAACTCTTTTGTCGTTAAATTTAAGTAAAATATTTACTATTTTGTAAGATTTAACAGTCAACGATGCTTTAACAAAAAAATATTGCAATTGCAAACCCAAGCTTTAATTATCAAATTTAAAAATAAAAATAAAAATCTTAACTAAATATATCGATATAAAACATATAAGAACATATTTATGCGCCACCAGAGTACCTATGGAGTACCTGGTTTTTTAATGCAATTATCAACATAAAAGGGATCAAATTATTTAATATTTAAATTAGTGGAAGTATACAACTAAAAATGTATTTTGCTAAATCAAACCATGGAGAAAGCAATCGTTGAAAAACTTTTTACAAACAAAAAAAAAAATCTAGAGCTTTTCAAGTTGTTTGTTCTTGTTCATTTATTATTATCTATGTACTTGAACAAGTTCTTTCTATTGAAAATCCAAAAAAACAAAAAGCAAGAAAAACTTTTACCAGTTTTATTTATACCAATTTGATAGGTATTTATTATTGTAATTGAGTAACAACAATTATTTTGGTACAAATTTATAACTGTTGTAAAATTAATATGGCAATACTATCGCTAAATTAATTAATGAAAAGAAATGAATGAAAACATATAATAAAAATAATTTCACAATTTTTTTCTTATATATTCTGTAAAAAACTCAATTTTAAATGTTACATTCCTTCTAAATAATAACTCTTTAAATAAACGTTAGTATTGAAAGCTTAAAAATAAAAATAAAATGTGCTGAGTTTTTTTTTAAGCCTTATTTACAGTTCAGCGCAAAATCAATAAATTTACAAAACTGTTTTCTGTCATTTCTATCCATCATTTTTATTATATAAAAAAGCAAACTTGTTTGCCACTTCCTAAATAACACTAGGATACTTTTTTTCTGTAACCAATCAAAACAAAGGGCTAAGAATGCAATTTGTTGTTTTCTTGCATGCAAAAAAAACAAATTTGCATTTGTAGCCTTTGGTACGAATTGATATAGGAAAAAAAGGTAATTTATGTATAGGTTACGGGGATTGGAAAACTAAATGTGCTTTGAAGTTTTGTTTTTTTGTTTTTGCACACTAAACTGTAAATTAGCCTTTATTCAACAAAGGTCTAATCTGGAATTCGTTTTTGCTTGGTGATTCTTAGACTGGTATTCACCAAGAGCTCATAAATTATGAGCACTCATATCTGAGTCTTAGGAGTCAGCGTTCTCAACTATATGAGTGGTCGAGACCACTAATATTCCTTTGTGAATAAGTTTATGAGCACTCATAACTTATGAGCGCTAAATGAATATCGGCCTCAAAATGTTTAATAATTAGCCTTGGACACTGATCTCTATAAAACACTGGAACACTTCTACTGAGTCAAATTGGGCTTTTTACGCATTTGTCTTTGTCGCTTCTCTTTCACACAAAAATAGAAAAAGAAAGAAAACGGTAAATCTTGTTCGAAGAATGTAAACAAACAACGCATACCATATTTAGTATTTTTGCAAAAAAGTGTATATTTTTTTATATTTAAATTTATTTTTAGTCGAAAGCCAACTGATTAAGCACTAAATATTCATTAATTTCTATTTGTAAGATACTGACTTGCTTCGAACTAGAGAGCTGCCATTTTTTTTTGCCATAATTTTTTTTTTATTTTTGCGTGACGTCTGGGGTAAAAGCCCAATTGAAGATGACATTTGGATGGTACCAAAGCAGA
Source organism: Meliscaeva auricollis (assembly GCA_948107695.1). Taxonomy (NCBI): domain Eukaryota; kingdom Metazoa; phylum Arthropoda; class Insecta; order Diptera; family Syrphidae; genus Meliscaeva; species Meliscaeva auricollis. Next base: position 516,525 of record OX403619.1, read on the forward strand.
GTCCTATCGCACTCTAAAAGGTGAAAGGGAGAGACCAACTGTTCTACAGCTATAAAATGTTATACTGACAAGAGTACCTCAGCAGAGTTCTATCTTTCTCTCTTCTCAAAAGGAAAGATGGGAAAAAGAAAGATGGGATAGACTCATGATAAACAGAATACAAGGTATGCTTATTATGAGCGCCATGTCGCCATATTGGAAAACTGATGACGTAGTAGTCATCTCTGATGCTGACATTCGAGTTTTTTTCAGTTTCATTGTTGTTGTTTTCAATAAAAAAAAAATGTTTTCTCAAAATCCATAACTGACGTTCGCGCGAACTGCTCATGAGAAAGACGACTATGACGTCACAGAAAACCTGCCAAAAATCTAATGAGCATACCTTGTTTTCTGTTTATCATGGGATAGACTATTATAATAGTTTATAACAGTCCTTCAATTGGAGTCAATTTTTTTATATGAATCATCTATCCATTGTTTTATAGAGATCAGTGGCCTCGGATGATAGTTCATCTTCTGGAAAGAAGAGAAATTAATTTTTGGATTTAAATTCAGAATCGGAAACCAGGGGTCTATTTCACCAACTTACAATATAGTAATTGCAAACGTTTTTTTCACAAAACATGTGAAAAATGGAAGTTTCACTATCGTATTTTACAAGATAGGGGCCGGTTATAGCGATCAGGAAAACGAATCAGGAAAAATTTTCAAATGGATTTTGTATGTTGTTTTCAAGGCTTGGACAAGCCTTAACTTGTTTTTGTTAAATATGTACAGTATATGACGGATATAAGAAAGTCAAAACATCCAAAGGATTCCTTTCTTATATTCGTGTTTGCTTATATAAAAAATGTGTAAACATCTGCGGGTCGGTGAATTGTGTGGAGACATCTCCAAATAATCTTGTATAGAATTAAAAAAGTCGCTCTAGAACTGCGCAGCCTAAAACGAAAACTAGAACGAATTTTTTTTGTTGTTATTTTTATGTATATATATTAAAGTTTTCAGAGGAATATTAGTGACTTATGAGTGTGGTTTCCAGTCTCCACTAGAGAGCGCTGACTCCGAAAACTCCGATATGAGCGCTTATTGCTTATGAGCGCTTGATGAATACCAGTCTCCGTAGCGTACATGGTCCAACCTGATACATCAGCAAAATATAGAGGGGAAATGGAAAATTTTTGGTTTTCTTTTTGTTTCTTGTTCAAAAAATTGCAATATTATAATCATGTTTATTATGGAATTCGCAATATTCTACAGATAACTCTCCAGCTTGATTTGTACTCGCATTCGCATTTAAAGCAATTATGGAACTTTATCATTTCCTTTGACAACATGCGATGCTCGTCCACATGAACGGAAAACCATACTGATCTCTATAAAACACTTGATAGTGGATTCATATAAAACATTGACTCCAATTTAAGGACTGTTATAAACTATTATAATAAGTCAATCCCATCTTTCTTTTTGAGAAGAGAGAGAGATAGAAATCTGCTGAGGTACTCTTGTCAGTATAACATTTTTTAGCTGTAGAACAGTCTGTCTCTCCCTTTTACCTGTATAGAGTGAGATAGGACTCTGCTTTGGTACCATCCAAATGTCATCTTCAATTTGACTCAGTAAAACTGTTATACTTAGGGAATCCACTATCCAGTGTTTTATAGAGATCAGTGCAGGAAAACAAATTTGGCTGGAAATCAAAACATTTTGATTTAGAAAATTTCTTAAAAAATGGTTTTCTCTGCAAATAGGGATGTTGCCACATCTGTCAAACCGACACTTGTGAGGTTAGAATAAAAATAAAATCGGGTCATTTTATAATTTCTCTTATAAAATTAAATTATGATCCGGCTGTTTAAAAAAATATGATTAAATAATTTTTTGGTAATAATAAAATACTAAAATTTATGATTTCTAATGATAAACAGATGCCAGTGTCGTCAAAGTGGGATCTTGACGTTTACATTCTTTTCTAAAAAGCTCTATTATCTCATTTTGTTTGAGAGCACATTTGGTGTTTTGTATATCTGACTTTTCTTTCTTGCACTCCTCTTTGCATCTGCAATGCAGTTTATTTCCTTATCTCCTATATTTACTCCCGCGAGCCGGAAGTAAAATATTGCTAATTCCAAGAAGTTAGGCATGAATATAGCATTGTTAGAAATTGTCTTGCAAGCACAATACCAATCAAAGAAAAACGCAGCTATTAAAATGCTGCTTGAAAGAACTAGAAATGGAAACCTACCATAATATTTGTAAACACTACATTACCGACTCACATTGGCCTCATGAACACAGCCCGTTTACGAATACGAAAGTCAAATTGAACCGATTTGTTTTTTGTCGGCCATTTTTGTCTTCCTTTATAATACAAAAACAACAATGAAGGAAGAAATAGCAAGAAGTGTTTTTGTCAAATTGTTTGCAATCCACCCGTGAAGCTTACTTGAAAAATGTAAAATGGTGATATTTAGAACATAAATTTAGCTCTAAAATAATGGTGAGTGTTTTTCCAACATCTCCATCTACATGAAACGCAAAAAGTTTTTCCAAAAAAATTTTATTTATTCCCTGAAAAATAAAAACTTTGTGATAGAGAAAATTGTATGATTGCAAATGACAGCTGTGTGTGGCACAGTTGCACAAAATTAACCGATGAATATAGGAATCTGTTGACAGTTCTTTCTTGTTGAGTATTTTTAACCTTACTTTGGTTCTGCGAACTCTTTTAATTTTGTTGCAGTTTTCATAAAAAAATTACAAATAAAAAATGTATACCAATAGTTTTCACCTGAATCTAGAATCTATTTTATTTGGCTATTCCCAATAAGTTGCATCGGCTGGACGATCTGCATGGGTCTACCATATTCTCATATTGACCAACTACAATGGTCAATGATCACTACTAGACTAGTCTACCTACTTACTAAACCAGCAAAACAAAAAAAAAAAATATCGCGAAAATAAGTTCACGAACGAAATGCCTGTCCATTACTTGGATTACTTTTTTTTTTAACAAAGAAATATAATTCATTGGTAATGTATTTACATACATTGAACAGGTGTAAATGTTTCACCTTGAATAATTTTGGGTATACTGGTAATCCAATAAGGTACCCACATTGTCAGAGCTTCCCGGACTACGAAAGCAGAACTCTACTTAATTCGGATTATGACAAGAAGTTCCAATAGTTTTTGATTTTATTCAGATACACTATTCACAAAGAGTTGGTTGGACAACCTTCAGACAGACTTCTCTTAAAGTGCTTCATCCAGAGTAAAAATGAAATAAGAGTTTTATGAAACCACCTCTGAACAATTTTGCGTTGAGGAACACAAAGTTGATGTTTATCTATAATTTTGTGTCACTATCCTAACAAATAGTCGGGAAATCGCTTATTTTGGCTACATCATCCTTTAAATTGATGGAGCGGTGCCGAGAACTCACAAGTTTTACCTTAGAGTCACTCTTATCTGAGTACTAGGTCATATTGGCTTTTAAGGCAGGCGAACTAGCCAGACAAGAATAAGGCTTCATGACTCACTTTTGGAAAGGGTAATTATCCCCCTCGAAGTTGTGAGAGGTAACATATTTTGACTGCTCCTTAGAGAATCAAATCGAAGGTACAACTCTTTTGTGTCTATTAATTTCTAGACCAAGTACAAGTAACCAAATAAATTTAAAAGCAAGGGCATTCTTTGACTACTCTCACGAGCGAAACAAGGATCAATCTCCTTCCTTAATGCGTTCAACTGGATCTTGGATTAATTTGGGTTACTTGCTTCGTGTTCCCTACAAATTACTAGCACTGCGAGCCAGTAATTGACAACCTACTCAATTACCGAATGGCTTTAATTAAATCACTTAAGTCGGCTCAAGGTGGAAAAATGTTAAAACATCTCTAGGAAAATGAACGGACCATACCTAGCTAGTTGATAGGAAAAAACGCTGCTGCCATTTTGATGTGACACCACACGCAATTGAATGACTCTCTCGTTTTGGTGGGTGTTTCTCAGCCTTGTCGGTTAAACAATCATGCAATCCAGGTAGAACATCCTCTTCATTCCCTGTGTCCCTGATAGAACTTATAGAACTGCACTTGCTTTTTGTGCTTCTATAGGTCTTTTCTTTATTTATTTCAATTTATTCGCTATCCAATTAATAATTTGCTTTTTTCTTGTCCATCTTAAATTTGTTAAGCCGCATAATGTTGTAAAGCGTTGGCAAATTAAATCTAGTGCTATAGACGTATAAATATAATATATAATAAATAATGTGGCTAGTACCAGAGTTAGTATCTGGAGTTTTAGTTGATCTTTTTCAAGTCTTAAAACAGATAAGTTTGTTAGATTAGGTAGAACTACCTTTAGCGGAAAACCGATAAACTTATACCAAATATTGGTCTGTTGTCATGCAACAATGATTTAGAAACATTTTGAGCTCATAAAGCGTATACGGCACCTTATTTTAGTATTTCCAGGTAACTGATGTAGTATAAGCCTCTCAGGTAGGGGTCTACATCTTTTGGATGGGACAGGTTAACCATCTGTAAAACCATATAAACCAATTCCAGTGGTATGCCTACCTATTAGATACTGTCCGGAAATGAAACATTATGGGAGCTAATGTACAGTCTACTTAAAGATATCAAACGATTAAACCGCTTCTTATTCAGTGATTGGCCAGGTCTTTTTGCCAAGAAAGTGGTGATTTATTACATCTGATGTTTGAATTTTGCATTAGCCTAACCTTACATGCAGCGATGAGTTACCAACATTTTACCTTTCTTTTTAACTACGTATTGTCGTATCATTTTTCATTAGATCATCAGCCCCATATCAACGCGAGATGATCGAGATGGACATTTCGTGGTGGGGTGCTTTAGAGTCCAGGGAACGATTCTAGTTCTGTGAATAAGTGAATCGAAAAAAAAAATTTCCCGAGCAAGCATTTACTTTTTCCTGTATTTAATGTTTCTTACTAAATTTAGTTCAGGTAAAAAATTTTGTTTTCATCTTTTCACTTTGACATTCCCTTCCAAATTTAAAATTATTCATTATGAAGTTTCAGACGTTTGATTTAATTTTAACACAACGAGAACCGCATTTATGATAGAAAAAGTGGCAAAAACTTTTCGTTTCACTTTTCACAGAACTAAAATCGGCATCCAGGTATTTAATAGCAAATATGTCCAGAACACGCTGCACCGATCAGAAAAACGATATGAGAGATCTGAACTAAGGTTTAGTACACGCCTCCACCAACCCCATCATCCGGAGGGAAGGTAAATTGATGGTGAAGTGAATATTATTTGAAAATGATTTGAAATTACAAAATTCAGAATCACAGCAATGGCCAATCTCATTGTTGCTCTACTTCAAAAGAGTGGCTGTGCTCGCGGCCTCATTACCGAATGGTAATAATAATGGAACCATCTCGGCTTAAGCCAATATTACCTATCTCTACATTGCGAAAGATTAGCCTTTGTTGTGTGCCCTAGATTCTAAAATTCTCAATGAGGTAAAAAAACAGTTTTTTTTTTATAAATGTAGCTAATGAGTAAGGGGTTAAGGACCCAATTCATTCCCAATGGTTTTCCTATAGGAGTGAAGGGAGTGAAGATCCACTGTAGCCAGCTTTACTTCTTATCAAAATAAGAATCAGATATTTTAATTCCTCTGCGAATGTTAGCGATATACCTTAAATAAGGCCTTTGTGCGGAGTTTTTTTTTTCCTGGAGAAGATTTCAGGATTTCTTTCGAGTTGCTAAGATGCTTTTCACATAGTAACATCGTCCGGATAAGAAATCACTCTGTAGCTCTCTTTATCTAAGAATATTAGTAGCTCATTTACGTATGAACACCTACCGATCTCCTTGCAGAGAAGCCGCCCAGTTGTGAACTCATAATGATGCTAGTCATAATTTTGTGATCAATCATTTCACTATCTACCTTCAGAGGTGAAAGTGTCGATTAGATTGAAGATATGTCAACATTCTTAAAAGAAATGTATGTAGATAAAGGGAGAGGAAACTTCAGAAGAGTAAGTAGTTAAAACTAAGTACTTGGTAGTTCTGCACGAAAGTACACATATTTTTAGATTATTAGATTTGTATACTGTGTTGCAGGATTTCCTTATTGAGATATCGGCTAGTTCATCGAAAAAATATTTACTTGCACGTGAGCTGTCGCTTCTACAGCGTGTTGTGTTAATCAAAACACATCCGTAATCGTATGTAGGATGATTTGTTTCATATTTTCCTTATTGAGCTATCGGCCAGTTCATCGAACAAATATCTACTTGCACGCCAGCTGTCGCTTCTGCAGCATGTTGTGTTAATTAAACCACACCCGTTATCGTAGCTAGGAGGATTTTTCCTGTTTCAGTCTTTTTTCAATCTGTTCAATTCGATACAAAACCACACTTTTGTATAAGAAATAATTTAGCCAAAATACAAACCCTTCTTTTTTTCTTTTCTTTTTTAGATAAAATATTAAAGTCCTTCAAAGGCATCACTTATTTAACATACACAAGCCCATCGAATAAAAATTTTGGTGGGCATATTTCAAACGTAAGTGTGCAATTAAAAATCATAAGAGCTTTTAAATAATATTAATTCTCCATACAATTTAGAATACGATTTTCCCTCTAATAAAATCGTTTACATTTAAACAATGGCGGAAAAAGAAATGCAGGCTCACGACATGGTGCGCAAGCGTAATTGGTCGCGTGCCATCGCTCTATACGACCAATTACTTGCCCAAATATCCGGTTCAACTGCTGCCTTGACAAAGTCACAGAAAGATAGGCAAATTGCATGTCTTCTTGGGCGTTGCGAATGTCTACTTGAATTAGCAAAATATGAAAACTGTCTAACAGATGCCCGCAGGGTGCTTACATTACTAGCCGCTGATCAAAATGATTGTATAGCCAGTGTTTCAAGAACTCGGAGATGGTTGATTCATTCCCTATGCAAGCTCAAAAAATTTACGGTAAGAGCACACACAAAACCCCAATTATTTTTTCCTCCTTACTTATTTAATTTAATTTAAATTTGTAGGAAGCTGAGCAAATAGCAAAGGAATGGATAAGTGAGATATCAGGTCAGCCTAGCTTTGCCGATATATCCAAAACTATAGAGAGATACCGAACGATAATACAGATGGTGAGTGGACAGAAGGCCAATCAAAAGATTCCATCATCGCGTTTAGACGATGAAATGTCCATGCTTGACACCAAACTCGATCATTGGGCAACTAACAACTTGCCATTGGACAAGTTCAGCAAACTTCTGAGTAATAAAGGACTTAAAAAGCGGGAAAACAGTGGCCACAATGGAGTCGTCAACAACAGCAGCAGCAGTTGCAGCAGCAACAGTAGCAATAGCGCTACTGGAGGTTCATTGAATGCTGTGAGCACCGCCATCATTCAGAAGACCTCAGAAATGTTCGATAATATTAAAATCGAAAACAGCGATGGAACAATTTCATGCTCATATTGTGCGATCTCGTGTATGAGTAAAAATGAACTGCGTCAACATTGTCAAACAGAAAATCATCAGAATGTTATCATGTCCGATCAAGGTAAATAATTTAAATTATTTGACTGACATTTTTTTAAATTATTATTTAAAGGTCGCGATTGGAAGTGGAGACCACCTCCCCGTGGCTTTGCATTGGACACGTACATTTTGTGTGAAAGTTTTTCAGAATCGCAATCATGTCATTACGGCAACCAGTGCGTCGAAGCTCACGGTTTGGAAGAGCTCAATGAATGGAAGGAGAGGTTCGAATATCGCAAAATGCGATTACAAAGAGCTTGCGAAAAGGAGCTTTATGGCAAAAGCTATACAGAGGAAATACTCGAAAAATGGATTCAAGCAACTAGTCCGGATCGCATTATGCGAGAAAAAATCGATGACGTTGAGGATGTTTGCAACAATGAACTTGTAACAAGCATAAGTTCGAAATCATCCAAACGCGAATGGATTTTCGTAATAAAATCTGTGAAACCACTAAAAGCTGTGGCCCTTTTGCAAGATGCACACCGCAATCACTTTGCGATAAAGTCGATCCTCTCGGCCGACAGAAAACCATTCGATCTAAAATCCGATCAGGAATGGGTGGGATCGTCGTTAAGTGATAAAAACATTACTAACTCTGCCACAGATTTCTCGCAACGTTTTGAACAAAAGATTACAATTGAATTTAACACAGACATATATGGCACGTTCCGCCAATCGGTATGCTTTGATTTTGGCTCAGAACCCTTATTAGTAAAGCATCTATGTGTAGATGTTGTTCCAGTTGGAGATGCGGAAAAAATCGAAGAAATCAAAAAAGACATAATTAATTCGTCTTCAGCTAGATGGGATGATTCAAATGCGAATTTAGTTAAATTCGAAACCACAATTGGAACACATCTCAAGACTGAAGCATTTTTGAGCGATATAAAACACGAAAAGGATATGCTTGAGCGCTATCCTTGTCCCCGAGCCGCTACCTTTACGCTAACACAATCGACAATTGTAGAGAGACGACTTACTCAAAATAACTACAGTTCCCGTATACACGAATTACTGTACGTAGAAGAAATTGCGCGCTACGAACAAATTGCACGCTACAATCTTACTACAAAATTAAAGATAACTTCTAATTATATCTTAACACCAGCTGGCATGGCGACAAGTACAGCCAAGTATTCTCTAAGTGGTGAGCTGTTTGCTCTGATGACATTGGGCAAAGATATCTCAGAGGATACATCAGCAGGCCGCTTGATTCTGTCGAACTGCTCCAGTGTGCACATTTCGGGATTACAAAGCAACGAAATAAAAGAAGCAAACAAAAAACGTGACGTCTTCGAGGCAGTCATTGAGGACAAGGGCAAAAATGTCATCTACCTGAAGCTATCGGCCAAGTGTGTCGAGAGCATGGGTCTCAAGGCTGATACGGATGCGGAAGTCGATATTCAGTTTCAATTGAATCGGCTTCCCTACTGCGAATGGCACAATGCTGTGGACAAAATAACTGATTTCAAAATAATATTCCCAGATACTGAGATTGAACCGAATATTCCGTGGACGCCGAAGAAGCAGTGGTCAGAAACGAGTGATCTTAGGCTGAATGCCAAGCAAAGGGAGGCAGTGAATGCTATTACGACACAATTGGGCGTAAAACTGCCGCCCATTCTCTTAATTGGGCCATTTGGAACTGGAAAAACGTACACCCTTGCACAGGCTATAAAGCAGCTACTTACACAGCCAGAAGCAAAGATATTGATATGTACGCATTCCAATTCAGCTGCTGATCTCTACATCAAAGAATACCTGCATCCATGGATAGAGAGTGGAATGGAGGAAGCAAAACCTCTAAGAGTGTACTACCACAAGCGTTGGGTCGCTACCGTTAACAGTGTTGTCCAGAAGGTAACATTTAGTTTTCTTTTATATTGAATTTTTAATATTTGAGTTTTGTTTTTCCACAGTACTGCATAACAGATGGAGCAGGCAACTTTAGACGCCCGACGGTGGAGGACATAATGAAGCATCGCATTGTTGTTGTCACACTAAGTATATCAATGGAGCTTTCTACATTAGGCCTACCCAAGGGCTATTTTACGCATATATTTCTTGACGAAGCTGCTCAAGCAATGGAATGCGAAGCAATTATGCCCTTGGCATTGGCAAATGAAAGTACGCGCATTGTTCTAGCTGGAGATCATATGCAAATGAGTCCGGAACTCTTTTCGAACTTTGCGAAAGAACGTAAACTTCATATATCTCTGCTAGAACGTTTGTACGATCATTATCCGTCAAATTTCCCTTGTAAAATCTTGCTTTGTGAAAATTACAGAGCTCACGAAGCTATTATTAAATTTACATCTGAACTTTTTTACGAGCAAAAACTTATAGCATCTGGGAAGCAACCTCGTCACGATCGCTTCTACCCGTTGACATTCTTTACAACTCGGGGCGAAGATGTTCAGGATAAAAATTCAACAGCTTTTTACAACAACTCGGAAGTGTACGAGGTAGTTGAGCGTGTGTGTGAACTGCGAAAAAAATGGCCAAGTTCATGGGGTAAAATGAACGATGCCAGCATTGGCATCATGACTCCATATGCTGATCAGGTTTTTCGAATAAGATCCGAGCTTCGTAAGCGGCGGATGGGCGGCATTTCTGTAGAGCGAGTGCTAAATGTGCAGGGTAAGCAGTTTCGGGCAATCTTTCTTTCAACAGTTCGAACTCGCCGCACTTGTATGCCCAATAGCAGTGGTTCTAGCACTTCAGCGAGTGATGATGCCGATTATGGATTTCTTAGCAATTCAAAATTGCTCAATACTGCTATTACTCGAGCACAAAGTCTTGTAGCGGTGGTAGGAGATCCAGTGGCGCTATGTTCGATAGGTCGATGTCGTAAGGTGTGGGAAAGATTCATAGAAATTTGCAATGAAAATAAGTCTCTCTTCGGAATAACATGGTCGTATTTGCGTTCACAGCTCGATGGGGTTGAATTAAAGCGCAGTTATGTACTTAATCCTCTAGCTCCTGAATTTATACCGCGTGCTCTGCAACCGGAAGCCTATTTGCGTGACCAAACAGCAATGTATTTACTAGGTGCCAGTAATCAGCATAGCATAGCCGGCACTCACCATCAACCAAATAATCAAATTCCTTCCATGTACGGTAATTTAGGTGGTCCCTATGCTATGTTAAACCAATCTCAGATGGCTCAAGTTGCAAAATCTGCACACCACAACCAGTTTCATCATGGCAACATTCCTATGCGACCAATAGGTCCACCGCAACACAATCCAACGTTTAGCATGCAAGCCCCAAATCGGCCACCAACGCACATACCGCAGTCACAACAACAATTTCCTCCTTACATGATTTGGCCCCAACAACAACCGCCGCAGCAACAACAATCAAATGCCAATATCCCTAACCAAATGATGCGACCAAATTATCCGGGACAGCAGCCCCCCATTCAGCCACCTCAAACTCAGAATCCCAATGCTAGTTTGTGGGGACCACCGCCGCAGAATAATCCGTGGGGAGTAATTCCGAAATCAGGTGTTCCGAATCCTAACCATCGGCCCCCAAACCAAATGCCAAACTCGGTTTTGCCGCCACAGAATACGTCTCATAATATCACAATGCCTAGTGCACCACGCAGTCAACCAGGTGTTCCATCACTACCACAGCATCAGCTGCCAAACGCTGGACCATTAGCCGTTCAAAATCAGTCGCAAAATCAAATTCGTGGACAAAATGCTGACATAGGCTTCATAAAAAAGTCTATGTATCAGCAGCACCCAAATCCGTCTGCTAACATTGGATACAACAACCCAATAAACCAGCCGATTCTGTTGAATAACCGATTGAACAACTCATATTCCAATGGGCCCATCAGTCCAGCAACTGGGGGCCCTGGTCTTGAACCGTTCGTTAGACCGGGTCAGAATGTCGCTCTCAATTTGCACCATCAGAATAATCTGATCGCCGCTAATAACAGTGGCGGTCATAAGGAGAAAGACTTTCAATTCTTAAACAACGTACATATTCCGGTCAATATTGGTGGATCTCTATTCCAAGCGCCGCCCACAGCTTCCGCTGTGCAAAACCCAACATCTCATATGCCAACTTTTCAAGAATACAGTTCCCTTCTGCCGCCCAATATGACTATCTATGAAATGGCTTTCGAGCCAAAGGAATCCCAGTACAAGTGGTATCTCAAGCTTCTCGAAATTCATGGCCAAGAGTCTGCGAACAAATTCACCGAAATTCTGCGACAGGCAATGGGGATAATGCATAACTCAAAACCCAACAGTGTTCCTTCTCTTCAGACCAACCAACAACAACAATTATCCATTCAAATGTCACAGACCCAACAGCATCAACATCATCATCAGCAGCAGCAGCAGCAGCAACAACAGCTACAACAACCCCAACAACAGCAACAACACCCAGTATCTATGCCCAGATCCTCAAGTGGATTCGCAGGGCCACCAGCAAATCTCTTAGCACCCAACCGTGGTGGCGGCTCACCGCCATCATCCAATGAGCCTTCGATGAATTTCAATCAGCAAATCGATATGGTATTCAATTCTTTAATGAACGGCAACGACATAAGTCAGCCGATCCTCCGAGAAATATTGGGTATGGTGGGCAATGCTGGTGGTGTGAACCATAATGCAAATTCTAATATTGCTCCTATTGGAAATATGAATCCAATCAATATTCAACCCAACGTTAACATGATTGGAAAAGAGTTTCCTATAGCTCTTCAACAACAAAAGACAGCTGCTGCCTCACCACTATTTCCAAATCAACAAAATGTCATGGCTGGAAACAATGGTAAGATAATATTTTTTTTTTATTTATTTTTAATTCATAATTTCTTCAACGAATTTTACTACAATTAGATTTTTTGTTGGGCAATGATCTCCCTGGCACATCAACACCCCGTGTTGAGTCTGTGCCTTTGTACCGTCGGCAAGTAATGAACAACGGAAACTCCAGCTACCACGGTTCCAATTCGTCCTCGTCAACTGCTCACTCTATTGCATCATCGACACCCGACAATCTCTTAGACAGCGGCATCGGTAGCAGTAATCAAATTCACTCGTCCGGAAATCTAATTGACACTATCTTTAACATTTCTTCAACTAACGATTTGTCAGCTGCGGCTGCCGCTTATCAAAATAGTTCATTTCAAAAGTTGTTTTACAATAATTTTCCCCTAAAATTAAACGACCTTGACATGAGAAATGAACGTGCGATACCTCAACAACCGCGGCAGCACCACATCTCAGTAATGCATCCTCAACAGCAACAACAACAACAACAGCAACAGCAGCAGCAAGTCCAGATGCAAATGCATAACCATGGAGAACCACGTAACACAACCTATGCAGCTGTTCTGAGTCAGGGAAATGTCGTTCCAAACGCTCAGCTACATCAACTCCATCATTCGTCCCAAGGACATGTAGTAAGCGATGAGAAGGATCCATTTGCTGCAATCAGAGAGCTTGGTCAAGGCACCAATGGCTTCTATAATTATTTTCAATAGAAATTATTTTAAATAAATAAAACTTATTATTATCATAATACTAGGCTTACAGTTAGTTAAACTCTTAAGATTAAAAAGAAAACAAAAAAACAACACAAAAAAAACTCAAAAAAAAATAAAAAAATAAAAAAATTAACAACAAAAAAAAAAATATTGTGAATATTTTAAAACTAATAATCATTATGAAATAGTTTATTTGCATTTCGCTTATGTTTTTATCAGTAAAAAAAAAATAAAATAAAAAAGAGAAAATACATACATACTTTAACACACTTTAAGAATATAGTTCATAGAAAGTGATTTAAAATCATAAATTGGCATAAACAACATAATAATATGTACTTCAGATAAATGTAGTTATAATTTGATTAAATAATATGAAAATATAAAAATTAAAAATAGTTTGTAAAAACGAACATAAAAATATTTATATATGTATGATGTAGAATTTTAAGTACAAGCAAGACCCTAAAACATGCAAGAATATATTATATTGAACATCAAAATATTTGTATTCACAATAAAAGGAAAAAAAGCAAGATCAACACTAAATCAAACACAAATTAATAAAAAGAAAAAAAAAATATAGTTATTATTGGATATGCGCACTTCAATTTGTTGACATTTTTGTATTTAATAGAACTGATTGCATATTGAAAATCTATATCGTATACCGATAAAAACAGTTAAACGTAGCAAAAACCAGAATCATGTTTCAGTTTCAAGATTATTACACAAACAAACAAAAAATAAAAACAAAACAAAAAACAAACGTGGATAAATATTTTTAGGTAAGATGATTAAAATACAACATTTCTAAATGTAAAAAGATATATTTAAATATATTTAACCTACATAGAGAATTATAATGTTGTTTTTATTATTTTTGTTTCAAGTATGCATTGTTTTACATCACATCTTGGTTCAATTTCAACTTTAATTAGCTTTTTTAATAAATCTTTTCGGAACAGAGAAGTACAACTGTTTTGCTGTTTAATGAGAAACTTAAACAAATCGGTAGCTATTCATAATATCCCCGTCCCACCAACTAAAGATTTCACTGAGTTCTATCAAAGGGTGAAACGATCCGCCCAAGGATACCAGCCCAGAATAGAAGCCTGGCGTGATGAAAATGGAATCACCGTAGGAGACAAGCAATCGATATTAAGGATCTGGAAAGTACACTTTTCGAAACTGCATAGCGGCGTAGACATCCAACATTCCATTGTTATGCAGAACAATGATGACCAAAATATCCTTCCCCGGGAGATGACTTGGTCAGGAGCATATATAAACTCATTTCTAGAATTTTGTCGAGGAAAGTATGCCCAATGAATGGAAACTTGTGCCCAATCTTCAAGAAAGTAGATACTGTGAACTGCGCCACTACAGAGGCATTAGTCTCCACCCGGCCCAAAATTCTGAAAAAGCTGTCGAGCGGGTGTAGTGTAAAATAAATTTAATAATTTAGTTTAGAAATTGTCTAACGCTGATTTTGTTTTTGGTTCCTTCAGGTTTACACTTCAAATATTATTATTTCATTTCCATTGGAAATTCGAATCAGAGGGATTCGACTGTACTTATTAATATTTATCAGCATCGACTTTTCTTTTTTGTGATAGCCCTTGGGAATTCAAATAAAATTGGACATTTACTATTTTTTTTAAGAGACATTACATTTAATATTCCATGTATTGTTTAAAAAAAAATGTATATAAAAAGCTTAAATAATTGTTATTTAGAACAAAAAAAAATTATGCTGGTATCGGTAGCGCTTCAAAATCAGCTTTCAGTTCATCGTACAAGTCTTGATATTCAGCATTCTCTCGTACTAACAAAGCTACGGTTCCGCGCTTGACACCCATAGCAGCTCCCAAATCTGCTCGACTGGGAGTGTAAGTGTATGGAATACCCTTTTCCTCGCACACAGCAGGCAAATGACACATGATATCAATCGGTGTTACATCCCCAGCAAAGATAACAATTCTACAAATAAAATATATAGTCTGAGCACTAGGTCAATAATTTAATAACACTATTTACGACTTACCCCGTTTCGCCTTTTCGTATTCTTGTCTGAACATCTTTGAGTCCATTACGGATATAAGTTTTGTGCACCATTGCTTTTTTGATGAGTTTGTAACACTTTTTTGCAAGTTTTTTTGAAGCCATTGGCTTGGATATAGCGTTTACATATTTCAATTTATCTTCATAAGATCCTTCTTCTTTGATAGATACGTTTTTGAAATCTTCAGCATCTTCAGGTTCAGTTTTTATTTTGCCCATTTTTATTTTATATTTATTTTATTTAATACTTAATGCAATTTGTAAAAAGGAAATAAAAATTATTAAAAGGAAATGTAGTACTTCAAAAGTTATCAGAAGCCAAAACACATTGACATGACAATGACATAAGCACGTGGAAAAAAGTTTTAGCCAAAGATACTTCATATAAAGAATCAAACCCCCAACTGTCACAAAGATTTGCCTTGAATGCGACCGATGAGCGAATTAATAGGCGTGTCCTACAAAGAGAAATTTCTGAGGGATCCGAGAATTTTTAAATGAGACAATCTCATGATAAACAGAAAACAAATTATGCTTATTATGAACGCCATGTCGCCATTTTAGAAAACTGATGACGTAGTAGTCATCTCCGATGCTGACAATCAAGTTTTTTTCAGTTTCATTGTTGTTGTTTTCAATTAAAAAAAATGTTTTCTTCAAATCCATAACTGACGTTCAGGCGAACTGCCCATCAGAAAGATGACTATGACGTCACAGAAAACCTGCCAAAAATCTAATAAGCATACCTTGTTTTCTGTTTATCATGAGACAATCTCAGCTGTTTCATTTGTTTCGCAGCGATTTCTGATTTGAGACGAAAAATTTTTGGATTTACATCTAGAATTTTTTTTAGTTGGTGGGATGGGCCTAATGTAATTTTTTTGTGAGTTTAATATGAAATTTTGTACCCTTTTAAGTCGCTCCTGAATTTCTATGTGCGTGCTAGCTACTTGCGAAGTCTTACAAAGTATTAATTTGGTAAGTCGGTACTTATATTCTTAAAGGCTTAACTACAATCAACTTCAAAAAGTACAAAAAAGTGAAAAAGTAAAAGTTAGAACCATTTTAACTTTTACTTTTGGTTTTGTGAGATGTGAGGTTGAATTTCGCAGTGTGTCGGTAGAGGACAAAACATTTCTTCACTTTTGTTAATTGTAGTTAAGCCTTTAGATTTTTCCAATGCCAATTTTTATTAATTTGTTGTTATAAACGTGTAGAAAATAAGAATGAAATATGGTATAACTACATAGGCTACTTTTTTCAAAACTCGTCACGACAGGAAAACTTAAAAAAGTGCAAAATGCGAAAACGTTTTTTCTTACTAACGCCGTTTGTTTGCGGTAAAAAGTATATGAAATGTGTTTGCAACATTTTTGTACGTTTTCCAAAGCTCCTGTTGGGAAAACAAATTTGAAAAAGTGGCCGTTGTAGTTATAACATTAGTGGAAGGAATATTATTTGAACAAAGCAAAATCTTGCATCTCCGATCAAAATCTCAAGTCTGGCAGTGCCCTTTTTTCATGACATTTTAAATATTTGACATTTAGATATTTGACATATCATTTTATCATTTGCAATTCTTTAAAGAAAACGTATAATTTTCATGAAACTCCAACAAAAAATGGATTATTCGGAAGATGCACCGCTTTGTCGGTTTGGAACTCCATTAGAACCGCTAGAAGAAGGTAATTATACAAGTCATTTTGTAGTTTTATTCTGAAAACAATATCGCTCTCAGATGAGGTTCCTTCAAAAAAACCTGTGGCGATTGAGGATCAAATTGTTACAGACGAGAATGGAAGACGCCGATTCCATGGAGCGTTTACCGGTGGATTCAGTGCTGGTTTTTGGAACACTGTTGGATCTCTTGAAGGATGGAAACCTCAGAGTTTTAAAAGTTCTCGCGCCGAAAAGGCAGAGAAACGTCAACAACAACTACCTACTGACTTCATGGACGATGAAGATTTGGGTGAATTTGGAATAGCACCTCAACGTATACAAGCTAGGGAAGATTTCTCTAAAACCGATGAGTCTTCAAGTCGCAAAAGAAAACTGCCACTCAGAGATACTGGTACGATACCTGGTATTCCTGTATTGCACCAACTTCTTGAACCAGCTCGTGAAAAAGTCGCTGTTCGTCTTTTGAGACGTATGGGATGGAAACCTAACCAAGGCATCGGAGCACGACAAACAAGACGCGAAAAAAATCGTTCGAAACAACAAAACGACAGAGAGATGTATGTGATGAAAATGTATGGCTGCACTCCCAAGGCCCTTGATGGCCTCCAAATGGAAAACTCTCCAACTCTAGGATCTGATGGGTCTGAAGAAGATGATGAGGACGATGACATAGACGCTTTAACATTCGCTCCCGACGATTACGAGCCTTTCACATGCAGCATAAAAGATAATACATTTGGCTTGGGATATAGTGGACTGGCTCGTCAAGTGGCTGGCGAAACAACTTCACATATAAACTTGTTTGGACCCTTAGAAGTTTTAGGAAAGGATAATAAAAAACTGTCGATAAGAGGGCAAGCATTCGGTGTTGGTGCCTTGGAAGAAGAAGACGAAGACATTTACGCTAGAGACGATATGTCCCAGTATGATTTTAGTTTAGCTGACAAAAAGAAACGGCAAAAAGCCAAGCTTCCTCGAACTCAAGATCAGACTGTTCTTGAGGGTTTTGCTGAGCCATCGTTAAATTCAAATGTCAACAAAACTCTGCACGTAGTAGAGCTAAAAGCTAATTTTCAACCAAGAAACTGGTTGCACAGAAAATCACGCTTTGATCCTCTTCCAGAGGAAAAACTTGCACTTTTAAAACAAAGCGAAGAAACCAAACGAAAAGGTTTAGGTCGTCACGATCTGAATCCAGATGACCGTAGAAGTATACTCGAAGAAGTGAATAAAAAAGGAATCGAACAAAAGACCGAAATGGAAACGTCTGGCACTAAAAAGTCTTATTTACAACAAATTCATGAAAAGTATAAAGAACGGGAAGACAAAACCAAACGACTCTTGGACTTATTGTCGTCAAAAGAAGATAATTTTGTTAAAGGAGGACTTGTCACTAGCACTGGAGTTGAAATAATGCAGACCACAGAAATTGACAAGACTGTGAACAGTGAAAACCAGAAAATTCAATCTGAAGCTAAAAAGATAACCAAATCTCTAGGTAAGAGACTTTTTATGCTAAAAAAAAATATTAAAGCAAATCTTATTTTCTTACAGACAACACAACTGGAGTTTTTAAACCTTTTGCTAACAACGAGGCGAAGCAAGAACGATATGAAAAGTTTTTAGAGACAAACTTACAAAAGGAGGAAGATATTAAGGCATTTTTGAGCACAATCCAACCGGTGCACCTCTCAGAATGGGATAGGGAAAGGGAGCATAAAGAGTTTGTTCAAGCTCGAAGCATTTACAAACCTCTGAATGGAATGATGTCTGAAAGGTACATGAAACAAAAATATAACATTTACATTATATCAACAAAAAAAAGAATACAATTTTCTGTTTAGATTTGTCTCCAAATCCACTAAAGAAATTCCTAAAGTTCCAACAACGTTAATAGATACAAAGATTAAGGTTGATGTAAAGAGAACAAAAGTTCTTTGGAAGCCGTGCTCTTTGATATGCAAGCGTTTCAACATACCAGAACCCTTCGGCGGGGCCTTAGTAGAGCCGAAAGTCCCAAAAAAGAGCAAATTTTCAGTTTTTGATTATATCGAAAATTCAATTAATTCTAAAAAAGATTTCGTCACACCAGTTATAATACCGAAACATTTTGAAAGACCCAAAGCAAAACAGGTGCAATCACAAAACATTGATAAAGCTAAAAGTGTTCTATCCTCTGAGGATATAATTTCTTCTACATCCAAAGACATTAAAAAAGACAACTTACCGGAACCTTCTATTTTGAAAAAACCTATCACGGATAACAAAAAACCAAAAAATGAGTTGGAGTTGAGGATTGAAGAGAGCAAGAATAAACATCCTTCAGAAAAGAAAGATCTCTTTAAGTGCATATTCGATTCTTCCAGTGAAGACGAAGAAGACGATGAGGCGGATAACCATAAAGACGACAATAAAACCTCCGCTCCCCTCATTCCCACTGATATAGCCGATAGTCTTGTGAAACAATCTGTTCCAATTAATATATTAAGAAATCACTCACCTCCCAGAGGTATATTTGCAGCTCTTTTTGCAAAGCCCGAAGTCAAAGAAGATCAATCAAACAAAATAGTTGAAACAGAAAAAAAAGAAAATTTAAACAAAATAACTTTCAAGCCAAGACATGAAAGAATCAATGCAGAAACAGAGATTGCTCCAGAAATAGAAGACAATATTTATGGTCCTAAAATACCAGAATTTCCACTACAGAGTAAAACAAAGACAAAAGATGAGGCTGATATTAATAAAAGGCTCGTTGAGCTGTTGTCATCAAAGCCCATAAAAGCCACTCGAATAGTTGAGGAGTGGGTTGAAAAGGAAAGTGTATCTTCAAAAAAAAGCAAGAAAGAAAAACGCGAAAAAAAGAAAAAGAAGGACGATCACAAACACAAGAAATCAAAGAAGCAAAAAAAAAGTAAAAAATAGTGGAAAAAGATCTAATGGGAAAAATGTGCAAATTATTTCATAATTTATAATAAAACTTTAACAAAAGTATTTTCCTGCTTTATTATTTTTTTCTTTCTTTTCTACTACAGCTTACATTGTCTTATGTTAAAAAAAAATGTTGTTTTATCTAGTCCCAGGTTTATTTGTGCGATGTTGGTTCAATTTATTAAGAGTAGTTTTACAAAAGAAAACGTATAACTCTTTAATTTTTAGGCGTAGTATTCAAAAATGCACCGAAGTAAATAAGTTTAATTCGCTATTTTATCATATTAGCACTAATAATAACCTGTTTACTAAAATCCACATATGTATGTTGTGACAATTATACCAGAGATAAACTTTTTCAATATTTAATTTTTTTTTCAAATTTTGGATTAAAAACTTTTCGATTGAAAAATCGAATTTTAAAAAACAAAAGATTTTAGGTTTCTTAGTTTTAGCCTAATTTACAGTTCAGCGCAAAAACAAAAAAAATAAATTTACAAAACTGTTTTTTGTCTTTCCTGTCCATCGTATTATATAAAAAAAACCATAGAATCCGTTGCGTCCGTTCCGTCAACGAATCCGTTGTCGATGAAGTTAAAAGTTCGGCTACTTTTTCCGTGACGTCCGTTCTTATGGGTCGCTTCTCATAAGAACGTGTGTATTTTATCGAGCTTTCAGGTGAAAATGCCGACGTTACGCACGCGAAGGATTCTATGGGTTGGACCCTTAAGAATGCAATTTGTTGTTTTTTTGCATGCAAAAAAAAAAACAAAATTGTATTTCTAGCCTCTGGAATCAATTGATATAGAAAAAAAGGTAATTTATGTATTGGTTACGGTAATTTGAAAATATAAACATCAAAATATGGTACAATATTATTCCCAAAACAGACTATAATTTTCTTTGAATTTTTGATTTTGCACGCTGAACTGTAAACTAGCCTTTTAGCGAAAATTAAAAAAAAAATTCAAAAGCTAATAGGTATAAGAAATATAAGATTCGATTAAGAATTAATAAGGCCAATGTATTCAAGAAAAAAAATGTTTCAGTTGACAATCTTGGAAAAAATAGTCTCAAAAACCATTCATGAAAATAATTATGTACATAATATTTACAAGTCTAAGCAAATGCCTGATCTTTGGCTTTCAAAAATTATATATTTCTCGATTGTAGGCATTGCTGTTGTTAGGAAATAGTTTTATTTTCATTTTAAGTCGTTTTGTTTTAATTGCCCCTTTTGGCTAAACGGAAAGAGATAGACCCACCCCTCCCATGGCAAAAAATTAAAATAACCTTCATGGTAAATTAACGAGCCTAGCCGCTGAGACTATAAGATCTTTTTTTGGTTCTATATTTTGCCTGTTGTAGCAAAAATATAGACACCTTTGCTTAAAATAGACTAGGTATAACAATGCAAAGAAAATGTTTACTTTTTACGTTAGATAAATATTAGGTTTACTTATATCCGTTTAAAAGAATGGTCAAAGTATTTTTAGCTCAATAAAAATTACTTATTATACTGTTTTATAATAACATATTACTACTTTTCTGACTGACAGGGCTCAGATCCTTCAACCTAAGAATATAACATAAAATAAGTAAAATTAAAATTGGAGAAACTAACCCTAAAAAAATTGTCAAAAGATTTTACCTCTTTTATTAAGATAAGGGTAAAGCAGAACTAGAGTTTTTCTCTTCAAGTCGAAAACACTGTTAAATTACAACTTGAGAGATTAACAATTTTGTAAGCTTTGTACCTACATACATACATACATACATAACACACTAAAATTGACAGACCTACATTTGGATAGTTATTTTGGTTTCTATTTTCTACTTAAGAGCAAGTAAAAATTTTGTCTCTATTTTATGAGTCATCGTCTCATCGTCTTTGTCATTACCTCTAGAGAACCGACTTCTGTACCCCCCTGGTCAGTTCCTCTACACAGCAAAACACCACATATCCACAACAAACCTACTGAAAAAACTCTCTTAACAAAATAAACCAATGTTTTTTTTTAGTGCTTGAACCAAAAAAAACTACATATTTTTAATTTTTCTGTTCGCTCCATTTTATCAAGAAGTGATGTGCGATGTGCCTGCTATTACCTCTCTTAGAGATAAATAGATAGATTACCTTATGCGTGCTGTACTGCGGTGCATTATAAACATGATTGCTTCCTTGATATTTATTTACTATTTAGGCAAAGGTAGGTTAGGTCCTTGCAATCTCTAATAAGTGTCAGGTGTTTTGTTCATCATTCTTATGTTATGAGTAATAAAAACAAATCCATATGCTTATGCAGGCAAACGAATAAGTGCTTGATTAGATGAATATCTAATCAACCTATAAAGGCTACCTACAACTAACCTTCCAACTAAACCCTCTTTTATAATTTAATAAAGTTTTTCTATACCCGAATGCTGAAAGAAAAAGGTAGGTACCTACTAATTTAGATAAAATATTAATTATTTAAATCAAACCAATACTAGGTATAAACTGTTAAAAATATAAGATTTTAACCGGGGAAGTAAATAATCTACTTAACTAACATCTTTAATGAGTTAAAAATGTTTCCAACAAGTTAATCACAATCACAACCTAACAGTAGCCTTACGATTATAGTTTTCTCCATTATGCTAACTTACTGCCTACCTATAGGTTCACTGCCTTTGTCTACCTTTATAACAGAGTGCCAGTAGTATTACTTTCATATAATAATCATAATAAAGGTAAGGTAAATAACCATCAGAATTATATACATACACACATATATGTATAAACATATGCAGGCAGGTACTTTCAATTAAGAGAACATGGTGGGTATACACCAAAAAAGATAACAGGTTAGAAGATACTCTTAACTTAACTCACTTTTTGATTGCGCCATTTGTCTGTTTGAATGTGTACCTACTGGCTCAAGCTCTGTGACTCTGGCATGAGTAGAACGAAGTTGCTTGGTAACTTTTCAGTCAAAACAAAGCCTGCTTGGTAAAGAGTAAGACGACGTTTTATTCGCGCATTTACCTTGTGCAGTACAGTGTTTTATCGATACCATCTATATTAACCTAAAAATACATTAATAAAACATCATCAAGAAAAAAGAAACGCTCTACTGTGTACTGTGATTGTGATGCAATACGTTTCCCAAATTCCCTATAATAAAGAAAATTGTAAGGAATGAAGTCTTACTTTTGCTAATTGTGCCAGTGACTAACCCGTACATCCATTGTTTCTCATCTAAATTTTACCTTCCTTCTATATGACCTCTCATTATTTTTATTGTCTCGCTTTTTTTTTAACAAAATCGCTAACGAAAAGAAAATAAAGTTTTACCTTCACATAATGTATCTAGATAAAATAAAGATGATAAATTTTACATTTCATCTATTAATAAAATTATAGTACCTAAATTAATTATTATTCTTAATGCAAATGCAAAAAAGTGATTGAAGCAGTGCAATACTTTGTATTGATGAGTAGTTTAAATATTAGTTGATTCAATCACACGTATGTCTTATTCAAGTATGAATAAGCAAAACCATTTAATGAATATAAGTAATCAAAGCACGAGTTCGATAAATTTAGAGGATTATATTTTGGATATGGAGGCCCGATCAACATTAGTTGGCCAGAAAGCTGACGGCGACATTTGGAGCCAATTACAGCAAAAGGAAGCGGATATACTTTTAGCAGCAGAACTGGGCAAGGCGTTGTTGGAGAAAAATGAGGAATTGGTTAAACAACAGGAAAAACTCATAGAAGATTATTCGCAGAAACTTGAGGTAAGATTCCATTAGATATGAGAAAAAAAAAATAATTTCGTACAGGTTATTGATTTTTTTCACTGTCATAAGTTCAAACAAAATGTCCTAGTGGCACTTAAGTGGACACTGACACTAAGCACATCCCATACACAGACACAGGCAAACATACACACACATACAAAAACCGAACGCCATTTTTTTCATATTAAATGTCCTTGAGTGTTTCGTAAAATGAAAATTTGAATAAAACATCTAAAGTATGGCACAGCACACACATTAAGTTTGTAGTAGGAAGGTAGGAATATTATACGAACGTAGAGATGAAGATAGAGAATGTATCCACTCCTTATTTGTGGAGCTTTATGACCCACAACAGGACATTTATAGTATAGCTATTTGTTTGTTTTGACATCATAGTTATTTTGGTTGAAAGCAAAGCAAAACAAAAACAACAAAATTGGGAACGTCCATTTCGTAAGAATCAAGTTATGTCTTTCATTCATGAAACCAAGAAATATTATAAATACACATAGGTAGGTACCTATACATAAATTATAATTTGCAAATGCGTATATTTTTTAAGGGAATGATTATTTTTAATGTAGGTTATGTGTAGGTATTTCTATACTACCGTGCCCATACTTTTAATTTTTACATCATGAAAAAAAGATACAAATATAACTTGCCTATTGCGACACGAGCTAAATATTGCAAACTAAAATCTGAAGTGTTTATCATCCTTTTGGCATTTTGCTGCATATTTGTACCTTTATTTCATTTATAAGAAAAATTAAGTAAGAACCTAACTGATACCTTACCGGATATAGGTAGGCTTGCGGTCACATATTTATGTGTACATACAAAAATCGAAATAAAATATACATATATGTAGTTTATTTACTTAAATTTTTTTTATTTTACTTTTTTACTATAACATAATATGTATAAGTTTTAATCAAAATTTGTATTTCTTAAATCAATTTATGATTTTGAAAACCCATAAAGAAATTTAAGCTATAAATAAGCATTTTTTTATTTAGAAATTAAAAACATGGATTTGATTTAATTAAAAAAAAAGCAAACTTAAACTAAAAAAGCTAAAAATAAAGACTTACTAACTAATTAATATTCTCAGGACGGCCTTCAAGGATTCTCTCTTAAAAGCTCCTTGAAGGATCTAAAGGATTAAGCAGAAACGCTTAGGAACCCGTTTCAATTTAACGTTTTCGGGGAGTTTGGAACTCATCGTCCAATATACAAAGTTTACTTGCCCAACAGTTGTAAGTTCCTTATTCGCATTTAGAACGGCTGTGAACTTCTTCAATAATTTTTTGCAATTGGCCCTCTCGCTTTGCGAGTGCTTTCTAGTACAGTACTGTTTAATAAAATATTTATGTTTCATAATATACTTCCACACCACACAATTTGCATAATAGAAGTTTTCTGTCTGATTAAAAAAAAATCTGACCCAAATTAAACCAAAACCCGTACCTTTTGTTTCCTCTATGGAAGCCGTGTTTTACGCATTTACTTTTCACAATCATTTTTATAAAAAAAAAAACAATCTTAGTTCTAAAAACTCAACTGTTTTTAATACTAAGGCACAATTTTTCACTTTGAAATTATCCTTATTTCGTGTAAACCCTGAGGTAACTTTTCAAATATTTGATCCTCGTGTGTAGGTACTAAAACACCAACAATACATAGAAATTTATCAAGCACTAAAATTACCACTCCGATATAATTATTGATATTTCGATGGCGGAAAGCAAATAGTCCTCCGTAAATCCTATGGAGAACAATTAGAACAATTTCATTTTCCAACGACGATTTGTCGCCTTTTAAATAGAACTATTAGTACCTACCACTCTTAAAGTCGATGAATTAGTTGTTTCTCAAGTGCTTTTCACCAATAAGTCTGCCATTCTACCTGAAACAAAATTTTTGAAAATGTGTCAAATAAATCAAATGAATTTTGAGCAAACTTAGAACTTGGTAGGCTTTTATATCTCACTCCTTTTTTGTATCAACTTAAATCCAAGCAGTTGTTATCATAAAAGAACTTGTCTTTCTTTTGACACGTGTATTTTTATTTTGATTTCATTACTTATTGCAAAGTAGATATTAGTACCTATACATACATACATATATATTTTGACAACAAAAAAAATAATGCAATTTCAAATAATATTTTACTGACCAAATTAATTTTCAAAAGCTTTGGTAAAAGGCAATATTCTATTTTTTTTTACAAAATTCCGTATCAAAATTACTCATGTAAATTCTTAATAAAAACAAAAATCGTTCTTGATTACTTTCTGCGATTCGAAGTTCTTAAGCGAAATTTATAATTATTGTACAAGATTATTTGAGATGTTTTTATACATTTTTCGAAATTTTAAACGAAACAGATACAGTGCGCGTATTTATATATCAATGAACAAAAAAAAACAAGCAAACGAATTTCAAAATGTCGAAATTGCTTTGGGAAGAAAAATTTTAATTCAATGTTTAAAATCGGGAATATATGTGGACAAAGAACTTTATAAAATAATTTTCTAAATTTTTTTACTAAATATTATTACGGCAACTTAAAAGCATTCATATAAAAAAATGGTTGAAATTGATTGAGTCATGAAGGAGAAAATCAGATCTAAGACAAAACGGTTCTATGGCAGGTACCGTTTATAACGGTTTTTGAAAAAAATGGTTTTCATTTAGAGATAGACCTTATCTAAAAAACTGACCAAAATCGTAGGAACCATTTTTGAGGAAAATGAGTTTTCCTATAACCGTTATTTTTGGTTAAAAAAAAAAAAAAAAAACAAAATAAACGTCTGTCTGATAATCTCCAAAAAACACCAGATACTAAATTTGAAGTAAATCGACCCATCCGTTAAGGATGATACAGACAGACAGAATATTGTCGGACCCACTTTTTTCTCATTCTATATCATGGTAATGTCATGTTTGATTGTTATCTTAACTTTTTTTTTTGTACAAATGCATAACTTAACCTATATCGCAAGTAAAAAGCAATTGAAACAAAAAACAATTCTGTAATGAAAACGACATGATCTGCCAAGTTTCAAAGTAGAAATGTCACAACTGTTTTTTGTTATTATAAACCGAATCAAACTTTCTTTTTGACTTATGCCAGATTGAAGCAACAGGTTTAAAATACAATTCAGTTTTTTAAGTATGCAAAAATATTCTTGCAAAGACCGGTATTACACTGCGAATGTTTAGCCTCGCATGTATGAAGTGCAAAAGAGAAAGGTAATAAAACATTCATACTGTTGCGGGCTTGTAATCAGTGTTGCCGCAAGTTTAAAAAAAGTCACTAGCTCGACCTTCAAAATCCACTAGATATGCTAACTTATTGATAAAAAGTCACTAAAAAAAAGTTTACTACACAGAAAAAAAATATAAAATTTTTACAAAAACTTATCAACAAAAATCAGTCTCAAAGTTATAAATTAGGTACATTTTTTAAAACAATTTTAAAGACCACAAATAGTTAACGATTGCATCTTCATCGTTTTTATTGAGCTCAATATCGGAAGCATTATTACAATTTTTTGGTATTTTTAGTTGTTTCTTAAGAGCATTATTGACAATGCCAGGGGGTAACGTTTCCAAGGGCGTAGTATTTCTATTTGTCACTATTTTTTTCAAAATTCCACTAGATATAGTGACAAAATCATTAAAACGGCAACATTGCGTGTAATACCGGTCAAAGAAAAAACATTTAATTTTGGCATTTTCTCTGATTTATTAGGATAAAAACCAGTATAATGTGTTGTCTGAGGTACATAAAAAATGCTCCGATTTATAACAATTTACGATGGTAAAATTAGCTTAATTTAAAGAAATTCTTTAAGCCTTCTAAGAAATAGGTTTAGCTATAGAAATGGCCGCGATCATATTCGTGTAGGATAGCCTATCCAAGTAATAGGTATTTGTATATAAAGGAAAAATGAGAGCCGGTCGGATGGTGTTCAAATGATTTTGATATTTTCCCAGGAAGGGAGTTGCCATTTGGTAGTCCGGAAAGTTAGTCAATGTGAACCCCCTTTAAGCGTGAGAAAACTCAGATCCTTCTTGGGATTTTTTTTCAGTGAAGAACAAAATTTTACGCACAGATAAAATAAGAGAATTTTTAGACAGAAAAATTAAATTAAAAAACTCCATTTGTAAATTTTTTTTCAAAAATTTCGAGGGAATCAATTCCCTTCCTTACTTTCCATCTCACCAGCAACCTAAAGTCTTGACTCAAATGGTTTTATATTGTTATTTGTTTTTGTTCATATTATTGAATTTAAAACAGAAGTGTAAGTTGTATAGAAATACATACATACATATATACATACATACATATGTAGCTTTTTTCCATAAGTTATGTGCTCGTATTTACTTGAGTAAAAGTATACATACGTGCTTAAAAAATCTCTGAAAAAAGTTATAACGTCTACAAAGAATTATTATCTCTTATAGAAGTGTTGTTAAAAAATTTTTCCAGTACGTATCAAAAAAATATTTAGTCTAACTGAAAATTCAATAATTGAATTATTTTATTTGTCTACATTGTTGCATAAGAAATTAATATTCCTTTTTTTTGTTTAAAATATTTTTATCAAAAAAAAAAAAAAAAAAAATTAAAATACACTTGAAAGGTAGAAGCTATTTGAGTCATACATACACTTTTTTTTACACTGACCAACACACAAGATATACATGCATACAAGTTAAATTTTAACGAATTAAATAAAAAAAAGCGAACAATACATTTTGCAATACTCAAGACACAAAAAAACAATAATCGAAATAAAAATTCCTGACGCATAACTTTTCAAGTCATTTGTAAATATTTCTTCAGTTTAATAATTAATTACAATTACTGGTACATAGTACGATAATGAGTTTGAATGGTGAGTGAGGTAAGTTGGGTTTTGTGGTGCGATCAATTATATGAAAAATTTATACAATCGCATATTTCATACCTGTAGAAGAATTTCTCTCCGGATTTCGGATTCGGATATACAATAAAAAGTGAAATTGCAATTTTTCTCCAAAGACATAATTTTATTTTTAATATGAGCCCAACAATGATATATTAATTGGGTGCTTGAATAAAAAAAGATATAAATTCTTTTTTTAGTTGAATGAACCAAAACTCTTTTAAGCCCACTTGTAAGAGAATATGTATCATGAGGGAAAAGGTAAAAATGATAAAAATCTTACACGTTACAAAATTAAAATGAAAAATCAATGTTTAATGACCTATACAGCTGAGTAATAGTATTTCAAGGCCCCAGCAATGCTAAATAATTTAATTCATGGAATTAATGTTTCCCTTAATGCCTTTTGTAATTACCGTTTTATATTTTAAGCGGGCATTGAAAAATGTTCATATATTATTCCATTCTTATATACGAGATGTCATTATTTGTTTTAATCAAAAGATCGATCGCAAGCTTCGATCAAAAGATCGCAATTTTTGAAAGTGGCCTTTTTTTTGGAGGTGTTCCCATTCGTATATTTGAGTCGTAATCCAGTTTCTTTTGCAAATACATAATATGAAAATGGATAAAAAAAAAAATTATAATAACTGGTTCTTGGTGCTTTGTCCACTCTGATGTGTGACTCATATTAACTTGTGGAGTGTGTTAAACTTTAGCATTTTAAATTTTCAATAAATAAGCGCTTGACTAATTTAAAATATTCGCTTTCCTCAAGGTTTTAGCACTTGGTTTGAATGGCGGATTTGCGCTTTCTGCTTATTTTATGCTAATTGATGACTTCAGATGCGAGTTTCATCCGTTTCGTATGGATATGCTCCCACCAACAAATATGAATTTTAATCGTTTGATTAAATAGTAAATGTTTAGTTTCTTATAAAATAACGCCCACAATTTACAAATAAAACAATAAAATTAAACAAATAAATAAACAAAAAGTTGTTATTGTTATTATCATATTCAAATATAAATCTATAAAAATTTCAGATGTATGTATATGTGAATAAAACCTACGACTGGGTCGCACGTACTTGCTCTTATAGTAAAAGTTTCTTAGAAGGTTTATTTGTTCATCGGTGTACGATGTTCGTTCTTAAATTAACACACGGAACAACGAGATTGTAAATGTTAAAACTAAACAACGAATCAAGATCGAATGAAAACCGTGAAAATTCAAGGTGGCTTTGAATTTTCGTTGTTCGTTTTTCGGTGTTGCAGTGGCGCCAGCACATATTTCTCATGTCTTTATTTTTTTGTTTGACTAAATATCTCTTCAGAAATGCTTAAATAGGCGTAGAAGTAATTCTGATTGGAGTCTTAACTCACCAGTTAAATTTATATGAGCAATCTTTTTGTTTTTCAACATCCAACACCCCGTGTGAATGAAAATGAAGTGTGGAGATTGAATATTTTTTAAATTTTGTTGTATTAAAAAAATTCAAATTTATTTAAAAAACTTTAAATTTTAGTTAATTTCCATAATTCACTGTTGACGATTGAAGTTTAAGTTGACCTACTTGTCTAGCTTTCTTATCTCGAAAAGATTTCTCAAGTTTTACATTAAATCATTTTAAATGTGCTTGTAAAAAGTTTATGTAACAACAAACACAAAAAGATTTTTACAGTACATTATTGTTTGTTCAAATTATTTTTTTTTTTTTTTGGGAGAACTCATTGTTCGTAACAAGGCTTTACATGATGAATTGCAAAAGTAAATTCTTCACTTTGCAAATCATTTATTGTTTTTTTATTATTTCTAAAACGAGTATCTCCCACTTCCATACAAATAACATTTTTGAGTTATTCGCATTTTTCGAAAATGGCTTTAGGTAGATAATGGTTTTGAATCATTAAAAAACAACGGCAATACTTACAATATCAAATTATTTATTCCAAGGCCAGATATTAATTCTTCAGTTTTGTTGTCAAATAAAGTTCTGGCTTTGGAAAAAGTTTATAATATGATATTATAAACCAAATTTTTTTTTTGAAACTTGCGCTCCCAACTTATCGCGTGGAAAAAGACACCCACTCCCATACATAATATTAATATTAATAGTTATTTCCAACTTCAACAATGTTTCTAATTTTAAATAAAATAAAAATTATAAAAAAAATTAAAAACAAAATGATCAAAATTGATTTTCATCGTAATCCTGGATTTTTATTTCTTTGAAGTTTCAATTCAATTACATATACATTAAAAAGAAAAAAATCAAATAACCACGAATGGCAACGTTAATCAAGCAAGAAGTAAATACCAAAAGATTATGCAACCTTACGTATACCCTACGCCTATCAAATCAAACCCAAAGGGAACATCGTATTATGTAGCTTGCTATAACAGCCGTAATAGAATGTTTGTTAAAGATGAATGCATATTTCGATGGTACTCGTAAATTATTGTCTGTAAACAAAAAACGAATACTGTTGTTACTTTCGATTTTAAATTTAAACAGACACAAAACAGCAAAAAACTGCTTCCGTTCAGATACCAACAATAAATCACTAATGGAGAAGAAACGGAAATATTAATCTAGTTTTGAAATTGAATATTAAACAAGAGGCTGCTGCATATAGTAACGATGTTTAACCTTATGTACTAGAGATGGGTTACGAAAGATAGGTAAGATGTATACACTTTTATTAAGAACCATAGAAAGACTTGAATAAAAAAATGAGGTCTCATTGAAGATACAATGAGATTCAGGTGATGGTTACTGCAGCTGTGGTTTGGATTTTTTTATGCTTTTTTTTATGTTTTTAAACTATGTTAAGGTGCAATTCGAGTAAAGATAGGTTTAATTTCATAAAAACCCTTGCAATTCTTAAGCGTTTATATTACATACAAAAAAAAAGCATTTGTTTCAGAATATTAGCAGCTGAATTGATTTCTTTGACAACTTTAAATGTTGTTTAGATCCTCTATTAAGTATGTAAGTCAGTATAATGTGTCTTCTTATGTTTGCCTCGAGACTGAATATCCGAGAAACAAAATAATAGAACATAATTAGCTAGCTTACATAATATTTCCAATATTTTTAGCAATTGAAATCCTACTTCGTCTTTTGGTTTAAAGTCACGAAGCATTTGTAAAGCTCAGAAGATTTAAGAGTTTAAGATATTCACATTGTAAGTAAAGTGTTTTAAATATTTACATTTTATGATAGGAGAAACAACATTACATACATAAAAGGTAATAACTTGAGCATATCTTCAAGTTTAATCTCAAATTGTTAAAAATTTTCGTTTTGACTATGGTTGCACTGGATTGCACAAACATGATCATATAGCCAAAGGCTATTAAATATAAACTTAGCTTGAAAATGTAAGCTTTTGGTTATTTGATTTGCTTCAAAGAAAAGTGAAAAAAAAACTACAAAAATACAAAAAAAGTGTTCGTAAAATTTTTATTCATTCAAAAAAATATTTTTTATTATGTAAATATATTAACTATGTACATATATTGTTTAAGGCTATATAAAATATTTTGTTTAATCAAAATCGAAAATACAGCTAATAAGGTACCCGTTTTAGACGATAAAAAAAAACTTTTAAAACTTTTGAAATTCCGTACAAATCTTTTATACCAAATTTGAAGTAAGAAAAGGATGCACAGATGCATAGATCGTCAGACGGAATGAAAATGTCAATATAAGGTAAAACGACATAAGACGAATTGCGATATAAATTGTGGACAAGAAAAAAACACAGTAAGCAGATAATCACTCATTGTGTCAAAAATAGTCTGAACGTCGTTATACCTACAACTGGATTAAAATTTACAAATCTCCAAATATTTGTTGTATTTTAGAGTTAAGAATATTATTACCTTTCTAAGGTTAATCTAAATATTTTTGTTATAATTATTCGTAGCATCACAATTGTGCCAATACAATGTCAAATGAAAACACGCAGTCTAGCATAAACTAACGGTTTATTAATTAACATGTATTGTTATACTTGGTTTATATCATGTAGTAGGTACTTAAACAATTGTTGTGGGACAAAAAGTAAGTTGATGCAAAAGTATATGGATAAGTTTGTGATATGTTTTTTTCTTCTTCTGTTTACGCTTCGTTAAGGCCCTTGTAAATCGCTCTATCAAAAACATTCGTGCACCATGACTCAGTGCGCGCTAACGCCATTTCAAACATATATGTACCTATATGCACATATACATATGTACATATGTATGTATGTATATGTTCACATCATATACATACATATATTATATATACCTATACAATATTATATTGCGTTTTCACGTTCATGTTAATGCGTCCGACGCGTTTGACTCTGTTGAATTTATTTAGCGCATTCACATTTGCCGCGCGGAAAAACAACATTATTGTTTATTACTCTGCAATCTGTCTGCACACTTCAAACGGAAAGAAAAGAAGCGAAAAGAAAAACAACAGAAAAAAAAATAATAATAAAAAAAAACAAGCATTCGCTTATTACTTCTTTTTCTTATAGCAATGGAACCGTAAATAAAAACTACGATATTACAAAATTATGGAAAAACTATCAATTACATTCATCAATGTATGTGTTTTGCAGCATATCATCGTAAAAATCAAAAGTAAGAATGAAAAGATATTGCAATATTGCAAAAGAACAAAAAGATTGTTTAAATTTTGTTTTACCAACAAGTTCCGACTTATTAATGCCGCCATACAAAAATACAAGACAAAATAATGTTAATTTACGCAGCCGGCTTTTCTTTATAACAAATTTAATTACAAGATGCGGCAATATTCAGTTTTTGTTTAATGTTCATAATTTATGCAACTTTATTAACATTGAATCGACGACCTCTTTGGAATGTTAGTAGTTATAATGTTTTTTTTATGGGTTATAAGATAACACAATACTCCCATTAACATTACTATGCAAATACAAACTTGAAAAAAATCCGGAAAATATGTACTCGAAACCATGAAAACTCTCAACACTAATTCCAGTTTGAAGTATAGCTGCTTCAAAAACAAGTTTTAAGATCTCACGCTCTACAAACAAGTATAGCCACAGCTAAGACCTCGAATAGCGTCGAATTGGATCTCAGGACAGGATTTAACGAATTAAGACTTTTAATAAACTTAGGGCGGCGCAACTTTGTGTTATAGGTAAAGGTAAACTAAATCTTAGTAATATAAGAAAATACAATAAAAATACAAAACAATATACTTATCTGATTTTTATAAAACTTGGTGGAGATATACAAACACATAATAATTTGTTTCACGCAAAGACTAATTTTAACCTTAGGTCTTTTAAATGCGACTTACACGGCACTATTTAGACATAATAAAAAGATAGGAAAGATATTTTGGTGGTACAGTAGATTTGAGATTAAGATGGTTATCATCTCATAAAATCCCATGGAGGCGGCCAGTCAAAGCTGGGGGAATAAAGAAAAAAAAAAACTGCTGCCTGGGTGGGGCTCCAACCCCATACCTCTTAGCTAGCATTCAAGAACTACATCCACTGTGACTCTACTATTCCACCCACATTGGCTTACTTTAAAATGCAAATTTATTTTATTTATGTATAGGTGTTTAGAAAGGGCTTTAAAAAATATAAGTGTTTCCATGATGACATTCGTCAAGTGCCTGCCGCCAGTGTTGACACACATTGAAGCCCATTGTGCACGGTTGCACCTTATCAGGCCCAGCTCATCGAGACCGTATTATATGATGTCGTCAAAAACGTGCATCCTGACGTTGCGTAGTACCTGCAAAAATTTAATATCTGAATGATTACCTGCTAATAAAACATCATTTCTATTTTTGTTTAAATTCCTAAGTATTTTTTTAGGGCTTCCTAGCTAACTTGGGAAGCAGATAGGACTTTAACAATGGACAAGGTTAACCCGTATTAATGCCAATGAGCCAGTAAAAAGATTTGGTTGTTAAAATCTTTCGACCTGATCATGATGCGACGCCATAATCTATTACGTTTTTTAATTTAAACTTAAACATTTATAAGAAAACAGGGCATGCATCAATGCGATTCTAAATCCGACCCTGCATGATATGGTGACAGATGTATAAAATATTCGTACTTAAGTCTCTCCAGTATATTATGTTGTTTGCAAGGCGCTGCTGTGCATTTCAGAACACTATACTATAGGCATTGCCTTCTTAAATGGCCAGACAAGTTTCAAGTGCGCCTATATACAAATGATAGCCACGATCGCTAGGATTCCCACCTAACCTATTTTTACTGTGAGTTTATGAATTTGGTAAAGGTCTAAACAAGTATCCATCGGACTGGTTTAACACAGGCAAAAGCCAGTCCACAGTGGTATAGTAGATTGTAAGTCGCTTTTAACGTGTATACACCTTTGACCTTCTCTTCTTGAAAAATAATAAACATTACAAAAAATACCATAGCAATGCAAAATGGATCATAGGAAACTAGTTTCTCTTTTTTGCTGACATTTTGGAAACCATTTTTTGTGTATATATCTTTGATTTGTGAAAATAAAACCAATGACGACACATTATGAGAATAAGATACATAGGATGCAGGTGATTAACCTTATCATAATCAATATTTTCTATTCATTTGATTTGATAAAGCTTGACCGTGAAGATGTGAAATATGTAGGTGCGATAAATTTTATTTCTTTTTATTTTTGATGAAATGAAACTAAAAAAAAATTAAAAGGCCAGGTTGCTGTGTCTTTTGTTTAAAAGAAACCGTGTCTTTTATAGGAATTAAGACATTAGGGAGAATTACAATAGCAATTTTAATTACTGTTCTTTTTTTAAATACAAAATTAACAAAGAAGAATTTTATTGCTTTTTTCTTATTTTTTCTCTAAAATACGAATTAAGTACAAAAAACTATATCAAAATCTCTGAACACAAAAATGAGGAGCTGGGATAAAAATCTGTACAAATCCATACAAACGTTTTTCTTTTGTTAGTTTTTTTTTCTGATTCTCATAGTCCAAGACTGAAGGTCTTTTCAATAATTGCTATTAAAAACAAGTTCTATCCTCCAAGCACCCTGTTTGTATAATTTGATTTAAAGATCGAATCGAATTGAATCAGGATTCAATTTAATATAACATTTTATGAATCTTTTTTTATTTCATATTTAATTTTTAAAGCTTGCCCTCAATTCTATAGTCAAATTAAAATGAACACGCTCCTAACATGTTAATTAATTAATTTCTAAGTACTTAAATATGTGACCGGAAGGAAAAATGGAAGGACTTGACATTTGTCAATGAAACAACTTTGATTGGATGTAGATACATACATCAATACGCAGAAGGTGTGGAATGGTGTATAGCTGAAATAAACTTTACATAAACGATTGCTTCATAAACGATTACTTCATTTCGTAGTTGAATTTTAAATTAAAATTGAAACCCGTTAATACTAACCTCATCTTTAATTATACATTATAATTTAATAATGTATCGACATGTGTTCTTTTCAAAGTATCACAACATAACTTATTTCATTTACATTCAAATTACACTTAAATCTAGTAGTTTACCAAATAATATCAAATAATTTAGTGACAGCAAAAAAAAACTATCTAAGTATATCACCAATTTTATTAGTATTTACCTACCTACACTATATTTGGTTTCAATATATAGATAACCTGATTTAAAGGTGATCTCATGGTAAAAGTGACTGTTTGAAATGAGTTTGTTTGTATGATCTAATCCTTTCCTAAACTGATGTTGGCGTATTTTAATATTAACACTACCTACACAAAATAAGCACAATAAACTTTCGAGTGCGATATTTTTTTTTGTATTTAGAATAGAAGCATCACATCCACGTGTTGTATTGTGAATTTGAAAACGAGGAAATTAAAATTGTACTTCTTAATTAACACGTAGATAAGCAATAGGTTGCTTCATGTTTTTTCTTTCGATAAAAAAGAGTTTTGTTTTGTTCTTTGTGTTGTTCTGTTTGAGGCAATGCAAAATTTTTCCTAAGACGTCTCAATGTCAGAGCCAATTCCCATAGCTTTTAACGAAAATTTTCCATTTTATTTCGTTAATTTAATTGCGGAAGTGTTAAAGTTTATTTTCCTTTATAGCTGCCCATCTAATGTGTAGTGTAGTCTTCCCTTTTGAACAAAGCATTTCACCTAATTTGGTTATGCAGAACTCAGCTTTGTGGTGTCGTTAGATATACATAAGTACCTCTACTTTCCTACCTATGGGGCTTTGTATCTATCTACTTTTAGATCCCTACATTGTTTTTTTTATTGTTACCTATAAATGTTTATTTTTGTATCTTTTGTTTAAATATATATTCGTATGTATGTATGTATGTATGTATGTATGTGTGGTATGCATACATGAACATGGAAGATATTAACTGTTATTATTCATTATTTAAGTAGGCATCCGGGTCCATTTATGTGTCATGCAATTAATGTTCGGCACGAGTTGTTATAGTAAATTTAAATTCCTTCACTCAGGCCTTTCACACCCGTCTGAATTCGTGTCTCTTGTCATAGAAGATAGGTTTTAATTATTGTATCATGCCAAAAACACGTAGTTTTTGCGAATAACTACAAAATGTGGTGTATTTTGATAAAAAAAAACGAATAATTGTTTTTAGCGGTATCTCAGCTCCCATGATACTTGTCTTTATAATAAATTCAAATTGCTTCGAATTAAAAAAAAAAAAAAATTTTATAAAAAGTTTAAAATACTCGTAGAATATAATATTATACAGAAGATATTTAAAATTATGATAAATGAAGCAATGAACAGGTATGCAATTATTTATTGCTTAAACGTGAATCTTATAAAACAACTTTTTTTTTTGTTTCATAAGTAATAACAAAATGCGAAATACCATCTTATGTTCGATAATGTGTTCATTCGATATAGAAAGTAATGTATTGATATGAACTTCTATATAGAAGTTTTTTAGAAAAAAACGTTATGTAGTGGACACCGTAAGTTATTTTTTTACCAAAAATAAACTTGAAAGTTAGTAGTTAACAACAATAACCTTTTAAATAGTCAATTTCTTTCATGAATCTCTCAGACTGGTATTCATCAAGCGCTCATAAATTATGAACGCATATATAGGAGGAATATTAGTGAATTATGAGTCGTCTTGACCACTCTTAAAGGTGAGATCGCTGACTTCGAAAACTCCAATATGAGCGCTTGATGAATATACCAGATTTGATCATTTTCATCATAAATTGGCCAAGGAAATGATTTTTGCTGATGATTTTTTGAAACTCACGAAAAGCTGTGTGATGATGAAACTGTATAATAAATTTTACATGAACATCACTTTTTTGGACGTCTGCATCATTGTAATGTTGTTTTCTTTTTTTTTATTGGCTAAAATAATCCATGAATAATACAAAAAATTGTAAAAAGAGTTATTATGAGGTGAGAAGAATTTCGCAATAAAAAGTGTAATCTTGTCAATTTTTTCTTAGTTTTATATTTCTGTATCATTTGTAATCAACTTTTTGTTGTTAAATATTCAAACGAATATCCAAAATTCTGTAAATTTGTATGGCATGAGGCATCACTCTTAGACTACTTTGAGACATTCAAATTTAGAATAAGATTGCAATTTTTTAATCCGTATAGAGCATATTATCATACAAAAGTCAAAGAGAAGGTATTTATTAAAACGACCATTACTGCTCTTAACGCTAATATGTTGCAATAAAAGTTATTTAATTAAGTATCTACAAAACATAGGTATTTGAAAAGTCTCGTTTTATAATATTACATTATTTTAAATAATTCATATACGTATATGAGTCATTATTTATTTGTTTACTTACTGAAGAACCATAATATAAAAGCCATATTTTTTTCAAACCCAGCATTTGCAGGTTTTCGATCAAGTTTTTTTACATGTGCCAATGAATTACTTCATTACACACTCTGGAGGGCTGATATGTTTTTTTTTTGTTTATTTTGGTGAAAGTGGCTATTATCAAAACTGCATATATGTAGATAGATACTCAGTATATATTCCTTTTAGGCTGTGTACATTATTTTTCTATCCTCTTTGTAGACTTCGTTAATATTTAACTTTCTGTGTAGCCCCAAGGTTGTCTTTTAAACAAAAACAAATACGTGTGACCTTGTTCACTAACTTAAATCCAATAGGAATCTAACTCAATCCGAATTTTTAATTATTAATTTTGTGTTATTGATTTCTATACCATAAGGTAAGGTAGGTATATAAAATTAATATTTTCTTATATTGATAATAATAAATGGATTTTTTTTTAAACCCTGAAATTCGTCCAAATTAAAAGAGGCTCTTTGTGATTTTTGGTTTTGAACTCGATATGAATATACATTTATGAATACTTACTTACTTACTTAAGGTGGCGCTTACAATCCAGGATGGATTACGGCCTCATATAGCAGGACCGGGAAGATTAAGGTCTTATATAGAGTTTCCTTAGTTCTATGAGAGAGGGCTTTACTACTTAAATTCCTCCTCAGCCCGAAGAAACAGCGATTGGCAAGAGTAATTCTCCGTTTGGTCTCTTCACTGATGTCATTGTTTGAGTTTATAGTGGATCCCAGGTAGACAAAGTCCTTGACTGAAGTTATACCTATCCATCGTGATATTTTGGCCGAGTCATATGATAAATTGCACACTTAAGGACAAATAAATTTTATTCATATTCTACTATTGTATTTTCAAGGTACTTTAATTACTAACGGTAGCATTAGTTACCTATCTTCATTATTTTACATGAATAATACCACATATAAACAATAAGTCACTGGGAAAAAAAAACAAATTATGCAAAAGAACAAAGCGTGCCAGAGTTAGTTTCTATTCGTTTCGCCATCAACAACCAACGCCAACCACTTCATTATGTTTTGTTTGAGGAATCTTCAGACCATTGTAAGCAATTTTCCATGGAATAAAAATGTTGGCGAAAGTAGGAATCCATTTGATAGAGTAACCCATTCAATTCTCAAAAAAAAAAAAATTATGGTGAAAGCGTTTTCGCTTTTATTTGCCCATGATGAGAACAAAGTATCACACTTTTCTGTAGAGGGAGCGCAGAACATTAAAATACAACAATACACCACAGTTAATTTTATATAAAACAACCATATTGTAGGAAAGCGAAACATTAAAAACAATTTTTAATATAATCGACAGACACCTAACGATTGAATATTTTAAGGTTGAAGAACTTAAAATTTAATTCATTCATTCAAATTAGTTTATGTTCGAAATTGAAAATTGCACCTACACACATGTATTTAATTTAATAATTCGAAAAGGTACGTGGAAGCTTCATCGAGTTAAATAAATAAAAGTTTTTTTTTTGTTTCTCACTGTAATTATGAATCCGTGAAGGCCAGTTAAAAAAAAGAGGTTCCTAAAGATACAAAGTGAAGTTGTGTTTACATAGTAGAACGCTCTACTTTTTTTGTCCCACCGAAATGGTCATTTTATTTGAGATGTCATTTCAATAACACAATAGTGAGTAATAAATTTCCCAACATGAAAACATTTTATTTAATTTTAATGTACATATATACTAAATAATGACCTTCTAGAGTGCGAATACCTGCTATGCATAAATAAAGAGCTTAAGTTGATGATAAATGAGGTTGAAATTAAGAAGGTTTTCAAACTTCGAACAATTTCATTTTAGCCTTGGTTTTTGAAGGGAAGGAAATGTTATTATCCATCGTCATCGAGCAATGACTGTTTGAAAATTTAAACAAAAAAGAAAAAGACTTTTCGATAAATTGATCTAAGATAGAACTTTAATTTACAAATTTAATGAATAAGGGTTTACACAAACTTAACTACACAAGTTTGCCTTGCACAAGTAGGGAACCAAAATGCAATAAAAGTTGTTAGATATGAAAAAATTGTCTCGTGTGTTAACAAAATTATGTCTCAAGTGTCCATAGGAACTTACAATTTTCAATCTGAAAATACGATTAATTTTGACGAAATTGTTTGATTGAGTAGTGACCTTATTATTATAAATTCTATTTATTTGTTCTGCAGAACAAATGCATAATATAGTATTTTGACGAAATCTTCATCTCTTTTAGATACAAAGTTATATGACAAACACTTACATACATATGTAAATGTAGGTGCCAGATAGAAACAACGAATGTTATACAGAATCAAGCCAGTTAAAAAAATATAGAAGAGTCTTCCAAACTTTTGCATTTCGTTTTAAGGGAAGGAAAGAAACAATTTGTATATAAATGTCACACAAAATCGGTTGAGTCTGTCCAATGTGAACACACCTTCATAGAAATCCAAAATAAATTGTTTTTTTTTTTAAAGACAATATTATTATCGAAATATTTCCAGGCTTGTATTTTTCTTCAAATGACATGAATCTTTATGATTATAATAAAGTATACTTGCTTAAAATATGCAACATTATTTTTTAATCATATGCAACCACATAAAACAAACTTACACGTCTTCGTACACTTCCAATAAACTAATCAAAAAAAATACAACTTGTTTTTAAATTAAAGGTATGCTCAAATATTTTGATATAAAATCTTATGAAAGAAAAAGTAAACGAAAATTAAATCATTTTCGTTTATTTTCTCTTTCGTAAAAATTCAAGGATTGTATATTTAACAAAATAGGAGAACATACCTTCTTCCATTTAGTTAAAGACAGCAAAAAAGTTAATTTGATAAAAAAAGAGGATGAGAGACTATTTATATTGGTAATAAATACTTTTCTTTTTTTAAAGATTACATGTATGTATGTACATATACTTCAATTCATAGAAGAGATACGTAATGGTTTAAGGTCACTCAACAATTTTTTTGGATTAGTATGAATATGTACTTTCAAGTTTTTGAAAAAAACATACATACATTGTTTTAGTGTTAAATACTTGAATGAAATCTTCCTTATCTCAACAATTACTGTCACTACCTGCGTATTAAGTTAAAATAATTTCCACAAGTCGCTTAAGATCATTTAACCAGCTCTTAACTATTTTATATGTTTGGCTCTTTTAGTTTATTATTAAACAAAAAAACAGTCTCTTTTCTGAAGATATTGATTAAAATTTTCTATAAGCATCCATCTTAAACAAGAACATGCACCGCAATATTGATTACTTTACTGTTATTTGTTATCTAAACTACTTGTAGTCTGCACTTGCCATAAAATACAATAATGTGTCTATGTACTTAGATTTGCTATCTTATCTACTTTTTGATTGTTTTTCTGAAAGGAAAAAGTACACTTCTGGTGATATATGATAGCACAATGAGTCATTTGGCATTTAATTGTGCATACAAATTTCATAAGGGAAAAAGGTTTGCAAAATGTTAAGAAAAAACAGACAAAGTCCATACGGGTGATTCTTTGATAACAGTGACATTTCATGTCCAATTTGACTATCGGATTCTCGCTCGATAAAATCAATATAACTTTACATCCTCTATTAAGGTCTTATAGACATTTAAATGTTTTATCCAGATAAGTCACTTTAATAAAGGATATAAGGTAAGTACTGAATACTGTATCGAACTTTTGGCAAAAAAAAAAAAAACGGAAAATCTTGTTTGCAGGTTTAGTCATTAAACAAGCACCTGAACTTTTGTTTGGACACCTGACCATTGAATCGTTTTCCATGATTGTTGCTGATAGGTTGATATAGAACATACCATACAAAATAAAAAAAAAAACAAATAGCTTTTGATCCATTTTGCATCTCAAATACAACGCTGACATCATGATTAAAAAATTTTCGTTTTAAATCAAAATTCACAAAATCATCACAATAATTTGGTCAAGTTCATTCGAGCCATGTAACTAGGTATATAGGATAGGAATTTCATAATAATCGTACAAAAAAAAGTTGGCCCATCGCAACTCATCAGAGAGTTCGTTGCCAGTAAAATTGTTGTGTTTAAGTCAACTGATTTACCATCATATTATGGAGCATATTGCATGCCTTCTTTAAATCTAGACACATATTGCAGATTTGTTTCTGTACGGATTAATGGAGCAACTAAATTGCTTTTAATG
This sequence comes from Meliscaeva auricollis, assembly GCA_948107695.1. NCBI lineage: Eukaryota > Metazoa > Arthropoda > Insecta > Diptera > Syrphidae > Meliscaeva > Meliscaeva auricollis. The sequence goes on from OX403619.1 coordinate 559,102, forward strand.
GACTTCTGCCATAGACGTTATGCAACTTTAAAAGACAAAGGCCTTATTTTACTCTCTTAAAAATCATTTTGCCGTGAGCTCAGGAGGACTGCGAATTGCGCCGCTTATTGTGTAACCATTTAAGGTGTCAGTGTATAACTCCTAAAGTATAATATATGCATACAGCTACTTTTTTTGGATGCACTAAAACTTATTTTGTTGTTGAATTTTTGCAACTACTGGGTATTATCATGTCACGCAAACAAGAGCCAGTATGTAACTATTGTTTGTAATTAACTCTTCGTTTTCAAATTTAAACTGTATTTATTTATATATGTATGTATGTAAGTATCTATTAATATTTTTTTTATAGTTAGGCGCTACATGGCTGCTTCCCAGCACAAGAGAAAGTGTGTTTGAAGGCAGACTGGGTGGATTTTTGTTGTTGTTTAGATTCAGCAGCAAGTGTACCTTTTTCTTTGCACTTTGTATGTTTAATTCGTTCACACGCGTTACTGTCGCTAAAGTATTTTTTATTTTTTTGTCATAATAAACAAAATATAAAAAAGATTACGCAAATAAATTGCTTTTGCTGTTTCCACATTCGCCTTACTAGGTTGTTTGTTCTAAAAGTTGACATATTGAGTTTGTAGGCAGCTGTTTTCGATTTGCGATGACGGTTATATCCATTGCTATTGTTTCTACTTAAAAAAAAATGGTTCAGACCAGGCTAAGTAAATGTTTTCGTTTAAACAAAAATAGATAGGAGAGAGTGGATTAAGGTATGGCCGCAGGATTTCCCCAATTATTTTTGTTTTCACAGAAAATCGTCAGTGGTAGCTAGCAACTAAACGAATATCTGTTTGGCATCTACACCCTATTTATTTATTTTCATGGGGCCCTTGACGCATATTTAATTTCCATCGACAAACTCTTGTTATTTTCTTAAAGCAAGGGTCATATACTGTTGTTAGCCAGCCGGAACAAATATAATATCAGTTTGACCCAAAAAAACGTCTGAATAACTATGCCTATAAGACATATTTACAACACACCCTATTTAATTTTTTTGGGGCACCATAACAGTACGGACTGAAAAATGTAAATCTCATTTAGAGGTCTGAATGAACGAAGATTATATCTGTTTTCTTACTTATTTTTATCTCAAGTGGGGGCCTTGATGGTGTTGGCCACGCCCTCAGGGCTTGGAAGCTCGGTTACCCCACAAAGGTATTTACGCCCCTGGATAAATATATACAACCATGAACTGCACACAAAAACATCTCCGAATTCTGACTCGTGATTTTAACAAAATTTCAACAGTTTAATGATCAAACGCTCAGACCGACATTAATTCTATATAATATTTGATGACACTTTCTTTATTTAATTTTGTTTATTAAAAAAAACTCATTTTGAATTTAATTTTCAACAAATAAGAATATTGTTTGTTCTTATTTCAGAAATTGGAACAGGAAAAACACGTTCTGCGGCAAAAATTAGGCATTGCAGAAGAGGAAAGCGATCAGAGAGTTTTGGAACTACAATCTGACTTAAATGAATTGAAAGATAAATTGCAAGCACAAGTAAAATCCCACTCTTGAATTTAAATCTGTCTTGCTTAGTACTAACTGGGTCAATTATATAATTTTTTTCAGGAGAATGCAATTCGACAAGCAGAGAAAGAAAAAACTATTCTCATTGACGAATTATCCAATCAAAACTCTAGACTTACAGAGCAGATTCAGGAAGCCCATTCAACAGAAGCCAAACTCATTGCACAAATTCAACAGCTCAAAGACCAATACAATTACAGAAACTCCAGCTTACAAGTAGGATTGACTTCTTAATTTTAAAAGTTTTCTTGAATTAACGAATTTTAATCGATTTTATTTAGGAGCATGTGAATAGCTTGGAGTCCATCAAGAGTGAATTGAATTTGACAACTGAAAAGCGTTTGGACCTTGAAAGGCGTTTGCAATATGTTCAGGAGGAAAAAGAATCACTCACATCTGCTTTGGAAGAAGCATCTGACAGGATACATATGCTTGAGAGACATGCTCGAGAGCAGGAGACTAAGCTTGAGGTGAGAAAATGTCTTCACTAAAATTAAGATAGTGTCAGAGTTTTTATTTTCGTTCTTTTCAGACAACTTTGCAAGCCCTTGAGCGATCCCAGCGGGAAAATAATGTCCTCACTGAGCGTCTAGGTACAGATGGCATTTCAAGTAGTTCCAATAGTTCACACGGCAAAAAGTCGTTGCAATTTGAAATGGAATGTGATGATGACATGAATGATTTGAGCTATTCAGAGAAGCCGAATCAGATGTGGGTAGAGGCACGATCGGTATTCATTCAGCTAAAAACCCTAGTTGATTCATTGAAAATAAGCGATGAAGAAGATTCAGGTATAATATGTAAGTTTTTTTTTTAATTACTTCTTTACTACAACAACAACAATTGTTCTTTAAACAGGCCTTCATTCAGACATATCATTGGAATCAATGGACACTACGCTCTCAACGTATAAATCCGAAGGGGAAACTGATTTCCGTCAAGGCATGCTTTCCGCAATTGCGGATGAGTTGACACGACTTTTACTTAACTTGGATGCTGGTAACTTTAAAAAAATGTTGGATCAAACGAGAAATATTGTTCTGGAACAGGATGATGAAATCAAGAAAAATCAAAGCATTATCAAAGAGCTTGAGTCAAAGGTAATTGAACGATATTTGTTTCCTTTTCAATCCATTTAACCTTAAATTTGCTTATCAAGCTTACTGTGGCTGACGTTGAATTGGCTAATACCAAGGAGGAACGTGATCAAGCTCGCGGAGACCTTTCTGAAAATGGCGATCGTGATGAGATACTTGCAAAAGCACAAAAAGATCGCGATGCAGCCAATACAAAGAGAACGAAAGCAGAAGTTGACTTGGCTAAGGCAAGAGTTGACCTAATGCAAGCAAATAGCCAGCTCTTGGAAGCAATTCAGCAAAAGGTGGAACTATCTCAGCAGCTAGAACAATGGCAGGTGAGTTACACGCTAAATCAAAAACATAAGAAACCCATCAAATCACTTATGTGCTCTTATTTTGTATTTACCAGATGGACATGCAGGAATTAATAGACGAACAAATGAAAAGCAAACTACGTTCAAGCAGAAAGGCAAAACAACAACAACAACAATCACCAGAGTCTATTACTTTAGCCAAGAAATTTTCTTCGTACAAGCTTTGGAGTCTTTTCCAACGGTAACTCCAATAAAATCGACTTATTGCATTTAAACAAAAAAAAAAGTAAAATTGAACCACAAATAGCTTTCTTTTGTATCTGATATTTTTATTATTTTTTTTTTCGTATCAAGAGCAAAATCTGTATCTCTTTTAAAATGATTTTATTAAGATTCTAATTAATATAAAATAGAAACAAAAAAGAAACAAAAAATTGTATGTAGTATGAATATAGAGTTATTATTTATGACAAAATTGAAACAAAATGTGTGTAGTTGTATAAATCTTTCACAACTTGCCTTATTAAACAAAAAAAGAGATCATTATATTTAATTGTAAAACAATTTAAAATTGAATAAATAAATGTTTAACATCGAAAACTCACTTTATATAATTGTGTTATTATTTTTAAATTAACTACACTGAATTTTAATAAAAAATGATTTGAAAAAAGTATTTTTAAAATTATGAAATATAATAGAATTATTGAAGAATATTATCGCTACAGGCTTCTTTCGGTTTATTTTCAGAATCGTTTTTGGCAGAGTTTGGCATCAAAAGTTATCGCAAATGCGTGAATATTGTGTTGAGGAATATTTTCTTTGTTGGATAAGAAGCTGTCTTTTCTCCCGGTGTACCCAAGGCTTTGTTCTGTCTCCAAGCCCTTTCTTTTCAATTGTGGTAAAGGTTCTAAAGCTCAAGTTTAGGCATCGTCAACAAAAATCATACTCGGTATAACAATTAAACATGACATAACTATTAGATGGAGAATGCTAATAAAAATGACGTAGAACCTAATGATAAGAAAACCCAAAATTGCTTACTATCGTTAATGATTCGAAATCCCAAAACTGCTTACCATCGTTAAAGTAGAACCTATGTACTTCTGTGTCACTACCTATAAGTGAATCGATGATTGCTAAAACAACATAAGAGTTTTTTAATGATGGGACAAAAACTGCTTTATTTTTAACGACGCGGGTGCATTGACAATTTTAACTTTAAAATCGCCTCATATTTTCGACGTTGTGGGTGATCTTAAAATATAGGGTTTTTCGTAAAAAATGTTTAAACAATCATAGATTCAAGCAGAAATTATCCCGAAAAATGAAAACTATTAAATTTCCGTTCTCTGTATGAGTAACTGAGCATTGCAAACCACTTCTATTTGAATGATCACACGTTCGAGGATACCAAAAATGGTTTCCTAAACATTATGCCAGAAAACCAATCAAATTAATCATAGTAAACTTCAACCCAAATCTAGCATGGAGAGACACGATACTTAATTGTTGATGTGGAAATTAGTTTTACTGCATTTATCTATTTACTTTTAAGATAGTTGCCCGAAGATAATTCGGGTTGGATACCCTAGTCCCAAAAACATAATCCCCAAAACAAAATCTATAGCACTAAATCCCCAAAACTAAACCCCCAATAACAAAACCTCTAAAAACAAAATTCCTGAAAACGAAATCCCCAAGAACGAAATCCCCAAGTCTAGAATCCCCAAATCGAAATCCTTAAGCACAGATTCACCATATTTCGAGTATATGTCTGGCGCCAGGAATAATTAGATATACTCTAAATATGGTGGATCTGTGTATTCGGGTTTTGAAAATAATAAGGGACAAAATTTCAGTTTTGTATTCTGTTTTAAACCTTGTTTTTTAAGCGATACCTAAAAGATTAAATTTTTTAAAACTATTTAGGATAACGGTACATGCATAACCTATTTCCACCCGTGTCATGTATAGTTATAATAATTTCCACCTTGAAAAGCGGTCAAAATTGTTAAAAATAGAACTTTAAGACCTTGCAAGAAAAAGTACATAGTTTCGGCGTTTGACTTGAAGAGTTATATTGAAAATTATTGTCCGGCATTGATGCGTTAGAAAGTTTTAGATATGGGGATTTTCTTTGTGGATTAAATGCTTGGGGATTTTGTGCTTGTGGATAATAAATTTGTGGATTTTTAAAAGCGTGGGGATATTGTGTTTGGGTATTTTGAACTTGGGTATTATGTCGGTATCCCAGATAATTCAACAATCGTCAAAAAAAAAAAATAATACAGTCTATGGTATACACGACAATTTTGCCCCCTCCTCTAAAGCAAAATAGAGTTTCAGCGGGTCTGCCTTCCTCCTCTAAAAACCACTACAAAATCAATTGAAATTCAATTTATAAATTTCAAGAATTGACGTTTTTTATGTAAAATTATGTAAAATGTACCTATTTTAATGTTTTTTTTTTTCTTATATTAATTTTAATATTGAAATATCTTGAAAACGTTATGCATAACATTTATTTATTTTGAATTTGAACTCATGGTTGGAGAAGCAAGCATATGTATATAATTATATGCACATGTTGTTGACCAGCGCAGCGTTCTTAGCTGGTTTGTTTTACTTTTTTCTAAATAAGTCGCAATTTATAGTGTCAAAATATATTTCAATAAATTTTTTTACGTAAAGATTTTGTATCTATTCCATTTTTAATAGCCATTTAAAATTATTTATAATAAACTTATACAGCAAACACTTTCGCCCATGCAAATCTTAGTTCTTCATTTTGGAAGTTTCCTTAATATTAAATTTAGGAACACGATCTTTTTTAGCAAGAATTTTTGATGATAAATCTTCAACATTTTCACTAATGATTAAGTTAATCCGTCGTTCCACAACTCCCAATATCAATTTTACATTATGAACACTTAAAGCAGTTTTTGCACTAAGTACATTTAGAATTGGTGAATTATCGCAATGAATTAAACTGTAAACAATCTCGATTCCACTTAATAACTTGCTTAATTGTACTTCAACCAATTGTTTACTTCTCGCTGATTCTTCAGTAGAACTTTGGATAACAAGGTGTTCGCTTGTTAGATAATCAATGTCTTCAGTTTTTTGTTTGAATTCCTTTTCGGCTTGGTCAGCTTTTTGTCGTTCTAGAATTGAGTTTTTTGTGTTTTTAGATTTCGTTAAACAGAAACTTATGATTTTTGATTAATATCTTACCTATTTCGTCATTGAGCTCCTGAGTGGAATCATTCAACATTTCAACTTCATGACTTAATTCGTTGACATAATTGAATAGGGCAAAATTTTCTTCCTCTTGTCTTTTGAACTGTGCTGCTAAGAAATTGCTATCTTCTTCTTGATACAGTCGCTATTCTCAGTTCATAAATGGAAAATAAACAATCGAATGATTTATCTAAAAAAAAATCCTAAAAGTACAATCGGATATTACCTTTATTTCCTGAATAATACCACTGTATTCGGAAAGTTGTTTCTCAAAGTCTTCTTTTTGCTGTTGTTTCTTATCAAATTCCCTTTGTTCCAGTTCGGGATTGGATCTTCTTTGTCCTTTCACATCGAAAAATTGTTGAAGTTTAGCATCATGTTCTAATCGACGTTGCATTTCACGCATTTCCTGTGACATGATATTATTTTTTAAACTAATATTCCAAAAAACTACTGACAACAATATTGTTCAACCTGTACATGCATCAGCTTATCATTTTCATTTCGATCTTTAAGTGATTGCAACTTAGTACTTAACTCCTCGCGCTGGTCAAATGCGAGAGTTGATTGGTCAATCAGCTCCATTATGTATTTTTTGCCCTCATTAAATTGTTCCACCATTGATTGCCACATTTCATTAAAACTCGTTCTAAATTAGTATGTAGTATTTTTTTAAATTTATGTTTAAAGTATTAAATGTTTTTAAGAGATTAAGTTGCTAAAAATACTATAGGTATAATTTACCTCCGCTCATAATTAATAAATAAATACAAGTTATCAAAACATCCACGTATAGCATAATAACTGTTGATAATTATGTATATGTATAATACCTATCCTGAATCATGTGGTCGATAGAGTCCCTTAGCTTGGAGTTTTCTGTCAAGACATCACTATATTTCTTATTAACTACATCAAGACGGTTTTCAAGTTTCACGACACTCTTTTGGACTTTAGTTATTGCCTCTTTGTAGCAGCTATCAGGAACTTCAACTCTCCGTAATGATTCGATTTCTTTCTCAATCTATAATAAGGTAAAGTTCTTTAATTTTTGAAAACTAATTATAAAATTAATTATGTACACACGACCTTTTTAATATGACCTTCAAGTTCCCATAAACTTGTTCTTTCGCTCTCAATTGTTTTTTTCTGATCAACAAATTCCTCCTGAATGCTGACCAGTTTCTTTTCAACCTTAAATTAAAAAAATTACTTGAAGGTATTTCAAACAAAATTCTTTAAAGCATTATTATAAGGACTATTGATTTTTTTCTGGCATGACATCCACTCTCAAGACAATTTATTTGAACCAATAAATCTTGATGTTCCTGTTGGAGAACCGAAATCATTCGATTTTGCTTTTTAAGCTGTTTTGCTTTGTCATCTAGAAGTTTCCTCAACACCAATTGAAGAGTTCGTAGCTGTAAGAGTATCGAATCGGGAAGATTTATTTTTGTTTTTGCTTTGTATCATGTTAATGTAACTGACTTGTTTTTGAAGACGTGCATACTCAGCAGCTGCAAGTTGATCGAGTTCTGTTTGTTCAGGCATAATTTAAATATTTTTTATCATTACATCAATTTACTGGTTTATTTAACTGATTTAATTAATTTAATTTGTTTTGAAAGAATATGAACAAGTGTTTAACTTAAATAAATATATATCTTGGCAACAGAAGCAAACATTATACATGGTAACGAACGTACTATAAACAGAATATGTAATGATAGTGGATATGCTAAATAAAGTCCTGTGTCTTTATTTGCACTCTTAGGGCCAATTTGTTCACATTTGACCATCTTTAATTTATTATTTCCAACTGTAAATCGTCGAATATCTACTTAAACTAGTTTTTTTTTCTCAGAATCCATGGTTTGAGTTGTCAATCATGTATTAAGCTAATCAACAGATTTTGGTTGATTAACCCCATTTAACTAAACATTGTGCATTTTTTTTTAAATTATTTGTCTATGCTTCTGATGAAAAAACAAACAAAATTGTGAATCCAAAAGTTAAAAAAAGATTTTAAATACTTACACAAATTATAAAGCCAATTACTGAAAATGAAAAATCTAGCTTCTAGTTGCCGTCCATTAAATAACAAATCTTATAAATAAGGAGTGACTTTTCAAATGGGGATAAGAACGCTTTTTGTCATTCCTCAGAAAATTCGAAAAAACAAAAACCAAAATTGTAATTTTCCATAGGATTTCAGGTTTTCAACTGTATGGCGATTCCGATTAGTTAGTTTAAAAAAGTGAAAACTGATTTTATCCCCTTTTGAAAAGTCACACCTTAAATGGTCGTGTAGTTAATAAGGCGGGAATACAAACGTAAGTCTTACCTACAAATTACATTACGTTAATCTTACAGAAGTTACTTACAAGAATGTTTACAAACTACGCTGTATTGTTTCGATTCTCTTATTTTGGAATTATGGACCATGCTTGGCAAGATGACGTTCCAGAATGAAACAAAAGTACTGATCCAATCTAGAGCCAACATATTGAATACCTTTTGTTCATAGTAAACCCAATAGCTCAAGGATTAAAAGCAAACTTGTGTAAATTCAATGAACTCATCGATGCACACATGGTGCAAAGTCACCTCCTGGGTTTCGAGTCACCTTCGAAAAAGGTTTTCGGTGCAAGATATGAAATAAAATATCAACAAGGTTATCATTTTGAAATCAAATTAATTCATCTGATCTGGATATAACATATAAGGGTGCATTTCTTGAAAATTGTTATCATATACACTTTGAAAAATAATTTTGTTTTTTTGTTATAATTTTATTAATTTTATTTTTAAGTTAATCTCCGTTGAAGGAATACAAATATACATACATCCTACTATAATAATAATAATGTTAATAGAAATAAGCACGGGCTTCTTAAGTTAAATCTTGCTATCTACACACTTTTGATATTAAGTAAAATTTACATTTGCAGTATTTACAGTTTTGGTAAACTACACAAACTCTTCTTATTGATTTTTATTGATTTCATAGCCTTTAATAAAAGGAAGTCCGGCAGGCACTCTCTGCTGGTACTCGTAATACTGGACGCCAAAAAAGTTAAGTAGTGTTATTTCTTCAACGAATATCCTGTCTTTGAAGAATTTCCAACTAATAATTGTATAGAGACATATGCAAATTGGATTCAAGAGAATAACCTTTAAATAAAAAATAAAGTTAATTCAGTTCCCTTTTTGAAATGCGAAATTCTTACTTGTGTGCCAATGGACCACCAGAACCAGCCCACATACGAGGGATGCCTCGCATAAGCGTATACCCCATGTGTAACTAGTTGATGATCTTTAGCTTTGACATATTGGACCTAAGCAATTCCAATGAGATGTAAGTTTTTTTTAGTTACAATAAATAATAGGTAGGTTAGTACTAACGAGATGATTGAAATTGGACATAGCTGTGATCATTGCTGTTTTCCTCATTAATTCTCCAAACAGACAAAGTGCCACTCCAATTATCCAAATTGAGTATGTTGATTTGAAATCAGGCAGAAACAAGGTTTCCAGGACGAACTCTGTCCAGCTCATTGTTGCAGCAATTGCGTAGTGCACCGAATGGTTGAGAATAAATGAATCGACGGAAAGACTAGATGGGTTCGACCAAGCGATGGCCAAAAACTCAGAGTAGTGGAAGAATGACAAGAAAAATCCATATACTCCGAATTGTTTCCAGGAACCAGGAGCAAAGAGGATAAGAAGAGCACTCACTGACGAAACAAAGCCCAACAGAGAAGCTCTTATGGCGATCTAAAATTTTCAAACGTTATTTACTTCTGAGGCCTTTAAGTTGTATGACAATCAAAATTTGGATTCAAACTAGGGTTCAGTTATTTTGTATTGCGGGTATGCATGACAATATAATTTTAATTATTTATCAGTTCGTCTCTATTCTTACCTGATAGTCATTGTTTTTAAGGGCAAATCTTAAAATCATGTTAATTAGAGCATAATACAGAAAAGGACCCCACAAAGCGGCGCCCCAAACATTTGGCACAATATCCAACACAAAATGTGGCACACATAGTCCCAAAATAATTCCTCCTGTTCCAAAAAAACAGTAAAGACTTAATTTTCCCTCATGACAAAGCATATTTTATTGGATAAAACAAAAATTAATAATCTTATCTTTTGTATGATATTTCTATTTATGTTAAAACAGCTGGAGAAACAGTCATGCACTTAACTAGAAACCCAGCTGAAAACTGTCAAGTCTCAAATCTGTCAAGAACATTGAGCAAGTTCAGTGAGTTATTTTTTTGTTTTTTATAAAATGAGTAAGTTCACAAAAATTTTAAAATTGGACCATTTTTCCATTGACGATTTCATTTGATGAGATTTTATTAGCAGTGTTTCCGTGAGACTTCGTTGTTCAGTCAGTAAACATTTGACATGCAGCCCAACAACAAATACTTACTGGAAATTACTTTACCTATGTTCTTCCAGTAAAAGCGAGTTGGGATTAATGCTTTAGAACAATTTAAAACTATGGAACCAACATACAAAAAACAGCTTTTCAACCAGATTGACTTGGATTAGAACAACAGAGGCTGCTTTGATAGCAGAAACATTCTATGGCAGACGTTTAAAAGAGAAGATACATTTGGCTATTTTTCCAGAGATGATTTTTATTTGTTGTTTTTGCATTAGTTTTCCTTCCACGAAGAAACTTCTCACATCATTCCAACATCGAGGAAAAATTATCGAAAATTAGTTCCCACAAATCAATAAAATATAAACCCCTATTACAGAATTTGACGTATCCAACTGGAGTCAGTTTCTTTTAAGCAATATTTTCTATTATGAATCACGCAGTTGGAAAAATCATCAAATATGTAAAGGGTCTCAGAGACCACCAAGCTTTTATAGCAGCGACAGATATGCTGTTGAAGTTTGGTTACACAATTCTTGTAGCTTATTAGAATTCAGATACCAATGCTGACAAGCAGCATAGTTTTTCATATAAAGGCTCTTGTCGCTTTATCACACGAAGGGCTTTAAAAAACTCTTTGTCGCATTTAATGACCCGCTGTAAATATTTGAGTGAAAAAACGTTACATTCCAAATTTAAGCCCTGAACACTTCCACTATAACCTTTGATGGATCGCCCCCTATATGTTAGTTAAATAAACACATTTTTTTGTAAACTGAAATTCTTATTGGGAAAAATTCATTGTACAGAAAAACTGATTCATTCTTCAAAAAAAGAAATTCATTTGAAATCAATTTTCGCTTCGAGAAGTCGTTTCGCACGTGCAGGGGTCCTTTTTTTCCCGGAAAAACTGCATTTAATTAATTAAATTTTAAGACTTAACTACCTCATTCCGAATTCAAACACACCTAAACCATGGTAAGTAAATAAGTAAAGTTGGAATCGATCTGGAATGTTTTTTTTTATAAACTTTTGCCTTTGCAAAAATTGAACGAGACTTCTGGAACAAATTTATCTGATAGTTGTGTAATGGGTACAATTTATTTTATCACCGGCACAGAGTTCAATCAAGAAACTGATCCCCATGCTCGACCGCATCCTCGTAAAGCGTGCAGAGGCAATTGCAACGTCCAAAGGTGGAATTCTGATTCCAGAAAAATCTCAAGCGAAGACATTGGAGGGAACAGTGATCGCTGTTGGGCCTGGCGCCAGGAATACTGTAAGTTGCGTCACCTAAAATATTGATCTCCTTGAATATTATAGTGATTTAATTTTGTTTTTTTTTATTCTAGAGCGGACAGCACGTCCCAGTTGCCATCAAGGAAGGAGACAAAGTCTTACTTCCAGAGTTCGGAGGCACTAAGATCGAACTGGCAGACAAAAAGGAGTACCTTCTGTTCAGAGAGTCAGACATTCTGGCAAAAATCGAATAAAATACCAGATCATCACTATTGTAAACATTCTGGCTGCCACCCTGCATCCCCCATCAACTCTCTTTTCACATGTTGATGAACTTGTTATGTTTTAGTTAACAAAAATAAAACCTAGATAAAAACCAAACAATATTTAGACTTATTTCTTTATTTTCATTTCGTTCAGGATATTGGGAAGTCCGTAGACCTGATTCATTACAGATCGTTCTTTCAGATCGGGAAGTCCTTCGATTGCTGCTCTTTCTCTGGAGATTTTGACCAAAGATTCGAAAGACTTTGGTTCCCAAATCGCAAGATCAGCTAGAACTTTTTTGTTCAGCAGAATATCGCTTCGGGTGAGACCATCCTTAAAGGAATCGAATGAAATACCGTATTGATTGCAACCGGCTTCGACACGAGTCTTCCAAAGCTGCAAGAGTATAAAATGGTGAGTCTTTTAATTGGAATTGAATGACACAACAATCTACCTCGGCCATGTCGAGCTTCTTCAACTTGCGCCCTTTAGTCGCATAAACAAGGGCTCTGTGGACACTTCTGATAGTAATGGAGTAGCAGTTCCTTGCTCGGCTGCGATAATGCTAGAAATTTTATGATCATTTTGATAAGCATTAGAAAAAAGTGTGTACGATTCACTTACTGCAGCCATTTTGAAGATTTTCCTCTTTCTCCAAAACTCATCTGGACCCCGAGAACGAACGAGGAGAGCCAAAGTTTGTGACACCATATCTTTTAATTATGAAGTGTGAATTTATTTGATCCAGAAAGGAAAACAGCCTTTTTGCCTTTTTTATCTTGAATTTACATAACCTAAGCATTTGATGTTCAAAATGTCAAAAGCAGAATGAATATTTGGATGAACATGAATTTTTGGATGAACTTAGAGTATCTACGTTCCTGGGTGTAGGAAATAATGTTTTCGTTTGGTCGTGGGGGAGCATTATGGAAACATTCGTTTGGCACTAGATGAAAAAATCAAAACTTTTTTGCTTTAAATTGATTTTTAATTTTGTTTTATTTTGTTTGTCTGATAAAATAGTCTCAGGGCCAGTAGTGTAAATAGTTAAATTGAATTTGAGCAATTTGTATCTTGTGAAATCTACGGTTCATGAGGTTTAGCCCTGGTTATAGGCTTGTACTTGCTTTGGAAATGTTGCCGTTGTCGTGTCGCTCTGCGGTTCAAAGGCTTGCCCAAACCAAAGTGCGACAGTGCGACACGACAACGCGAAAATTTAATTACACAGCGTCATACGAGAGTCCCCACACTAAATGCGATTAAGCGCAAAACGTTTTTCATATAAAAATCGTGTCGCATATGTCGTGACGCACTGTCGCACTTTGGTTTGGGCAAGCCTTTAGACACGCCAAAATTTATTTATACAGCGTCATTATGTCGCACATGTCATGACGCACTGTCGCACTTTGGTTTGGGCAAGCCTTAAATGTTCATAATGTGTATGTTATATAATTATAACCAAGTACTTACATGCTTAACCAGAGTTTAACCACATCTAATCCAAATCTGACGAAATCAGCGTAGCTACAGAATGTACAACATGGCCCTCTGATGTATAGAATAGTAGGCCTGCTAAATACTTCTTCTTCCATCAATCAAATCTTAAACCGGTATTCAACAAGCACTCATAAAAGCGGTATTCACCGAGCGCTCTTAGCTTAAGTGGCTCTTATGGAAGTTTTCGGAGTCAGCGCTTTCAACTTTATGAGTGGTTTCGACCACTCATAACTCACTAATATTTTCTCGGTGAATAGGTTTGGGAGCGCAATTAAGTTTGGAGTGCTCGTTGAATATCGCGATCTCGTAGCACCGTCACCTTAGGCACAGGTAGCATTCCGTGGTTTTAGTCCTGGCATATTTTTTGCACTATTCGTCCTCAACGCTTTCTTCAACTTTCTCCACTGTTTCAAGAGTCTAGTACCTACACGTCGTTAGAAACTTTCAAAGTTGAACTAAGGGCCAATTTGTTCACCTTTGATCATCTTTAATATTGCCAACTGTAAGAGAAGGGGGCTTGCCCAAACCAAAGTGTCGCACTGGTCGTCCGACAGAGACACTTTCATATGAAAAACACTTTGCGCTTTGTTGCATTTTGTGTGGGTACTCTCATGTGACGATGTGTAAATAAATTTTGTCGTTGTCATGTCGCACTGACGACAGTGCGTCAGTTTGGTTTGAACATACATACACTACATAAACTATTTTTTTTTTCTGAGAATTCATAGTTTGAGTCGTAAATCATGGATTTAGCTAATCAAACGATTTTGATTGATATGCGCCATTTAACAAGATTCTCAGAAAATTATGCTTAAAACCCGCTCTAAGCAAATTAGCCATTAGTTGTCGAGAAACATTTCTAATCGGGATGAAATCCATTGAAAAAAATCAATTTCTGTATAATTCACAACGATAGATAAGACCGCTTCTGGCGGTCTTTGAGACCTCCTTATAGAATCTCAAATACAAGGTTTAAATTGGGACTCGTCGCTCCATTTCACACTTCTCCATTAGCCAAAACATCCAGTGTTTTGATGATCCTGGTCCCTTTTAGATGCTTCTTTTTTTGCAAACAATATAGAATTTTTTTTTAATTTTGCGAAATTGCCGGGCTTGGGACATGGAAGTTATATTTTTTCTCCAGATCTTACGGGTTGGATTTTGTTTTCAAAATTAGATAGGTACCTACATGTTTAACAAAACACAAAACTGGAGATCTTTTTGTTTTTCTTGTAGATGTATTTTGAAAGAAAATCCAATCCGGATCAGATCTGGAGGAAAACATAAAATACAGCTACTATCCGGCTCAACGTGCGAAATGGAGAGTTATGTTCAATATCAAGGGTAGGTGTAGATTTCCAGAAGCGATGTCATAACAACAGTGTCATAACACAGGTGTTGCATTTCTCCATACACACGAGACCAATTGAGACACCGATACCAAAAATCAAAGAAGTCCATAAAAGCACAAATTTTAGTACACCGACACCGGTGCGTGCACAAGGTTAAAGTTCGTGTGTATGGGCCGCTTAACAACTTAAGAACATAATTATTTTTAAACCGTAGCGATGAAATTATGCCTCAATTGGCATCCCTAGTGTGGGTGGCACACAGGTGTTTTGGAAATCATATAATATTTTAACACATGAACTAGGAAAAATGCTTCGACTCAGTCAATATAAAATTAAAAAAAAAAATTGCTGGTAAGAAATATATTGATCTCACCCATCTGTTACATGCCACAAACTGAGCATACACGGTGTACAAGACAAAAAGTGTCTGCAAACAAATTTAAATTTTCGACGAAAATATTTACGAGAAGCACACAATTCAAATTCCAAAGCGCACAACACAATTTTGTATTGATTTGAACTCAGCTTTATACAGAAATTGTTTTAAATATTTTTTCCGAAAACAAATTAATAAAAAACTTTGTTTAAACAGCCTGGCATAGTCTGTGAGTTGATAATTTCATCAAAAAATTAATTATTATCTTGATTTTGAGTTTTTTTTTCAAAGTTTTACAGTTCAGCGTGAAAAAAATTGTCTACTTCGTACATCATTTTGTATCATATTTATATATATATATTTAATATCTTTAAAATACTGTAACCAATACATAAATTGAATTGATGATTATTAAAACAACATAAGAGTTTTTTAATGATGAGACAAAAACTGCATGCAAAAAAATAACAAATTGGATTCTTCTACCTTTGCTTTAATTGATTAAAGTATTATTTCTACTTATTCTCTGCGCGCTAAACTTTAAACTAGGCTTGATACGCAATTAAATTTTGTTCATCGGCACGTAAGCCCTTAAATAAAATTAGTTTGAAGAAAAAACATATTGGGCCGTATGCATAGATGTTATCTAAGTCGTAACTATAAAAGCCAATGGTTTGCACCATTTAAGTAACATAGGATAGACCCCGTCTTTCTTAGTAATGCCTAAGACAACACCTATGAATATGGTCAATTTTTTTTTCAAATACAATATTATTTTTTTTGAATTTTATTTCCAAAAAGCATCTAATTTTTATTGTTTGACTGATTAATTGATAAAAATTGTACTTAGACTTGTACTTACTTGCGCATGTATAAATTGCAAAAGAGAAAAAAAAATAAATTGTATGAATGTTTTATTTCCTTTCTCTTTTGCACTTCATACATGCGAATCTAAACATGCGCCGTGTAATGCCCGTCTTATGAACAAAAAAAAAAAAAAAAAAAACAAAAAAAAAGACATTTGCATCTCTCTATTTAAAAGTTTTCAAAAACCAATTGTTAAAATTTACAAAATTACTCCTTCCCGCTAAAACGGGAGGAAATAAAACCCCTCTCCATTGCGATCTTTTTCTTGTTATTCATTAGTGTAACAGATTTCATTCATCAATGCTTATAGCTTAAAATTCAATGGTCACTGTGGCGTATGAGTAACATTTTCTTTAGGAAAAATAAAAAATAAATGGATTAAAAAAATGTAACCAGTTGACCCTTGTTGACAAAATTCACTGGATTTTAACAAAAATGTATTTGAAATTTTACACGGGGTGCAAGTCATATTATGTATATGTACATGCATAATTGCTTCATCGAATTTCATGTAACTTTTTCGTTTAGTTTCCGATTAGCTGGAAATTTACATATTGACTTTATTGTATTGTTTAAAAATGAATTTGTCGACTTTGCTTAAATTTAGATAGGAACATAAAAAATATTGAGATAAAAGACATCAATATTTTTGATACAAAAAGTAGTTTTATTTTTCATGAATTATAAAATCATTACAAAATTGAAATAGTCAAATTAAGGTACGCTTGAATGCAGTTTGATGATCAAGCTAAGATTAGACAATTTGTGAATACACACACATTTCATTTGTGCTTGGCCTTTGTATACAAAGTTAATTTCTCTACATGTACATATGTATACATTATATATATCATGTCTTAAATATTTGCGGAGAATGTTATTGTTTATTAGTTTACAAACACACAAATTTAATATTACTACAAATCAATTCGTGTGTCAGATTTGTGGTTCAAACGACCTAAGACCTACACAATTGGAATTTGTGTATATATTTGTATTAACGGCAGACTGGTTATATTCGAAACTGTGTTTACGTTTATTTAACTAAGCTACAATTTTTTCAATAGTCAGATAAATCTCAGTAAGAGGAATAAAAGTTTTTATTATATCGAGTTTATTCTTCTGATAGCTTAACTGAGCTACATATGTATATCTGAATATTGACAAATTGGGGCTGAATCAAATAAAATTAAGTAAATGTTTTCTACAGCACTTCGTTATGTGGCTGCTATTACTCTTGCGACATTATTCTCACGATTGTGAACGGAAAGATGAAATCCAACAACATGCCCATCGTCTAGTTCCCATGCAAGAATTCAATAATCTGAGCAGCTGAACTTAATTACATACTTTTCTATACTACAGTTTCTATACCATATTCCCCATAATATGTAGATACCATATAAACTGCACCATTATTCCAAAGTTTTTTGAAGAAGACTTTTCTTTCACACTACCAATAAATTCAATACACCAATTTTACACAAATAGTTTGTTTGTGTATACGATTATTACAAAAAAAAAAACACAAACTTATACACAAAATTAAGTGTATACACAAATAGTGTGATACTAGCTTCAGGCTGATGTAATTATCATCAAACTAGTGAAGCAACCTCTTTTCTGATTTCCAGTTTTGTTTGTCTTTTGTAAGGACACGCAATTAAAACAAATTTGATTTGGTTTGTACAATTATTATATTTTTTGTTTACTTATGTATAATGCAATTTCCTGCTACAATACTATAGGAAATAAATATATCTCTCAATCTATTATTGTAGTTAAAATCAAATAATGTTATTCACCTCCAAATGTCTCTTGTATTTGTATATAATACTCGGTGTTGGAATAGTTATTTGGTGGTTATCAGATAATTCTTATAACAATTCTTATCAAAAAGAAAAAAAATTTATTTAAACCATACAATTCTATTTAATTGAATTTTTTTTAACTTTACAAAATTGACAAAACATTTTTGTTTTTATCTAACTTATTTACAAAGAAAAACTATTTACAAACTACAAAACAATGTCACATTTTTTTAAATAAAATTTCCTTTAAGAGAGATATACTTAACAGCATTATTATATAATATAGTGTTTTTCTTGACTATAATTCAAATATTTATTTTCTAGTTTAAAATCTAAAAATAAAATTATAAAAATAATAAAACTATTTTATACAAAAAACAAATTAATATTAGATTTTTTGTTTAGTTTAATAAAATGTGAACAAAATATTTTAAACTTTTAAATAATTTATACTAAATAGAAAGACAGAGACCTAAGTCACATAAAAATACTCATGTTACTATTTTTTTTCACCACAATACAAAACAACACGATAGAATGTGAGTTTTGTAAAGTTAATATTATTTGGTTTGTTTGCACGGTCCATACTTTCAAAGAATACGCTCTATCTACAAAAATAAGCACATTTTTCTCTAACAATAAAATACGTCCAAGAAAATGCTTCATTATGTTACTCGGTCGGTGTAAGGTAAGATTTATATAGTAAATGCATATTGAATATGTAAAGTTTCCTTCAACATAGGGTTTCTAAATGCTCGTTCTTCAATATAATTTTGATATATAAATTGTTCACCTTTTTTTTAAATAAAATCAACGACAGGGGAATTTTGATAACAAGAATTCTGACGTTCAGTCTTTAAAGTTAAAAGCTCACGCATTTTGTATAATTTGGAGCTGAATGTATGAGTGTATGAAACATTAACAAATTTGTCTTTTTGAATAAAATCCATAAAAACAATAACAAATGACACAAAATGTGTCATTGGGGCACTTAAGAACTAGGTACTGTAATCATTTCAATCTTCAATCTTTTTACATAATACAAAAAGAAAAGGAAAACTTATAAACAAATAAAAACTCATGGCTTATGGCGACAGCGGACTTGGATTGCTTTAAACTTATTGTGGAGACTTTTCACCACTCGTTGAGTTCTCTACAGATTTTCCCTCCAATAATTTCTGGATTTCATTGAGAGATTTGCCCTTTGTTTCTGGCACGAAGAAGTAAACAAATATGAATCCAATGAATGTAATAGCAGAAAACAACCAAAAGGTTTCTCCTGGTCCCAATGTGTTCTTCAGATTGCCGAAAACTTTTGTAACGATGAATGCCAAAATCCAGTTTGTTGTTCCAGCGATTGAGCCAGCAACACCTTTGATGTCTGAAGCAAAGAGTTCACCCATCATAAGCCATGGAACTGGGCCAAATCCAATTGAAAACATGACAATGAAGACGCACAATGACACAACTGGCAACCATCCAAGGTTGTCTACTGAGCTTTTGTCATTACTTTGCATGAAGAAGTACAATCCCATTAGTACGGTAGCAATAACCATAACAGCTGATGAAGCCAGCAGAAGAATTCGGCGCCCCAGTTTATCAACAACCATAACAGAAATAAAGGTGGCAATGACTTGCATAAGACCAACAACAATTGTGGAAAGACTCGCATCGATACCAGTTTGAGCATCCTATAGAGAAGAATAAAGAAATGTTAAATTCAGATAACTTGCATCGATTTAATTTAAATAATTTTAACTTACCCTGAATATATCAGTTGTGTAGAAAATAACAGCATTGATTCCACTCAATTGTTGGAAAAACATTAGACCCAAGCTTATGATCAAGGCCTTGATTGTAACCCTGCGAGTTAGTGCTGAAACAATAGATACGGGATTTTGCTTGATTTGAGCATCAGTTTCTTTAAGTTCTTCAAGTTCAGATGTGTAGTTGTAGTCAGCACCACGAAGCCATTGGATAGATTTGATTGCACTTTCGTTCTTTCCTTTGCTTACCTGCGATAAATTTTAGATAATTAACGACAAATTTTTAAAATTAAAATAAGAATAAAATCTTACCAAATAAGTTGGGGACTCTGGCATAAATACAAAGATGGCTCCAAAAATCAATGGTATCAAACCAGAGATAATGCTCAGCCAAAATACATTAAGTCCAGCTCCAAGGGCATACACAAACAGAATACCAATAGTTATCATAAGTTGGAAGAAGCTTCCCAATGTGCCGCGAATGTCTTTATGGGCAATCTCTCCAGTGTACATGGGTGCCGTTACACAAAATGCACCTCCTGATACACCCAAAATGAATCTAGCAATGAACATCATTTCGAAACTTGTCGCCCAAATAAGCAGACCCCAACCAAGTGTGAACGGAAGCACCAATAGCAACATTGTCAATTTGCGACCAATAATGCTGATCAAAAATCCAATTGGAATGCATACACACGCCGCTCCCAAAGTCACGGCTGAACCAATCCATGAGAACTGCTCGTCGCTTATAGGAAATTTGTAATTTGGACTGACTAATTCTTTTTGAGCTGGCGATGTCCAACCGAGGAGCACACCAGCGGCCAATGCGCCTCCAGTAGCTGCCAAAGCCGCAACATACTGAGGCAATGTTTTAGATTTATTTTCTCCACTGACCATAGTAAGAAGGGTTTCTTGTTCCTGCAAATAAAAAAGTACAAAAATTACAATTTTTTTACTTTTTTTAAACTTAAAAAAGGATTTAATTTAATAATCTTGATTTTTTCTATTAACCTAATTAATTTTGTAAAACAATTATTTCGTACTTACATTTTTCGCTGATTTGTTTCAGACACTATATATATACATACAGACATACTATACATTATGTACATACATATGTATATAGTATCGCAAAATCAGAGACAGCAATTGTTAAAACTAGATTGTTTTCGTATGCTTCAATTCGACCCCTTGTTTCTTTTCATTAGGCACTCATTTAGTATAATGCTTGTAAATGGGCATTGCATTTATTAAATGTAAGCCATTCAACCCATGACTGACTGGGTGCAACCAGTCATACAAAAACGCCCCTATTACAAAAAATTTGCATTTCCACTGAATTAAAACGATTAATCAAATTAAATTTGTTTAAATTTCTTTCCCTGTTTGATTTTCTATTTTAAACAACATGGTTGTATTTATTTATGTATGAAAGTGCGAACAATCGATTAATGTAAGTTCATTAAACCTGAAAATAGTGAGGTTAAGCTAACCATATTTGGTGCCTTGGCTGAAAAGAATTGTCTCGTACGCTGATTTTGAATATGAAATAGTCCAAATAATATCAAACATCCGTTGATTAACTGACTCTAGTAAAAGCTCTCACTAAGTTCAGAACTTTTGTCTACTTTTTTCTCATTTTAAAACAAGAATTCTTCTGCTGGCTTCATCAGCTGTACGTACTAATGGATTGTACTTCTTCATGCAAAGTAATGACAAAAACTCAGTAGACAACCTTGGATGGTTGCTAGTTGTGTCATTGTCTTCATTGTCATGTTTTCAATTGGATTTGGCCCAGTTCCATGGCTTATGATGGGTGAACCAACCCCAGCCTTTGCCACTTTAAATTTTCGATGAATTAAAAAACCTCCAGCTTTTTATATTCACGTAAGCCATTAGCTTATTTTAATTGACCTCTAGAAATTACATCAACAAAGTTAAACAGTTAGTTAGTGACATATTCCGTTAGTTTTATGCTTACAAACACAACATGCAAATGATTTAATCATCATACGATTGTGTAATACTTTAAAACTGAGTACCTACCAAAAGAAAACCTTGTTAAGAGAGGTAAAGAAATATCGATAAATTGATAACACTTGCGTACACACAATCTGAATAAAAAGTTTTATATCTTGGATCTTCAAAATTAATTCTTTCAAGCATATAAGTTTATGTTACTTTCTGTAAAACTCTTATCAGGCGAAACATTAAAAACAAAACTTAAAATACTCTTTTGTACTTGTGCGAGTAATTGCTTATTAGAGTACTGATCATGACTATGAGTACTTTGATTTCTTCATTTTCATTTTTTAACTTTTTTTTTAAATTTGAATCCTGGGCTTGCTTTTGTGTCCTTGCACGTTCTTTTAAAGTAGGTACCTTGCATTTAATTTTAGGTCACAAATTCTTTAATACTAAATTTTATTTCTTCTTAATTAAAAGGGTCAATTTGGCAATAATTTGTTATTTCGGTCTCCAAGGTTACTTGTTCACAAAATAAAATAAGTGCATTATATGGATGTGTATACATAGATATTGTAGAGTTGCACCCAAATACAGACATCAAAAATCGATTTTTTCCACAAAACCAACTTTATATCTGTTAAATGCAAACAAGTTGAAGAACACAAGAATTACATACACTCCTGAGCATTTAAATAGGTACTTGTTTTTTTCTTTATTGCGTAATAATATCTGCCAATTTTGGATGTTTAGCAGAAGAATTTCGGTACTTTATGCAAATGCAAATTAAAGATATTTTAATTCAGTTGCGATTGTCACTGATTTCTATCCAATTGGCCAGCAAATGTGTGATGTTATATATGCCAAATATCTTCCTTGTAAGATATTTTGGAAAAGAAAAGAGATATTTCTTTTAGAAGCCGTTATAAATTTTGTTTTATCAAGTTACGTTTCTTTTATTTTTAAACCGGAAAATCTCAAAAACCGTGAAACCTTCTTACTTTGTTTTCGATTTCAACGTTCAACGTACAAAAAGGCTTCAGTTAAGTTTTGGTAGCAAAAAAAAAATGAATTCTGTTGACCAGTGCTATTACTTGTAAAATGTTTTTTCAAATACATTGCAATTAAATTCTTCTTTTAGGTTTAATAAAATGAGTGTGCCCAGCAAAAAAAAATAAATAGATCTTTAAGCAGATTAATTTTTAATCAAAATGATTTATACGGATATTTATTTTTTTGGGATATGAAGATTAGGAGTACAGATTGGAGATTATGTCGAGTGTATGGTCGGTGGAAACATAATATGAAGGGAACAATTTTGCCTACGACTGATATGGGTAATAAATTTATATAGTCAGTTTGACTCTTATTGAATATCGCATAAACACGGTTCGTGTTTATGTTCGGAATTCAACAATTGTGAAAAAGACAAATCAATCAATCTTTCTCCTTCTTCTTCGCCTTCTTTTTGTACAAAAATATTTATCTATTTTTTTCTTTCTTCCTTTTTGCATAGATCGAGAGAAAAGTTTTATTAATTTATCTCTCTATTTCTTCATAAATAAAAGGCGAGCTAGAGGATACAATATCATATTGCCAACTAGAACCTTTTCAATTGGCAATGAGTGTGAATATTTTTTCAATTCGATTTAAAATTGGAATGGTATTTTCGACACCAACGCCCAAGGTACCTGCATACTCGTTGTGTTGTATTCTTAAGAAACTAAGTATAAAATAATGTGTGTGTGCTTGTTTTTAGGTCAATAAACCTGAATGCCTGAATCTATCCTAGAGCAACAACATAGCAGCATGCAAGTAGGTACTAAAAGAGCATTACGAGTGCATCGCTAGTACTTTTATGATATCAAGTATTCATTCCGGTTACCGAAGTAAGATTCACCACCGCAGAACGATTGCGATGCGATGGCAAAACAACTTATGTGGCAGCGTTGGTGTAGCATTTAGATTATTATAATAGTCGTTATAATTTTAAGATAAAAAAGACGTTACTGGGGATTTAATTTCGATCGTCCAGTTTAGCAGAATTAAAATTCCGGATTTATTTTAACAGGTTTAATTTTTTCTTGTTTTTTTGGTTACAATCCCTGATTGATATTGTTATCAACTCCTCGACTATGCATAGTCTCTATAAGAAAAAGCTTTTATAACAAATGCCTGAGCTAACTCATTATTTATGCGTACTATTTGAATGCTTTGCCAAATTTGAATTGGTTAATGCTTTTTATAAACAATTACACAATGAGTGTACGAGTACGATGTGCACATCAAACATAGGAGGTCTTATTATGTACGCTTTACTTATGCGTTACACGGCTATACCCTTTTTAAGTACTGCTTTGTTGTATACCCACATTTTTTTTTCAGTAGACATATTTTATGGCTATAGTCAGTACCTTGGTGTGACACTCAACTGCTTTTATATAGGCAATTTATTTCGAATCGAGTTAGGTGAGATGATACGCACTTATTTTTTAATTATTTGTTAAACCAAATGACTATGGAAGTACTCAACCGTAAAAGGTTGACATCACCTCCTCCTGGTCCTCACGTGAATGTTTGTTCTAAAAACAAACTCGCATTCCATATTTTCTTTATTTTGAACAAAGGTTGACCTTATAAAGGAGGTTATGTTACGGTATCCATCCAATACTGAGGAATGCAAATGTGACGCAAAAACTTTTCAGCATGCGTCAGAGGACATAAGGACATTTGTTTTTGGTATTGAAGAGAAGAGATTTAGGTATCATGAAAAGTATTTAAAGCAAAATAAGTAGGTAGGTAGGTATATCTAATTTCATGCGCTGATGCGCCCAAATCCATACAAATAAACCAGATTGAACTTTTAAAAAAATCAACAAGTTATTTTTAACTTTAAGTGGAATGTTAAAAGAAATCAAAAAACAGTTTACCTGAACGGATAATTTAACCGGTTGTCGGACTCCATAGCTCTCCGGATTGGTAGTTTCCAGCAGACGTGAGCTTTCTTCTGTACTCTCAATCATTTTCGTTTCAGACATTTTGATAATTTTTTTTAAGGTACTTTTTCAACAAAGATTATTTATATTTACACAATAAAACACACAAAACATGCAAATGTCTTCAATAACAATTTATTGATAACGAAAATTCTACGCTGTGCTGTTTGCGTTTTTTTTCACTAACTTTTAATCGAGAGCAAAAAACACGATTGAAATGATGACAACCAAACTCTGAGAGTATGTTATTTTAAATATTAAAGCTTGGATTTTGCGGGTGGCAATATACCGTTTGCCTTTCGAAATTTATTATCCTATGCAATAAAGAAGAGCGCGAAGGAGTAGTTAGGTATACGTCCTTCCGAAAATTTTGGGCATGCTCAGAAGCGTTTGACTTTGAATCGGCTCCTTAATGTCACACGCAACAATATACAACAAACTAAAACAGCACAAAATTACAAGAATGATTTTTAAATAATTTAACAAAATTCACTCGGAGACGAATGTACATATAATTGTTATCACAACAAGTAAAAGAGGAAAATTCCGTTCTCATGCGAAGGGTTTATATTTAGTACACGCACTGCCGATTGACGTGCTGGCTGCTGCTTCTCCAACTGACTATGAAACTATATTTGATACCAAGCACAAGGAAGTGGTCATTATTATATATTTTCGAATTCGATTCAGTAACGGAGCCAAAACCGCGGAGACGGAGAGTGGCTAAAAGAGATTGTGACTAAAATGTATACAACGGTATACAACGAAAAAAAAAATTCCAAAACCAAACCCAAACCAACTGGCAGCTGAATTGATATAATCTTTGTTTAAAGTGGCTGCTGCCTATAGCTTGTGGCTGCTGGCTTTTAGTGGTGCTATAAAAATTTAAATTTATTAAAAGCTCCCGAATAATATAAGTTTATCGATATTATCAAAAAAACGAGGCAAAGAAAAAAAGGTACACAGAGCAGAAGGTTGTGGGCGACCCCGAAATTTTTTATGTCGACGTTGATTATTATGTTGTGTAACGACTATATTGTTGAACTAGACTAGAAGTGCTGACGCGGGAAAGTTGTGACGTGACTTCGCAATAAGCAGAGGCACCAGCCCCCAATCGAAGCCAATAGTAAATTTGTATTCGTTCCACATTTACATTCCACAAAAAGTATCTTCAGCTCTACTCTGTCCACTACATACTTGAGAATAGGTATCGTGTATAAGAGCAAGCAGTTGATTTTTTGAGCAAATAGAGAGAAAAACTCTTGTTGGCTAGGAAATGGGAATGGTTTGGAAAAGCAGAGAGAAAATAGAAAACATCACAGTGTTTGTGTATTATTTGCTTTGCTTAGAAAGAATCAAAATAATGCACTTGATTTTGTTGACGTCACAATTTTTGAAATGCAACGAAGATTTACCTCAGAGGTCGCTAGATACATTTTTCTCTATACGCATTGTGGTAGAAAACTATATGAACATCAGGTTTCACGAACTTGGTGATGGAACAAATAATATCGATTGAAAAAAGTTGGTATACCAAATTGTTCTCGGGGCGCTCACTTCTGACAGCCGGTTATGGAGGTTTAAATTAGGTAAACAACTTCATAATTGATTTTAAGGTTCAAGTGTTCAAGAGACAATCTCCTGAGATGTCAAAAAATAATTTACGTATGGAAAAGCTGCATCTGCTGTTGCTGCATATTATAACCATTATCACTGAATTAGACACATTTGAAGGCGATGGGAGAAGACCAAAAATGATCTGGTTATCCGTTTTTAATTTTTATAAACTGTTTAAAATTATTGAACTTATTTTCTTCAAAATATGTATGTAATCAAGGGTTTTTAAAATTACCTGTTCCTTAAAGATGAAATTTGGTTTACTTGGCTAAGAAATAATAAAATAAAAAAATAAATGCCTTAAGACCTAAGGTTTTTTTTTGAATGCTACTTCCATGGCACTAGTTTAGAAAGATATAGGAAAGAACTTTGCTGGTTCAGTGGATTGAGATAAAAATGCTTATTATCTCATAAGATGCCACGGGTGGTATTTAGTAAAAGCATGGGGGATAAAGAATAAAACTGCTGCTCAGAGTGGGGTTCGAGTTAGCAATTAAATCAAGAACTACATCCACTGTACCATTGCAACTCGTAAAGTGGTCTGAATAATTCAAACCAATGATGACAGTGCAATCTCTTCTTTGTAATTTTTTCTTTTATTTGTAGCTAAAGTCTTATAAAATCTAGAGATCTTAAAAAAAAAAAAAAAAAAAAAAAGAAAAATAATCGATAATCTTTTGAAAATTTTCTGTTTAAAAAAATGTTTTTTTTTTTTAAACAGCTCTATCGAATCTATTCATTTTAGTATGCAGCTGTTTTGAAACCGAATTTTAGTAGGTATTTTTTTTTCTAAAGCTGCATTTACAAAATTTTAATTAAAGAATCTTAGGAATCAAAGCACTTTCATCTTGAGTTTGCCTTTTTCATTTAATAATTTTTAAATTGTTCAAAAATGTTGTCTTTTTTAATAGGAACTATGCCATTAGTATGACAGAGTGTGTTTAATGCATGTATTTCTGCGATGTAAGTCTTTTTAATGATAATGACAAAACTATGGCAGACTTAATACCTACTTAAATGTAGGAACTAAGAATTATGTCAGCAACTCAAGTTGCAACGTGGGCTTGTGTGGCCAACCTAAAATGTTTTACATTCGTGTAATCAATCAATATTTCGGAAAATTCAAATGAGTATCACAGAAAACGTATCAAAAGTCCTACATATACGATACAATAATAGATACGATTTGCTTATCTTTCATGTGGGCAAGAAAAATAATGTTTCTCAGAGTTTTGCAACGTTAATTCGCATAAAAGCCTCAAAATGTTAATGAATTTGTTATTTTTTTAATAAATCTCTTTTTTTCCAAAGCTTTCACACAAAGTCAAGGCTAAACTACGTATTTTACACATACAAAAAAGACCCATGTATGTATTAAGTTATTTTAGATATTGGCTATGGGTCTGAAACATGTGACGGTGACAGCCATTGAAAAATAAAAAAATAAAAAAGAGAGAGGATGTGCGGATAGACAAGAGTATTTTTATACCAAATAAATAAGATTCTTTGTTTTTTTTTCAAAAAAAATATCTTTTCATCAATGCAATGTGTCAATGAGAATGGAAAAGTGGATGTCTTTATCTATAAATAACTTATAGTGTAAGTACTTGCAAGTCTTATAATGTTAAAAAGATCCACGTTTTCTTAAAATGAAATTTTTCTCGTAAAAATATAATTTATAAAAATACATATATTTTTATATTAATATTCTTTAGTTTAGTATTAAAAAAAATAACGTAATTTCGGTTTTTTGTACAAAATAATTCCTCCAATTAAAAAGCTGACAAAATAAATTATTTATGTCGGCAATAAGCGTGATTTAAAGACAAACAATAAGTTAAATAAAAAAAAAAAATATAATTGAATGCTCGTGTTGGCATTCCATGATAAACATTTTAATAAACAAAACGGGACACGCCTTCTGCCTTTTCTCATCGAAAACGCTCAAATAATGTTTTGGTGGCAATTTGCCAAAGAAACGTATATCGCGAAAATAGAGTCTTAAATCGCAAATAAAAAATATAGGTAATATTTATAAAAAAAAGAAAAAAATAAACCTGAGTTTATTATGGGTATCATTATAAAATGCGATTAAAAGATAGAGGAGTGTACCTACAAACATATACACGAAGCCCATCATTGACTCTATGAAAGTTTTTGAACATTTGGCAGGCCTTTAATGGGAAAATGATCTATAAATAATTTTTGAAATTGAACAGGATTAGTCTAAACGAATCGAAAGTATAAATAAATTTGTGGGCAGGTGCAGGTAAGAAAATTAAAGATTTTTTATTGTTCAATCACAAAAACGATGATAATTATTAAGTTTGGTTTGGTTGAAGGTGTATATATTAGGCTTGTTTTCTTGGTGATCCATATACATAGGTTTCTAGGAAAAAAACTTACCGAATTTGTGCATGAGTTTTATATTTGAAAGTGAAATTAGTCACATTTTGAATTTTTTTCTAAAAAATACCTTGATATGGGAACTAAAATCATAAATTAACTTATTTTTTTAAAAATTATTTTGAAAAGGAAGTAATCAATACTCCTGTTGGGTGCAAATTAAGTTAAGAGATACCATTAAAATGTAGGGAATTCTACTATTACTTTAATGTTTTTTTATCATGAACATCTTCCACATTAAAAAAAAACAGCCCATCCTTATTCATACAACTGACTGACAAACAGCCATTATTGTTGTTGCACAAAACTGTGAATTAAATGCATTGCATTATTTACTTATGTCACGCCAATTGTACTTGACATTTTTTCATCATTATCATTTTAAAAAAATGACAAAAATTTTAACAATTTTGGCTCGTGAAAAATTTAGTTTTAGTGGTGTGAACACATTTGTGAACACAGAGTAATGAATTCTATAAAAAACTTTAGTTTTTTTAATGAAACATTTTTTTAGAAGAACATTTTGAAAAAAATGCCTTAAATTTTGTCGGCAGTACATTAATGTGATCATTCTTATACCTTCAGGGCTTCAGGCTTTTCACTTAATTCACACCTTTGCAAATCAAATTACTCCTTTTTGAATTTATTGTGAAAAACTACATTTCATGCCACCATGATCCCACAATACTAAACTACATACATAAAGTATTATTATGACAAGATTACATAGTGCAAAGCTTATACATAGAAATGTTTGTGTTAACATTTTTTTTTTTTAATAAATATATAGTCTACTTAACGTTTCCTACATCATTCATATTGTCTATCTGAAATTAATTTACCAACTTGGACCATTTCATTCATATTGACAGCAACGAAGTTGTCGACTCACGGGCTCACGGTGCGCGGGCCGGGCGGTGCGGCGCGGCGCGGCGGCGCGTCTTTATCATTTCAATTGAGGGACTATCATTTTATTCAGTATAATTTTTTATTATGTTACTCACATCAGTGCAAGTTACCGCTTTATAAAATTATTTATTGTTGTGAAAACAAAAAGCAATACAATCAAACAGGGACCATATTTTTGTACTACTTTTATCTTCATTATTGATCCCACACATATACATAGAAGTTGAATGGATGGAGGATAGACGGATAAATGTGCCTCTAGGGTTGTTGTCCTCTGCATAGGATATTCAAGGATTTGTCTGGAGACAAGGTAAACCTTTACGGTGTTACAAAAGAGAAATCGCCTTCCAAGAAAATACTTCCTTTTGTTCATACGGACACATCGAATATACATACATTAATTTCATCATTTAATTTTTTTTTGTAAAAATATGTTTTTCCCATTCTATACAGTAAAAATTTGAATGGATTAATATTCAAGCTCTCCTAAACAAAGGGTTCATTAATTTAAGTGAATTCATAATTGAAATGTAGGCCTGAATCATAGTCACAGGTCACATGTTTGTACATACTTTTGCTCTGATGACTAAAGTTGCTTAAAATTTTAATGCATTCTTTGATGAGTAAATATTTAAAAACATTAATGCATAGTTTGCATCCCAACATAGACCCTATCTACAAACAAAAATATTTTGCTAACGCATTATCTACGTACATTATTTATGTTTGTTTGTAAATATTGCAATAATAAGCACTCAATGAGATAAGAAATTTCCGTGGCAATACTATGTCATTTGGTGATTTCTGAGTGCACCTAACCACCTCAACTCTATAGAAAGAAAGTACTCGAAAGAAGCCCAATGGAGAGCAACTATTATAATTAAGGCCGGAAGTCGGGATAATAGCAGGAGAAAGATGACAGAGGTCTTTTAAATCAATGCTCCATATAAAAAAATAATGATTTTTATAAATTACACTAATAAATTAGAAATTATTAAATAAATACAAAGCACTCGTCACCATAGTAAGTTCGATGAATGAAAATTGTTCAAACATGATGAAAAATCTCATTTCTTACAAATAAATATTAAACTAAAGTTGTCACTTTAGTTAAGACACAATAAAACTTGCCCCTCTAATAAGAAAATGTTGTATTGGATTCAAGCAGGAAATTAAACAATTAAGTTCATGCCATCAGTCTGGTTGTTAAAGATTTTAATGCATTCTCCTCACCATATAAATACAGAAATTATTACTTAAAGGTAAGTTATGTGTGTTGCGGAAAAAAATGGAATTTGTATATTAATCAAACTGCTGCTTCATAGTATCCCCTGATGTAATGGTTAGCGCGATGGAGGAAATGGTTGGAGTCTTAGTCTTATTATAAAGGTTAATACTTTTGAACTATTTTTTTTTGTTTAAGATTGTGTTTACGAGCACATAAATCCTCAAACTCTTGAAGAAAAAAAAAAAAAAAAACTTTCTTGTGAAAAAAGCACAAATATTTTCATTATAATCATTACCAGATAGAAAGAAATATGTATGAATAATCTCAAAGTTTTATGAAAATTAGATAAGTTGTTTAGGTTTCAATACCCAACAAACAGACAAACAAAAATGTTCATTTTTAAAATTGATATGTTCTCACCGTTTTAACTTTTAAGTCACTTTTGTGTGATCATAAAACTAGGAGCAAGTTTGTGCAACTCTAGTCGTACATATTATTATTAAGTTAAGTAGTTTAAGTGTATTTGTTTAAGTAAGTGGATTCCGCCCAAATTGTTCAAGTACATTGTTTATCTCTTTAAGAATTATTTTTTTTTTAGTCTTTAAATGGGGACAAAGTGATTTTATTATGCGTTCTTAACGTATGCCTCTATCTGAGAAGGATGCTGGTATATTACTGCATCAAGTGCTCGCGTCGATAATAAAAGCATATCTTTGTAATGGCTTTTGAGCATGCCATACAAAAATGTATATTATCAAACGAAAGCTATTGACATGATGTTGCATTTTTTTTAAAGATATTGTTCTTTTTGATAAAGACGCACTAAGAACTGATATAAAAATTAAACTTTGTTCTATACAAATTTGTTCTTGAACCTCACCAAAAATATAATAAAATTTCAGTAACTTGATAACAATGTGTAAACAATTGATGGAAAAATTAAATACTGTTTACATTTAAATAATTAAAAACAATCATCCATAAATTTTCCCTAGACAGATCAACAATCATAATTTCATGGTAAAACAAAATATTATTGTTGTCTTATCATCCATGTTTACCCACAGATGCATTTTTATTAAGTTTTAACTTGTCGGCACTTTTTTATCTTAACAATGTAAAATGACATCAATTAAATATGTTTGTTTTTACTAATATAATGTATAGTACTACTTTGAATAAGTCTGATAGCACCTTTTCATTGTTTCAAAAACAAAAAACATAAATTTGTACATACACAAATCATCTCTGTTTGCGCGATCGCGATGTGGTTGTTATTTGATAAATGTTTTCATCGTATCTTAGCTCTTTGTTGTTTATAACAAGATATACTCCAACTGGGGGAACTCAATTTAAAAAAAAGAAAATACTGATTCGATATCAAAGAATTTCTGTTTGTAGTTTTTCTGAAAAGGCTTAACTCACCAGCTGTCTGTTCCAAATAGTGTTGTGTGTTTATATTATTTTGAATAATAAAAAAAAGCCTCAGGTCCGCTTATTAGGAAATTTCCTTAATTACAACCATTCCCGGATATAATATAAAATTTTTTTTAGTAAAAATGATATTTTTAAGAAAAAGAATGATTTTGTTTTTAAGTTCGATTTTCTTGTTCATTAAATTCGTGACGACTCTTTTAAACGACCAACGATAACTAAGAATATAAATGATCTGTTTTGTATTATATAATATTTCATAAAGTAAAAAATTTAATGAATATTTGCCTTGAATAATTTTAACACAGTAAATATATACATCCAAGCTAAAACATTTTCATCAGTTATTATCATTTCAAACGACCTAATTTATAAAACGAAATTTGTACTAACACTGGAGCTTGATTCCGTAAAAGATTGAACGATGTCGTTTTGACAATTGATGCCCTCATGTGATTAGAAACAGCTATCGTCAAAACAATATCGTTCGGCGAAAATCGAATTACGATACGACCCCCTTGATCTCAAAATGATGTTTTCCTGCGTAATACGTCTATTATTACCTACCTCAACTATGATTACTATGAGCAGAAAGCAATTACTCCTTTTTTAATTATATTATTAGAAATTATATCCCCACAATGGAATTCCTTCCATTGTTTATTTTTCTTTATCGATGACACATTTTGTGCAAGAATGTATGAAATGAAAATATTTTGTTTATTTGTTCAGTTGTTTCAAAAAATAACTATACATACATATTTCGATTTCATGTTCATGTTTATTTAGTTGTTTAAAAAAGAATACTTTGTTTTTATTTCGTTACTGCTGATCTGAGAAACATTGTCTTGCATAAATTACATCAATTATGAAGAAAATAACATTAATCGAAAGAAGTGGAAAAGATTAAAATCTTGTATTCCTTTGGCTTTTTTGGTCGCAGTGGTTGTAGTAATGAAACAATTAAGTAACCATTAGCTTTTCCCGACGTTTCGACAGGGGTTGCTGTCTTCTTCAGGGGAACTTTATTTTATCAAAATAAAAACAAATAATTTATTAACAACTGTGCAACAAATTTAAACAATATTGTAAACTTACGTTACATAAAAATATAACAAAAATTGTAATCTACATTAAAAAGCAAAGATTAAAAAAATATAAAAATGAGCAAAATACCCTTCAAAGAGAAGTTTAGTCTTTAATTATTACAACAAAAAAAAACAAATATTTTTGACATTTACTATGAGACAAGAGAACAATATACAGATGATATGTTTTGTGTGTCGAGCTTTCGGTTCATGTTGTTTTTCTTATTAATGATGTGCAGTGTTTCCAGTGTATATCGTTGAAAATAACATTATCTGTAACAAAATTTTAAAATTTGACGGACAACTTTTTAAATATTTCTTTTCATAATAAAATTATTCATAAAATTATGAGAATTAAAAAAATGAAAAAAAAAAAAAATAACACAATCGATCCAGCCCTTCTCAAGTGATGGGCTTACCAATGAACGTGAGTAAGAACGTGCGACCCAGTTGTTTGCACTTTTATGTTTGTTTTAGCAAAAGGCTTAAGTTTTTTTATGAATTTATATTGTTTGATTTATTTCATAAAAGATTTTTTATCTTTTGCAAACATTTTGCCCATAAAATTTATTTTTTTTTGTTTTTAATTTTTGATGGATCACTTGGTAATGGTTCGATAAAAGAATCAAATTATTATTATTATCAGAACTGGGAAAACTTTTTAAGCTCTGATTATATTGACAAAGTTTTATTGTGTTATATATATATTTATAAGATTCCCCATCCCCAGTATAATATTTTTGTTTATCATCTGGTTTAGTATATATTCATCAAAAATGTTGTGGTATGCAATGCAATCTATTATAAGAAGTAATATACTTTTAATGATTTATTGTATTTTAAATTATATCATTTGATGGCCGATTTATTATTATTTTTATTAAATTTAATTACATATGTACATTTTACAAGTACAAAACGTTGACTAGGGATGTAAGTTTAATCCAAATTATATAAATTATTGAAAATTAGGAAGTATTCTTTTATTGAATTTGGAAAAAAATATTTACAAGGTTTGCAGTTGGAGACTTCTTTCTCATAAAACTACATTAAACATCAGCTTGATCTAAAATCAAAAAGAGATCCCCTTTGCACCACAAGTAGGCATTTATCCTGTAGTCAAAATAGGACAGTCTTAGTGCTGAAGAGTACTTCACAGCGCAAAATAGGACATTAATATTTATGTTAGAAGTTGATGATGTAGCTGGTGTTGGTTAATATGATAAATAGGCCCCCAAACTTATACGGGTATTTAATATTTGAGAAATGAAAAATACCAATAAAGTCTAAAATTGCAAACGAAAATGGCCTATGTTTAACTTCGGACCAAATTATGTGACACCTTACCAATTTTAATACTAAAATGAGAAAAACAATTCCCAAAAAAATAAACTTTTACTTTAACCTATAATAAAATAATTCAGAAATTGAATACAAGCCATTCTCATTACAATAGCCGAATCTATAATAGCTGATTAAACAAAAAACAGAATATTTATTGTAAACTAAAATAGTCTCATATTTTTTTAAAATAAAACACGTCTTAGTAATAAAGACGTAAACCTATATTAGTGATATATGGATAAGAAATAGATTAAGTTTACCTACATAACAATTTATTAATTGATTTTATAATTGTTTAAATATTGAATAAATTTTCGATTACATCTGTGTTTAACGATTGAATAAGGGGCTATATATTGTTATGTGATCCAAAACAATTTCAGTTCTTATAACCTTTGTGGGCTAATTTTATAGGAGTTAGTTATTTTAAATACATAACAAAATGAATAAAGTATGTAGGAATTCTGAAAAAAAATTCACGAAACATTGTTACAAAAAAAAAAACAATTTTCCTAAATTCGAAATGTTAATTTTTGTGAAAAGCCCTTGAGAAACATTTCTGAAATAGTTTTTGTTTGTCTTCTAATCAATCAAGACTGACTCTCATCAGTTTAACATTTTTAAAACCATAGATAATTCTCCTTCGTGAACAGGGACAGATTTCAGAAAAAAAACTTCAGAGAAATTTATCATTGCGTCCACAAAACAACAAAACAATAATTCTTTAGTCTAAACACACCCTTAGGGCTAGATAAACTGTACATACCTGTCCTAAATGCATTATCGTGTACACACTATTTTGAAAAATTCTTGACCCATTCCGGTAAAGTAAACATAAATCAGTATGCAAAACCAAAACGTAGGTATCTACATGTTTTGCATGACATGACGTTATCTTATAAAATATTAATTATGAGGGAAAACATCATAAAATGAATTTTCTTATCCAATCAAGAGTAAAGTTGCAACGTTTTCTGGTTAAATGTTCAATGCAAATAACCTTGCACAGTACGGTGTTTGATAGAAATAACATATTGCATCGTGTTTACTATAACCTGTACATTAAATTAAGCTTGTTTACAACTTTGTATGTATTGTGGCGCAATTTGGTTGCATCGGATTTTTCCGCAAAGCACGTTTTTACCCGTATTTTGATTTAGCAATTTTGTATTAGCAATTTTTTTTCTAATTCAAATGAAACCAAGAAAACTCCATGATCTATGACTAAGTAGATACCTACCTATATTGAATTCAATTAAAGAAACACACCAAGCTTGATACATCACATGTATGTAAATTCTCAAAAGATTAACCCAAAACATGTCTGGTTACAACTTGTTAAGCAAACAAGCCTAATCATTGTGTGGTCTCTAGTTTATTGTATAACAGTACAAAGTATCAAATCGATCAAGCTTTGGATGAGATAGCTAATTTTTTTTTCAATTATTATTTTTTCTAGAGCATCCTACGTAAATTCCCAACCCCATTATTGAAAACAAAAACAAGATGATAACACAAATCGATCTTCAATTTCATTGGTTTTAAATTGTGGGCACGTCCGTCATTCGTTCGCTTACTGTTTGCCGCTATCGTAGGTTTATAGTATTCAGAACATTTTGTATTGCCTGTCGTCTGCTTTAATTGACGTTTGAAATGCTCATTTCATTTCGATTACACCTAGATTTAGTCACATTTCAAGTTCAATATTGTTATCGTTTGTGAATGCAAATCGAGGTAAATCAACGCTCGAATGTATTTATTTTTCAATTGAAATCAATTCACGAATTGTCAAAGAGCACGTGCCCGTAGTACTTTACGGAATTCAATTTTCTATAAATTATTCAAAACAAAACAAAACAATTTTAGGTTTGTGCAAGTATGACTGAAGCAGCGTACGAGTACTACTGTACCTATAGTTGCAGCAGAAATATACATTTTATTTCAAAAGATCATGGTTCAGTTTATCTTGGTGAAGATACAATGCGACAGCACGTAATTATTTTAGACTGTATCACATAAAGCACATCAACAAATTCCAACAGACCGTTCTAACGAAGGAAAATAGAGGAAGCTGGTCATTCAATTTCAGTTTAAAAACAAAGAACGCACTTCCAACAGTAAATCTTTTGAATAATATCCCTGCATCAGTATCAAAAATGGATGAATTAACTGATTTAAATTGGGGTTATTAAGAAAACAAAAAAAAAAGAATCTGATAGATCAATCTGACGTTAATATTTGAAGGGTTAGTTTTTTTGTTAACTCTTATTTTTCTATTCCATTTGTCAAAATGACGTATGATGAAATTTACAAAAAGTTCAATGAATGATATATGTACATAGTTTTCCACCGAAGCATGATATCCAATCCCAATCATTGATCTGATTTGCTTTTAACCTAAGATCCCATCTTACGCCATATTCCCTTATTTTAATCTTCTTTATATGAAAAACCTTAAATAGACAAAATGCGTTTTTTTTTTGTTATTTTTTTGTTATTTTTATTCTGGGTGCAATTAACTGTGCATTCTTCTATTGTTAGTATTTACGTAGGTACCTTCCCTATATGCACCTATGTATTTATGTATAACGTGAAGCAAGTGGAAAATGCTGAAAAAGGAAAAATATTTTCACGATCATTGCGCTTCTCGTTGCATTATTTGTCAATGTCATTGTCGAGAGTAGTTTAACGAAACGCACCACCTGACTAAAAGAAAATTTGAACAATTGTTGATGTTATTTCCGCATTTTCTTTTGTATAAAATTTATAATTTATAATTTTCTTTTAGTTGTAAAATTCAACTTTGGATGCCGGCTAAACGGAAATGTAAACGCATGTAGATGCACATAAAGCCATGAGACTTTGATGGGTACGGTGCGTTTAAGCTTCTTAGTGAACCTTAAACCTCATAACTTAATTTAAAACACATGCTGAGGTTAATCTTGATCAAAATCATCGAAAGACGTCGTTCGATGAAGGCTGTCCTTTTCTATCATCTATAAGAATAATAACAGAAGCAGCAGTCGCGTTAACGACGACGCAACATAATCAAGTCGTTTTCATTTGAAGCGATTAGAAAATCAACGTCTAAGCTTTGGCTAGTATCTGGTGACGCTAATATTATATTAATCGATGATAACAAAGTCGCAGAAAGCCCACCCAAAAGTTCAAGAATTTTCGAAATATCTCCTGTAATAAAAATCTCTTATCAGGGGCTTTGTTATTAAACTTGAACCGTAAATATTTGTGTCAAATAAATTAATAAGATTATAAAGTCAATAAGTGTACAGAAAGTAAAAACAATAATTTGAAATATCTTCAAATCAGCTAAAATGTATTTAATTTCAAAAAAATACATTTTAGTATAAACAAAGTTCGAAGTACATTATATTTTGCCTATTTATTGTCAAAAATTTAATCTTCAGACGCCAATAACACACGTGGCAAACTCATAAATCTTGTAATAATTGTGTTGTGGTTCCTATATATTTTCACATAAGATAACATACTAAATTGCGGAAACACAAATAATGAATGCGCACTTACAATAAACAAACTAATAACAAAATCATTATTGTCATATTGAAGTTCTTCATATGGAAATAGGATCCTGGCTACATAATAATTGCATGTTTAACAAATTAACTAAACCATAGCCGCATAGAAACTATACATGCGACATGCAATGATACACTCGGTAGCATAGAATTTCACTTGACTGATTTGGTCTAAATGGTTTTTTTGGTTTGGAATTTTGATTAAAAAAAACAAACAATTCTACAGATAGCCAAAAGGTAGATAGATATTGTATCTACACTTATCGAAGTGCAATGACTTTTGTATAATAATACTCCCCCTTTTTTTGCATTTTCTTTGAATTGCTTACACCAAAAAAACAACAACACAAAAAAAAAAACTCATAATAATTATACACATATCAATTTGTGGGTGTTTTTCCACTAAAGTTTTATTGTTTTTTTTTTACAGTAAGTTATTCTTTGAAACATTTGCATGTGATTCCCCCTTACAGGTAAATTATAGATTGCTAATAGAATAATGCAATAATTATTTTGCGACTTACTGCTCTCGCTGGTATTTCGTATTAAATCTAATAGGGCTAATCTCGAATTAACTGCGTTTTATCCTCCCTGTCAAGCTTTAACTTTTTATTTTAATTGTTAAAAAAAAAACTTGATTATATACATATAGATACGTCAGAGGGAAAGCGTGCATAATGTGTTTAAATTTTAAATCTAATATGAGAGATATAAAATGGAATGTCAACGTGACTTTCACACATGTCAGGACTTAATAAAAATTCGCTTACACAATTAGAACATGTAGGGTGTTTGTTGTGATATAATGAAAATCAGTACAGATCAGAACAGGACAATATCTAATTAACAAGCGAATTGTGAAAAACAACTAAGTTTAAAAGTAGAGAGAAATTAATGTAAACAACACTTTTAAGACTCACGTAATTGAAACTCAGATGTAAGGCTTGCCCAAACCAAAGTGTCGCTTTGCGACACGGCAACGACCAAATTTATTTACACAGCGTCTTATGAGAGTACCCACACCAAATGCGACAAGCTACAAAAAGTTTTTCATATAAAAGCATTTTTCACTTTGTCGTGCGGCTGTGCGACACTTTGGTTTGGGCAAGCCTTTAAAGAAAAATTATAGGTCCCATTTTTCAGCGCGAGATCATTTTAGTTTAGGATTGTTATTGTTTTTCGAATAAAGTCCATTTTAGTTTTAGGATTAATATATTTTACGATTTAACTCAGACTTAACTCAACACATTTGAGGATTTAAATCTGAATCAATAAAAACGATATTTCTGGCAGAAGCAGATAACAAAAAGCCATCGAATAGTTTATTTTGTTGGTGTATACCATGTGAAAAATAGCAAAAAGAAAATTCTATTTTCATACATCTTATTTTTTGTTGATTTTTTATAGCCCTTTTGGCAGCTATTTGGATACAGGAGTATCTTTCTCGTTCAAAAAGATATTTCCAGATGCGGGTATCCGAGATAGGGTATTCGATAGTTGCTTGGACACACCCAATGACGAGTTCAAAATTAAACACTTACTCTAGATGTGTTTTGTCTCTACCAAAGGCGGAACTGAACAAGACATCAACAGCCGTATTAAGAAGGCATAGGCTGCGTTCGAAATGCTGTCCAAAATATGGAGGAAGAATTCTTTCAGCTTAAATAATAAGCTACGGCTTTATGGCAGCCACATGAAAGGTGAAAGTGAATAGGTTTCTATACCCTATACGAAATATATCAAGTTCAGAAGACTGATATACATTTCCAGAAACCATTCACGATAACATGTAGTGGAGGTCCAATGACAAAGGATTGAAACTGAAAACGTTTCTGAGATCTCTGAGCATTCAGTAATCTCAGATACTTGAACAGGGTTCCTTAGTAATTTTCCTGTCGAAAACGAAGCAAAACAAAATGTTGGATTCATTTTCTAGCTGCTGTCAAAATCAGTTCAGATGCCCAATCTTTTTGTGAGACTTGGTCAATCAAAGCAAAATATTTTAAAGCATATTTAAAATGACCGAATATTTTGTGATAATCAACTGTATTTAACCGTCCCTGAACTGTACACAATATGCTGGGCTGGCCCTTAAACACGAAATTATTGATTAAATTAGAAATGCTCTCGATGTAAACTGAATCCTGCACAACCAATCCCACAGCTGTCAGCTGAAAAGCCCACAAGTGGCTGGGCTGAGTGCTTCATTTTGGATACCTACACAGATTTTAACCTCAATAGAAAGTGGAAGAACTTTTATATTTACGTTAGGCAACAAAATACTCGGTTAAATAATAAGCAATAAATACTTATGCGAATATTGTTTTTCCAGATAAAAAACAGTTAAACTAATCAATCTTTTTTTTCGATATTTATTGTTTCTTTGTTAAAACTGTTTAAACATGCCAATAAAGTTTGTGTATTTAGAACATTATATATGCAGATGCTTATCATCCGCAATATAACAAATGTACTTTAATCTAATCTAAAATCCATCATAAATATTGTGCGGCTTTCCAGAATTTTACAATTTTATCATCAACCGAACCCATGTGCAAAGATAATACACGTTCAATTAATATCTTCCTATGCAAAAAAGAGGCTTCTTCCGCAAGCAAACAAAAACAAGAAGTTATGAATTCGATATTATTCTTTTAGGTACATAAGTGTGACTCCTTCATGACTAACTATACACTATGAACTGTTTCCGTGTTCTAAACTGATGCCGAAAATAATTATCATTCTACATTAATTTCAGTTGATATGATAAAGTAAACGTGATTTATTTGCAAATGTAATAATGTTAACTTTACGCCTACTCTATCAAACATAGCTGACGACTAACTTTAGGAAGCAAGTTTTCATTGAAAATTCTTGTACCTTGAATGAAAATGTTGTTTAATATTCAACTAACGTGTACTATAACCAGCGGCGGTGAGTGAATTCCCATTTAGTCATAAAGGTAAACTCCTTCAAACTTCCATCCATCAGATAAAATAACCCAATGCAAAATGAAAGTACAACTTGTAGTTCCCCTGCATAATGCCGATTACGCAGAATTACTGTCAAGAATTGTTCTTAAATTGAAATTTGTCATTCCAAGGTCATTTGTTTGTTTAATTTTTAATTTAAAGTAGACTTTTAATAACATTTTAACAACAGAAATCCTTTAATGTTTTTACAGCTTAAGTATTGTCAACAAATAAAAGAGCAAATTCCTGGATAGTTTTAATCTCAAATATGAGCGATAGTGCGGCCTTTATCGGTTAGAACTTTGCACTAAAAATGTGTAAATATATCTCTAGGTCATAAATTAATTCACAAATAATGGCAAAAAAAAACACAATTATAATTGAAATCTTATAATAATAGTATAATTTATGTTCCTTATCGTTACGTACCTTTTATTTCAATATTTGGATGATGGCTTCCGGTGAAAAAACAACAACCCACAAATCACTTTTATTTAAAAAAAAAAAGTCCAGAATTTAAATCAAGTTTAAAAAATATAGATTTTTCAAAGTATAGGCACAAAAATGTGTTATCCTTTAAACTTAAGTTGTTTCTTTGGTTAAAGGTCTGATTATAAATTTAAAAAAAAAAAAGAACTTGTGTAATTATTATTGTACGGAAAGGAGACTCTGTTAGAAGAATGGTTTTAAATAAATATTTTTGTTCTTTTCCTGTCCAGTACGACGGCGGAAACACAACTGCGTTGATATCAAATTTGTCGTTACGTTTTCACTTCGCAAATACTTGATACGGAGTGTCATGTCGTTTGGAAGACACATTCGTTCAATCAGACAAATTTTTGCTCAGAACCGAGTTCTGGCGAGATAGTCAGCTTTGTATGTATTTGCACGGCGGCGCGCGGCAGCGGCGGCACCAGCAGCAGCAGCGCCAACGCCAAACAGAAAAAGCTTAGGGAATTCAACAATACACACACACACACTCTCTTTAAATAATTTTGTTCTGGCATCAATGAGATGTGTGTTATCAACATCAATTGGATAAAGGGGGTTGCAATCTTGTAATGCTGGCTGCTGGCTGCTCATTTACACCGATGATGGTGGTTCAGAAGATTAATATACTTCCTGATTGTCTCTCTGGGAAGGTATTATTTTTAGGATTTATTTTAATGCAATCATCGAACTGTGTTTTAATATTTTTATATTTTGGAAATTGGAATCACACAGTTATGTGTTTATTTTTGGGTAAAGCTATAACTGCAAACATTAAAGTGCAATTTGCGTATGTTTACTATAATTAGACTGTGAATTTCGATCGACCTTCAAGAATTGAATGATGTCAAATAATGATGTTGAAACCAAAAGTGCAAATATGTATGTATGTTTGCATGTATGTATGTGGGGAAAATAAACGTATGTAAGCATGTTATAAGTGATGATTTGGCAAGGCATTCATAATCAGACCATACCCCTGACTGCACAAATACATAAACAGAATAGTTTTTGATTTTGTGTCTGTGAGTCAAATTGCATTCCGTGAAAGTAAAAAGGGGCTCGTCCCTGCTAACACAAGAAGTGACGTCATAGAAGACTTGTAAACAAAAAGAAGAAAAATTGTTATTTCGGGGGAGAAAAAATATAAAATAGGTATATTGGCACGCACCCTGAAAAAAAAAGAAAACGTGCGTGCGAAACTTCAGGAACACATTTTTATGGTTTTTGTTTTTAAGAAAAATGTATGATGTAAGAGTATTTTCTGGGTATTTGTTATCTGGTTTGTTAGTCATTATCTTTATTTATTTAGAAATCTTGCCAATTTTTATTTTGTATCTTTATAGACAATCTTTAATTTGAAAACAATTACAAATGAGGTAAACAGTAATTTAAAAGTAGAAATTAGCATTATGACGGAACAAGAAAATCAATCAAAAATAAAATTCTTTTTTATCATAAGAAGATAATGGGTGGTATTGGAAGTTTTAGTACATAACCAAGATATATTCCCAAATATCAATTTAGTGTTTAAAGGTTATTTTTTCTCTATTGGGTAAGCTGCAGCTAGCATAGAATGTAAAGATTTCTAATGCAAGTTTACTATTTTGTTGTAAAAGGAGGCCTTTTTAAGGAGTCATAGAAAAGTTCTAAAAAAAATTTGTAGGTATATTGTTAATAAGAAAGGCCATGAAGGCTTTTGTATGACCTACTACGATGTTGGTCACAGGCTATATTTGCTTCTGCATTGCTTCTGAAGGAAGGTTTCGAAAGTAATTTGCGTAAGATCTGTTCTTGTTGCTACATTTTGGTTTCGTTTCAAAAAAAAGCGAGGTTTTAATCAAAATCAATATTACGAAGGTGGAGGACTCCAAAAAAGTGGTTTGTGCTTCTATACGCCATTGCGGATGTGCGTCCATCTGTACAAATTTCTACCGCCCAAACGCTCTTACAAATTTTATTCAAATTTGGTAGATACAAATATTTTGTATAAAATTTCAAAAAAGTCAACTGGTTCCAAAATTTGGTCAATTCACTGTGGCGTATGTGTAACATTATGTTCTATTAAAAATTTTAAAGGTAAATACAGTTTTTTCAACCCCTCGCAATTTGTCAGACGAGTTGGTCTTTGTTCACAAGTCCCTGCCTTTTTTCAGAATAAAATTTGTATTGCGTCATTTTCTAAAATCCCGTCAAACCAAATATTACCTACATACTGTTTTAAAGTTGGTTATGTATTTTTAACGATGAATATTGATTTTTTCTTTTTGATTTCATGTTTGACTTCATAAAAGTTCTGTTTTTTTCTACATGGATTTATTTGTGTTTTCTTTTGCTATGAATGGACCTGTAAAAAGGTGCAAGGTTAAAAAATAAGATACGAATTTCACAACATATAGTCATTCTGTGTAACATAATGAAATTGGAATTTTTAGGCGTGAGTTTGCTTGAGTTAGATACCTTTTTTGCCACAATGGGTACAGAACTCGATACGCGAGTTTTTACTTAAAATAAAATTAAACTAGAATAAGTATTTTCTGTCTTAAGCTATACGTACACTTACTTACTTACTTAAGGTGGCGCTTACAATTCAGGATGGATTACGGCCTCAACCAACAAACTATACGTACAGAAATAACTAAAAAGAGCTCTGTGAGTAATCAATGTAATCACTCTTAACACAAGTTTTCCCAAAATCTCATGCAGTAGGTTAAGAGGAGAGAATTTCGCATGATTCATAAAAAAGAAATTATCTAGATATGCACTAGTGGAGGGTGGGAAACAGGTTCGGTCAATAACAGACAAATTCAGTTGACTTTGAATTTACTTTCAAAACATTTTTGATATACGATAACAATGACTAACAGTGTCTTAAAACAAATTTGAATAGTAATTCTAAATTTTGGTAAGTCTTGCAAGACATTTTCTCACATGTAATGGGAAAGACGTATACAAAAGTTTGATCAAGAAGCCAAACCATTCAAGAACTAATTCAAACAAATACTTAAAGTATAGTTTGAAACAGTTTTATTTAAAAAATTCTGAAGTTTTTTTTTTTTAACTAGAACATGGTTCCTTACAGGAATATAATAAAGAGCAACTTCAAAAAAAGTCTGCTTCTTTCAAAACATTAAAAAAGTTCAGTCTTTGAAAATGTTCCTCACATAA
Source organism: Meliscaeva auricollis (assembly GCA_948107695.1). Taxonomy (NCBI): domain Eukaryota; kingdom Metazoa; phylum Arthropoda; class Insecta; order Diptera; family Syrphidae; genus Meliscaeva; species Meliscaeva auricollis. The sequence goes on from OX403619.1 coordinate 604,080, forward strand.
GTTCATTTTCTTCAAATAATTGTGCCATAACTAAGAATCACCATCATAACTTTGTAGCACCTACTCTGTTCCACAAAGATTGTCAGTAGGTACACATCTTATGGGAAAGCTTTTTGCAAGCTTTTTACATGCGATAGACTCATAAAATACGCTGCAACCAAACTGAGATTCAATCGTCCTATTTTCTTTGTCACTGACAATCTTTGTGGGACAGAGTATATAGTTAAATATTTTGGCCTTTTAAATGTGCATTCTATAATGAATATACCAACTGCTAGGTTACTGATCGATCATAAACGTACGTTTAGGTCCCGTATCCAAAAGGAATGAAATATTTGACCTTTCCCAAAAATGTAGCGGAATTTTGAATAAAGATAAAATTGACCAACATTTTTGACAGGCCATTTGGATTTCACACCAATTTTTTCAACTTTGAAAATTCATAAATAATTTAAAATATGTGAAATGTTAAAAAAGAAACCTTATCGCCACTGTCTTTTTAAAAATAAAGCCCTCATTGTAAAAACATAAAATTTTATCAGGTTCTAACTTTACCAAAAAAGAAATAGTAAGGCCATAACGTGTATGATTTATTGATGAGAGCCCATAGCATATATCGCTCGTTTACTTGAAGACTGTCATAATTCCAAAAATTCAATTTTGCAAAAAACTATTTTAAAGTTTTCAAATTGGTTCATTTATGAATGAAAACGACATATTCTCGCTTCTTACGGAGAAGGAAGACAAGATTAGGAAGCTTTTTCATAATATGAAGGATGGTAAAACGAATAATTTTGCATCATTAACTTAAAAATACCGTTTTTTTTAGTTATGATAGTCTTCAAGTAAATGAGCGATATATTGATTTCACACAAATCTTAACCTCAACATTTGATTATTGGCTAGGCCCATTGAAAATAATATACATTATAATAACATTCTTAATTATTATAAAATTCAATATTTGTATAAAGTTGTTAGAAGTACAACTTTGGATTTTATTTGAAAACTAAACACGAAATAGCGCCTATATGGACTTTATATGATGGAAATACAAATCTAAACATAATAGAGAATTATTTGTTCTTCTTTTGAAACTGATTGAGGTTCATTCAAGATAAACCTTTTAGTTTTAAAGGAGACTGGGGCGTATACGTAACCTTTTTTGTTTTTGTTTTATATTGTTCTAAAAGTACATCAGGGATCGAATTATGTGAAAAACGTGAACGTTTTGGCGATTTGACTTTCTATCTTTTTTATGGGTTAAATAGAGGCAGCAATCGTGAATACGTGTATAAGTTTGATCCTTTTCGGATGCGACGGTTCGACCCTGCAAAAAAACGGAATAACTCATGTGGCTATAGCTCGCGGCCTGATAGGCTCGCATTAAAAAAAAATATACTTTTAACTTTTACTTACTTTTACCCCCCTCTCGGGTGCATAAGTAACAATTTTAAAATTTAATTTTAATTTTCTTACTCGATTGTGCTTATAAAGACTATAGTTTGCAGTTCAACTCGCAAAAAGCGGAAGCAAACTTCTTTGACTTACCCTAAAGCTAGACAACACGTTATGCTGCTTTTTCCCCCAATAAATCAATACAATCGGCTAGTAGTACAATTTAAATTTTTGTTTGTATGAAAAAATATTTTTTCATGCAAAAAACCTGAATTGAATTTTTAACCTTCAATTGACATGTAGGAACAAAATGGTGAACTTAAGTGACGCCAAAGTGACAAAAGCTTGCTTTGAAGAATTTTTTTTTACGCTGAACTGTAAGCTAAGCTCATCAATAACCCATCAATTTGAAATAGGTACAAATTTTAACCAATTCTATCGCCACACAAGAAAACATGCAATTAATTTTTGGGTATATGAAAAATTAAGAGGCGAAAATGTTGTTTTTTTAACTTTTTGTCTCGTAACTGCCCATCGCATCGGTCTCATTTCTAAATTTATAAGACAAAAAGGTACATGGTTTAATTTTATATCAAAAACAGAACCACATTTATTTTGAGGAGCGATTTTAAATGAATCATCCATAAAGGCTTGCCCAAACTTAACTGTCGCACTGTGACACGACAGTGCGACAAGAATTTTTATATAAAAACGCATTGCGCTTTCTCGCATTTGATGTGGGTACTTCCATATGACGCTGTGTAAATAAATTTTGCCATAAATTTAGAGTTTCCTCGAGATAGAAATAATAAAGCATTTTTTAACTTTTAGACAGTTGATGTAGACAGTTTGATGTTCACTTCTTATTTTCAAGAATAATTTGGGGTCAACAGCATATATTAGACATTGGCTAAGATTGATATGGTTGAAAATATCATCAATAAATATAATAAACAGCAATGAACCAAGATGGCTGCCCTGTGGAACACCTGAGGAACAATTAATAGGCCTTGGAGTGTAGGTATTCATTAATATCTTTTCGATGTTGGTGACCTTTTGTTATAACAAACTATTATTGAATATGGGCTTCAGTTCAAATGAAACAAATATTTTCTTTTGTCCATGACATGGACGAAACGTTGTGACAAAAAAAATATTTGTTTCATTTGACCTGAAGCCCATTCAATAAGAAGAAAAAAAAGCTAAATTTGTAAAGGTTGACCTAACTTTAATAAATCCATGTTGGTGAATTCTAACGTGTTCCTTTTAACTTATATGGAACCTTGAACCAGAGAGCTGAAGCACCATATACAAAAAAGAGCGTTCCAACCAGATTGACTTGAAATTGTTTTAGTGATTTTTGTTTGATTGAAAAATTAGCCATGATGTGGCTCCTAATTATTTTGTTGTTGGTTTTCACATTTATTCACAGACACAAAATAATATTACAAATACAAATACAATGAATTTTGGGGGTGAAATATACATATACGAAGTTTTCGTACCTTAGTATTGTATTCGTAAGCTTTGCCCCCGCCTGAGACACCATTAGGGGGTTTTACATTTACTAATTTAAAAAAATTACCAAATTACAGCTCTCTTCTTTGGAAAATATAAAAATCATTTGAAAACCATCCGACCGATATCAATAAGGAAATTCCGGCAAGTCGTCGTCCGGTGGACTTTTGGATAAGAAGAACAGGAAGGGGATAAGCTGCAGAAAATTATTTCACTTATTTTTCAGAGATGTGAACCGGTGAACCCCTATCCAATTCAGAGTCACAGAAATATTGAGTGCGTTCAGTAAAATACATTGCATTTAATAAAATTCCACACATCTGGCAATGATAAAGCTATATAGTGTCATGAAACTGTCATGTCGTTTTATCTGACAGACGTCACAAAAAACATATCTAGTGTTAATTTTTTTTAATTGAACAATTATTGTTCCGTATTAATTAAAAATAATAATGGAAGACTACAAAATATCCGAAAAAGCGTACGCTAAAATGATTTTTCACGCTGCCAAATACCCCCATTGTGCAATTAATGGTATTTTACTAGCTGATAAAACAACACTAGGTCGCAACGAAAGTGTGAACATTGCCGATGCAATTCCACTTTTCCATCAATGCCTGTATGTTACACCTATGGTTGAAATAGCCCTTGCCCAGGTAAGATAAATCCAAAACAAAAAAAATATATTAACATAAAAATCTACAAACCATACTTATCAGATCGAAGCGATGGCCGATAGTCAAGGTCTAATCATTGCTGGTTACTATGGTGCATCGGAAAATTTCTACGATGCCTCCGTTGAAAAAGCTCCTGCTGGAAAAATTGCCGACAAAATACAAGAGAACTATAAGAATGCATGTTTTGTTGTGATCGATAATAAATTCGTGTGTCACGCAGCGGAAAAGCCTGCGATTAAAGTATTCTCTCATGGCGAGGGGCACTGGAAGAAGGCATCGTTTGCTTTGGTCCATTGCCAGATCACATTAGATGCTGTAAAGGCGCTCCTCAAACGAGGTGCCATGAAAGACATTGTCGATTTTGATAATCACTTGGACAACCCAGAAAATGATTGGACAAATCAATACTTAAACAGAGATCTAAAGCAGATTATGGCAATGTACTAGGACCTGGGGGTATTCCATTTTTAAAAGCAAATATATGTAGGTGTTAGCATTTAAACCATATAATGTTTTTATGTAAAAGCAGACAAATAAAACAAGCTTCAAAATAAATATATTTCATAGCTGAGACGATACATATGAGAGGCTTTTTTAGTTTATAATTAAATTTTATGATTAGTGTTTAGCCATTTCAGTGACCCTTGTTATCTATGTTCTTCGGAATTTTGAGGTAGAAGTTAAAAGCTGAACAGAATGCATCGCTCGTCGCTCAGCGACGTTGCTGACAGATGAAATTTGTATGGACATCGCCCGTTTGCAACAGAATTACGTCGCTCTCATCGCTCAGCGATTCGCCCATAAGTTCAAATGTTTTTAACTTTTTCGCGCGACGAATCTGACTTAATGTTAGAGACGTCGCTGTGCGACGAGCGATGCATTCTTTTCAGCTCTAACGCGCTCTCGTATTACTCTTTTTATATCCTTTCTTAATTCTTCATTGAAAAGAACGTACCTACTCTCTCAAATCCAAACTTAAATAAAAGGCGTATAGATTTTGGAAAAAAAAAAAATTAGAATCCGCTTTTTTAAAGAAAAGAAATATGAATAGCGTGAAGGTAAAAGATGCAGAGATGCATCTGGAGATTACAAACTACAAAATCTATTTTACTCTTCACTGGGTGTCTTTGCAACTTGGCGACTTGAGAAGAGTGAGCTATATAGCCTGCCACCATTACTTAGTAAGTAGACATAAAAAATAAAAAAAATATAATTCTTATCCAGCTTTTTAAGGCTTTTTGTAACAAAGAAAATGAAAAAGTCCTTAAGAGAAACGAATAACTCATTTTTATTAATTCATAACATGATAAAAACATTCCTTTGAATTATTAAATAAAATATAAGCAACTTTGCTTAGACCCAGATGCGGACTTGCTGGTCCCAGCTAGTTGAAGCTAAGCACATTCCATTTGGTGTCATGGCTATGCATGTAATTCGGTTCTCATGCCCAGTTAGCATTCCTAAATGAGAAAAATAAGATTTTTAATTGAAGATAATTTTTAAATTCTATGCAATCCAGGCTCACCATTGTGGACAACTTTCATGGTATCCCACGCATGAATATTACCCTCAACCGCACCACAAATAAGATATCTTCCGCTGTAAGATAAGGCTTAACAAAAAAAAAACACAAATATCATTAATTCCCTACCAAATAATTCAATAATCTCAAAATTTTCATACCACAAGATGTAAAACCAGTATTTTTGTTTGGTGGCTCATAATGGCCAATCTGCTGATCAGATCTAATGTCATATAAACGAGCCGTTTGGTCTTCTGAACAAGTCGAAAAAGCATATCCACTATTGTGATACTAAATGGCAAACTTTTCATTTTGAAAAGAAAACAATGTAAAATCATGACTTACGCAAACAGAATTAACATCCATTTCATGTCCGAAAAACATTTGTTTGTGTGATTCCTCCCGTACATCCCAAAGCTTAGCAGTTTTGTCTACCGAGCCCGTTATATAGGTTTTCATGTCGGGTGAAAGCGAAATTGATGCAATATCACCAGCATGTCCATTAAAGTCCATCGTTTTTACACCCTTCTCCAGATCCCAATGGCAACTAGAAAAGTTACCAATTAATATAAAAAGAAACTTAAAAAGTGTTGAAATTGTCACATTTTCATATCTCCTGAGCCAGTTATAAGTGTATTATCATCGAGAAATCGGCAAGAGCTTAAAAATCCTTCATAGCCTAGCAGTTCTCTAGTCATCTTAGCTACACCAGATGCATCTCGATTGTTGACATCATAGATTGTGCACTGATTGTCCATTCCTCCACAAGCAACGAAGTTACCCGATGGCGAAAAAGCCACCGTCATGACCCATGCCGATCTTAGTGGTATAACCTGAAATCCACTCATAAACTACCATTTCACCTTTGAACTCAAACTTCTTTGTGTACTGACTTGAATTTTATTAGCAGTCCATGTATCCCAAATGATTAGCTTGCCGTCCAACGATCCTGTTACGCAATGCCTGTTATCGCCAGCAAAATGCACCGAATTAACTTTATTAATGTGTCCTTTTAGGATCTTTTTCGACATAAGTCTTATTTTAGGTACATCCGACATGTCAGAGCATTTTTCTTCTAGTTTACAGTCAGCTTGAGCCTTTCCCGCATCCTTTAAAATACGTTTTGTTTATTTCTTTCAGTTTAATAATGTCCTTTTTTCAAACCTTAAATTTTTGTATCATGTCGTTAATCTCTTGCTTGAGAGCAGCTGTTTCAGGATCGTCCTTAACCATTTTGATTAAATTTTGATGTCCTTGAACTTATTGATGATATCCGTTTCCTCCCAACTCTTCACTTTCCGAGTGTTTTTTCGCTGGCAACCGTAACTGCTTTAACGGAATAAATCGAACTAAATTGTTCGCATTTCAAAATCAGCCAGACAAGTGCCACTTCTTTTTTTTAGTTTGTGTCTATAATGCAATTAGTTAACTGGATTAAACAATTACAGCGATCCATCATATTGAAATGATTTGCGTTTCGAGGGTTGTTATATTTCCAGAATAGGTAACTTAACAGTTTTGTTGTACATTCAAAGGCCTAGTTGGAGAAGAATAATGATTTCTTGCGAAACAACCTACGGGGAATATAAAGCTTTGTTCCAGTATCCACAATAGCTTTTCTTGGTTTGTATATCGATTTAAATGTATGTTTCCAGATAAAATGTGATATAATTATGCACAATTGAAATTTTTTATTAGGGCATTGAATGAACCACGTAAAACATCGGAAATCAATAAGTACCTGCGGTAATCAATGGAGCAGAAAATTATTTAAAAAGAAATTTTATGTTTTCTGTTTTCTGTTTCCTATCTTTCTTTCAATTTCGATTTCATGCAAAACATGATATAAGTAGTTTTGTTATGAATTGAATGAATCTTAAAAGTGATTATAATTTTGTATTGTAAGTTTGGTGTTGATGGTTCAATTGGTTTGTGTAGATAAAAGAGATCGATAATTAAATTAATCAATTTTGAATGGTAAAGTACAGAATATTGTAAAGTTTTCGCTATAATAAAATTTAAATGCTGTCGAATGGTAAGCTCATCACTTGCAAACGAGAGAACCGATTTGTATTTTTTTTTTTAATTTTAGGGCTTTCGTTTGGTAGAAAAAATTCAATTTATTTCGCCGTCACATCTACCAAAAAAATGATTTTCACAATTTTTATCTTCGATTACCCAGAGAAAATTGATTTATTTTAATTTTAATTTACTTTTCTGGATTTTTGCGACCGAAATTTTGCTAGTAAAATTTCAAATCAAGAATGAGTTAAAATATGGTTAAAAAAATTATATTAAGGCTTATTTACAGTTCAGCTTGCAAAAAAAAAAATTGAGCAAATTTTAGTCAGTTTTGTGCAGAATGACAAAGAAATTTGCTGGACAGAAAAGATAGAAAACAGTTTTGTATTTTAATCTTGGTCTTGGATCAAATACCTTGAGAATAGGCAAAGATATTAACTTCAGACGATTTTTATTCTACACAAATTACTATTTAGAATTGGTAGGATTAATAAGAAAATCCTATCGAATTATACGAATGGAATGGAATGATAAAGTCGAATGGCTCATGGGAATATTATATTTAATATTTTTGTCAAATTCAAGTTAAATAGACAATACAAATAATTACGTTGAAATTCAAATAATCATTTATACTGCCCTCTACCATTAAATAGCAACCAAATAGACTTCTTTGAGTGGAATTATAATGAGTAAAATGTAAATTGAGTGCTTTTTTGACAGAATCACATCTTTGTCGATTTTTAATTTTCTATTTAATCGAACGCTTGAGCTCGTTTTGCTAGGTTCTGTTTTGTTCGTTCCCGGCTTCATTTGTAAAGTGTGTGTTGTTTTTTTTTTCGTATAACAATAAACATGCACAATTGATAACATTTTTGTAATCCGATATAAAGAATCTTTGCATTTTTTTTTTGTTAATTTTTATGTTAACGAATACAATAAAATAATATATAGCCATGGGAAAAATCAATGTTGTCCAACTATGTGTTCTCTGCATTTTTATAATTGCAACAAGTAATCCAACACGCTCCAAGGAAGCAAAGTCTGGTGAGTACTTAGAATTAATAAAAAAAAAACATCGTACATCGTTTTGTAGCAACCGATCTAGACTAGAAATCTATTTATGACTTTTTTTGTATAAACAATTATAATATCAAAGCATTATGTACAGACGAGGGATGGAGATGATGAACCACAGTTTGTGTATAAAACAAAATATTTTGCTCTGCGTCCATTTTACTGGAGAATTGAAGGCATGATCTCATTTCTCTATCCTTTCGTTGCATATATGCTGATAAATTGACTAAATTACAAAAAAAAAACATTGCCTGAGTATGCAATAATAAACAAGCATTCATCAGATTTCAGAGATTCGAGAGTTTCAAGAATGCAGTCAGTCTTTCTATCGCATTGAGTTCCCGCTTATGTTTTTATTTTTTTTTTTGTTCTTTTAGGTGTTGAAAACATTAAAGTGTTTACTGTTGCTACCGAAGAAAATGATGGGTATCGTCGTTACGTTCGATCAGCTGAAATCAATAAATTTGAGGTAATTTTCTAGTACATCATAAATTTATTAATAAAAATAAAAGAAATCTATATTATAAGTTTGTCGGTAATATTAAAGTACCTACCTACAGTTTAAAGTTTACAGTTTACAGAATAAAGTTAAGTGACTTATGTCGTTTTCGATTGGACGTCCAGAAGAGTCTGGAAGCATCTAGAAGTATTGTGAAACTGTTCTATTGAGTCATATATGTCATTTTTGTGCCAATAAAATAGTTTCAGAAGGCTTCTTAATGCTTCCAAACTCTTTTGGAGTTCCAATCGAAAATGACATTAGTTTAAGGCCGAAATTGCACACCTAAGTTTTACTTACAAATTACTTAAATCTCCTAAAAGTTACTCACAAGAATGCTTACATCGTGGCCGAACTTACGATTAAGAGATGATAACTCCAATTTTATACTTTTTTTCATTTTAGACATTCAAAAAATATTTATTAACATTTGAAAAAAGAATTGCATTCACTTCTAATGCTGTTAAAATTTGTATTAATTATTATCAAAACAATGACAAGAAGCATCATAAAAGCTGTCGATGAAACGACATTTTTTTCTTGGGGGATTTCTACCAAACACATCTGATAATATGTACCTACTTATCAACGATTTGTATTTTCTTTTTTTTTTTGTAAAATTTGCATAATGCTAAAATTGTTTTTCAAGATAAACGAACTATATTTAAGATTTTTAAAAAATGTAAATCAGATTAATGCGCGACACATAAAAATAAATTAGATCGGTACAACATTGACAAAAGATAAATATGATAATGGTCCATATCTTAGCATACATTAAACTAGAACCGTTAGAAAATATCGTTTGTTGACCCTATGTCATAAATAAATCAGCAATCTTATAAAAAAAATTTAAACCAAAACCAATTAACTTGATATGAATAGAAATAAACATCTAATGAGCTTTTCTAGTTCATAAACTGAAGTCATGTTCATGATGATGATGCACTACACTATGCAACCAGATGTTGTAAAACATCTGGAAGACTTATTAAACTCATCCATATCCGGTCCACTTATATGTATGACTTTTTTTTTTTAAGATTAAAAACGCCGATCGAGACACATTCATGCTTACGTGACAAAAATATTATTTTGCGTACAAAGAAGTACAAAAATGTACTTCCAAATGAATTAAAGTTTTTCGTTTTTGAAATTAATTGTATGGAATGATAATAGCATCGACCATAGTTTGACCTATGCGAGTGAAGAAGCGAGATTAAAATTTGTTCTTATCTGTAAGAAAGTATATAAGGCTCCTTATTCCTAGTTGTTCTAGAATAATTATGGTACAGATAAAATTTGAACCATATAGATTAGGATTTTTTATTTAAAAAAAAATGAATACAAGAATCTAAATAATTTAATTCATGAATTTTATAGGTTACACCACTTGGATTGGGCATGGAATGGAAAGGTGGAGACATGAGCGGACCAGGGGGTGGTTTCAAGATTAATCTATTGAAAGAAGCTATAGCTCCACTTAAGGATGATGATAATTCAATTATTATGTTCACTGATAGGTAAGGCTGCAAAACTTATTAAAACAAAAAGTAAAAATTGCCTAAACTGTGATTGCAAAGTAAAAAGACAGTTATTAGCTAAAATTGGATTTAAAAAGTGTACCTTGACGAAACTAGGAGTAAAACTGTACAAAAAATTAACATATTATAGATAGTTGATGATTATGAATTCATTTTAAATTTCTTCACAATAAGGATTGTAAGGACTGCATTCTCTTTATGAATTAAATTGTCTTTTCTTAAGTACACTGCGGCTCGCTTGATTACGAACATTTATTTTTGTTTTGAAAGATAGTTGATGATTATGAATTCATTTTAAATTTCTTCACAATAAAGATTGTAAAGACTGCATTCTCTTTATGAATTATATTGTCTTTTCTTAAGTACACTGCGGCTCGCTTGATTACGAACATTTATTTTTGTTTTTAAAGCTTACGATTTTTTCCAAACCCTTTGTTAAATGGGAAAAAAAATGCAGAATGAAAGACGGATATTATTATGTCTATGTTGTAAAAATAAAATTGCGAAAACGTTGATAAATTTATATGTTGATGCTTTCCGAGAGAAAGATCATGTTCCACTTTGTTTGTCTCATTTTATTACGAACATTAGTATTGTATTGCTTGAAAATTCATCTCTGCCTACCCAATAATATAGAAAACAAACAAACACATACATACAATCTAGATTTTACAAAAAAACACGGTTTGCAAGGTTCAGAGAACGAATTAAAATTAATTCGTTCTTAGGCGAAAAATTCTGTTGGGAATTTTATTTGCCTTCTGCCACCAGCCACACACAAAGAATGATATTTTTTCGGATGCGAGATCGAAATTCTACCTGAATTTTATTGTTCCGTTCTCGCACGAACAAAAAAAAAAGATTTTCAGAGATCGCAAACAGTATCCATATGAGAATTCTATTTTTTTGGTTCGTGAAAAGATCGGAAAAAAGTGAAATGATCTATATTTTTCAATTCGCGGAAGGTATTTTACGAACATGCTTTTTTCCTAAAAGCATCATTAAATATTAATTTATTAACTTTGCAACTATTCTGCTGTTTTAGAAAATCTTAATTAAGCATATTCTTAGGCAGCAAAAGAGTTGTAAAACATTCAATATTGAAAACAATTAAAAACCTTAATATATTAGGTGTTGTTTAAATACTTTATTGAATGAATAATACAGAAGATAAGAAGTGAAAAACATAATCAAATTTGAATAATATCGTTAAATTGACAAGAAAAAAAACAAAAATTACTGTTCGTAACCAAGTGTAGTTTCAATTTCAAAAATATTTCTGTGGCAGGTTGGCAGAACAACATGAGTCCATTTTTTACAAAAATATGTTTTTGACAGATTATGAATGCTTAATGTGTACTAATTACATGAGTTACATAACTTAAACCAAATCTTTAACACATTTCTTAACAACATAAGTTCACTTTATTTATTTTACTAGAATTTTTGTAATGCCAATAGGAAGAAGAACAATTTAATACAAATGTACTTGAAACGAAATCTTAATTCTTTTTCAAAACTTCTTTGCGAAAGTTTTAATATTAAAACTTAAATTACTTAGAACGAAAAAATGCCTATTTGCCACAGATTTAAACTGTAAAACAAGCATTGATATATTTTTTATATATTTTACAACAATTATTATGCACTGCGACGGAATTTACGAAAAAAAAAGTTTTTCTTCACTCAAGTATCACTTGAGTGAAGAAAAACTCACTTATAGAGCTCTTACCCATTTCGACAACTACGCTGGTACCCGGGTAGTACGTGAAATACCCGAGTACCCGACATACCCGGGTATCGGGTACCTGACTGGGTCTTCGAGTACCCGGGTTTCAAGAGTCAAATAAAAAAGAAATCATTAGTGATTTTATTTTAAAAAAATATATAAATTAAATACAACGAAAATGTATAGTTTAAACATTTTGTATGAACAAAAACAAACTATTTAACTTATTTTGATACTTCCTCAATAATAAAAGAGAGAAAAACCACAGTTGATTTGTTTTCAGTCAATTTATGTTCGTGGTATAATATTGTTTCACGACACAAAGTTATGTTGACAGAAAAAAAAAGAAATATCAATTAAAAGCATCTCATAGTATTATTGGTGGCAGAAATGGACAAGTGCAAGTAGAACTAAAAAAGACTGACGTACCTGTTGATTCTAGAAGTCCTTAACATAGTTGATGAAAATGTAGTTTAGTAAGAAAAAAAAGCCCTGATCAATGAAATGCTTACATTATTGACAAGAAGCCATCAACATCTAAGAACGCCTTTTTTGAATATTGTTAGCAAAATAACCTTCCCATACATATAATTGTACACCCAAGTGAATAAGAATGGACACACTTCTTGCGTCTGTTTTCTTAATAATTTCATAATTAAATAAGAAATACAAACTTTCTATACAAAATTAAACTTAAATTATTGTACAAAATTGGAATTCAATTTTACTTTATCAGCTATGATGTAATCTTCACCTCAACTCTGAACGAAATTCATAAAAAATTCAAGGAATTTGATGCTAAAATTGTATTTTCTGCCGAAAAGTTCTGTTGGCCCGATAAGAGTCTCACCCAAGACTATCCTACTGTTCCACTCAAAGGTTCTCGATTCTTAAACTCTGGAATGTTTATAGGTAAGTTTTGTTTTTTTGTCTAAAAACAAAGTTTTTGAGCATATTTCCATCAACCATCACTTTTAATCTTCTTCAAGGTTATGCACGCAGTATATTCGAATTAATTGATCGTCCTGTCGAAAATACAGACGATGATCAACTATTCTATACCAAACTATTTTTGAATTCCGAGTTGAGGGAACAACTTGGCATGAAATTAGATGTTGAATCGAAGATTTTCCAAAATCTGAATGGCGCCAAGGATGATGTAAAGTTGGATGTTAATGTCAAAACTGGAGCTGGCATTTTACAAAACATTGACTTCTTGACGATTCCAAGTGTTGTTCATGGCAATGGCCCAAGTAAAATAGAATTGAATGCTTTTGGCAATTATCTAGCAGGCACCTTCGACGAGAAATGTGTAATTTGTGAAGAAGAAAGGCAAGAATTAGATGTGAGTGTTATTATTGAAAAAAAATTATCACATCACCATTTATGATTTTATTTGTTTGTTTAGGACGTTAAATTGCCAGTTGTGACCTTAGCTGTGTTCGCAAACAAACCAGTGCCATTCTTTGAAGAATTTTTGGGAAAAATAGCCAATTTATACTACCCCAAGGAGAAAATCAATTTACTCATATATAGCGGTGTAAGTAGAAGCCCTTTTGGATGTTTTTAAAATGCTCAAAATTTGTATTCTCTCATTTACGTGTAGGTTGAATTCCATGATGACCTGTCGAAATCATTCTACAATGCTCATGAGAAGGAATATCTTACTGCAAAACTAATCATTTCCACAGATGAGATTGAAGAAAAACAAGCCAGAAAACTAGCAGTGTAAATAAAATCTTAACACCAAGCTTCCAAATTATATTTCTAATGATTTTGTAAAACTTTCACACAGTAATCAAGCGATGCAGAAAGAAAGTGATTACTTGTTTGCCGTTGATGCCGAGGTACATCTCGACGATCCTGGTTTACTTAAGCATCTTATGACTTACAAGAGGTAAATTCGAATTTTAAAATAACAAAGGGACTTTTCAACAGTTCTCATTGTATTTAGGAATTTCATCTCGCCCGTTATTACTCGTGACAACGAATTATGGAGTAACTTTTGGGGAGCATTATCAGACGATGGATACTACGCTAGATCACATGATTATGTTGACATTGTAAAGGGAAATATACTGTAAGTATTTTTTTTTATTCTTTAAACTATAATTATTTCGCTAAACATTTATACGAGTACAATGCATTTCCTGTTTTACTTTTAAGTCGAACCTAGAAAACTTAATTTAGTTTTGCTCAGTAAAATTCTAAACCAGCAAATTATTGTCAGTGTCAGGAATTTTACTTCTGACAATGACAATTTACTGGCGCAAAAGGAAATTCAGTCCATGTGTAATGAATTACTGTGACAAAAGTTATCAACCGATCGCCTTTACATAATAGTCTTTAACAGCCTCGGAAGCTTGGTTCCGTTGATGTTTTCATGTTTAGCCCAAAGACAAAGTCAACAATTTGTTGCCCCAATATCATAATATTCCTTTGTGATGTACAAATCGACGGCGGAAGCCTTTACGTCATCCCATAATCGAAAAAAAAACTAAAATTTGAATACATAAATACACTATTACTCATCAAAACTTAATACCTTTTTAACCCAAAGTAGAAATATTTGACAGCAGAGCTAGCCATTTTCTATAAATCAGACCATAATTTTTAGTCCATTGTGAAACGTTGTTCATCCGTAGTTGAGAAGAACGACTATAAGCAAACTAATATTCCAAAAAGTTTATTTTTAGACAAAACTCTTGTTAAAAAATTGAAAATAAATAACAAAAACAATTACATGGCACATTTTTAATTAATTGAAATGCAAACTAACAAACAAAATCACTAATCGAAGGCAATGGAGAAATCAGTTTTGAAACTCCTTCGATCTATCGAATACATATTATCGGCTGTGCATTCGTATACCCCAGCGTCCATTTGTGTAGCTGGGTCAATTTCAATTTTCGACTTGACTCTGTCCTCCCCGATTCGCCATTCGTGTACCTTATAAAATTCAAATGATATAAAAAATACGACAGTTCAATATTACTACTCACATGCATGTAAAGGTGTTGAAATATTTCTGTTCCATCCTTATACCAAGTTATGTGTGGTCTTGGATTGCCTTTGGCCACGCACAGAAAAGCAATTTTATGTCCCAAAACATATTCATAATCAAAATGAGACGCTTGTAGTATTTTTGCTCCCTGAAAAATGTATAATTCGAAATAATTTAAGATTTTTAATATTAATCTCTTACATTGTTGTTGTTGTAGTACTGATCCGATTCAGGATCTCTGTATTTTCCAGTAATAGGCAATCCAATTTGCACCTAACGAAGATCATTCATTAATCAATGAATAAAGCTTATAGTTATATTTAGTGGTTAGTGGTATTGAAAACAAACTCTTGATTTAGTCCTTCCTCTGGTTCTGCCTCTTCTTGCTTCACACATATCACTCGAAAGCATTAAGACTCCAATAATAATTGCCGTCACAAATCTTAGATTCATTATGTATTAGTAAAATACAATAATTGACTTTATTCGAAGAGCTGCAGGCTATGGTCTCAGCTGCAGTAAACTATGAAAGCAAAACTGCGCGACTTTGGATTCGGACCAAACTCCGACAAATTCGAAATGAAAATGGATTTCGATCCAAATGCAAAAGAAATCTTTATGTGTTTTGTTTGTTTGTATGGTTAAATGACAACCATCACCCCTTCCGGCTCAGTTTAATTTAGCTACTATATACTTATTTGTATTTCAACTACCACGGATTATTTGTTTCGCTTAAGCGCGTTGCTGCTCTTCGCAAATGATATTGCCTGAATTAAATAATTGAGCCAATTGTGCAAGAGTTTTGTTCCATTTGCAGATCAGCAGTAATATAGTGTCCCCCCCCCCGGTGTGTAGATGAAAAAAGACAAAAATAAGTCGGGTGGCAAGTTTGATGAACCAAATTAATATATTACTACAATAAAAAAAATTATTTATAATTTAATTAAATTTTTTTGTTTTTGTTTTCTGCTAAGCCTTATATTGTTTTTTTTTTTAATTCTTCTATGTATGGGAAAGATTCAAAAGTTAATCATCACGTAATCTGTTCGAAATCCTCTTCGGTCAATGGCGTAAATATTATCTGCTTGACACTCATAATATCCTGAGAAAAATGTTCACATGGAAGGATAATTTTGTTTAAAAAAAAAATATAACTCTTCATACCTGCATCCATTTGTGTTGTGGGATCTATTTCCATTTTGGACTTAATGATGTCACTATCGACCATAGATTCATGGACCTACATAAACAAATTGTCAATTATTTGGATTTAACAATCAATTTGACTTTCTACCTGAAAGAATCGATGTTGGTAAAGCTCTGCACCATCCTTGAACCAAGTGATTGTAGGTCTCGGTTGTCCTAGGGAAATGATTTCAATGACTTGATATTTACAGCTTTCAATTATTCTTACCCTGTGCCATACAGAAAAAAGTTATTTTCCTCCCAAGCGTGTAATCCAGTTCGAAATGTGAGGATTTTATAATTTTTGCACCCTAAATAAAAAAAAAAAAAATAATAAGTTATAGTCTTGCAAGAGATAGATTTAAAAAGTGATTACATTCTCATGGTCATAATAATTGACAGCATCTTGAGTGCGATGTTGGATTAAAACTGGTTTTTTTCCAGTATAGTTTCGCCGTAAAATTCCTCTGCCACCAACTGATCCTGTGAAGTATCAAAACATGATTTAAACGAAATGTTGTATTCAAGCAAAGTCTGGAGACCTACTCTGAGCAATTGAATTATTGTTAGCCAGTAAAGCAACAAAAACCAGTATAATTAAATAGTATTTCATTTTGGAAACAGAACAGTATTTTTTTTTTTTTTAACTCAGGATTTTTTTTTGTATGCTTTCTCTATCCACCTCTAATAGGCAGCTCAAAACGAGCATCTCACATCTACTAAAAGACTGTTACTAATTTCGCCCACACTCGAGAATATGGTTTTAGATCTTTGTTGACCGTCGAATCGTTGTCGTTTTATTAGTTAGGGCATCAGTGTTTTGTTGCGGTAATTTGTATTTTTGCGTTGTGCTAGTCTCCCAGTGGTCGACTAATGGTCTCGCTTTTTGATTTAATTTTCACGCCACACATAAATTCAATTATTGTAAAAAAAAAATATACAGTAGGGAGATTGATTTGATTTAGTGGCGGCGACGTCGACGGCTAAAAGAAGTACGTATGTATTTTATGTCGGTACAAGGTGCAGACTCAACGATCATGAGATTTTTTTTTTATACGTAACAAAAATAATCTTAATCCGTTTCGCAACTTTGCATTTGCAAGTGCAATATTTATGTCTATTGTTTAATTTTTCACTTACAATATTACAATGAATAGTCAGTGCCACCGAACGGTCAAAATTTGAACCCCGCATCACGGAATAAAGGCATCAGGTTTGGTTTACGAGATAAATGCAAAAAAATCCTGCCCAAACGAATTCATATCTTTTTTTTAAGCCAATCAACATGTTAATTTTATGGGAAACATTCTAAATTTTATTTTAAATTTGTTACATATACATTTTTTATTGCTATGTTTTCGAAAGCTGTATCTTGTAAACTTTGGCTTTACAGAAATGGCTTTAAGCTTAATTAAAGAAAATTTAGAAAGGGTGAAACCGTTGAATATTCAACTCTCATTTGCTACAGCAACGTTATATCTCAAAAATATTCAATCTCTAGAAAATTAGATTTGTATTCCCATATAAGCTCCATAGAAGAACATGTTTTCAATAATGTTTTATGGGTACAATTTTGAAGTTACAGACAAGAAATTGAAGAAATTGAAGTTTGAAGATTATGAATTAAACTTTCTGGTAGTATCAACAACTTAAATTTGATAGTTTTTGAGATATGACGTTGTTGTAGCAAATGATCGACAATAGTTTACAATAAAAAACTAGGCCTTCATTGGTAATAATGCCAATTACTGTAAAAAAGCGACAAAATTTCGGTCTCGGCGCTCGATATCGAAAAATTGGAATTAACATTCGTTTAACATCATTCTTGTGGTTTTGATTTTTTGTTGAGTTGTTCAAGAAGCTGCAATAGCACTTGATCACGAGTAAATGGTTTTTCCATAATTTCAAATTTTATGAATTTTTTTTTTGTATTTTAAGAAAGTGTGTACAGTACATACTGTCACATAAGTTTCATGTACTGAAATGTTAACCATTCTAGCCATTCATCCAATAACTGTTATTCAAACTTCACATACCTAATAAAATTGAAAACTATTTATGATTTTAGTGGCATGTGGAACGTTCCCTATGTATCAAGTTGTTATCTTATCAAAAAAGAAATTTTCAAGAAGATCAATTTTGACCATAAAACCCTTGACGCTGACATGGCTTTGTGTGAAAATTTGCGCAATGAGGTAAATTCAATGGCTATGTTTTTGAAATGAACCATACTTAACATTACGTTCTTCTTATTAAATAGGGAGTTTTTATGTATATAATCAACGACAGAGATTATGCTCATTTGGTTAATTGTGACAATTTCGACATCACCGTTGCTCGCCCTGACTTTTACACATTATTTACCAATCAAAAAGATTGGGAACAGCGTTACATTCACCCCGAATACTATGATCAATTGAAACCAAATGTAACTCATCTGCAACCATGCCCCGATGTATTTTGGCTAAGAGTTGGAACAGAAAGATTTTGCCAAGATATGGTCGCCATCATGGAGAACTATGGAAAGTGGTCTGATGGCAGCAATAAGGTTAGTAAATTACGTTCAAATAAGTTTGCTTGATGAAATTACATTTTGATTTTATAATTATTTAAGGATACCCGCTTAGAAGGAGGCTATGAAGCTGTACCAACTCGAGACATTCACATGAAGCAAGTCGGTTTAGATGCCCTCTGGCTGAAGTTTCTCGAGCTATTTGTGCGTCCGCTGCAAGAATCTATCTTTATTGGATATTTCCATAACGTATGTACAAAGGAATGTGTTTTTTGTTTTGCATTATTAACAAATGTTTGTTTCTTTATTTAGCCACCGCGATCGTTAATGAATTTTGTTGTTCGTTATCGACCAGATGAACAACCATACTTGAGACCACATCATGATTCTTCCACATATACTATAAACATTGCCTTAAATCGTGCCGGAATCGATTACGAGGGTGGTGGATGTAACTTCTTGAGATATAACTGTTCCATCACAGCAACAAAAATGGGATGGATGTTGTTACATCCAGGTCGTCTGACACATTACCACGAAGGCTTAAGAGTAACCAATGGCACAAGATACATTATGATTTCATTTGTTGACCCATAAGTAATATTGTAATTTGTATAACAAAAAAAAACAAACTTGATACTCGGATAGGTTTAAGAATAAAGTATATATATGAAACTCGTAAATGTATTCCTTTGTAAACGATCTTAGCGCAAAATTTAAAATCTAAGTCTTTGTAAAAAAATGTAACAAATTAATATTTTGAACGGATAAAATTTTAGTCAAATATTTCTCATCGTTAGCATTTTTTTCAATTTCGATTTAGCATTGTTTTCGTATTCCGCTATATTTTAAATTTATAATATTATATTGAATACATAGTAATTAAAGCGCCTCGATAGATTGGGTCTCGAACAAAAAATATATTAGATATAAACATGACGTGAATACTTTTAAATGAGAATTTTGTACTTTTCTAGTGATAAGCGAAAAAATAAATCGAACAAATTGTTTTCTAAACGTTATGTGTTTTTTTTTGTTGTTGTTGTAGGATACAGGTTATAACGCAATTACCTAAATAGCAAAATTATTATCAGTATACCTTTATCTCGAGTTCGATATATTTTGCATAATTTGCCACTTAGTACCTTCATATAATTATATTGCTAGTAGAAGCATATAACAGACTAGCTGATTCAGCAGACGTTGTCCTGCCTTGCACAATTTTTTTTTTTTTTGTTTGCTTTACTTACTGTATTATTAATATTGTATTATTACTATCGTTTATAAAATTCTTTAATTTTCAGTAATTGACTCATAGTAGAGTAACTAAAACAAATTTCGTTGGTATTCAAAAATACTTAACCATTATGGATTAAAAATTGCTCCTGCTGTCGCATCTTTTTTTTCAAATTCACATTAATGAACAAACATTTTGTTTATTAAAAGATTTTGTTCAATTTTTTTAAAAATAAACTTTGCCAAAAAGTTTCCATTCTATTTAATAAAAGGGTTCTACGAGTATTTTACCCGTTTAGATGAAGGGGGCATTTTCTCAAAACAACTCAAAATAGAAAAAAATAAAATGCACGAATGGATCGCACGTACTTGCTCTTTGGGTAAAAGTTACTATAGACGTCAAAGCCTTTTCTATAAAGTTTATAAAAATGAATAAATATGCTTGAAATCAAAAAATTATAAGGTTTTGCTTAAGTTATACATTCATTTACAAGAAAAAAGAATAAAACTAATTAGTACATATTTTTTTTAAAACTTTATCAGGTTATTGTTTAGGTTGTATGAAATATCTGTGCACAAGTCTTAATCGAAATTGCTTAAGCCGTTTACGAGATATTAACAAGAAACAAAATTTAAAAAAAATTGCATAAAAAAAACGGCAACGCTGTTTCTCCGACGTTCGACTTTTTTGAGAAAAATTAAAAATGCAGCATTGTTGTAATCACTGAATATAATACATACACAAATTTTTAACAAAATAGTTAGAGCCGTTTTTAAGAAAAACCCAATAACTCAGAACCGTTACATGGGAGGTATTAGTTCTAGGCGAGATATTCAAAAACAAATTACGTAAAAATCATCTGTACCAAATTTGAAGAGAATCCGTCCACGCATTTTAGCAGTGGAGAAGTGTACAGATGGACGCACAGACCGACGGACGGCATAACGAAAACCACTTTTTCGGACTTCTCCGTCATCGTAATGTTGGTTTTGATTAAAACCTCAAGTTTTGTTTTTGACACGAAACCAATACTTGCCCTATAGAGCAAGTAAAAATATTGAAAGACAAAGGAGTTAAATAAAAAATAGCGTTATAATGTTTATAAAGTTTACTAACTTTGACTTTTCTCAATTTTGGAACATCGAAAGTTGAAGAACTAAACTGTGAGTGAATAAAAACATTTTCAAAAGTTGAAAAAAAGAAATTATTTTTAAACTCTGAATTTAAAAAATAGCATAATTTATAAGAAAAAATTAATAAGATACAATTTTTCTTTCAAAATGACATATAGTATTGGGAAAACATAGGTTGCCTTCTTTTATCCTGGGCCTTTTAGCGGGGTACTAGTGAAAATATACTTTCATCTGTTATATAAATAATCATCTGTCATCTGTCATAAAATAAATACTAATTCGTTTAATAAAACACAAATACAAATTTTTAGTTTTAAGAAAACAATGTAATAATTTAAGTAATATCAAGACTCACATGGCTGAAATTATGTCGCTTTTTCATGTGCGTCTAATAGTACAGACAGTTAAATTTCTACTAAAAAGTGACATAACTTTCCCTGACTGAGCCGGACTGCCTTGATATAAGTCTCTTTAAACAGTAAAAAATACCAATAAATCATTATGCCATAATTAAATAATCTTACATAATTACAACTGGAGTTTGAGTATCTGCTCAAAATACAACTGAAACTATAATATTAATATATTTGCACTAACATAGTATTAAATTAGTCTTCTTTACTTGATACCTGGTAGCTTTTTCTATAAAATGCAAATTTTTGAAGTAATAAGATAAAAACTGAAAATGAAAGAAAGTTTCGCGGTTTTTGGTGCACCATGCAGTTAGAACAGGTCCTTTGAAGTTGCAATCTTGGTTTAACACCACTGATACATATCCTAATAACATACCAAAAAAATCAGTGATGTGCAATTTTTTCAGATATATCCCAGTCTTGTATGACTGGGCTACATATGTACGTAAAGTGTGTAGGTATACTTAATATAGTTTTATTTTTTTTACCGACTATATTTTGTTTATAGCTTGAAATAAATAAAATTAATATGAATTTAAAAAGTACACTACGGCGTATACGTACTTTTTTGTATCTTTATTTAAATTTAATTTTAATGCTTTTAGCACATGAAAACTTAATGAGAAAAATGTTTCAGGTAGAGTGCAAATAAAATGAAATAAAATGTTAAATAAAATGAAACCCTTATGTTTCAATTTTCAATACGAAAAGTCGGACAGGAGAATTAAATATAACATTTCCTTTAAAAAAAGCGAGTTTATTTTGAACGATTTTTGCAAAGAACAGATATGGGTAGTTTATCTCAAAAATATATAATTTACCATTTAAGGACCATTTTTAAGCTAAGCAAGCCATGTGAAATTTATCAATTAAGTATTATTATTCTTATAATCTTTGTCATTTGCAAATAACAGATGAGGGTATATATTTTTCTTATTTTGCGACTTTATAATTAAAAAAAATTTATTTTTGTGACTTAACTGGCAAAGCCTTGACTCGAATGTCCTCTGTTACGTCTTTTTATTTTCGTACTAAATTCATCCAGACCTCAAAAATGGAACATTTTTTTATTTCTGACTTTCTCATAACCAATAGTTACTCAATTTTTTGATGACATTTTTTACACAAAAGTTTTTGTAGATTTTTAAAAAAAGTGTTTAAAAATCATTTTTATTTAAAAACAGTTTTTGGAAAACGGGTACGGTTGCCAAAGAAAAACTTTCTCAGTAGTTTTTTGTTTTGTTTTCTTTTTTCTGCATCAAATTGTACTATATTTTAGTTAATATTTCTGACTTACCGTAGCCAACATGTAAATTGTCCATTTGTATCTATAAATACCAACTATAAGAAAATTATATAGCAGAGTAGGTTAAAATGCAATTTACTTTCACTTTTACTTTTACTTTACTTTATTCACATTTCGCAAAACATTATTCTTGCTAGTAAACAATATATAAATTGTACTTAAAGCCCTTCACTTTGATTGATTTGGAAATAGAGCAGCATACGTTTAGGTTGGGGCCCTATTTTGTAAAACGATTTTCATTGAAATTATGTACTTCATTGCCGTTGAAATGTGATTCTGTATAACGAGAATCGCGTTTCAGTTCAAAGATAATTGTTTTTCTAACAACTGCCATTTAGCCATCGTTGGACTTTCGTGTTCTATTTTGACATTTCTAATTTGGAGATATTTTGGTTGCAATAAAAATAAAATCACCGCTAGGCGTTTTTTGCTTAAATGCCATGCTCTAGAAGTGACAGTTAACGTTTCTGAGAAACGACTTCGCTGTTATGGAGAGATTTTTAAGCAAACGTCTTCCGGAATAAGGGTGAATGTATTTTGTTGGTGCATTTGCACCAACTGTTCTGTTCTATTCTGACGATTATTTGTAGTAGTTGAATGGACGGAATAAATAGTTGTTGAACGGACTTTTGATAGATTGTACCAGTGGCGTTGACTTTTGATCAGCGTACAAGTGCTTCAAGAACGGAAATTGTTGGCCATTGTCATCCAAATTAAATTGAACAACAGAGGAATGTTGGCTATCTCCGCCGTTCAGTGGTATATACAAAAATGTTCCTGCCAGATCCTCAGAACTGACTGTGTATCTACTATCATATTCCCCCTCTCATTTCGGCAGACTTCCGTTATTTCCTTGTAGCCTTGGGTAGATCTTTGGTAAAATTTTCGAACATCCCCTCTGACAGTACAATATCCTCAATAGACTCGACCGCCTGCTTCTTGTTCTTCCTCTTTTTCCCTGAGCCGGCGTTCCTCTGTTCTTTTTTGCCCGTAGTGATGCTCTGGTTCTTGTTTGCAGAATCGCCCCATAGACCTCGTTCTTAGCTGCATATGAGCCAGCCAGCATTCTTCGTTGAACCAGGAGTTTCGTTGTGGTCGCCTTGTGAAACCCAGCGGTGGCACTTTCGTCGTTAATTTTTTACATTTTTGTTTTGTCACTTAATAGCTATGTAGGAACCTACTTACGAGCCTACGTACAAATTTGAATAAATCTCCCATCTCATTAAACTTTGTTCTGAGAATGAAAAAAAAACCTTAACAAATTCAAGTGACCTTTTTTTTTTCTTCCATTTCGCTGACGCCCACCATCTGAATTATTATTTGCACTTATTTGTTCATGTATAATCTTAAATGCGTGGTGAATTGTGTAGCTAGCACATTTGCCATTTGGGTCATTACCTTTCAATTGTACAACGGCGAGCTACGACTAAAAATATTCAACGATAATATAGCGACTTAAAACGAATCAAAACACAATAACCTATTGTAATTCCAAGTCAGCTAGCTCTCCAGGCCGGGACAAACTGCTTGATATAATAATGACAGAACGAATCTATTAAAGGCCTTTATATACATAAATTATGAATGGCTATCAAAATGGGTCTTTCAACACTCTCTCTCTCTCATTTTCTTTCATTATCGCACCGTCCAAATATCTGAATGATAAGAATAAAATATCAAGAACCCTGCATAAACGCGCGTTGCTTCTATAGACTCCGATAAGAAGTCCTCATGTTCAACATCTTTTTGACAAGCAAGTCAAAGCCAATTACTAGTACAAATATACGTAACTACTTACTTTACACTATGCGCGGTGTTCTATTCTCTAATAGAGAGAACATAGAAGAAAAAGGAAACCCCAGATCTAGGGTAGTTGTAGTGTGATACTTTATTATTCTGATGATAGATTAACAAAACATGTGGTACGCCCAGCTGTTTTCTTCAGTAACTCTCACAATAATGCTACACTATAGTAGTTATGTTGTGGTGGTTGAAATATTCGAGAAACCGAAGCTCAATTATTTAAAAACACATACAAAACCCTCATCCACCCTTAATAGAGCTTATAGAGACTCACTCTCAATTTAGCTCTCTTTTCGCCAGGGAACGTTCGTCGTCGTCGTTGTCGTCGTCGTCGGTCTATTCAAACACACACCACCACAGACTACCTACATCATGACTTGTCATCGTCGATTTCATGGACTCAACTGCGCCGGGCTGGGGCTGTTTTGGTTCTGTTTCTGCCATATTAGTTGATATCTTCCTACAGCTCCAACAGCGAATTATTGCATACATCGGCAACACAAAAGACAGCTCAGCTAGTATCGAGAAACCAACCGAACCGATGTCGCCACCACTGTCGCGATGAATAAAGTTCTACATTTGACAGATTAATGTTTTATATTTTGTGAAAATATTTATTTTATTTTAAAAATACAAAATTGCAAAACTGAAATCATCTAGTCTAGTCTAGAAACAACAAGCATCCCTGAAATCTCTGTGAAATATGTAAATAATCTCGATATTAAAGGTAAATTCGACGAACCACAAGTGTGAACAAGTTAGTGCTAAACATAAAAGTCATCATAAATGTTTGTGTACGGAAGCAAAAATTTAAGGATTGTGTAGATATTTAATTATCATTCTCAAGTCTGAGGTAAACCCAAGATTAAATGCAAAAAATAAAATAATGAAAAATGTATCTATTCACTCGGAATATGTACATAATCTATTCACTTGTGAAAAGTCAAAAGATATAACCTTGAAAAGTGTATGATCCAGAGCAACTTTACTCTTATTGCGGATATCCTACATCGCCATTACTTTTTCTTTTTTTTCTGCATTGTACTTTTACACTGGCACAGATACTCGTACTATGTCGGCGCCGACATTGTGGAGTCCTTCTGTCTCATAGAAAAACATTTATATTGTTGTTGCTCAGCTATAGAAATCTTTATCGGAAAAGGAAGTACATATATATTTTTTTTTTACTCTATCAAGAAGCGATGGTTATTTTTTTTTTGTGTTTCGTTGAATAAAAAAGTTAAAAATATATATTTTGATAAAAAGCAAAAAAAGTCAAATCCATCCAAGAAATTCTTAAGAATCTAAAGGCAAAGTGTTAACCCCAAGAGTGAAATCATATATGAGTGCAGTGCATACATATATTGTTTTGATTATGATACATACTTGCAATACAAATTTATATGTGAATACTGACTTGTATGGGCATATGGTGAATTTTGTTATTTCTGCGGTAACATAGCTTCTTATGTGTCCAAAGGTGTAATGCTATATCTATACTCCGTACATTTGCAAGTGAAATAATAATAATATTTGTTAATGCTATGGAAACATAATAAACCAACAAAATTAAAGATCTCAGTGGTTAAACAAAATATGATAAAATAAAAATAACAATCAATAACGCAACAGAAGATACACATAAAAATATAATACATATTACCTGCCTTCCTATTTTAGAAGTTTCAACAACCCTAATACCTACTCTGCAGAGTTAATCTACGCGCTTAAGGTAAAAAAAGTAATTTTGTTAATGTACATAATGTAGATAATAATAATCAATTGGTAGCAACACACTTTGGGGAGTATGTACTGTACATATATTAGCAGGCGACTTCTTATGATTTGATTTAAATTGAGAACACTACTTGAGGTATTTATTAGTGTCATTAATAAAACCAAGGTACGACAATAGAGTGTTTATTTATTCATAGTTTTATTTTTTTTTAGTATATTATACTAACAAAAGCTTAAAAAATATACTTTAGAATTGACTTGACCTGACTCAATATAAACACAAGTATTTTTCTTTTTTTCCCGGTGATGGTGGTACGGCGGCGTAGGTATATTTAATTGAAAACTAGGTGCAACTAGGGCATTGAAAAAAGTCATGTCCTCATTTTGATGGATTTTCAGTTTTAGAAGGATACGCTTGGTGTGGGTAGGGCTTTTGATTAAGCATTGTTTCAATTCTGTTGATTGCATGTTTTTTCGCTTTGATGAACATTGCATGAGACATAATCGAATTCTAAGAAAGCCAAAGCACATTTTGACCAGTTTTCTCAATTATTTTTATTTTTGTTAAATCAAAACTATTGGCTGGATGGATTGATTTTGATGATTATTTTTTTTATTTGAAATCTGGTGGGCCCCCTTGGGGGATGCCATTGCAATTAATTTCAGTTCTGACAATAGCACCAATGAGAATGTATTAAAAGTCATAAATTTGAAGTCGGTTGTTTTTTTCTTGAAAGGTGTTATAAGAAAAAAAAATCTCATCTATTTAAACCCCATCAGTCTTTTAAATCGACATATAGATTGCTCATTTAAAAAAAAAGTGTTGTGTATAAAAAATCGATTAGATTAGAACCTAGATTATTATACATTATTAAGGAAATGACTTAACTTATGGTAAGCTAAGTGCTAACTATTGGTAATTTTTAATCTAATCTAATTTTCAAATAATTTCTCTACAGTTCAAAGATTTTATCATCTGCATTTTTCAATGTTCAATACTAGTATAGAAACAAAACTACATATATCAATTCTACAGTATTTGTTATATCTTATATTTATTTATTTACAGTTCGTACGAAGTACATATATAATCTATACATTTTATTATTTATAATGAAATGACTATAAAAAGATAAAAAATCAATTTAACTTTCCACTTCGCAGAACAATTCTATTTTTTCCATTCAAGTCTTTAATATAATGACTGTTACCTAAAATATGCCATACTATATATGCTATACGGTTTTTTCACATGACTTCCTGTGCGATAAGAAGAAGTTCCTTGATATGTCTAGGCTTAATGAACATTTATTCTCTAATTGCAGCTTTTATAAAAAAAAAAATCGTAATTGAAAGGCTATTATATATAGACCAGGGTACTTATGTTTTGACCCGGACAAAATACTTTACAGCATTTTTACTAGTGGAAATTGTTGGCAGCAATACTCTTACTCATATCCCAAAAGTTCCGACGAATCCCATTTAGGGTTAAGCCAATATCTTAAAAAACTGCATCAATTCAATATTGGACTTTTGGGTTTAGCTATATACATATTTTGAACTTATTGTTTTTGTGTGATCATTTAAATGTGAAAATAAGCTGGTTTAAATGTTGAAACTACTGAGATCAAAACAAAGGTGATACGACCACTCTCAGTGGATATAATAGTCCTTTTTATGTAAATTCCTATTTCCAGAAAATCCCCTTCCTATAATGGTCTAGTGATAAAATTTGACATGGATGTTTCATTTAATGAAACCAAAAACGAAAAGATTGAATTGGAATAGTTTGGTTTCAAGGATGTTTTTTTAAGGGAGAAAGAACGTTGTGCAACGAGTACTAAAACACCCTGTGAAATAAAAAAATCTCATGAAGCATGTATTTGTGAAAATGACACACGTATATCCAATACCGATGTGCATGATTTAAGAAAAATCAAAAATTTTAGAAATTTGCTCAATCACTCTCTCATGCTTGGTGAGATTTTGACGTGTGTATATGCCGCTTTAGAATAAAGAGACAAAAACACCACATGCATGGTCAAAAGGTACTTTTTTCAATTATACTGATAAAACATTTGCTTTTTTCAGTTCTTAGCTTTAACAAGGAAAATTTCGGTAAATTGCCATAGCCGAGTTTTTCGAGTGTCAAATTGCCTCATTTTGACAAACAAATCAGGGAAGTACAAATAAAGTCAAAATGAGACAATTTGACACTGCAAAAAACCGTATAAGGTAATTTCCCGAAATTTCCCATGTTACAGCTAAAAACTGAAAAAATCAAATGTATTATGTGTCAGTATAATTGAAAAAAAGTACCCTTTGACCATGCATGTGGTGTTTTTTTTCTATTGATTCTAAAGCGGAATATACACAGTCAAAAAAACACCACATGCATCATTGGTCAAAGGGTATTTTTTTTCAATTATACTGATAATAATTGAAAAAAAAAATACCCTTTGACCAATGATGCATGTGGTATTTTTTTTTCTATTTTTGATTCTAATGAACATCGGAATATATCTAACAATTTTTTTAAATCTACCATTAATTTCACAGGGTGTTTTGGTACACGTTGCACAACGTTATTTCTCTCTTTAGAAAAACACCTTTTAAACCAAAATATTTCGAATGGGATTCGTTGGGACTTTTGTGATAGCAGTACGGAAATTACTCTCAACAATTTCCACCAATAAAAATGCTGTAAAGTATTTTGTCCGGGCCAGCCTTCATTTTTGTTCAATTTCCGTGATCTAATAGTAAAATTAAAAGAAATAAGATTTGTTTACTTTGGATAGTCAATATTGAGTGAGACAGACTCGATAACTATTTTGAACTGACAAAATTGGAAACATCATGCCCAATATTGAATTTAAGCCCTAAACTATAGAAACGAGAAGCAAAAGTAGACAATCGTATTCTTAAATTCTCAAGTTAGCCATTTGTAGGCTAGCTAATATCTTTTGGAAAGAAAAAAGTCCATTAAATTTTGGACACGTTTTATTTTGTTTGTTGTTCAAAAACTACATAGGTCGACATTGAACATTTTATTAAAATTAAAATAGTTAACTAAAAGGAAACGTTAAACGGAACCTAATTCTTCCCATTTATATATCATTTATAAGAGCAAATTATTCTAAGTAAATTATGTATGTAATACCAATACTTATTGCAGGATACCAATACAAGGTATGAGAAAAGCAACGCCGCTACCGATTATTATGTCTTATTAATATTTGTGCAATAGTTCAAATAATGTTTAAGTACTAGTTTTCCTGAAAATAGGAAAGTGTACAGAACAACTCTACGCCAGTGTGCTTAACAGCTTATAGCAAATAGATTAATAGATTAGACTATTTGTTATCTATACAAAGGTAACTGATAAAAATATTTTCTAATTTCAGGTTAAAAAGAAACAAATCCAACTCGGCTGTGATGCATTGTTGTTAACATTGGACATAAACTTTGGTACGATTTAGACTTTACTTATTAAACAAAAAGCACAAACACAAAATGGCGATAGCGAGATCCTTCAAAATGTACCTGACTATTTTCATAGCGACAACGTGCTTTTACATGGTACTGTATCAGTACCATATGTCCAAAGGCAATTCTGTGCTACCAGCAGAGGAAATAAAGGTAAGTTTACCCAAAGCAAGCACAAGAAAAATTTTCAATCAAAATTTTAAAAATTTACACACGAAAAAATTTAAGAAACATAGAATGTCGTAGACAACAATTTTAAACAGCTCTCCACTTGTATAAATAGGAAAGTTTGAGTGTTTACTTATGAATTGAACTTAATTTACTGCACCAATTTACACTCCGTGAAATATAAAAATCTGAATGTGAGTTTAATATAACCTACATAATATAAATAGTTATTCAAATTCAAAATGGAATGATGGACCCATCACTTATTTATATAAAAAAAAAAATACACCATATTTGATTATTTCTTTAATTCCAAGTGTACAGCCATCAGTTTTCGTTTATTTTTAATTATACAATTTTTACAGGCTTCTAAAACACGATCAGCCAAAAACAGATCACTTCAAAAATACAGTGTTAATGTTGGATCAACTCCATCGGTAGAATCCCTTGGGACCAACAACAGTAACTACATTATAAAAGATAGTACTCCTAGTGCTACCACAATAACAACAACCACCACCTCCATCACCACAATCATATCCACCAATGCCCATACAGTCAAAAACAAAACTGCTGAAAATCTGCCCGTAAATAAAACTAGAAACAAATAATCGTCTTAAAATTAAATATTCTACATTAAAAATATTTCCGTCAAGGAATGTGTTGTGTATGTGTACGATCTCGACAGACAGACTTTGGTGTGGATTTTTTTTGTTTAATTTTATGCAGTTTTAGCAGTTTTTTGTAATTAAGAAAAAACATAAAACTTTTTCAATTGGCCTGAGAAGACAAAAAACATCCAAATCCCTATGATTAAGAATTTAAATGGGGAAATTTCAGAGCCTGCGAGTTAAGTTCCATTTTTTGAGTTTTTGGCACACTGTTATGAATGCAAACTACTGTGCAGATCTTTGTTAGTCAAGCCACAGCTTAATTTTCAAATAAGTAATAAGTCCAATCAATCTGACATGCCAGTTTAAAAAATTAAAAGGCTTTTCAACAATCATTCTTAGGGTTTTCAAGCGTGCAATTCTGCTAATTAACGTGACCTCTGAGTTGGAAATGGGCCTCAACACTGAAGATTTCAAGGACCCAATCAGTGATGCTGGTGATCAAAAATTAAAACTGCGAAAACACAATACTATCATAAAAGTATGAGTATTTCCAAAAACATCCTATGAAATAAATGTATCGTCGGCTGAGTATTGGTTTGACCTAAAGCGCCAAACTTGATTTGCTGAGCTAGAATTGCAGTTTTATGTTTTCGGGGCGCTCTGCTCAAGTATGGCATGCAAAAATAAGTTTTTGAACAGAGACAGGTTATTTTATTAGAAAGGTAATACAAAACAATGTCTACTACAAATTTTGTTGAAAATGTCTTCAAAAAAGAACCGGAATGATTAATTTGAAAAATATGGTGATAAATTATCTCGAGAATTTAAACTAGTCGCTCTTATCTTAGACTATAGTAAGCAAAAGAATTGTTGAAGACAAAAAGTTTAAGTTAAGGTTTTATTTTTGTATTGTTATTTTTTATATTCAGTCTAGTTAAGAGCCTCCCCCTTTTCATTTATATTAAAACACCGTATATTCTTTATCTCTCTCGTGTATCGCAAAACAAAATATTAATTTTTGATTGATAAACAACAATCCGATTTTGGATAAAAATGTTAGTCATAAAAAAAATATAAGAGTTATTTTAATGAAAGGTTTTAGGACAGGACCAAATCTAATGCTGGTAAAAATGTCAATACTAATTTTTGTCCAAACATAGGCGAAAAGCATTATAAAACATGTTTTGAAACGACATTTTTTAGATGGAGTTATCATGTTTGTACCAAACACCACAGATTTATTTAGACGCACTGCACAAATGTAGAACGCATCAACCGACATTATTTTCCATAGCATTTTAACGTTCAGAACATTATAAAAATATCGGTATTTCCTTTCCAACAATTTCCTTTTCACCTTGTTAATCATAATCATATTAAATTGGGAGAAGAGAAAACTTTTGTTGTGATGTAAGTCTCCAAAATTGAAGATGAAAATAATCTCCGAATATCGTTAGATCGTAAATAATTTTACTGTAGCTACGGATTTTTTGGGATGTTGTTAGGATCGATAATTACTGCATCGAAAGATCTGTGCTACCTTGATGGCACACCAAAATTTTCGGACTTTTTCCAGTTTTTATATTATTGATTCTAAAAGGGGAATCCTATATAGAATAGATAACGTCACCAGGTAGCTAGTAAAGACATTTTTTATTTTTAATACTTAAAGTGCATTCAAAAAACATTTTAATATAATATTAACACATAATGACACACATAATTTAAAATTATTTCTCAATGGTCAATTTTAAGAAGCTATAATTTCAAGACAATTCTACCTACTTATAGAATGTTTCGTATGAATCGGCTATTTCATTGTTGAGAGACTAATATATTAACATGAAATAAGCCTCTACTTCAAAGAATGAAAAAAAATTCTATGAAATGCATTCCAAATTCATACGCGAAAACTTGTGGAGCTATATTTTTTTTATTTGGAGACAATAGACATTAAACAATAGATTTCTCAAAAAAAAAGGCTGCTGGAACTTGATGAGAGAAGATCGATGTGTGGCGGGGTTTGGACTATTCACCATTAAGCCTTACAAAACTCAAACATTTATTAAATATAATTTATGCGCACAAAAGTCTGTTTTAAAAGCTTACTTCCAAACATTCCTTGACTGGACTAATAAATAATAATAATCTGTTTATTTTCTCAAAAATGCATGCATGCTTTAAACAGTCTAACACTTTTAAAAATATTATATAATTTTTACCTATTATTTTTTTTTTTGTACTGACTAATACCTGCTTTGGATGCTGCTTCTTTTAACAGAATTGGTATAACTACTTGTTAACAAAAAAAAAAAAAAAAGAACAAAAATACTGACCGCATGAACATACTAAATTTCGAATACTTTAACAGCTGCATGATGATTGTGCACTTAACTCTGTATGACTTACAAAATTCACTTCAGCCTTGTAATTTTATGAAAAGATATTTTTTGTACGTTTTCTACTCAAATCTAAATGCGTATTATTGTCTTGAGATAAATCTTTTTTCACTAACATAATAATAAATCTATTTGCAGCCCCCATTGTATATTATAACCCCAACTTATAGGAGACCTGAACAGCTTGCGGAGTTAACTAGACTAGGATATACTCTTAAGCATGTTGCCAATCTATTGTGGTTGGTAATTGAAGATGCCAACAAAACATCGGACTTAGTCAGCAAGACCCTTAACCGCATAGGTATTCCTTATGAGTATTTAATTGGTAAGTGTAAATCATATTTAGAATTTCTTCTGTAAAAATGAAACTTTATTCTTTTACATAAACGTACGTGTGTTAAGCTCCAATGCCAGAAGAATACAAAAAGAAAAACAAGGCGAAACCTCGTGGAGTATCAAACAGAAATCGAGGCTTGGAATGGCTGAGAGAAAACGCAACCGAGGGGGTTTTTTATTTTGCTGACGATGATAACACTTACGATATTTCAATTTTCGAACAGGTGAGAATGAATGAATGGACAGGAAAAAATTAAATAAAATGCACAACTGGGTCGCACACACATGCTCTTGCAGTTGAATACTGTGAAATAATGATATATAAGCTTTTGCATTGAAAATCATAGTTGACGAAACCCCTATGTTTTAGATTTGTCGACTATCGTAATATTGGTTTTGATTAAAACTTCGATTTTTTTGACACGAAACCAAAACTTACCCTTTAGAGCGAGTAGTAAACTAGTAGCTTTATCTTTAACATGGTGAATATTCATATAATTGACACATTTTGAAGGTACTCAAAGTAGAGAACTTCAACACGTAATATCTTGTTAAATAAGACCAATTCAAGAGAAAATAGATAGAAAAACTATATCAGTATGAAACAAATTAATGAACAGTGGACTGAAATTATCGTCAGTGATGTTATATGTTTTTGTGTGATTCCCACCATTATTTAACTTTTATGTCTTTCGGCGATGGGAACCGAAGCCTTAAAAAGCAACTCTTTTAGGATCCTTACATGAAAATATTTTCAATATTCACAATTATTCCGCAAGGCGTTTGTGCTAAAACGACTTTCCTGTTTTGGAGAGGGAGATACAGAACGAAGTTTTATTTTAACTTGGACGCGAATAATAGCTTCTAGAGCGTGGAGTTTTTGAGCAAACGCCTTACGGAATAAGGGTGATTAGTTTCAATACCTTTCAAATCAAGCAAAAGGCAATAAATCGAACAAGTAGTATTTAATGTAACCTTTTTGAGCAAAGACTTGCAGGTCAGATCTTCTGGTAGACGAAATAGTTTTAGGCTCTAAGATGTTGAATAAGCTATAAGCATTTTTAAATTTTTTCAAGATCCATTTCCAGGTTCTGTGAAAAAGTGAAAAAAAAAGTTTCTCTCTTTTTCTCTCATAAATGCGATTCTGGTTCTGTGAAAAAAACCAAACGTCTACCTTCTTTATAATCAATAATTTTCTTTATAATCAATAATTTTCTTTCGCGAAAAAATTTTAATTGGATGTCAGACTGATATAGTGAAAACTAAATCTTATACCTAATAAACTTTTATTAAACAAAAATTAAATACATAAACTAAACTTAATGCTTGCCAGCGAATGTGCAAACTATTTATTCGATTCACTTATTCACGGAACCATAATCGGCTCCCTGTTCAAATTGCATTGAGGCAATTATTCTGACATGGAAACTATAAGATGACGAGCCCACAACTGATCACGGTTGGTTTAGTTTAGCAACAGCTCTTCTTTCGGACAGGGAGAAAAATCCAACGAATCAGAGATAATTTGTATATAGATTGAGATTAGATTTAAATTTGAAATGTGAAATAGTGAACAACGTGCCCGAAAAAAATTACCAAAATAGTGGTGTTCCTGCATGTCGTGGGTATAATGTTCTAATTTATGTTTTGAATACAAATACATTACAAATAAACACTAAAATATAAGAATATATAATTTTTGCTAAAATTTTGCACATAAAAACATAATTATATTAATATAGTATAGTCAAATTAGCAGTTTGCGTGAAGCGTTTTTACACTTCAAGGAACAATAAAATGCAAGGAAAACCATGTTAATAATTAAAATTTCATAAACAAGAAACAAAGGGATTGGATTAGTTCAGAAAATGGAATTGTCCGAAATACGGAATACCCAAATTCACTTTCGGAATGTGAATTCGGAAAAGGTGAAATGGGCCAAAATCCTTGGTGTAATTTACTTTTGTTCACTAAAATTAACTACTTTGCAGACATAGGTAGATCCTTTCATCTTTTTGAAAATGACAGATTTTAGCACGATCATGGCGTCCCAGAAAAACACAGACTCAGCTTTTCTAAAGTGTGAAGGTCTAGCCGTTGCAGCAGCTGATATTGTTTATTTAAGTGCAGACATGGATACATTTGTTTATCGTATCCAGTATGTTAATAAATTGTTCAATTCTCTCTCATTTGCTGTAGGAACTGACGTATTTTCACACAATGCTTCAAGTGCAACTGCTTTTTCATTTGCACAAGGGGTCGTTCGTATTTCTAGATGTCTAGGATTTTCATTGTTCGGGTAAACAGTCTCACGACATACACGAGTATTTTATACAATGGATTTGTATGACTGACCAACTTGATTGTCTGTCACAAATGTTTATCCAAATGGTTTTAGTAGTTGATGCTCCTATAAGCACAACTGAACAATCAAATTCTGTTTTTAAGGAAGCAAATTGATACATTTAGAAACAAGTACAAATAATAACCATACTGCACCTACATACGTCATTCAAAGTTATAACATATGATCACTACTAAAAGGTTTATTGTTTATATTTTGTTATATTCTTATTATTTTTTTTTTATTTATTTATTTAGATGAGATATACCAAGAAAGTTTCCATGTGGCCAGTTGGCTTAGTAACAAAATTAGGAATCAGTACTCCAATCATACGAAATGGTAAAATAGATGGATTTTACGATGGATGGATAGGAGGACGAAAATATCCGGTGGACATGGCTGGATTTGCTGTGAATGTAAAATTTCTTTTAGACAGACCCAAAGCGAAAATGCCATTCAAACCAGGCTACGAGGAGGATGGTTTTCTAAAGAGCTTAGCCCCACTCAACAATACTGAAATAGAGCTTTTGGCATCAGCCTGTACTGAGGTAATGCAAAATTGTCACTCTTCTGTTTTTTTTTTTTTTTAACTAAGGTGACAACGCACTTAACTCAACTCAAAAAGAACTCACCTCACCCAACTCAACTCAATTTTTAACTCAAATTTTGGCAACCCAACTCAAAGTTACGACTCAAAATTTTGTTGGGATAATGTCACAGGATAATGTTTTGTGTTAACTTTGAGTCAAGTTTACCAAATTGAAGTATCCTGACTCTTGTGGGTTGACCTTTTCAGAGTTAAGATAATAGTTTAGTTGATTTGGCTGAGATGAGATGAGTTACCAGTGGACAAATTCAAATTAATTCTAATTTCTAATTTCAGATCCTTACGTGGCATACACAAACCAAAAAGAATCCACCGGCGCAGAGCTTAAACATGACAAAGTATCATCACACAAATCTAGTCCGGCTAGATGTAAGTTTAGTTCGCCCATAAAATTAAAAAAAAAAAAAATAAAAATAAAAACAAACCTAAGGCTGGATTAAATGGTGTAATCGGGAACTTTCTTCAAGATCTTGTTTCCGCATGTTCAAGAGTAGTTTCTAAAAAAAAAATACGATTGGAAAATTTGTATCGATTGGTAAAAATAAATTTATAAAGTTATCTATCAGTATTAAACAAAAAAAAAATATTAAGTAACTGCAATATTCTCTCGACGGCTGTGTTAAATCTACTATCCATTGTTTATTTATTACTTAATTGAGAAGTAGATACTGCTGCGAGAGCTCTTTTTTTAAACTACAAATTTTATAATAAATTTACACATACTTTCAAAATAAAAATAACAAAAATATAAATTCCTATTCAGCAAATGAAAACCCAAATAAATTAACAAAAAAAAAACAATCTTTTAAAAATACTTTTGGTACTTAAAATAACTCTGTATATTACTGTAAAATTAATTAGCACTAGTGTTTATAGTTATTATTATTATTATTGTAAATTAGATAGGAATTATAAATTTTAAATTTTTAAAGCACTAATTACAAATTAATTCTACTAAATAACATACAAAAAATTAATTTTACAATATTTTGCTAAGTAAAACATAACAAATACAAAAAAATTAAAATAACTTAAAAAAAGAACAGTTGTATTATTTGTTTCCAAACCCGTATATAAAGAACTAAGTATTATTTGACCTTTGAAGAAGATTTAAAATTTAAAGCTTAAAAACAACAGTTTTATTAGCAACCATACAATTTGTACCTATTTATTATTATTAAAAAAGAAAATATGTTCGGCTGTCCTTTTGATATATAATACGACATGAACGCCTTAAAGTTAAATTAAGACTAGTCTTACCCGAAGGAATATATACAAATCTTAAACAATATCATTTCTTAAAGAATCAATAAAAAACTTAAGAAGAAACAACAAATTAAGATGAATATTCTGGCTACTCTGAAATCACTATGAGGTCAGCTGGTAAGGGCAAAATTAGACAAAAAAAGGAATGACCCGTACAAAATACTTTACAGCATTTTTATTCGTGGGAACTGTTGGCAGTAATGCCCCTACTCATATCCTTAAAGGTTTAGCTATATCTATTAAACTAATTATCCTTGGACGATGATTTAAATATCAAAAAATTAATTATACGCAAAATCTATAGGGGTATAGGTTTATAGACGTCGTCTAAACCGTTTCTAAGAAACGTACTTACTTAGGCCCTCAGACCTTGATGAGTCCGTTGTGGTCCCCTTAAGGGGATCCTATGTGCCCATCGTGTACGGTTCCTGGAAACATATCGCAGTTTTCTCCAACTCTTCCCCAGCTGTGCAGAATATCCTGCGCTATGTGCTACTCCACCGACCGACCCTCTACCTGCCTGTGTGAGTGGGTTCCACTGCATCGCTTGGCCAGCAATGCAATCGTTGCCTTTTTGAGAAGCGTATGACCAATCTACTGCCACATACGTCTGTGTCTGCGTATAGTACTGTCTATGTATTATTGACCCGTTCTCCTATAACTTCTAAGATTAACTAGAGATTGAATACGCCCAAAAAAACGACTATGAATACGCCCAATTAATTTTAAATGCGACTACTCTTAGTGACTTTTATAGTCTTTTTTATGTAAATTTCTGCTTTCAGTGCAACAGGGATTTATTTATTTATTATGAACATTTAGCATAAAAAACAAAAACTAAAAGATGTTGTTTGTTAAGGGAAAGAGAACGTTGTGCGACAAGAACCAAAACATCCTGTAAAAATAATGGTAAGTTTTTAAAAAATGATAAAATCAAAAACAAATATATTTTCTCAATAATGTAACAGCTAAAAAAAAAGAACAACAGGAGCACCATCTTGCAGTGAGTAACGAAAGGAATAGAACGAACGGAGGTATTTTATTAAACGACACCAAAGACCAGAGGCCGAATCGTCGCATACGAAATCGAGCGAACGTAAACGTATTTGCTATTTATCTCTCTATCTTTTGTAAAGATTATTATAGAAACGGCAATTATCAACACGTTTTCCTTCGTTCGTTTACGTATTCGACGATTCGGCTTTGCGTTTTATATTATGCCATATAACAGAAGGTACTAAAGGTTGTGAGTAAAATTTATTTTTAAGCATATTTATTATTATTTTAAAGCGGTAAACGTACCAATGGGTATCTTTAAATTGTATTATTTACTCTTAACATTCAAACACGAATAAAAAAAACTGTTAAACAAATTTCAACATTTAATTGTTTGTAAATAAGCTACGCACGATCGAAGATTGAGAGTGAAAGGTGATGCTAGCATCCTCCCATTTGGTATGAATCAGATGTTGTAGAGGTGTGTTTATAGCCTCTTCTTTCACCTCAGAAGGAGCAGCGGCACCCGATAAACTTGAAGTACTTTCCACTTGTTGGTTTGTCACCGTTGTTGTAGGAAACTCCTTTAATCCTCTGTTGTCGATTGTCATCATTACTTCATTACCCGAACAACTGTAGTAAACCAAATCAAATCGACTTTCAGCGTGGTAGTTTCTTAGCAGATCTTGATTGTTGTTAAAAATAACTCCAAAATGTCCCATGCAGCTGGTTATCCATATTGGAAGGTGTGGAGTTTTTAAACGTGAACCGGGTTGTAGAGCTGATGTCTTTTGCAAAAAAAACTGCAAGTAAATAAAAAAAAAATAATAATAATGAAATAAGAGTGCTTACCTGTTTTTTTTCGTTTTCCCAAAGAAGTAATCCAATTGAACAACGATTTAACGTCCCATACTGTGGAGCAGCCTTTAAGAGTACAAATTTTTAATTTAATTTTCTTTCACAACAAAATAAAAAAGCATTACATAATTGTTTTCATCACCAGCATGGACAACACCATTATGAATGTATGGAGTTGCCCTTCCAGTCAATAGAAGAGTTACAATATTCAACGAACCCTCCTCCTTGTTTCCCACCAAAGAAACCGTTCCTGAGCCTTTTTTGTTCAGGTCTGAACGTATTCTTTTATTTTTAAATAAAAGTTTGTTTTAGTTTTTTAACAATAATTAAATATTTCGGAACCTACTTTCCTAAACTCCTGGTCAAAACTGCACAATAAAGAAACAGCAAGGCACCGGGAGCATCTTCGGCCAAAAACTTAGAAGTAAAATATTGTCTTTTACAATTAAACCGTCATCTGGTTAAACCAAAGACTTACAAATTTTATATTGCATTTTAAGAAAATTTCTAAAGCACTTTTGGACTCAAGCTGAAACAAATAAAGCTAAAACACACAGAACTATTTATTGGATTCTGACAAAAAAAAAAGAATCCCTTTAACCTTTTCAGTAATTGTGTCTTGGAAGTAGGTGGTACTGTGTGCAACAAAGGACTCTTCTCCGGGTAAAGCTGCGATAAACTTTCCATTTTCTGATATTTGAGCCAAAATTTCGGCCATTGATGAAATCACGGAATCAATTTGTTGTACTTCGCTGGGACGTAGCTTCCTTTAAAAAAAAGGTTTATTTAAAATCTATGTAATTCTCATAAATACTCTGTACTTACTCTGCAGCTGAAGGAGCTCCTGAACTACGTTGCAGCGTTCGCTTGAAAAGTAAGTTTTTCAATATAAATCCTTGAAGTACAGATAATATTCCTCGAGTGGCATTGCGAGGTGATACCAGTCCATATGCATGTTCTTCGCTTGGGGGTGCAAAACTGAAAGCTGTAGTAGCCCATTCACACCTAATAGGCACAGCTGATGTACCAAAAATCAACTGCCGTAGATCCTGCATAAAATGAATCCTTTAGATTGTAAACTAATTTGATTCTGAGTGAAAGATTCAAATACTGACAATAGCCAATTCTGGAGTAATTGGATTTCCACCTTGAGCCAAAAATTGTATATCCATTTTAAAATATTTGTTAGTTCCGTGTAACTTTCAGAGCCGCCAACTGTTAACGTTCACTTGCGATTCTTGTCTGAGTAGCAGCCAAAAAACTAATTTCTAAATCACTTATGGAAATACTTTGCTTTGGCACTTAAGAGTTTTCGTGATTTCATTTTCACACGACGACTACGTCGTTTAATGTAATACACCCGCTACCGTAAGGCTGTAACATGCATCCTACATCCTACACCGGATTCATTGTTCAAACGATAAATATATTTCAATAAACTGATACCTTGTCTATATACCCAAGAGTCAAATATACATTTATTGAATGTAGTTTGGGGGGATTTAACTGTTCGAAAAGCAGTTAAAAGCGTGAATTGAATTTCGTGCTAACAACTTTTGGTAGGTATAAGCAAAAGTAAGGACGAAATTAAATTCCAGCTAGGAGTAGAGTTGTGGTGTTTAGTTGTTTTTGTTCCTTTTTATGGAATAATAGACTCGTCACCTATAGTACCCACTAAGTTAATTCAGATAATCTTTGGAATGGGAGGCTTCAAGGCTGTAGTTAAAATAAAGTCACGTGAAATATGTTCATAAAATCAACACAAAAAAAAAACTCGAGAGGGAAATGTTTTGTTTTTCATATAAATATCGACATTAAAGAAGAGTTGTTCCCAAAATAGATTTTAGGAGCTATTCAGAAGATTGGAAACCACTTTGAAAAATTAATATTTAGGTAAGGTTTTCTTGGTCTACATGTTACCATAATATTATTGTTTTTTATTGCATACGTTATCAATATACAGAGGCCAATCACTTTAATGTTTGAAATAGTGATCTAGATCTCTCTATTTTCAAAATTCAAAACTAAAATACATTTTCGCATCTAGTCTTTTGTATTTAACTGCAAATTGATAGGAAAATTTTAAACTTGACAAAAACGGTGATTATGTAAGATGTTTGTAAATAATAGTTTAAACCGAAAGAAGCTAATATTTTTTGCAAAATGTAGAGTTTGAAAATAAGTTCTTCAGAAACTATCGGAGATCTCCAGACTTAGAAAAAATGACAGAACATCGGTTTCAATATCAAAAATTTCAATTGAAGTGGATTTGTCTTTCTCAGATGACTTGCAATTATCGCGTTATTCAACTCTCCCAAAAACCACAGAAGGCTGAAAAATAAATCTGCCAGACTTTCGAATTGAAAATCAGGACATGTATACCTATAAAACTGCATACTCAGATTTTAGTTATACCTCCACTCCCAAGATGTGAAGAAATGAAATCAAAAGTCAAAATATGTATATTCATAACGAGAAAATCTGATTTAGTTTTTTCACATTTTGACCATTGGTTTAGGAGTAAAAGCGATTTAAAATTTATCACTTCACAGCTTCACAAAACGGGAATCGACCCTCTTGGCTTAGCGATTCAAATGAATCGCCAATCGTTCGTCGAATCCTTTACAAACTTTATTTCAGAAATTAAAAATTATCATTAAAAATCAATTGGTTCGATTAATTGGTCAGCAATAAGATATTTGTACTGACTGTTTAAGATATTTCTATAGAAGAAAAGTTACGCATACGCCACAGTGACCTATCTTTTAATAATAAGAAAGCGATTGACAAAAATCAACCGATTTTCGACATGATATATGTACTATCACTACAAGGATATAAACCCTTTAAAATCAACGCCGATGTACCCTACGAACTGTTCGAAACAAAGAATAACTAACTTTGCTAGACTTCGACTTGGACACACCACTGCCTCCCATCAACACCTAAAAACAATGCCCCAACCTGCTCCACCTGCAACACCCGCCTTGATCTAAAACATATTTTGGAACTTTGTCCGGTGTCGCAGCCCATAATTAACAATATTTTCAAAAACAATTCCATATATGAAATACTCAAGAATCCCAGCCTAACAAATATAAATAACATTACTGAATTTCTCAAAAATGCAAAAATTGTAACTTAAATTCATAAGCAAGAAAGCCAATAGTCTCTGCAGCTAGGCTTGTTAAACTTGTATATTAGCTTGTAATTTTAATTGCTTGTTAATAAATAATAATAATAATTACAAAAAAAGTAACGTTCAACTCAAAGTTAACGGAATATTCAAAAATTTGCGGCGGGAGTCAGACACTTTTAAGTCATGTGTTAAAAATTAAATTCTAAAAATGAATGAAAATTTTTTTGTCGCTGACCAAAAATAGTGAAATTTTACATTAATTGATGGGGTTGCTTTGATATTGGATCAAAAAGGCAGCGTGAGATTGATTGCTCTAATAAAAGTAAAATTGAAGAAGCTTTTTTCGAAGGATGCCCATACTATAAAAGTAGAACAAATCTTTATTAACCCGTCACTGCCAAAGAAAGTTACACAATCTCGCTTCAGGAGAAATGTTCAATTTTCATAACTTACCTTTACCTCATTTACTAATTTATATATTTCATTTACATCCCTAATGTACACACATATGCACACTAAATTAAAACAATTGTATATCCTGAATTTAAATAAAATTTAATTTATTAATTTTTACCATATTATCCGCTGAGGTTCGTTATAATTCGACCAGTAAATTTCTTTTTTAAAAAAGATCACAAACACAAAGATGTTTATCATTAAATTCCATATCAATTCAAAAACCATGTACCTCCGGTTCCAAATTCTCAAATTCAATCTTAAAATCATAAATGGAATAAGGAAATAACGAACCTCGAGTAATCTCTGACCACATAGAGCCGTGACGCATGAGAGCCAGAACATTAGTTGAAAGCCACTCGATAAGTGCCTTGTCGATGAATGAATTAGTTTCAAACCAACTACATAAAGCGGGATAGCGGCAAATTTAAACCACCCATATCTCCCATAGAAACGGTTCCAGATGAAAAATGTATAATGTCGATTATCGGCCAGCAAGTAAGGATGAGCCATTGTATTGTATCCTACAATAATAGCAAATAGTATTGAAGAAGCAGCACAGAACTTCCATGATCGTCGGATTGTCACCAGAGTTTCTTTTGAATTTTCAATTAACAGAGGTGCTCCAAAGATGAGTGTGAAAACTGCAAAGTAAAAAATCTAAAATCGAGAAATGTTGTGAACTAGTTTTTGGAAGCAAATTTATTTTAGTTTATTTAAACCTGAGGTATATGCAGAGTAGCTTCATGTGCACTTTTGTCACCGACGACTATCGAACCATTTGCAACCACAAATGCTATGAAAACGACGACAACCACGATGTATCCATAGAAGTGCTTCAGTGTATTGACAATGCTTTGCAGAACTACTCCCCATGAGCTTGCAATATTGTATAAGGTCTAGAATTGAATTTTGTTAAAATTAAGGACTTAGAAATAATTCTATTCGCACCATGCCTTCGCACTACCCAGCGAAATTGAGGACTTTCGTTTGATTCCCTTACGATAGGCATACATCTCGATGAGCTCGTCCAGAAAGCAAATACCAAGGAACAGTACTACCCACACAATGTTTGTCTGCCTAACAAGAACACTGAAAGCCCCTACAAATAAGAAATAATAATTCTGAAGATTACAAGAGAATCTAGAGAAGGTATACCAAAAACTGAAGCTAGGCCGTGGGAGTGTTTGCTCCAAAAATAGTACATGGCGAGGAAAAATGTCATCGACATCATGTCAGTGTAGTACAAATGGCTGAAGAAGTACAATGGAGGTAGTAGTGACATAGATATAGACTCTAGAGCTAGGACAAGAGTACTCTGTTGTGGCACCATACGTTCTCGTATTTTAAAAATAAGGTACACGTTGCAAGTCGAGGCTAGCAATGACACGAAGCGCAAACCATAGACGTTGCACATATCAAACGGAATAACTGCGATGGAGGCGATATATAGGCCAGGAAATGTGGTAATTTTAGGATCCCACTGCGGGTGAAAAGTCAGATTTATTACGAGTTCAATCATATTTTTGTTTACTTGCCTCAGAGAAGCGTTTGTTGCAATAGTGTAATCCCTGCCGCAAGTGGAACTCTTCGTCAATAACCGATTGTGTAGTGTCATATAGTTTATTGAATATTGGAATTGAAGCTACAAGATATATAAGTGGTGATATAAATTCAATAGCGTTATTTGCCATTGTCGAGTGTTAAGAAAAATTATTTTTCTTTTTCAAAAATAAATATCACACATTTCTTCAAAACCAACCCAGTAAACAAAAATTAAACCAAATGTCATTTTGACATTTTCTCACAGGGATGGCCAAGCTTGTGATGTACGAACACGACACCAAGTGACAAATAGCCACATTTATGAATGTGCAGCCCCAACTCAACTA
The DNA here is from genome assembly GCA_948107695.1 of Meliscaeva auricollis. Taxonomy (NCBI): domain Eukaryota; kingdom Metazoa; phylum Arthropoda; class Insecta; order Diptera; family Syrphidae; genus Meliscaeva; species Meliscaeva auricollis. The sequence goes on from OX403619.1 coordinate 648,957, forward strand.
AAACTATCGAACGTAATGGCCTGTTTTGACTAGAGCAAATGAGATGATTTCGATCAAATTTGCCAAAAATGAACTTACAAATGATTTCCTACAAATTCTCAGCTCAAAATGAGATAATTTCCACCTCATTAATTTTTATGAACAAACCCCACAATTTTGTTCCGTATAGGAGAGAAGGAAACAAACAGCCTCTCAGATATAGAAAACAGCATATGAGCTGTCAAACGAAATGAGATAACTTGTAATAAAAAAAAAAAAATATCAGATTTGCTGATTTATCACATTTGGGCTCTAGTCGAAACAGTGCAAAAAGATAGAGAAACGCAAATACGTTTACGTTCGTAAGTTTCCGCCGCATACGAAAACGGTAAGGCTGATGGAATTTGACGTAATATTATATTTTTCGTTTATTTTTTTGTTGGCATTTCGCTGTCTGTAAAATATTGTTTCGCTTCGGCTACGTACTAGGCTTTATTTGGAGGACTCACAGTGGAACTGAACTAAGTCACAAAACGTGAATTCAAAGATGAAAAATGCATTTCGATAATTTAGATAATTTAGCATACTTATTTGATAAAAAGTGTACATATTCATCGCATATCAGGAGGGAGGGGATAAAATCAATTTTTGTTTTTCTGAGAATGCCAATGTTTTCTCTATGTCAAGGATCACGTTTTTGACATTTTGAATCTCAGCTGAACACCTTTCATCCAGTAGATATTAAAATTTAAAAGCACATTTTCGGATCAAAAAGGGATATAATTACAATACTTATTATTTTCGCATACAAAAGTAAGTATGGAAATTTTCTTCAATTGATTTGCTGTCCAAAAATAGATGCATTCAACAGTTTTAATGTTTTTCTTTTATAAATAGAGTTATTGAATATTATTAAACAAAGCTTAATAAGCCTATCTCCTTTTTTTGTACCTCTCCTTCCTCAATTCTTTTATAAATATAATTACATTTTTAAAGGATTCTCCTATAAAAGGGGATAAAATCATTTTAAGAGTTATAAATGGGCTTTAGGAGTCTGATTTTTTTTTTTTATTAGACAAACAATCTTAGATTAAGCTAATCAACTGATTTTTGTTGATTAGTGCCATTTAACTAGAACCTCAGAAAATTATGCAAAAAACTTAAGTTTTAAAACTTAAAACTTTTCGTTTCTCTTCAGTTGCTTACTAGACTCAGTGGGTAGACAAATGATTTGATTTCGGTTGCACGCAGGTGGCTGCCTGAGTTGGAAAAGTGTAAATTGCAATCGTTTGACCACCGTTTGTCCACTTCAAAAAAGAGACAGAGTTAGACGCCTGACTTATGAATTTGCAAAAACTGAAAACGCCATCCCATAATTTTATCTCAAAATATTTATATTTCTTCGCATCCAATTATTTCTTATACAAACACTTTTTTATAAGAAATTTTCTTAAAAAAAATCAAAGACAGAAAACGCCATCTCATTAATACCTAAGATAATTCCTAAAATTAATACCTAAGGTTTTACACATTTGTATCGAAATTTCTTGGCAAGTAGTATTCAAATATTAAAATAAAACAAATATTTCAACTAACTAACTATATTTTTATTTATGTATATATATTTCCTTTATTATAAAAAAAATATAATAATATTCTATTGATCGATTTCCCATCACTTGTTATTATAAATCATCGGCGCTGATCGGTCGTTTGTTTTAGTATGCCTCAACTTAACGGTTGCAAACTGTGATGCTCTGTGAATTGAAAATTAAATTATAAAAATAAATTTCAAATACCCACTATCTCTCAGAATCAAACACACAATGCAGAATAATTATAATCTAATACAAAACAATAAAACGAAAATATAAATCACAAGTTTAGGTATTAATTAATTATTATTTGTATATGTGGCAAACCTTATTGGAGAAATGGAGTAGGTAGCTTAAATCTATTTGCGGGGAGATACTTTTTAATTTTACAATTTTTTGTTTGTGTTGTGTGTTCTTATAGTGTTTTGCGCAGAATTAGAGAGATAGAGCGATGTATTTTTGAGCTGTTAGGACGGTTTTGTATCAGAAATTTATATAAATGTTGCTAAACCGTCCTCCCTTTCTAGAAAAATAAAAGAACATAAGGAATACTTGATTTTTTTTAGTCCAATTTAATTTTAAACCAGTGCATGTAGAATATTATATTGTTTAAACTTTAGCACTTTTGCTTTAAACAAAAAGCATACAAAACAACAAAATATAACAATTTTACCTATAAAATATTTATATTGCATATTATACAGAGACAAAAATAATAAAAATACATAATACAAAAATAAGCATCTAACGGTAAATTTAATATACAATATTTATATAATGTCTGACGTGATCTTATTATGATGTCAATATAATTCAAAATCAATTCTTTCGGAAATTACTAGCACTAACACGATTTTTTTAGTTTGTGCATTATATCTATAGCGATTTCTTTTCTCATCTACATCTAAGTTTTAACAACAAGGATCTTGACATGAGTGTTCGTCGTTTTCGATTGGTAGTCCGGAGTGCTTCTGGGCGCTTCTGAAAGTGTTTCATTGGCCTCGGATGACAGTTCTTCTCCTGGATACAACAGAAATTCGCTTCTGGATTTAAATTCAGAATCGAAACCAGATTCTTTAAAATGTCCATGAATACACACAATGTTCGGGATGGGCTGTCAGTTCTTGTGAAATGAGATTTCAAATACTGATACTGCCATGTCATGTATTACACGTGACTTTTTTCCAAATGAAGCCCAGTACGCTGCTGAAGCGTAACGAAAAATCCTATACAAAATCACACAACGAAATCGTAAACGAAAAATTTTGTTTTTGCTTTTCTTGGTGGAGAGCAACGAAAAATTTCGTTTCGCATCAGCAGTGTGCTAGGCTTGAGTGCGAAAACTTAGAAAATATTAGTGACTTATAAGTTGAGAGCCTGGGTCCGAAAACTCAGTAAGAGCCACTTAAGCTTAGAGCACTCTGTGAAAACCGGTCTTAAACTGTAAAAATTTAGTGTTTAAGAACGCTGCCAAAAAAAACAAAAAATATTTTTTCTTTTACGATATCCTTGTGTGATTTTTGTATAGGATTTTTCGTTTCGCTTTAGCAGCGTACTGGGCTTTATACTACTTTTACTCCGAAATAGCTGATTTTTTCTATCTATCCTAACATAATACTCGTATTTAATGAAATAAGATTAATTCTTTATAATTTTTGAATTTTGAATAGAATGATCCTCAGATTGTTGATCTTGGTGGTCCCAAAAATCATACCAAGGACCATAGGTCTTGGAAAAGCTGTTCGATTTTTCGGCATTTAGATTTGCATTGTTCTCCTTGTTCTTTTTCAAATTTTTCTCAAGAGTAAGATTACTAGATTTCATGAGTCTAGTTCGTGGTAAAATTGTGGCTGTTTGACCAATTGCCTTTGGGTCCGTCATATATGACTCTGAATTTCTTTTGTGTTCATCATTTTTGGCACTACTATTGTTAAGTGTGCTAGATTTTGTGGTGCTATTATTATTTTTTGGCACAGATCTGAAAGTCTGGAATTCCATTTGTTTCTGATAAGAGTTTACCACCTGTCTTCGATTCTTCTCGTCCTTGCGAACTAAATGGTCATTGATAACTATACAGTCATATGGATCAGAACTTGTTGACTTAACGTCACCATCAGATTCCTCGTCTTCACTGGTGTAATATTGCTTGAGAATGTCCTGCCGTTTGACAGTTTTCATAACCATGCCAGTTTCTTGTGCTGAAATGTCATCGAAAAAATTATTTACATCACTCATCTTTAATGTCCCGTTATCGTCGTCGTCATCATCATCGTTATCCTCACTATCATCAGAAGAGGGCTGCTGTTCGCGTGGCTTACTAACGATCTTTTGTTGAATAAGCTGCTTACCGTTACTAGACTTATTGTTAATAACTTTCTTTGCAACCTTTCCATTACTTAAATTAGTGCTTGTTGACTGGACTTTTGGTTGTTTTTGATGTACTCTACTTTCTCTATAATCGGCTACATTAGTTTGGCCATGTTTCAAAGTGCCTACGCGCTCTGCATCTGAAGGGTTTTCAATGTCTATTTCAATAGTCTTCATAATCTTCATTCTAGATTTCGGCACGTGCTTCTCCTGAAAACTATGATGTTGCTGTTGCTGCTTTTGTTGTTGATGTGAATTGTACTTTCTTTGAATAGTATCTTCATTCAATGGAGCAATCCCATAGATGTTTTCTTCTTCGTAATTCTCTACAGTTGAAGAACTTTCTTTCCGTTGTTTACTAGTTTCATTTGATGATACAGATTGGCGAGAAGAAATATTTTTTCCTAAAACATCTGAAGATCTCATTGACTTATCTGATTTCGGCTGCTGAAGTCTTTCCAATGTTTTATCATCGGCTTCAGGTTCTGGCAATTGAACAAGATCTCTGTGACGCCATAAAGACATTCCTGCTAATACTTCATCCGACTTGCCAAATCTCCAAAATGACTTTGTGCGTTTTATACCTCCTCCATTCAAAATTTCATCATCACTTGCAATGATATTCTCAAAACTCGCCGACTGTTTCATTGGTTTTCTGAGTATTGTTGACATTTTTTGTTCATTATCAATGCCACTTTTAAAGTTTCTACTTAAAGTCCAGGAGTTAACTTCTCGGGATGACTTGTAACTAGCATCGGCTCTACGCCTGGAGTTTATGTGTTTAAACATTTGTTGTATGTGTAGGGACATGGGTACAAAATGAAAGTATGAAATTCACGACGAAAATGCATAAAAATAAAAAAAAATAAAACAAAACAAATGAAAAAGGGTAAAAAAAAAGCATGAACGGAAATGAAATGGAATTGTGCTGTTTAAATAAACATTTTATATATTTGTTTAACAATAGTCTAAATGGTGTCAGTTTATTTGTATATACAATTCACATTCAATTATAAAAACATCTAGTAAAGTTAAACTAATTGTATTACCACTCGCTTACGTTTGCAAGTGTTAATAACTACCCCTAGATACTGGTACAGCTAAGTACGCTGTCGATAAGTGCAACGAAAAGTTTTAGACAAAAATGACAAAGCACAAAAATGTTCTTTTTTTCTACAGTAATTGAAAATTGTATCAAATGATTTGGAGAAGTCTCCACTTTTGTCTCGCAATTGCCGAGTAGGTACTTTAGTTTTAATTGTGTATGTTTGGCTTTCTTTTATTTGTGAAACACTACATGAATTTTTGTCTGCTGACGCTGAATTTTCGATTAGATACTTTATCTTGTTTGACCATTGAAATCGAATACTGTACATTTGGAGAGTTCTCTCCACTATTTTTCGCACAGAATAAATACCCGAAAATACTAGTTTTGGTTGGTTATATATTGCCGAAAACAACAAATTTTATCTATCTTTGAGCCCAAGTGCTGTTAAACCAATGAACTTGACAGGACGTTGTACTCAAAAATAGTTGAAATTTGTTGTTATCGTCAGTACCCAAACAGACCAATTGATTGCGTGTGGAATAACATTTAAGTTAAGTTTCATTCTCGAGACACATTCAATAAATACAAAAATAACGGACTGCGTAGTACTCTTAAGGTCTTAAGTTGTGGTATGAAAATAGGTCAATGACACAATCATAACTGTGTAAGAGGTGATGCATTGTGCTCTGCTAAGTTGTTATCAAAACATCAAAAAGATTTACAAACAATAACAAAAAAAATCAAAATTACCGTGGCTAAGTAGTGATGAATATTTCACTAAGTTGACAGTCATGAATATTATGATGCATTTGATTGCGTTATCATTTTTATGTAGTTTTTTTGTTTTGCGACAGCAGCATACTTAGCTTTATAAGACTCTTCTAAACCATCGTCACGCGGCAAAGTTACAGCGACAAGAAATGTGTCACTTCCAGCTGTTAAATTTTAGTTACACAGCGACATATGTACCCACACTTAAGCCTAGTACGCAGATCGCGCTAAATTTTAGACAGAACTTTTCTTTCAGTCAGCACTTTGTGCAGCGGAAGCGATATGTTTCTTGATGCTGTCGCGTTTTCTTGTCGCATTGGTTTGGAAGAGCCTTAATATACTCCATACACTCGATACATACATGCATTATTCTAGTTTTGTTTATAATTTAATGTAAATATGGGTAAACTACAATAACAGTTACTCTACATAAATATTGACAATACAATTCCAATTTTATTCCGCTCATAAAAAGTTCTTAGAAAATGACAGTTAAAACTAGCAGGTTTTGTTTGTCAAAATTCAACTACGACCACTTACCTTATTGGTACTCTATTTGAATGTTCTTCATCTGAGTAATCGACCTCTGGTTGGGGCGGGGGTTCGTTTGCAAAACCACTGTCATTACTACTATGCAATGATGTTTTGGCAGTTCCCTCACGTAGATGCTTTTGATTACTATGATGCATCATTGGCTATTTTAAAATGTATTTTAAAGGTTACATAAGTGTAAGGTGGTTTTTAAAAGATATTTTAAGAGTGAAGCAACCTGTGTTGGGGGCGGACCATTTTGGTTCTTATGCTTTCTTCTCTCTATCAAAGGAGGTCCATTGGGCAAACAGAAGCTTTGTGATAAGTTAAGCATTCGACTGGAATTGCTACCCGATGGCACTGGTGCTGGTAATGTTGGTGGCGGACCTGGTTTTGGATTTCCTCCTGTAACACCACGATACTGCAAAAGAAAAAATTACAAAATTACAGTTGGCTTGCAAATCAGGCTTGTAATAGAGGTTCTTACTTTTTTCTGATTTCTAAACATGATGGTATCTCCAAACATTCTCGTTGGTGATGATTCATCTGCACTATTGTTTCTCTTTCGATATGTTGTGTCACTTTCGACTGCTGCATCCATTTGATGATTCGCAAGATACTCTTGGTAACTACGCATACCATTTCGATCAAATTGTACATTCTCATAACTACTATCACGTTCTCTATCGGGCTTCTTTTCATTGTTTTCGGCATTTGTATAGGCAATTGGGAACCATCCAAACATTTGGGTTCTTAGGTTTTCACCAAATTGCCAACCTTTGGCCTTTGTACCAACCAAAGCGACTCTGTCACCTTCTGCAAAGGGTAGCTGGTTCTCTCCAGATGGCATATATGCATATAAAGCCTTAACAACGGGTCTTTGATCCCAATTTTCATTGCCTAAATTAAGTACAAACCAATTATTATACAATATGCACTCACTTCTATAAGTCAATCTGAATAAATAGGCACTCACTTATATTTGACGCTGAAGCAGTTAAATTGAAGTCTGATTTGGCACGAGGCAGAGAATTCTGCGAATAGTTGTGTTCATTGAGTGTCCTCATATCACCGTAAGGGGCATCTACACTTCTGGCTTTTTTCAGCATTGACGAACCAGAATGATCATCCTCCTTTAATTTTTCCTTTAGTAAATATTAGTGGTTCCTTAAATTTTGTAATTAAAAATAAATTAAGTTTCCTAGTTACCATTCGCCGTAAGAAATTGGTGTCATACACTGTGGGAATAATTTCCCTTGAAGAAGCAACTTCTTGCCAGTTATCTAGGTTATTTTCGATAACACTCTTTCCATGGGCATAAAAAGCCATCCAATGTTTTGATATTGAGCATTGTCTTTCCAATACAAAACCATATCTTCGACGCTCTTGTGTCATTGCCTGTAAAATATGGCATGTTAATGTAAGAGTTACATTAAAAACAACAATAAAGTTTAAACTTACACTTTTATAGCTCTGCTCGCAAAAATTATCAAGTTTCTTTTTTTGATCGTCCAAAAGTTGAAGACTCTATAAATGTAAATATATATTATTAGCTTAAGAAAAAGCACATTCTTCAAAAAAGTGCAAGATCCTTCAAGCTTAAGATGACTTTGAAGTCATTCAATAAATGGTATTTTCAATAATTTCAATAGCCGTGTTTTATTCCTTCGTGAGTAGCTAACTTAGTGTTTCATTTTATACGCAAAACAAACACAAAAAAATGCTGTTTAGTCTAATTTGTTTTTGTGTTGCGAATAAAATCACAGTTTGTTGGAGGCCATGAAGCATTATATTTATTTTTAAAAATGGTTTAGTCTTGTGTACAAAAAAAGCAAACCCAATTGTAAGAATTTGATTTTTAGCCAAAGCTAGGCTTTGTGTGATCATAATTTACGTTAATCTATGCTAGAAATACTAGTTTTTTAGGTGGCTTGTTTCATATAATGGTATTGTGAATAAAAATACAGCTTTTGTTTTCTAAGGAGCTAAATCTGTTTTGTTTCATGTGAATAAAAAGAATGTAAATACGCTTTTTTACTTTAAGTTGGAAAATTCAATTCCTCTTTTTAGTTTATTCAAATGTTTTGCCTCAGGTAGCTCAAGCCAGAGCTGTCGGTCTACACTACTTCTTATAAATTCTTCAGCTGGATGCTTCAAGAACTTAGCCATATTCGTATTATAACTGAGAACTCTTAAAATAAAAACTATTGAAAGTCTTGCCGACAGTTTTAGCTTAAGCTATTTTTAATCACACAAATTGAAGCTTGAAGTAAAAAAATAACAAGCCAAAGCTAAACGAAACTATAACTTTCGTTTTTTTCTAGATCTGGAAGTACTAGCTTAAGCTTAAGCCTAATATACTAAAACAAATCTAGCTATGGCTTGAAAATCAATTTTTTAGATTAAGCTTTTTTGTATTCACAAGGACCGTTAACTTGCTTAACTCTCGCTATATATTCGCGATAATTCAATTGAGACAAGATGATGAACAGAGGCTCCGTGAATTAACTCTCCAATGAAATAACCCCTCCAATACAATAATGAAATATTTTCTTGATTCGTCGAATACTTTCATTGTAAAATAAGTCCAAAATTCGAAGATGAAATGAATCCCCAAAATCACATGAAATTAATTCCCATAAAAAAATGATATAAGTCTCCAATTTCGAATTCAAAAGATTTTCTAAGCCTGACTGGCGACTTAACACGAGCATGAGCTGAAAGTTAAAGCCCTAAGGAACCGTCAATCCACAACTGTCAATAAAAATAGATGATCATAATCTATTTTTGATAAGTAAATGTGCGCTGAATAGCGCACCGTTTCTTTTGGTAAACATTTTGGTTTATACTAAGACTAGGCGCCCCTAAAGGTGGACATTGTAAAGATTTTGCATTGCGTATTGTGTTTCTATCTAAGCATAACACATAATCTTTGCTTTCATAGAAATTGATCCAAGCATTAAAAACGGACGTGTCAAAAAAGATTGTGAGAAAACATTATAATCTATAAGATTCCTGAAAAACTCAATTGCCAAATATTAAAAAAATTGGTGACTAGAATACTTTTTCCAAAAAATAGTGGTGGCAATAGGAGGACATTTAGTACCCATGGGCTAATACTGGTCACCTGTGATTTCTTTCAAATGTATGTATGTTACTGATTTATGAAATATTAAATCTTTTCTTTACATACCTTGATTTCTTTTTCTGTATTCTCAGGACTATTCTTTTTTTTACGCTGTTTCTTCATCGTAGATATAGCCTTTTGATAACTTTCCATTCTGACTTTGTGTTGTTGCAGAAATTTCTTTTGTTCATGTTGCACGACTTTAGTGTCTTTTTCCAAATTAGTTTCTAATGGCACAAGAAGGTCTACATAAAATGCTTTAAGCTTTTTCAACAACAAAAAAGAACGTTAAATCAAATTCAAGATATATATTCCTATAAGATGTCTGAAAAAAAGTGTAACTTACAATGTTCATCTGTTGATCTTGGATTTCCTTGTACACTGTGACCACATTCATAAGTGCTGAACCTTTTTCAATTAAAGTTTGAAATGTATCTTTGCATGTTTAAACAAAAAAAAAAAAAAACAATAAAAAATGAAGTAGGCACTTACCAATATCTCCAGTGCCACTTTGCTGGGCATTCATAGCAATTTTTGCTAACGCCTCATTGAACATTCTTGAAGCAGAAGCAGCACCTATAGAGGAAAATAAGATAAATCTATCAAGTTCTTATTTACAATAATTCATTGTTTCGGAAGAATAATAGAGTGTAGGCATAGATGTACTCAAATTTCAAGCCACGAAACAATATTGAAATAGATCTTATTAAATAACATACCATGTAAAGCCTTCAAGTACGCCTTCCCAGCAGTTATCAATTGTCTTGCACCAGGGTTAAATTTCTCAAGAATATTCTATAAATAAAAATAAACATAAACAAGAAGTTTTGCAACAATGCGGGAAGTAGGTAAATTAAAAAAAAATATTTATTGCTAATTTATTTATTTTTATTTAAATGATCTTTAAAACTTAAGTTTCTAAACATACATATGTCACGAAACCACCGCAAGACCCAAAAGAGAACTAGTGGAAGTTTGAAGGCAAAGCGTAAGTCTATACTCTTGCCCAAAAAGATTACCAGTAACAGAGAAAATAGGACGTTTGCATCCCAGTTTGATTACGGGGATTACATGTAAAAAGCTTTAAAAAAAGCTTTCCCATAAGGTGTGTACTGACAATCTTTGTAATATGCTGCAACAACACTGAGACGCAAACGTCATAGGTTTTCTCTCTGTTACTGACAATCTTTGTGGGACAGAGTATAGTATCACAACAGATCTGGAAATTGTTTGGCATTGTTTATTTAAAAACAAAAATTAACAACATTTTTCACAAACAAAAATGATTGTTCATGAAAATCTTAATTTTAAAGAGGACGCAAATCGGTGCGATAGTTGAACTGTCATTGGCACACCAATAAGCAACTCACAGGTGCTCAATTAAGATGAAATGTATAATTTGGTTTAAGGCTGCATATTGTCTATAAATAAAAATAAACACAAACAAAAAGTTTTGCAACAATGCGGGTAAATAAAAAGGTGGTAAATTAAAAAAAAAAATTGCTGATTTATTTATTTTTATTTATATGTGGTTTTTCTAGTGATAACGGGTGTAGTGACTTAATGACCAGAAATAAAGTAGTGCAGCTAGTTTCCATTACATCTCAACATAAACACTCACAGGATCATGAATCTCCATCAAGTGGATAAGGTCAGGAAGATTAATTGCATTACAATAATAACTTGGCTGTTACCCACACATAAACACATCGCGTCATATCTCAGAGACTTTATAAAAACTCCTATTTAACCCGACTTTTGATGCTTTTTAAGGTACAATGAAAAAAATAGCAAACCCGTCTTAACCCAGAAAGACCAACTAAGTTCTACAATCACCATAACAAAGCTTTAATTCTATTCTTAAACAAAAAAAATTTCACACTTCCCTTTGGTATAAATTACTTTGCTGATCTTTAGGTTGTTGTTAAGCTAATTCTGAAATGTCAATAAAACCAAAATTAGAACAATTTGGGTTTTGCTCTAGAAAAAAGTTTTAATAATATAAATTCTTTGCATTAAGTTTCATATGCCATGTAACTGTATCTATTCATTCAAAAGAACGTAATACTATTAAAAATAAAAGAAAACATGCCAAAGCTCAAAAGCACGACAAGAGATACAATTTGTTTTTTTTTTCTATTTCAATATGATGTGTGTTGAATTTTGTCTCCTACCTTTTCCTAAATGTGTATGGGGAGGCATTTAAACGTGTATTTTTAACCACCCTGCATAGAACTCTATAGTACCTACATCTGAATAGAAAGACATTTATAAAGTAATTAGAACTGACCACCCTCAATGCAAAAAAATTAAAAAGAAACCATTGAAAACTCACCTACCAACAATCTAATATAAGTAGGCAAAGAATTAAAAGAATACTAAATCGAAACTTTTATGGATTCCCTGTTATTTTTGTGTTTTTATTTTTCTGTTGTTTATCGTGTGGCAAGGTGTACAGGTAATTTTAGTGCGGAAAAAGAGTCTAGAAGCCCTTAATGCTACTACCCACAATAATTGGAAATGTACATAATGTGTGTATTCTCTCATATGCCGACGACGACGCCAACCTTTAAAAAAAAACTTTGCATTCTGGTGACTTGTAGGCTGATCTTAAGTTTAGCCTTCGATATGATACTTAAGTCACAACTCTCAAATGCAATGCAAGTGACCTCTCTTAAAAGAACTTTTATTGAGTAGGTAAGGTATACGGAGCTTTGAAAGTATACTAGTCGTATTGGGTTTCTTAATTATAGTTTCAAATGTGCATTTAAATTGTTTTTTTTTTATAATTAATGGAAAAGACTAATATGTATATTATGTACACACAAAAGATACCTAAATAATGGTATAAGGTTATTATAGCCATTTTATTCGCAAAACAAAAATGCTGAGTAGTCTAAGCATGAGTAACTGAGTAACTACTCAGTTTTGGAAAAAACACGGCTATCATAACCATTTACCATTATTTAGGTCCAGAGTGCAGTAAACGCAAAGCACCGAAAACCCAAAATTTCAAAACCACAGAAACCCGTAAAAAATGGAAAAATATATAATTGACAAAAATTGCAAACTCTCAAACTTGTATCGAACAAATAAATGAGATCAAACTTCACATGAGTCGCTTACTTTTAACAATTTAGGGTAAAAAGAAATCATATATGTACATTTTAAAATTATGTATACTTTAAATTTTACGATTGCTCTCAAATTGCCTCCAACTTTGTATTGATTGATCTGCATTTGGAGTATTTAACTATTATTTAATTTGCATTCCTTTTGCGCTTTTATTCCGAATTTCTTGTACTTATTTAATTTAACAATATGTCATAAGAAAATAGCAATTGAAAATGTGCTTAACTGATTCCATTCTTTAAGGGACTTTATGAAAGGTGTGTATTTGACACAAAGGAAAGCCATTGTTCAATTACTTTATTGGGTACCATTACATAAATGAATGCCTAACTTTTAAACCTCAAGTCAAAGGAATATGTTACTTTCTTTCAAATGCTTTACTAAAAAGACAACTTGCTTTATGTAAAATAGTTTCCACATTCCAAAACTCAATCAAGTATTAAAAAGAGGGTTCGAAATTTGAATTCACGATAAGTAACTACAATTACCAAATAATATTTTTTATCGGACAATAAAATAAAAAAAAAAACGCAATACATAATAATAATAATAAATTTGAGTATTGGTGTGCACCTTGTATACTCCATCAACTAGTTTTGTGATTTCCTCGGCTTCCATTCTGGATTTTGAATGTTGTTTGTTTAATCAATCGCGCACAGCTTTTTAGAGTTTTTTTTTATCTTTTTATCTTGACGATGTTTTTTTTTTAAAGCAAATGGGCGAACCGGACCAGTTATGCCTACGTATCGTTGACCCTTTCACTGGAAAAAATGCGATGTATGTGGTTTGGTAATATTGATTTTGTTGTTATCATTTAGATGTATCTGTATCTTTCGATAGAGTTTGGGGTTTGATATCTGAAAAGAGAAAACAAAAAAAAAACATTATGTTAACTATCTTTCGTGTGAAAAAAAAGAAAACAAACAAAAATTAGAAAACATGTTCTTGCAATTAAAGGGAATTGTGAAATACACTAGCAGACACTTGCCTGCGTTGCTTGGTTCGTTTAGTAAAACAATAAGTTATTGTGGGATTTTGTATTTTTTTTTTCAGCTAAGCCCACTATGCTAACAGGCCTAAAGTTAAAATTTTTAGTTTTATTCTTTTCTTTATATAAGTAGGTAAATAATTAGCGCACACATCGAAGGGTTAAGAATACCTTTATAATGTTATATTAACACAGTACGATCATTTAGAAAAATAGGAGAGGATTAGATTTAAGACACTGATGCACATTGATTGACTGAATGCACTGAACTTGACTGTAAGCCCGAAATTGGGTTTAATGCAGTGAGCATTAACTTTTCTGTGAGCGTTAAATTCTTTTAGGGGAAAATTAAACTAAAGCTAAAGCACTGCTTGTGAAAAAAAAGATTAATAAGACAAAGCTAGGTAAGGTTGCTACAATGTTCAAGACAATCAATTAATCGCGTAGTTGGACTATCACCTATCATTTTTCAAGCTCTCTGTTTTGTGGCAAGGATGACTAAAAATGGGAATTGAACTCTAACTTTGGGCGGATGTAGGTTTTATAGACTCAAATTTTATAAGCCATAAAAGGTGAATAATTTCTTGCATAGTTTGAGGACACCCAAGCATTCTGCATTTACACATACCACCAATTTTTATTTCCCCAATTTATAAAGTATATTCAAGGTATTAGAATTCAATGAACTAATCATACAAAACAGGGGCCTGATTCCGTAAACAGGAAACGATCGAATGACATCGTTCCGACCATTGCTGTCCTTATTTTTCTATTCAGATGTGATAGAGATATAGCTATAGTCAACACGATATCGTTTGGCGATAATCGAACTACGGAATGACCCCCAGTTCAAGTCTTCACCCAAAACTCAAGGACGTGAACCATAAAACGAATATTAGAAGCTAAGGGTTTCTTATGAATATAAGAAAGAGAGTCAGGGACAAAACTGAGAGATGGGACAAACCGCCCAAAACAACTTTTACCTATTAACCGATCAGATAGGTGATTTCTAATCCAACGAATAAGAGACTCATCTATACCAAAAGCAGGCAATTTTGATAGAAGAGCCTGATGACAAACTCTATATAGAAAATGAAAGTCTCGCCATTAAGTGGTACGTTCAATTTACAAAGTTGAAATATGTTTTTTTTTTAAATATAATAATAATAAAGAGGTCAGAAGAATAGAAAAACGGCTTCACAGACAGAAACAATCAGCCTGGGAGAAGAACAGCCGAGAGCGAGGTCCGCAACAGGCGCGGAAGTTCTACCAATCCGTCCGAAACATGACGCAGTACATGACGGAGAAAAATTAAGCTCGGTAGACTCCAGTGGGCAGGGAACCTAGCTCGTATGAGCGAAGAGGAACCTGCTCGGGAAGTCTTTTGTGCTACATTCTATGGTAGACGGTAGCGTGGTAGACCATGCTTGCGCTGGAGAGATGGCGTAGACCAGGACGCCCGAAGCCTTGGGGTGCGCAACTGGATGGCGTCGGTCGGCTTGAGACTGGGATATGTGGAGAGACTTGTTGAAAGAGGCCAGGACCGACCCCGGTTGTCAAGACGATGATGATGATGGGGACCCGTTTGATTAGAAACAAAGTAAACACTAAAGTTTGTAAACTTAAAAATGCAATCCAGTAAGTTGATTTTAATTTGATCGGGTCATATTCATGTGAGTTTTCATTTGCTAAGCAAAATTGCAGTTTATAACCCATTTCCTAAAATTAGACTCCAGTTCAGTTATACTCGGGTTATAAATATCTAATAACTGATTCTTTTAAATTCAACCTTGTTTTTCAAACCACAATTCTACAAATCAAAAACAAATTTTCTCTTTTAACTCTCGACGAAACATTCCATAAAGACTATTTATAAATAATTTATGCTTAAGAACCCTAGACAAGACATACCTACTGTTGGACATGGACATACATATTTTTAATTTTGTATTTCTTTTTCAAATTAATGCAAATTTATTCGCAATATGATATTGCAAATAGAGCTTGGTTATGGTTAGGTATACTTCTTGGTCTTCGTCTCGCACCATACTATCTGAATCTGACTCTAAGTGAAGTTGGCTTAAATGTGATCGTGCCTGATGGGTCTCTATTCTATAGTTACTACGGACTTGGTGCCAAGTTGCCATATCTATATATAAATTAACAAACAAAACAATAGTTTCTGTAGACAAAACGACAATACACATACACAACAACAACAAGTAAAAGCACTCTACAAATTATAGTTTAGGACCAAGTGTTGCATTTTAAATAGCTAAATTAGACACAAGGATAGTTTTTTGTTCTATAGTGACCGGATTTATAATATTTTACTTATTAGCGAAACAAAATGTGGTGGAATCGTCATATCAAATATAAGTCCAACTGAACTTGAATATAAAGATAGTACACACAGGTTAGACACGGCTTTTATTCATAAAGATTTTTTAGCTTTCTTTTGTTAAAACGAATTTAAAGTATGCTCTACTACTGTTCTACTATGATTTTGTATAACTCTATATAATGCCGATTTCTATTTGCCACCAAGAGAATACTCCGGATTAAAATGTGTTTACCTTTACCTGGCAATAACAACAACAAACGTCAAATATAATACATATATGTATAGGTAATGTCGAATTCCTTTCAAATAACAACTGATCTAGCAGCTATTTAACGGCAATTTTTTCCTTCAAATCGTACACATGTATTAAAGAAAAAATAGCCGTTAAATCGCTGCTAAATCAATTTTTATTTTTGAAAGGAATTCGACATTAGTATCAAATTTGGAGATTTGCTTGATGAAGATGTTCTAAACGTGGGAGCAGGATAATAAGCACAACCAAGGTTTAACCAACGTTGTTTACTTTTGAACCCTGTGATGTATATTTGTTTTTTTTTTTTAATGTGTTGAAATAAATACTTAACGTATAAATTATATGAAATAAGTGAAGCTGACAACAAGATTTATAATAAATTAATACCACATAGAAAACATAGGAAATTCATTAAGAAAATCGCAGCGCTACTTCACAGGCTATGAAGTGTAAATCAAAGAAGTGAGGCGGGATTTTTTCAAACAATGTTGTTGGCAGACAATTTCGAAACTGTTAGTCACTTTTGCAACATGGATTTCCTTGATTTTACTTGTTGTTTGGTTGGCAAATAAACTTTTGAATTTGTTCTGTACCACAATATTTCCTTTTATTGGCTTATAACATTTAATAATAATAATAATTTCATTCACAATATAAGTTTTGGACTTCTAATTTATGAAATTGGGAGTAAGACGTTCAATATTAACCAAGATGATTTTTTTTTTAGTATAACAAAAATTAGTTTAACGTCAAATGTAATATTTATGTTAAAATATACCCACAAAACTCCATAATTTCTGTATTAAAAATGCAAATTAAATGTAGCTTCGAAACTCTAACTTAATTTTTTTTCTTTCAAAATGTTGAAATTTAAAGCAAATAGTAACTCCTGGCTAGTCTTTCTAGAAACTGAAGTACAATTATGTGTAAAATGCGGCTTACAACTGCACTATATAAAGCTGCGGTCGAAATAATAGTACTGCACCTTATGATTAGGAACCAAGGCCACTGTAATTCGTTGGTTTGACACTTGCGATGTAAATAAACATTTTCCTCCCAGATCTGATCCGTATTGGATTTTGTTTCCAAAATAACATAACAAAAACAAAACATAAAACTGGATCTTGTGTTATTTTTTTAACGATTCCCTTGTTTTTTTTTACTGGTAGGTAGCTACCTATAAATGAAAAACTGACCCCTTATTATACATCACAAGTGTCGAAACAACACACCTTTTCGCACGAAAGTACTTTTAATTTTCAGTCTCAAATCATAGCAATCTGAATATGTTGAGAAAAAAATATTTAAAAAATTTCTCACGCCTTTATTGACACACTTGTATTTACATCCTCTTATTATAGTTATATACAAACGTACCTATATTATTTCTCTAAAGTACTATACTGTGGTACAATTATAACTGAACCATGACTAGTTTTATATTAGTGAATAATAATTTTTGCAAATAACTTGTTCAAAAAATAAACAATCCTTGTTCAGCTCCAATGGAAGCTTACATCATCACTTCACTCGTAAAGGAATATCTTGAACATTAAGATCATCCAATACCAATACTTATACTATGAATCACTTAATATAAAATATTATTGCATACCACAGACGACCCATAAGAACATGGCTTCTAATTCCAACTTGAAATTGCATTAAAACAAGGTAAACTGATACAAGTTTTACACCTGACTTTAAAATGCCTTCCTCTTCTCGCGACACCACTTCATCTCTTTGTCGTCATTTTAAGTTATTTGTCATATCTGCTTACAATATTTCCAATGTACACCTTTGAACA
Organism: Meliscaeva auricollis; assembly: GCA_948107695.1. Taxonomy (NCBI): domain Eukaryota; kingdom Metazoa; phylum Arthropoda; class Insecta; order Diptera; family Syrphidae; genus Meliscaeva; species Meliscaeva auricollis. The sequence continues at coordinate 666,899 of OX403619.1, forward strand.
TTATTATATCCAAGGTTAACGTGATATATCTCAATGAATAATTATTATTTTCACACACAATCATTTTCATCTCATTGAGGTCGCCATCGCTATGCTGCTTACAGGCAAGTCGTACATATAAGAGTGTGTTATACGAGAATGCGTAGCTTTAGTTATTAACATTAAGACATTCTTGTGTTTGCCAATAATTACTATGTGTACATATTCAAATGAAAAGCTGTGCTGTATTTAAACAGATTTCAAGTTTTATACTCACATACCCTATATTTCTATAAAGTTTATTAGTAAATAAGTGATCTAAATCTATCAGAAAGCATCAACGTCGTAGATGAATAATTATGCAATACGTTAAATACAGTGGATAAAAAAGTTTTTGTGTCACCGAATTTGTGATACAAAAACTTCAAACTTTACTATACTGCGCCTGTTAATATAATTTAACAAAGAAATACCATTTTATTCTACGAATCAAACACAATTATGTAAGTGTGTACTTTTTTGACGTATGCTCAAGAACTCGTCATTATCTACTCTTCAATTATTTCAGTTCAAAGTAAAATGGTCCCAGAATTTGAGAAAAATATTTTGAGTTTTTGAGCATATACAGGTTGCCCGGTAAGCATTGGATAATCCTGAAACGGGGTAAAGCCCACTTTATGAATACTCTCAAACCGAAAATAAAAAGGGGCTATTCTAAATCTTACTCAAAATTATGTGCATTTTTTTGTTGAGTGTACTTTTTTTTACTTTATTACTCGTTTGAAAAACTAATTGATGAATTCCATCAATTTTCTTTTGCAGCAATTGTCTATACCCTATTGATGCCAAAATATATTGGTTACAAAAATTAATAGATTTCAGACGTTTTTTTTTATTTAAAAAAAAAAAATTACTTTTTAATCCAAAATAAAAAAAAATATAATATTTTGAAAAGTTTAAACATCTCTGGTATAAATTGTATGAAAACCCTGTGCAATTCTTTCATTTATAGAAGTAATATTCAAAAACATAAAAAAATTACCGAAATATTATTTTATTTTATTATAGTCGCTCTTTTTTGCATGTTCGCATTTATTATAACCTGTCACCATTGAAATCTGCATTTGTTGCGCCAATTTATTAATTTTTAAGTAATTTGTGCCGAACGAAAAGACTATCAAGATCTATCAAGAATTTAGCCGTTCTCCTTAGCTCTCACCTCATCGCGATTCTTACGCTTCTAGTAAGTTTTAAGTTTAAATCACGCATTATGTTAATAAGATAAATAAGAGTTTTCCAGTTGGACGCCTTTTGTAACATTAATATACTTTCAGGCTGGTATTTATGCGAATCGCTCATAACTTTAGAGCGCCCATAAACCTATTTATTATAGAGGATGAATATAATGACTTTTGAGTGTTCTAAAAAAAAAACTCCTAAAACATAAGTTAAAAGCTTCTAATAAGTTATGGGAGCTCGGTGAATATCGGCGAAATGTTGGTATTCAACAAGCTCTCATAACATCAGAATTCAGACTTTTTCCAAATCAGCGTGAAAACACAGAAAAAAATAGTACCACCTAAAAACAAGAAGATTGCCTAATTGAGCTGTTTTACTTAGAAATCTTACTAAAATAAGTGATTAATAATAATAGTACCTTTAAGTTGTTCAAAGATTAATAGAAACTGACGAAAGACTGCAGCCTAACTGCAAGTATGGAAAAATACGAAATTTAAATAACAATACTAATAATAAACAAATTTTGTATATATTTTTATTATTTTAAATCATCAATAAAAAGATAAGTCCATAGTAAAACCTTGTTTTCATAAAGTAAATCTTATTAACATGTTAATAAGATATTTAATACAAACAAAGTACCTTATTAATTCTACATTTATAAGAGAACAAGTTGTCACAAATTCAACAGATTTCCTATCATTTTTAGGCTCATGTGTAATAAATTGGTATGACTTATGCAGAAATAACAGTAAATCGTATTTCAATTTGAAAAAAAAAAAAACAAAATGAAGCTTTTCCTTTTGTTTGTTATTTAGAAAGATATTATGAAGTCAGAGTGGATTTTTGAATGTCAGCAGGTATTAAAAATTACATATCCTTTCGCTTTAATAGATATCGAGTTTTAATATGCCTTAGGGTATTATTTCTAAGCATCTACATAAGAAAACTATAAAGCACCATACCTCAGCAATTAAAACTCTTTTTACTTAAACTTCCATTTATTTTATTTTATCCTGCGATAAATTTAAAGCATACTAGAAACACAAACAGAATGGTAATCAATTTACCTTTTTTTAATTTTATTCCACCCGACAAGCAAGAAATTTACGAATTTTTTTTTCAACTTAAAACAATATTAAAGGCTTTCAAAGAAAGTAAACATATTTTAGTTTATTAAAAAAAAAAAAACTTTTCAAATAGTCAATTATTTATTTATAATCAGTTTTTTTTTATTTACTACAATTTGCAAAGCATTGACTTTCACATTTTCTTGGCATCAACCAAATTGACTTTCTTCCTGATACTGCAATCAGAAGAAAAACTACATATTTCCGTTTAATTTGATGCCGCATCGACTAAGCAATGAAATTACCACAGTAAAAGTTGTAAAGCTGTTAAACTTGTATCTAAACTTGTTTTACTTTTTTATCTAAAAATGTTCAAAGATGGTGTGTCCCCAGAGGACGATAATAAATTATGTCGATGATGGTGAGTCTGAGTATATGTATATAGGTATAGAAAAATATTCGTATAACAAGAAGTTTGAACTTTAACTATTACATCACGATAGACATAATATCGAAAGAGTTCAATGAACACTAAAATATATTATTTTCTGGTATTATAAATTATAATAATCGGTCAGGCTTGTTAGCTAACACTTTGAGTAGGTAGGTACCTATAAAAGCTGGCTCCGTTTTCGAATAAAAACAAAATATACGCAACAGATTTTGAGTGGATTTGAAAATGGAATCTTAAAAATAGCAAAACACTATCGTAGATAAGTTGCAACCGTCACTGTAATGGAAAATAATTTTATCAAACCGCAACGTGACGTTACTACTAAAACCCTAAGTCGCATTATTTTTATTTTGCGCGATGTATGGAGAAAATCCAGCAATGGCATTTTTAAATGTTGAAGTCATTGTTGTTCTCACGAGCAGCGCACTGGACTCTGTGCACCAAAGCAGCCAACGTCTAGGTAATTTTATCTCAAAGATTTCAAAGAATTTGACCATGAGCTCTCAAACACAACAATATCGTTGCCAGCTTGAGTTAAGCTTAAGTATCCGCTATATTGTTTATTCATATTTAATACCAGTGGCGTATAACAATAGGCTGGGTATGACTAAAAATAGGAAACAATAAGACCCCGGCACAAGGTCGCAAGACCTACCCTCTGTAGAGAATTTCTTATATAAATCGAAGTAACATTTAAATTTTAACCCAAACTTTAGATCAGAGCTGCCAATTCTCTAAAAGCGGACAATTGAATAATGGTTACTTTTACGATCTAACTAAATATATTAATTTATTGATGTGAACTGATTGTATGATTTTGGATTTTGTCCCATAATACAAACCTTTTGACAATTTAATTGACAGATAGTTGGCTGACACTTCGATCACACATTTTACCCCAAAGAAACATAAAGCACTACAAAAACAAACTCTCGTCAGAAAAATAAAACTCTTGTATAGGAACACGTATAGTCATATTCTTGTTTCAAAATAAAAAAAAATGTTTCTTCTAGGTACTCTGTTTAACGCGTATAACAATGTAACGATATAAGTTTCAGAAAATGTTTGTACGTTCTCGAAAATTGGTCTTGTAAGACTCTTGGAGTGTCTTATAATCGGAAAAAATGTAACCACCTACTGTGTAGGTGGTGAAGGACTCATGAATAGGTACTTCATAATACTCTTGAACGCAAACTCCATTTAAAATCACTAGTCACGTATTTTGTTACCTCCATAGGAAAACAGCTATAAATGGAGATTTTAGATTTATTGAAGCCCATGTTCCTAAAATTTGCAAGGGCCTTGCATATTGTTGTCACGCCACTGTTTTTGTTTAATGTTGATTTTAACTTAATATTTTTTTTGTCATTGTATAGACAAACACACATACAAGCACTTTTACAAAATAAAGGCAAATACTCATTATAATCATGACGAAAGTAAATAATTTTTTTCATAAAATTATTATAATTTTCTTGGACTCGTTCGTTAATGATCTTACCCTCGTAGCTGATACATTCATAAGAGTGGACATTTTTTTGTCATACCACACCTTCTTGTTATTTATTTACATGCGAGTAGGTACATTGGTGGAATCAAAACATTTTCAAGTTTGCACGTAGAATATCTGGTAAGGAATTTAATTCACTTTCTATCAAGATCTTATTATTTTTTTTTTTTTCTTTCATCATACACAGTCATATTGTTTTTACCTACAATGGATACAAATAATACAACAAAAAAAAAGTAGTTTTATACCTGAACAATACGCCATAACACGTCTTTACAAACAAAGATAGATTGCTGCGCAGATCATGGTAGTAATTCAGAAAACAACAAACAAGTATTGTGGATTTGATCTCGTTATAAGGTTCCTTTAAGCCTGCTTTAATTTTCAATTGGTTTGTATCTTTATGGCTAAGACGGACAAATATATACATAAATGACTAAAGTATCAAGAAAGCAAAAATATCATTCGAATGTTGATAAACTAGTGACAACATGGAAAAACGCTCAAGTAGGTATAATTGCTGCTGAAATAAGTTAGCGTACAGTATAACAAATAAATAATAAAGGTTAAGAGTTGATTATCATACTCTCAATTATTTGCCTTTGTTGTGACTAATGATTTTCCTGAAACAACACAATGTTACATATTTAAGATTTAATTTAAATCAGGTGCCATTATCCCATTAGCTTTGTTTAACCCGTTCAACTTTATCATTATAGTAATTGTGGCAAACAAAGTTTTAATTAAAAAACAAGCCCTGAAGATGGACTTTCTAATTGGTCTACAAACAAAAGCGTATTTTCTGGTTAATTTTCCATTAAGAAAGAAAGCCATAAAAACTGTTTAATGTTCATTGGCCTTAAATAAATTTAACCAATTTTTGCGTACTTTGGCTTATAAGATCGATCTCAAAGAATAGGTAAATAAATAAAAAAAAAATCTAATTTTATGAAGTAAAAGAAATACGTTTGACTTAGTGTGGAGAAGAAACTTAAAAAAATCTTATTATCTTAATTACATCGCAAGGTTTCTATACAAAACATAATGTCGGCTAAATTAAATGCAAACAGAAAAAAAATAATAAACAGATTTAAGTTAAGTTTTTTGTCATAAAACTTGGATTAGTGCCTGGAAAAGTACGTGAATTGCATATAAAATAATTTCAGCGTATGTAATGGTTATTTTATTTAAGTGTCACGATTTAAAGACATTAAACATAACGTCCGCAAAATGTTTAATTTATTTTTTACTCTTAACTATAATGAGGAAAAAAAGTACAAATATTTACAAACGCAAAACTAAATAAATATTTGAATAGTCAGAATAGACTTTTAGCTTCGGAAAAAATCACAAAAAGCTGAATTTCGGTAGAGGATTTTGTTACATCATAAAAAATTAATCCGAAATTGACATCAAAAACCTTGAGAACAGTATAGAATTGTTACGAAAAATAAATGTAAAGTAACCCAGAAAGTGGCAAAAAATGGATCTCGAGCTGCTAAATGAATTTGACTTCCAAACAAAATATCACATTTGATTCCCTCTATAAAGATTATTTAAAGATTTTACTATCGCGTTTGTTATTAATTTTTATTTTTATAAATTTCCACGATTAGAAAATTAAAATAAAATATATTTTTTTATAGAAAAAATTATGCAATTTATAATTTTTATAAAAAAAAAAAAGTAAAAACTTTCAATTAAGTTCATTTTAGTTCCTCCTGAACATGCGGTAAGGTTATTTTCCCCAATCATGTAGAATATACACAGACCTAGACTATAACCCATTTAAAAGGATATATTTTTTAACGATTGATATATTTTTCGAAAAATAACAAAAATCAAAGGGTTTAATTCATACGGACCCCAAAAGATCGTTTAGAAATTTAGAAAAGAAAAGAAAAGAAATTTATTTCAGTAATTTGAATGTATTTTCATTAGTCTTAAAACAAAATTAAACAAAAATTAAAAGTCGCGGGAAAGATCAAAGCCGTTTTCTGATCGGAAATGAGATTGTGGTGACATCTTGTAAGTCTTTGAGAAACTATGACAGCAAGTACGTTTGAACATGAATTTTGTCATTAACATAGTGACTTCTTTTAGAATTTGAATGTGGGCCGTTTTTTAATTGAAGAGGTATTTGCTTATTCTTTGAGTCATTATTTTAATTATTTTTGTATGCTTTATTAACTCTGTAAGATAAATGTTCCATAGTTGTACATGTATAATGCATAATGAGATACTGGAGCTGGTCAGTCATAAAGTTAAGACAGCTTCAGATTTTAAATTTTCCTCTCCATTAGTCCGATACGTTGGCGTTTGCGCTACCGCAATAATAATTGTAAAGGTACATGCAATAAACCGAAAAAAAAACAAAATGCATGATGGCAAGAGGTCACAAAACGTGTATGCAAAGATTGTGGCTCGAAGAGTTTTTTTTTTTTTTGCAGAAAATAGAAAGTTGATGGAGGAAGAATGGGGAGTAGCTCTTCAAAACATGAATATGGTTGTTGCTCTAAAATAAGTTTAAGTCTTTCATTCACACAATTGAACACAAGACATATCATCAGCTGCATTACAATCTCTCATCAAAAAACAAGTACTTACTTACTTAGAGTAGTTATGATGAGAAAGTGAAGTTGATATTTGCTGATGATGATGGAAATACATCAAACCAGAGTGACTATCATTCATTTGACTTAAATTAATTATCAATATATTATATATTATATTTATTATTATACATATATATATTTATTATATATATTTATTTATTATATTATATTATGTATATTATTCAATAATTTAGGTTGAATGCTTAAAGATATTTTTATTGATGATCTGTTTTTGATATGCAACCACATTTTGAAAAATGCAACTAGAAGCTCAAATTTGGTACGCTTCCAAAAAGAGTTATTCAATGTCAAATAATGTCAAAACATATCGTTCTCTTGAATATAAATCGTAAAAAGTTAAATTATTAGAAAAGAATAGTCAGATCTGGAAGTTTTCTACAAAAAAATAATGAAATGACATATAGTTTTTTTTTTTTTGCATACGTAGGCATACATAATTTTAAAAGAGGAAATGTAACTATTAAAAAGATAGCCCATTCAATGTTTATTTGATTATGAGATCTTCCACAAAAAACCTATAAGCATTATTTTTGTGAGACCAACCATTTAAAGGATATCTCGATTATAAGAAATGTGTCATCTCATAACATGTCCGTTTGTTCAAGCTATTTCAAGGTACACACAACAACGCTTTTTTTTGCATAACCATTTCATTATAATTCAATTAAAACATTTTGTAATTTGTGGTGCGTGATAAAAGCGTTTTCTATAGTTTTTTTTATTAAACTAAATACCTATATATTTTATTATAAAAATCATTGTGAAAAGCTTAAGTGCTCTAATGCCTTAATATGAAATGCAATTGTAAAATTTTGTATTAATATTTAAACCAAACTATTTCTAATCAAATGGGTTTTATTTTGCAAATTATGTGGTGTGAAAAAAAAAGATTTTACTGAACAGCTTATTTGAAGAAAAAACTACACTACTCTGGCATTTACAAAAATACCTTCAAAATAAGAACAGGGTAAAGGTGTTTTCGATTAGTTTAGTTCATTTGTACAGTTCTTATTACATTTTAAGATAAGTAATCTTAGAAACAAATGAAACACTAGACAAAATTTGACATCAATTACATTTTCCTATGTCATTGTTTCAATTCATCAACAATTTTATTTGGAAAACAAACTGAAATCTTTACTTTGGAATAATCTGCAACTTCAACATTAAATATCTCGACTTTTTCATGAGCGGGTGTAAAAATATTTCACTAATCAAGCTCAATCCCATTTTTGCTAGATGTGGAATACCTTTATTCAGTACTTATTTTATTTGGATTGATTAAATCGAAAGTGAATTAACTCTGGAATATACAAATTGAATTATGTAATTGCACTTTTTAACTTTCTTTTCATTAGACTTTTTTCAAAGCGTGATCAATGTTAAAAAATATATTTAAGATATAGTTAAGTGGTTGAACAAAAGTATTTTAAATATGTGTATTTATTCAAAAAACTATCTTGTCTTATTTTGTTTTTATTTTCTTAAAAAACCAAAGTGGTAACAGTACCTTCAAGAACAAGAACTTAAAAGATTCCAATCAGCGCAGTCCACACCTGTGAACCGTTAAAAGAGTGCGGTACTCGCGGCATCAATAAATTGTTGTTTGCATAAATTTTAAGAAGAATCGTTCTGAATAGACCTCATTTGGGGACAAAAGCCGAAATTTGAAACATAACTGTTTCATTATGCAAAAAAATACACTACACAAAAACTCTACAAATATCGGCATAAATTAACATATGTACACATATAAAATTAAAAAGTTCTATTCATATATTTTTTATCAAAACAATCATGACTTACCTCTTTTTGTATCTTTTTTATTTATTCGAAATTGAAATACATTTTTTATTGTGATATATCCTAGTTAATCCAATCAATCTTATTCTTCTCTGAACACTCACTTGCTTTTATGAAAAGTAAACCAAATTTACCATAAAAATTCAACAATTTTAGCAGGTGAAAAAAGTATTAAAAACGAACACAAGCGAAAAATAATAACTTTTCTGTTGCTAAATACATAGGTTATAAAAATTGGTATTTATAATACCTGTATAGACACACAATTTTAAAATATCTAACTATATACTCCTTTTACTTGAATGTAAGCTTTTAATTCAAAAAATTGCTGATTTTTTTTTTAATAATGAACACATCTGGCGGAGGAGGGAGTTTTTATTTAACAAAAACACAAGAAAATAGTTTAAAAAAAAAGTTGAGCCCAACTTTAAAACCACAACATGCATTCCGAGACGCGAAAACGAACGAAAACCTGTCCCGTTACGATCAAATCAATGGAATACTTTGAAATTTTAATTTTATTATTTTATTTTTTTAAGTTAAGATAGAGTTTTGGTCATTTGTTGTAAGATTTGGTACAAATGCGGACAAATAAAGATATTTTTTATTCACGTGCGACTTCTCCGTAAGCTACCTCACAACTGAGTCTTGTTTTGAAACTTGAAAGAGAGCCCCACACAGAGAATCTTGTCTTGAGCGCCAACCTGCCAACTGCCAACAACCAACGGCAGTAAAGTCGAAAGAAGGTAGGTAACACACCTAGGAACCATCACCACACCACCGACCGCCAGAAATGTATCCAACCTGTAACATGCAGCAATGTATCTAAGGCTAAGACAATATCGTGTGTGTCTTGCTAGCTTTTTTATAATGCTCGTATACTTTCGCTTTCGTGGAAATGGTCAGAGCTTTTTTCTAGGTAATTTATGTTACAGTTGTTGTTATTATTAAACAAATGCAAAATCAGCAAAATAGATAAAATCAATATCAATACTATGGTATTAAAAATCATTATTTAAAGGAGGTATTTACGCCTTAAAGCGGCGCTATGAGCTAGCTATTTGATTTTTATCAAACCTTTGCAGGTATTTTAGTATTTCTACTAAAATTACACTGATTGTGAGTCAAAATTCGAGAGACAATGAAGAGTGATTGATTACATTATTTTTTTCAAACAATTTATGAATATTTGCAAAACAAGCTTTTATGTTAAGTTGACATATGACCTCATCATTATAAGGTATTTGTACAATATGTGTAGGTATATTTTTTATTATGATGTATACCTAAGTGTCTTTATATTAGAATGTTCTGTGTCTTAGGTATTATTTTCCATTAGACTTTACCATCATTATAGAATGAAAAATGAGTTTAATATAATTTTGTTTATACGTATGTATCATTTATAAGCCTAAACATTTCATATGAACATCTAAAAATCTATGTATCTACAGTAATATTTTTATGTCCACCACAGATCAATGTTTGAATCAACAAAAAAAAGAGTTGCACATACGCCACAGTGTACGAAATTGCCAATGATATTTGCAACTTTGTGTTAAAACTTACAGATATTTTTAAAGAAGTCCTTTGTTAGCTTTAATGGTTTTAATAGTAAATTGATGGTATAATAAAGACCTCCTAGCTGCTCACATGTTTGCAAATAATATTTATCTTTGATTTTCTAACTGTTCTGCTGTTGATTACCAAACTCTTAAATTTTTAACTTGTATTTGTTTTTGTAAACAATTTTCTTGACTTATGTCAGTATTGTACGAGTACGTACATATACGTTTTTATTTGTATTTAGAGAGTTGAAGGGCTATGAAGTAAACTTTTTCAGTTGTTGATTCACTGTAAGTATAACGGTTTTGTATTTTTGAAGTTGTATTCCAAAAACTGAGTATTATTCAGTGCTTGAATTGCTCATACATATAACACTTGTGCGTGGACCGGTGCAAATTAAATCAAATCTTGAGTTTCGGTGTTTGTGCATGGTGCACCACACGAGGATATGTTTCCCTCGTATATTATTCTAATCGGGAACATAATTTTCAGGGAAATTAAGGGAAATTTATGTGTCATTTCATAAATTTTTTTGATCGCAGGAAAAAATTCCCGATAGATTAAAAAAAATTCCAGGGGAAAAAATATTTCCATGGAGATTCACGATAGGGCCATATTTTAAAAAAATTGAATAAAGAAATACACCGTTAAGAAGTTATGGTCAAAAACGGAAACGATGAACATCAACCGATTTCACCGTTTAAAAAATTTAGAAAATTTAATTTTTTTAAGTTAAGTTTGTTGAAAATAACCTTAAAAAAGTTTTTTTCGTCATTTTTTTTTCAGTGCATGTCCTCATTCATATCCTTATAGCTGTTAATTTTTATGTGAACAATTTAGGGTGTCTACGAGAAGCTAGAATAATAAAAAGCCCAAAGTCCTAATCCTTGATAGGACCGGTATTACACGGCGCATGTTGAGCCTCGCATGTATGAAGTGCAAAAGAGAAATGTAATAAAACATTCACACTGTTTTATTTTCTTTCTCTTTTGCACTTCATACATGCGAGGCTATGCATGCGACCGTAATACCGGTCTAATGGCATGAAATTAAAAATAAGGATGATTTAAGACAAAAAAAACTTGTATAATGGTATTTGTTTACGCTTTTAGTAACCCTTGGCGCGATAGTTAGTGCGTTGGACCATCACGCCGGAGGTCCATGTTCAACTCCCAGTCATGACACCTTTATTTGTTTTTAGGAGTACTGCCTCTTGCAATTAATTGACCAAACCTTCTCACCTAAACCACTGCTTGTCACAAGGAGTACATCTCAAGTTCTCAATTCATAATCGGTTTAAGCTATGACTCATGACTATTGTTTTCCTTGGTTATAGTTTTGTTTGTAATTCGTAATATGGACCCTGTCCCGGACAGAAAAAAAAACAAAAAAGATCAGAAAAGTACAGGGGCCTGATTCCTAAAAATAAAACGATCGAATGATATCGTTTCGACAATTGATGTCCTTATTTGTTTCTTTAGATGTGATAGAGATATATGGAAAAATCGAAAAAACGAATAATGGAAAAAACCTTTCTCGAAGCTGTTCTACAATCTGTCACTTTGTGTTCCATTAGGTTTTCAGAACAGTGTAGGACAACATTTTTTCACAGAACTCAGTGAAATGGAAAATGTCATACTGATTTTCATTACGAACGCATTCTGGATTGTATTTTCGTGATTCGTAACAAATTTACGATATGAATAAATAAATTCTTGTTTGTTTGACATAGAGCCATATAAATGACACGGAATTCGAAAAAATCATAAAAACCGTTGTACTCTCATTAAACATATAAAGGGTTCAAGTCAGGTGGGATTATCAGTTAAATGATGCCGTACAAATCTAAATACCCGTATTTTTTTTACTACTTGGCGTTTACAGCGTGAGCATGAGAATAAATTATCATAAAATGTATAGACAAAATTCATACTAATTTCAACTTAGTAATACAAATTCGATTCGAAGTACCTATGATTCAGAGTCGAAATCAACTTTAGTATAGAATCGTAAGTTAGGTAATAGGGCCTGTTAAACATACATTTTCAGCACATTCAACCAAAAAAGTGTTTTCAATATCTGTTTTTATTATATAATGTTTATAACAGTAGCTAATTACAATGTTTGTGAACTGAAACAATGTGGTGGTAATGACAACTTTTTTTTACAAGGCAAACTGCACTCAGAAGAATTTTTTGACAAAAAAAAACTTTGTATAAGTACAGTTTTATCCACACTGATACATGTTAGAAAATACAACTCTCTTATAATAAATACATTTTTGTTTTTGGTTTTGTTTTTTTTTTCTTTTTTTTTTATTTATTTATTTTTATTTTATATAAATATATGTTTGCTTTTTATCAATTTAACATCATAACGGTAAAAAATGTGTAAACGGAACATATTCATTGCATCAAGGTGTTAAGATTCTTCTAATTTATGTGAAAAGAAATGTTTTTTGTTTTTTTATTTATATATCAGGAATTCCGATAATTTAAATCTCTCTGTGACTGAAAAATAATATGAATACCGGAGATAAAAAATCATTTCGAAACCCCTATACGACTCAATAATTAACTACAGTTGTGTGAATCTCACAAATTCACAAAAGTGTTATTGTTTAGCTAGAAAGTACTCGAATGATTTCAGTACGTATGTACGTAATTGACAAATTATTTTAATTTTGAAGGAAATTGTTTTTGAAAACAAAATAATTTTAATTACACTCTATCATTTTCTAGTTTAACATTTGAAATATCAAAACACCTTGATTTTTTTACTTTTTTTTTTAACTTTTTGAAACACAATTTTTAAATAACAATACAATTCTATATTATTTATATTGAAAATAAATACAAACGAAATCGAATGGGCAAAAAATAGAAAGGAATTAATACTGTTATCAAACTAAGGTTTTTCATATTGATAAGGAGTAAAGGAATAAAAAACATAAATCTGCATCTGATTTGGTTTGAAGCTAACAATGACGGACAACTAGATGTTTTATATTTTTCTTTGTTTTTTTTTTTTTTTATTTATGTATAGCTAATATTATGAGTTATTTTGCTTTTGAAACAGTATCGTGCAGACTTAACTTGGTAAAACGACTTTACATAGACAGAACATTATAGCTGCACTCAGGATTGCGGTGATGGGAACTGTAACAATCCAAGCGTAGGCAATGTTTCGAAACAAATGCCAATCAACACTGCCTTTGGGTTTTGGTGTTGAAGTAGATACCGCACCGTTCTCGAGATTTGATGTTGCAGAATTTGGCTTACTGCTATTGCTGCTATCCACATTTCCAGTTGAATCATCCTGACCCTTGGAACTTACGTATCCGACGAAGACCACAGACCCGACTTTGCAATGTGTTGTCGAAATTGGCAAACCAATTTTACTAGCCAGTAGTACGGTTATTGCAGCGCCAATTTCAATGGTAAATCCGCTTTGGAAAAAGTTATTATTAAATTATATTGTTGGCACTAGGTATTGCATGTTTAGTTGTTCAACAGCACCAGACAGGAAGTTTATATTTATATCTCTGCACTCATGCGGAGAATTTAATTTAAACTTTACTGTCATTGCTTTGAACTTGACTGATCGCGTGCTCAAAGAGTACTTACGTCGAAGATGTGATTTTAGTTAGATCATTGCCTATGGTCTCAATCACTCGACGACCCCAAAGCCACAGACCAATAGAAATGCCTATTCCACCATATATTAATATATAAATGGGACTTTCAGCTTTCTGCATCACCGAACCTTCTCGATAAATCATATACAATGCGATCAAGGGTCCAATAGCATTGCTTAAAAATAAAAATCATTCAATAAGAGGCCATTTGAATTATTAAATCCGCGCACATACCTCACATCATTCCCACCATGCGCAAAGCTGCCAAACGTTGCAGTCAATATTTGCAAAAAAGAAAACAACATAGACACTTCTTCGTTTTCCTCATCGTGAGAAGCAGGCATCGTAAATTCGCTCAGATCTTTGCTTTCTATTAGAGGCACTTTACTAGAATTAGGTGACAGTGTTGACGAGATCATAAGCTCTAAGCTTGAGCCACTTTCGGTTACTTTAAGCTCATCATTATTTTTGGAAGCACATTGATTAGTTGGAATTGGATTATCAACAAGCAAGTCCGTTGCATCAGGATTGGCAGTTTTATTTTGATTTTCGCCAGCATGCACCACAGGCACAGGCAAAGGCGATTTTTGTTTTGTATTTTCTTTGCTCACAAAAAAATCTTGCAGTGGTTTGCCATTTGATTGCATTGCGTTTCCGTTGGTTTGCTGCTGCTCATCGATAAAATTCAAACTTGTTATGGTTAGATCGGTATTATCAAGACTAGCCTTGCCCAACAAATCCTCGGCTTTTTTCACAATTTCCGGGTTGATTTTATAGCTGATTTCGTTTGCGTATCCTTTTGAAATTGAAAGCTTAAAAGTTGTTGGCGAATTGTCTGACAACGAGACGAGCTCGGTTATTTCGGCTATAGCGGGCAGTTGTTTCCCGTCGCTGACTAAGGAAACAGGACGTCGATTTTTGCGAGGACTGCCCGATGGTGACGATTCTTTATTGAAAAGATATTGATTGAATAAAAAAAAGACATAAAAAAGCAAATTGAATAAAATTACCCAAAGAGTCTTCGAAATTAAATTTAACTGGACCCGTGCTTTGGATTTTGCTTTTGATCTTTCGCCGTTGTAAGGGAACAACAAACAATTGAGTTAGAAGTGCAACAATAAAACCCAAAACAATGCTTGAAACCACTGCCATCCATGTGGGTATGTTGTCCATGTATAAAACTGCAAAGAGAATTAGTTTAATAAGCATTTCCATCTTTTTTACTCGTGCTTACGTTTCGGGCCATCTAGAACAATACTAATGAAGTTTATGAAGAAGGTAGCTCCGTAAAACACTGGCAATGAAACGAGTCCTGCTTTGAGAGGGTCACTTGCGCGTAAAATAAACTTTCTTATAAGAATAAACAGTGAAATGCTGACAATGCCACTCATAACTGGCGAGACAAACCAAGAGCCAACAATTGTCGCCAGTGTTGACCACTTAAGTCCCTGCGTACCTCGTGCCACCAAGCTAAAACCAATAGTTGAGCCAACAATACTGTGTGTCCCAGAAATGGGTAACTTCAGAAACGTAGCAACCAATAACCATGAAGCACTGCTTGCCAGAGCCGACATACAACCCAGCATTAGTTCTGTTTCAGATCCTTCGTAGAGACCAACTTCGAGAATTCCTTTTCGCATTGTGTCCGAAACTTTGTATCCTTTAAATAAAAATGATTGATGTCAATTTGAACTACATCAAAAATAGTATGTGTAGAACTTACCAATAAGTACAGCGCCTGAAATCTCACAAATTGTAGCTAATACGCATGCCTGCCGAATGGTCAACACACCTGAACCAACACTCGTTCCAAATGAATTCGCAACATCGTTCGCACCAATGCCAAAAGCCAAAATGAATGCGATTAGAAAGCCAAGTATGACCATCCACAAAAGTTCAGGTGAATAAGGATCCATTGTTGGTTTTTTGTTTTTATTTCGTTTACTTTATTATTTTTGTTAATTTATTGCGTTTTGTTAATTTCCTCACAATGAGGAGTTTGATCCAACAGAAATCATAAGCAATACTTATATGGATGTGAATTTTGTGTTATTAGGAGGGATTATGGAAATTAAAAGAATGGATATTTTGCAAAGGGTAAAAGGGTATCCGAATAACAAACCTGATTAACAACAGTTGATAAATATATAAAACCAAAGAACTGAAAATTTAGATAATACTTCGAAATGTATTTCAAACATTTAAACATCCATATTTGCGTTTGAATTTCATTTTTGAAATCTTCATTGCTGGGATAAAATTTGTTTAAATAAAATGTTTTTTTCTTTTTTTGTTGGTTGGAGTTTTTTGCAGCCTCTTAAATCAGAGTTCGAGAATAGGAAAAAAAAAATCTTAAGAAGAATTATAAATTCGTAAGAGTAGAGCTAAGCTCTTCGTTTAATTTGTTTCTTTTTTTTAAACAAAATTAAAAGATTAGATATTTATACTAAAAGGCAATAAGTACAAAAGCAGTGAAAGGAATATTTGTATAAATTAAAATTTAAATTGGTTTCAATTTCTGTTGGTTTTTTTTAAATTTTGGTTCAAAATTTAAATTTGGTATTATATAAGGTAATGTTTTATATATAAATTATTTTTTAATCGTATTACGTTGAGGGCGTTGTTTGTTTTATCTAAAATTATATGAAATTCTTTTTTTAATTTTTTGGTTTTGTTTTACTTTTTCTTTTGGTTTAGTCAAAGTTGATTGATAGAATGCCGCACCTGGCGTTCAGGACAGCACAAATTAATAGCAGTTTTATGAAGTTTCATGTCTGAAATAAATAAGCACAGAAATATATTCATAAGCTTATATCAATTAAAATTATTATTAAGTTTTATAAATTAAATTTACAATTTTTATACAATAGTACAATAGTTCGGAAATAAAAATTTCTTTGCGAATTTTTTCCATCTTCGAACTTTGGGATGTTATCCAATAGTTTTCAATTCACGTAATTTTGGTTTTGTTTTCAACCTATAGCGTCATAAAACTTTGGTGTTAGGTTATTGCTGCATTTTAAAAAATCGACCTCTTAACAATGGATATCAAAACTAAAACACAAACAACAATAAAATAATTTCTAAAGGTAAACTGGCATTTTATTTGTAAATTTTCACAAATATCCTAGGGATTTTTTTTTAACTGGAAGTAGGAAAAATTGTGAATTTCAACTGCAGAATTTGAAATTAAAATAGTGAATAAAAAGAATTTGCAACTTGCAATTCAGTTCACAAAATGGAATAATTCCGTAGTTGGTCAACTTTGAAGTTTTCGGCAAAATGCACAAAAGTGAATAATGAATCAATTTTTTAGTTAATTATGATTTAAAAAGTCAATAAAGTAATGAAAAACTAATTTAATTTTTGTATCGTTTTTTTTTAGTGTAAGTCCAATGCCTTTCTCTGTCAATATATGTATATATATTCTTATATTCATTACATTTTTCAATATTTTTATTCACAAACATATTGAGGGACAAAAAAACTTCAAATCCCTAATATATTATATAAAGTTGGTAGTTCTAATTTAATTTTTATGTAAAGCACTATTTTTTGTTTTTCTTAGACCGAAGATTTTGGACTTGTACTGTTCTTACACTTACTGATTTAAAGGTTAACTTACTATCTTCTTGCTATAAAAGTTTGTTTGACGAAAAAATTGATTTACAAAAATCTGAGGCATTTTCCAAGTTTTTTTTCAGTTTTCCAGTCGGGAAGTTGAAAATTTTCACTTTTGCACTTTTTTTCAAAAAGTGGCCGTTGTAGTAAGCCTTAAAAAGTAGACTATGGAGAAAAAATATGAAAGCTCATTGTACAAGATCTGACAAGACACTAACAAGAGCATTTTTAGAATTTTATCCTAAAACCATCACACAGTTTATCACATTTTCGTGTTAAAGTTTATAAACACAATTTTTTGGATCTGTGTGGCAGAAATCGAATAGAAATAGTATGAATACAAAAATTATATTGGTTACCATTGTAAATCTCTAAAATAAAAAGGTGCATATGCATTTATGAAATCTTAGAAATCTTAGAAACCGTTATTTAAAAAAAAAATAATTACATCAGGTACTGTTATCACACCAATTCTTACTTCAAATTCATGGCACACGAAGCAAACACTTAGGTATTTAAAGCAGCCACCTTTCAAATCAATCAAATAAAATTAAGTTTTAAAATTCCTAAGCCAAGTGAATTAAAACTCCAGAATAAGGAAATAACTTTTTATTTAAATTAAAATTTAAAAGCAGTGGTGGCAATACTACCATTCAAGTGTCTCCAAAAAACTGTGTTTACTTAGCGCAAGTAAGTTTGAAATACTATCCGGAATCATAGAACACTGTTTTGTTGTTTCATCAATAAATTGCCAAAGCTTTTGCTCAACAAGAAACAAAAGTAATTCACACTTATAAATTAGCAATTTCAATGAAAGTGTTGACTTCGCTTGATGGTAATTAATTATGAATGTTATTAGATGACGTTATTACAAAAAAAATGAAAATTGCATACATAAGTGTGTTTAATGAATCTTTTCCGAACAGAAATGGTCAGAAAAGTACATTTTTTTCTGTTTCATGAGAAAAAACCTTAGTACAGTTTAGGGTAACATTTTCCCCTTTTTTGAGGTAGAGCAAGTTCGTGAAAAGTGTCAAACTTATGCCGATTTGTGTGTTTGGGATAAAAATAAGAAGATACAAATTAAATTGATACAAAAATGTATGTCAATGGTTTTTTTTAGAGATTTACCTATGTACATATATTAAATAAAAAATAATTACTCGAGAATCTGCAAAAGCTGCTAATTCGAATGAAAAATTTACAAACATATTTTCTAAATTTAAATGTTCACAGTTCATTGCTAACGTCAAACATTTAAAACACGAAGCTGGTCTTTTCTGTTCTTTTTGTACCGACAGTTTTCACGCACTTCTGCTGTTCTGCTCTATTCTCATTTAGATTTTCTTTAATAAACACACCTACAGGTACATAAATGTAGGTACATACTTAATCTAACTCAGAAAACCCCTTCTTGGAAACTACCTACCTACACCAATTGTAAAATGAGAAGAATTCAATAAATAAGAATTTCACAAATACTTTAAAAATTTTCAAGTTCGAGCAGTGGGTACTTACACCATTTAAATAAAGTGTATTTTGTAAGTTAGGTTTGAAATAGTCTCATCCATTATGAACGTTATTCAAACACATCAAGTTAATTTATGCATGAGTGGACTCTGTTTGAAAATGAAATCAATTCAAATTACGTTATAGAATAAGGTGGGTTGTACATACACAATAGTCGCCACATACCTAGTTGTCGTAATTTTTTTTTTTTTTTTTTAATTAATCAAATTGCCAATTAGCAGGGTGATGATGCAAAATCACTATACTCACCAATGCAAAAATTAACTCTGTGACAAATGCAAATATAGTTACATGCTACAAATACCTACCTAGATGAAATGATTCTACGTATTTGAAAATATTCATTGAATCAATTTAGACCGTTTCTCAAACACCTTATACAAAAAACATCTATGCATACCTACATTGCTAATGAAAGGATTGTCATTTCATTAATTGAACCAGCAATGATCAATTAAGAGGAAGTAAATACAAAACAAAACGAACCGAACCAAACTAAAACTGATCAATGATCGTGTGTGTCATCGTTATAGATTTGTTTACACAAAATCATTTAAAGCGATAGCGATACAATGCACCACTTGAAGCACAAAATAGAAAAGTATACCTACGCTATTCCTATTGCGTTACAACTGCCAAGTCGCCATGCTGCCGACCAAAAAGATAAGGTAAGGTATAGTATAATATGTATACCGATAATGGCCTGACGTAGTCGTCGCCGCACATGTTGAAGACACGAGACAAGATATAATAAAAAGATGATGAATAAACCAACGAGGGAATCCCTCTTGGTTTCCACTTTAAACTAACAAGTGACTCATAATGATTACAATGATAGTGGCTCATGAAAGTGACTTGCAAGCTAACCACTTTGTTTGTCCCAAAAACAAAACTGTACCTAAAGCAAAATCAAAGGAATGACAATTCGATTTTCTATAAGCAAATAAAAAGACTACCCTCTCGCCTGTCCACGTGCTCCTTTTTTAAAGTTCAGTGTCCTTGGGAATGTGTTAAAAGGACAAATTATCATTTCGGATTTCCGGTCATTATGAACCATCCAACCAGGAACAAAATTCATTGAAATGAAAAACCATAAACAATTATTCCAACAGAGGAATGTTTTTTTATTTCAAATTGACTTGCACTATGAGAAATGGAAAATAATAAAAACAAAACAATTTACACAAATAGCTTTAGCTTGTTGCAAAACGCTGACAGATCGCAATAAGTACACATGTCGGCTTTTATTTATTTTTTCCTATTCCTCATGACGTTAAAAAAAAAATGATAAAAACCTTCGCGCAGTGCAAACTTTCTTAATTATTTATCTATTTCTTTTTTTCTTTGATTTTATTTTTTTATTTTTTTTTTTTTTTTTTTTAAGGAACAAAGGGTCGAATTTAAATGAATCATTTGGAAAATCAAAGGATTCTTGTCCACATTGCATAATTTGTTTATTTCTGGAGTGAGATTTTCTATGTAGGTATTCCTCCTCACTGTTCCAACTTCCACACAGAGGCACAGACGTATGATTTATTGATTTTTAACAGAATTGTCTACCACAGGGACGAAGACACGATTTCTCTAAGGAAGTAACTATACACGATTAGTATATTTTTTAAAAATTTTGTGCAATAAATTATTACATTTTGAAAGACGATGAACAAGAAATCTTTTTTACAGATGATGTTCAGACGGGGACAATGACTTATGTAAGGAAGGATTCTACTAGATCCTTTTGCAATCAAAAAATATTCCACCAATTGAAAATTTTAATAAACTATAAATTATAAATGGTACATACTTGAAAAAATTAGACTGAAAAATTAAATACTACGCCCGCCACAGAAACAGATGAGTACTTTAAAAACTATTTTGATTTTCATCGGGAGCGAGAAACAGATTCGTTCCGAGTTCTTTCGTTCTACGCGATGACACGAGACACGAACACGAAGCTCGGGGTTGGCGCTGCGCTGTTGTTGACTTTGGGCTTTTTGCTCTGGTGTAGTACCCACCGTTGTCGTCGATGCTTTGCTGTTTTTTTTTTGGCGGATTTATTTTTTTTTACAAAATCATAAGGCTGGCTACACACTGGCACCGCATTCATGTTCATGATAACAGCTCAGTTTGTCAATAGCATTTAGCAAACATCAACTTTATTTCTAGATGTGTGTTTAGGGGGGTTCACAGAACAGAACTCAAAAAGTTTTTATTTTCAGCCAATATCATTGAGTACCCACAGTACACAAGCGCAGGTTGTCAAAAATTATATGACAAAAAATTATTTCTACCATTAAAATTAAAACTCGCTTTCACGACGAAAAATGCATAAACAACAATAAACTGCCACACAAAACTAAGAAAAACGGATTTTCGACGAAAAACACTGTCGTGTCGCACTATTGCACTTTGGTTTGGGCAAGCCTTAATTCAGTAATAATTTTCTCCTATTATCACGATTTTCATCAGAAAATATATTTAAAGGCTTGCCCAAACCAAAGTGCGACAGTGCGTCACGACATGTGCGACACGATTTTTATATGAAAAACGTTTTGCGCTTAATCGCATTTGGTATGGTCATTATGACGCTGTGTAAATAAATTCTGGCGTTGTCGTGACGAACTGTCGCACTTTGGTTTGGGCAAGCCTTTAAATGCTTTATTTATTCGTTTGTATTGAGCAAATTGAAAACTTTGTAGTGTTTTTATAATCAACTTGTGACACCTATATTCTTCTATATTCACCTTTGCCGTGATGAAAAGGAATTGTCACAGATATGTTTCTGACTTGTGATTCCTCACAAGGGGAAGAATCGGGGTGTTAGTCTATGGAATAAATAGAATCCCACCACTACATTCAACATATTAAGACATCCATTGACAAGATTTTGATCCACGCTAAAAAGCCAGACTGCGATGACCGGATCATGGATTAGATGTTGGATTGTTGGTCTCCATAGGAATATCTGATGACAGGCCGATAGTCCTGTCATCGGAAATGTTCAATAGAAACCTTGTGTATGACTTTGAATAAGTAATTTTTATTCAAAGCTCACACCAATTACAAAACTGTTTTGATTGAATTAAAAGGTTCTTATTCCTGCCACCAGAGACTACGGAATTTTAATTTTCCCGTAGATAATACAGTGGCCGCGTTCACATAAAAATCTAAAGCTATCCAGATACCTTTCTGTTGTTATAATCCTATGTTAACTAACAGCTGACTCAGAAAGATTCGCAAATATACTGGTAGCGAAGGTATCTTGGATAGGCTATCCTATGCGAATGTGAACGCGGCCAGTTTTCTTTTGTCTTATCTCTGCAATTCATGATAAACAGAAAACAAGGTATGCTTATTATGAATGCCATGTCGCCATTTTGGAAAACTGATGACGTAGTAGTCATCTCCGATGCTGACAATCGAGTTGTTTTCAGTTTCATTGTTGTTGTTTTCAATTAAAAAAAATGTTTTCTCAAAATCCATAACTGACGTTCGCGCGAACTGCCCATGAGAAAGATGACTATGACGTCACAGAAAACCTGCCAAAAATCGAATGAGCATACCTGTTTATCATGTCTGCAATTTAGCTGTCAAATTTAAAACGTCAAATAAAGTTTTTGTGTGAAAAAAATCAAAAAATCAAAAAACGAATAATCATGGTGCGTAAATTATTATTAAAATATAAATAATACAAATTTAAATAAATTACCAATATTTATAATCATATTTTGTTTTAAAAAAGTATATGTTGTACCAATATACTGCATGCAAATCCAAATATACATAGTTTACATATTTTCTCACCAAGAAAATAGACTGGAGTTGCATCTCTTGTTTAAATTATTATTGACCAAATAATCATTTGATTTATTGTAGTTTCAATTTGGAGGATTCAATATGATATTCCCAGATGTTGGGCGAAGTTTCCAATCATCATACAAATGTTTCTCGGTGTCTATGCTTCCTGGAAACGAACGGCATGACGTCGAAAAGGGTGGAAAGAGTAAGATTTGTTTTTATTTTTTATAGTTTTCATTTTTAGATAGCCTACTGCCTTATTATAATGAGAGGCTTTTAATCAATTTGTATTGGAAAAATGTAGGTACATATATAACTTATAGTTTCTACATTAGTTGGTTCATTCCAAAGCAACGCCTATTTCCAACCAATTAAGATATGAATGTGCTCCTACTTAAGAATGAAGATGAAGGTTCTCAATAATTATTTAGCTTAACTTTCTTGTGATATTTTCTTAGTAATAATGCCCCCTTCGGCTCTGGACGCACTGACCCGACTTAACGTGGAATACCCAATGCTCTTCAAATTGATCAACAGCAAAAAGAATAGAAATTCACATGCCGGAGTCTTGGAATTTGTTGCAGACGAAGGAAAAGTGTACCTTCCATATTGGGTGAATATACATTCTAGACTTAAATAAACAATAGAATGTTTCTAACAAATTGTCCATATTACAGATGATGGACAATTTGCTTCTCGAGGAAGGAGACATCATTACAATTGAAAGTGTATCACTTCCGGTGGCAACATTTTCAAAATTTCAACCGCACAACACTGACTTCTTGGATATAACCAATCCAAAAGCGGTATTGGAGAATGCTTTGAGAAACTTTGCCTGTCTCACAACTGGCGATGTCGTTGCAATCAAATACAACAAAAAAGTCTATGAGTTATGTGTCCTCGAGACGAAACCTGGAAACGCTGTCAGCATCATTGAATGTGATATGAATGTTTGTGCTTTAATTTTTTCAATAGAACGAAGTCATACTAAGAATTTAATTGTAGGTCGAGTTTGAAGCCCCAGTTGGTTATAAGGAACCCGGTATTTCAAGGAAAGAAGAAAAGCACGAGGAAGAAAATGTTGAGAATATGGAAGAGGATGTCAACACTTTTAGCGGCTCTGGAAATCGCTTGGATGGTAAAAAGAAGAAGGAAGCTCAGTTATCGCTGCCTGTCATGAAAAAGGTATCAACCTATTTTCAAACTAAAGTTAAGATTAGTGAATAACTTGAGATTCATTTTTTTCTTTTACAGATATTAGCCCGAGGAATCCCGGATTATGACTTCAAGATTGGAGTAATAAAGTTTGATCGTAACGTGAAGCCTATCAGTGACCGTCTTGAAAAGGAAGAAGCTATTATTACCGAACCAGAGGACTTCCAGGGTCAAGGATTTTCTATGAAAAAATCCAGAAAATAAATTTGAATTTAAATGCAATTTGTTTTCTTCCATGTTTACTTAGCATATTGGGATGCCGAATCCATGTTTACTTAGAATATTGGGATAATCGTAGAGGTGCTTGAGCATCAAGAAGATCACTTTTTACAATCAACTTCATACAATCAAGCATTCACGTAACCTATTTTGTTCAATTAACTGTTCTCCGTTGAAACATTCAATGAATCGACTAATACTCTGTTTTACCGGCTGAACTCGATTATTTCAAGTTACATGACTAATCAGCAGCAATTAACTATGGTACCCTAAGGTCTTATTGGTCTAATACAGCTCTATGGGATCGCCGGATAATACCAACGTCATCCCCACATAAAAGTATTTGCTACAAATAAATCATATGACAGAGTATCTCCTTGCCTAAACCAATTCCGAGTAGCCAATAATTTTTCAATTTTAAAAAAGAGCTTTTCCACGTGTTTCAGTCATTTTTGAACAGGTTACCATCGCTGTATAGCGATTTTAACTCATCGTTAAAATGTCTTCTCCACACTCCTTCAATACCACAGAACAGAAAATCACTTGAAGAATCTTTATGTGAAAGCACCCAAGCAAATTTTCATCCGAATCTTACAACACCCATTTTTTCCAGCTTTAAGTCGGCTAATTTCTTGATAATATCCCGATAGTATCTCTCATCACTGTTTGTTATGGTATCTGTAGCATGTGAATGGAAAATTGGAAAATTGCTTGCTGAAGTGCACTGAGGCGTCCACAGTCTTCTCGTCAAGCAAATGGTCAGGATTGAAAAACCTATCGCACGTCAAGATGTCGGATACGTAACTTTCGTCTATTAGAACATTATCGATTTGGTCGGTTGTTCGACCGACTGCAGAGCGCCAGGTTTTTGTGAGGATCCTAAATTAAGAAAAACGATTAATACAATCACGGTATTAAGAGCAACAGCAAAATCAATTTGTCGAAAAGTCGTTATCTGTTTCTGTTGTCAAATCGTCAACATTTGATGGAGCCAATGGGAAACAGGATTTAATAATCATTTGATCAAATTCGATAACAAATTTACTATTTCTTTCAAGAGGGAGACAAACTTTTCTTATAAATTAAGAGTGAATCTAATTGTCTCTTCTGGTGCTACTGCAGGTGGCTTGATAATGGACATTGGGGGCAGTCTCCTAATTTTGCGACCATGTCTACCACCTTTTCGTTGCCATAAGCCAGAACGGGGGCGGTTACCCATTTCCCTCATTTTCTGAGCACTGCCAACATGCTCCTTGTTGTGTTCAATGTTTGAAACTCGACCTTAAATTAAAACAATTGAAAATTCTCAAAGGAGATGAATTACACTGAATAACCTACCAACAGTAGCCATGCAGGTTTTATCAAATGCATATTCCCTTTTAGAGGGCAATTGTACCACAACTAGATCATCGAACTTTCTTAGAATTGTTCCAAAAGTTCCAGCAGAATGAATTAAATGGCAAGGCTGGCCAGGATTCTTTTCAAGGCAGTGTATCCTTGTTCCGGTGGGTAAGGCGCCAAGTGGAAAGGCATCCCCCTCATTGGGACGAACTAAAAAAGTGAACAGTTGTATTTATATTGTTATGTAACTACAAAACAATGACAGAAATACCTGGAATTCTGGGAATAAATCTTGAAGTTTTTATTATATCTCCTGGCTTCATGTTTTCTGTTGCTAATATATATTTAAGTTCATCTCCAAATGCAACTAGTGCAACTTTGGACGTCCTACAACCATCTTTGATAACATCTACAACTCGTTCTAACTGAGGTGGCCCTTCGAGTGGTCCATCTCTAACCCACTTAACCCAGTGATATTGCTGTTTAATACCTCCACCAATACCTTTAGCTACCAAACGTCCAGTCTCTGGGTCTCGACCAGCTAAATGGCTGATTTTTAAAGGTTCTACCGTGTACTCATCGGTGAAGTGCACAATTCGGCGGAATGACTTTCCTCCTCCGGGTTTTGGTTTTTCAACAACTTTGCACTTTCCACGATATTGAATGGATGATCCAAGGATAGATCTATTGGAAATTCGAAGACTTTGAGTAAAAATACGAGCCAAATTGTTCATTTTTGAACGTTTTGCTTTAATTTATGCAAAAATACCGAAAACGAGGATGCTCCACTAAATGTGTGAAGTTTCTTTTCCTTTTTTTGTCAACTGTCACACTGTCAGAAACAGATGTTGGACAGTGATGCCAATATTTAAATATTTACAGTAATAATTTTCTTTTGTTGTATCTATGGAGTTTTCCTTCCATTTACAGTGCGAGATATATCTGAAATTTTCAGATTTGTGGTGCCAAATGGAAGATGAAATCTGGTCTTATGACTCTTTGCAAAAATGAAAAATAACAAAAATGTTAAGATAAATGTCAAATAAAGAAGTATGTGAGAGTGCGTGGGCAAAGTGTGACAGCGCGAAATGACAACGGCAAAATTTATTTACACCGCTTCATTTTATGAGAGTAGCCACACCAAATGCGACAAAGCGTAAAGCGTTTTTCATATAAAAGTTCTTGTCGCACTGTCGTGTCGCAATGCGACAGTTTGATTTGGGCAAGCCTGTAAAGAGCTGAACATAATTTATTGCTGAGCGACGTCACTAACAGCTAAAATTTGTATTTCTAATGTAAGGGTTTGGGTTCAAATTAGTGGCGACCCATGGCCAAACCAAAGCCTCTAAGGCTTGTCCAAACCAAAGTGCGACAGTGCGTCACGACATGTGCGACACGATATTTATATGAAAAACGTTTTGCGCTTAGTCGCATTTGGTGTGGGTACTCTCATAATGATGCTGTATAAAGGTTTGCAGAACCAAAGTGCGACAGTGCGTCACGACATGTGCTACGCGATTCTTATATGAAAAAGTTTTGCGATTAATCGCATTTGGTGTGGGTACTCTCATATAACGCTGTGTAAATAAATTTTGGAGTTTGGAACGCTGTGTAAATAAATTTTGGAGTTATCGTGTCGCACTGTCGCACTTTGGCTTGGCCAAGCATTAAATCCGGCCATTTTGACAGCTCGGTAAGCGGCTTGGTAAACTTTCCTATTTTATCAGATGGAAAAGTTTACAAATTTTAATGAATACCCTTAGTGTACCCTTGTTGTGTGTAAAAATTGTGCTGCGTAAAGGCTTAACTATTTTAAATCAACTTCAAAAAGTACAAAAGTAAAAAAAGTTTTGTCCTCCACCAATACACTTCGAAATTCTATCTCACATCTCACAAAAACAAAAGTAAAAGTTAAAATAGTTTTAACTTTTACTTTTTCACTTTTTGAAACAAACACATTCAAACAAATAGTTTCCAAAACAATAGTTTAATGACAGCTTTTTAACAAACAGCGTATGAGTGTATTTTTCACTTTTTCACTTTTTACATTTACTTTTTGATTGTAGCTAAGCCTTAAGTAAAATTTCAAAGCTGAGGGCAACTCAGTCGCATCTACAAAAACGAAAAGGGTCTTTGAACGGAGACAAACGGGGCCCTTAAGTATTTCAATGCTGCCAAAACTAATCAATCTAGCTTCTAGCCGTAAGTCGTATAATTCACAATAAAGATTAAGCTGATTTTTTTACATTATCATTGCAGAAGTGCGAACGCAAATAATTTTTTCTCATTCGCCAATTTTCTTGGTACGGGTGTATTACAATTTTCTAATAAGTTTTTAATAATCAAGAAAAATGCCTGCTAAAGCTGTTTGCGTTATTAACGGAGATGCAAAGGGAACAATTTTCTTCCAACAAGAGGTATGTAAATACCAAAATCAACATATATAAATATGTACATACATAATAATTTATTTGTTAAAAAACCTTGAACTTGAGAACTAGTAGAAAAACATTTATGTACCTAAATACCTTAACACACTGCACTGTGCCTGCATAATCATTGTGGTTTTCATTAAATTGATTCGAAGTTTTCTTCGTTTGTTCTCCTTGCCACTTTTGTCTGATATGAATATAAGTTTTGTCATGAAAACCTAAAATATGAGGTTGAATTTTAATTGAAACCGCGAACATAATATCTACATAGTACGTATATTTGTTTATTCAACACTTCATATCGAAAATTCTCGGTGATATTTTTAATTAAAAACCGGCTAATGATACCTAATCGTAGGTATCATAGCAAGTCTTATCTTGAAAGCTTTTACTGAAAACTAGAACGTGTTGGAATTTTATGTTTTTTTGTGCCTGGTGCATCATATTCCCATTATCAAATAATCGATACCTACTTAAATTATGTAATAAAAATTAAATAAAGCAATATCATTTGGTAGTTGCATGAGTAGATATCTAAGTTAAAATAGTAAAGATTAATTGCGTAGTTTAATAAAGTCTTCAGTCTGTACTGTACTTCCATATCAGTCATGCATGATATTGCGATATTCATGAAGCTTTCTTTAGTGTAGTAACCATTTCTTCTCTCCGTGATTGCCAATTACTATTCAACTGGTGATTTTATGAAATTTGCTGAGCTTGTAGGTTTTGGCTAAAGTTCAGTAATAACATTCGTATACCCATGCTCCTACAAGGCCCAAAGCTTTTTTGTTTTACCTATTTATTTTCATAATTGTTTTAAATTTTTTGATATGTTGACGCCTGGCAACGCTATTTCAGCTGAATCTACATTTCTGTCATTTTTATCCCTTAATATTGATAATAGCTATGTGGACAACAAAATTCAGCTTCGTAACTCATCAGGATTTATTTTTAGTAAATTAAAAAAGAAAATTAGGTATGATGACTGGCAACTCTTTAGCCAACTTGCGCTTTTGTCAATCTCGTTCCTTAATAACGTTACTTAAGTGCTTACTTAGGTCCTCAGATATTGATGAGTCCGTTGTGATGCACTTAATGGACATAGGGCCTCCACTACTCCTACGCGCCTTATTGTACGGTTCGGTCTGGAAATATACCGCAGTTCTCTCCAACTCTTTCCCAGCTCTGCAGATTCCCTTTCGACTGTCCTGGGCCATGTGCTTCTCGACCGACCAGACCCTTTACCTGCCTGTGTGGGTGGGTTCCACTGCATCGCTTCGTCAGCAATGCAATCGTTGCACGGAAAGCACGGATTCAATATTGGAGCGAAACAGTCTTAGCTCGGTCTTTAAGCTGATAGATTTATTTCTCCATATTTTTGAACAGCATTTCGAAAGCAGCCTTTGCCTTCCAAGCGAATCCGGGCATTTGTTGCTTCGAACGGTTCATCAGGTATTGGATACGCATCGCTGGCGAACACACGGTTTAAGACCAAAGCGGAGATTTTCTTCCACCTTCTGATTTGGCCTCATCCGAATGAAGCAGAGAACCATCTTCATCTTTCACCGGGTGTTGTTTTGAGCTTTGTACACCTGTGAGCTCCTTAGTGATACTATAAGCAGTTCTGCTGTCACACCGATTTGCGGCCTCTTCTGCTTCTTCAGCTTTTGCGTTGATGTAGTTACGCTTGTCACGTCGCACGCTACGGTAAACTCTTCATATGTTGTTTCAATTTTTGTACTTGTTGATTTTAGGGAAGCCTTTTTCATTCGATCTTGCCTTTACCAATTTTGTTTCTTTATTATATTGGCAAAAACTACATGGGTATTAAATTTCAGCTTTGTACCTCGAGTTTTTTTTTATAATTTTGCTTAAAGGTTTAAAATTTAATGTCTTCTGGCAACTCTTTGGCTCGTTCTGCAATTCTACCGAATTTTTCAAACAACATAATTGAAGCCAACTATAACATAACAATTTTCAAATCTGTATCTTTTCAATTTTTTTTCTAAATTAATTTTCGATATAATTATTTCTGGCAACCTTTAAAACCCACCCACGCTTCTGCCGATTTGTTTTCATGGTATTCCTATAACTTCATTGCTGAGTTTAGTTAAGTTTGTTATTTTTTAAGTTTTTATTGCATTATATAATAAAAAAATTAAAGATTCTTAAATGCCTACATCGCTTACATGTCGTCACTCCTTCCAAAGCTACATTAAGACTTGTTTTCTGCATTAAGTCCAGCTTTTGTTTGTTTTGGGTACTTTAAAATTGAAATGAATATTAAACGCATCGGTGCGCACATGATGCCAAGTCGTCCTTCTTAAAAATAAAAATAAAAGGGTATCACAAATTGTCGTAACAATGCAGAACTAGTCGAAATCCAAAATTCTCAAAATCGGGATTTTTATTCTAGCATAATACCAGTTGTATTCCGCGCGCCCCAGTGTCCAGACGGTCTTGCAAACTGCAATCGTTAGTATGTTAAGTACAAAATAGTAATTTGCATTAGAGTAGCAGCAATTTAAAAATTACAAATTTCTCGCTTGACTTAGGCTAGTTTTACATTGTAGCGGCGAAATGTTTACTAATTTTTTTTTTCTTTGTTATGTTAAATAATAACCTTCTCTTTTTGAAATAAAGAACGAGAAGGCTCCCGTAACCGTTACTGGAGAGGTTACCGGACTTTCCAAGGGAGAGCATGGCTTTCACGTTCACGAGTTTGGAGACAACACAAACGGTTGCACTTCAGCTGGTCCACATTTCAATCCCCACGGAAAGGAACATGGTGCTCCCGTCGATGAAAACAGGCATCTTGGTGATTTAGGAAATATTATCGCCTCAGGAAGTGGACCTACTAAGGTTTGCTTACTTGTTTCTATCATAAATTTAATTGCATTTTTTTTATAAATACAATAAATCATGTCTTTAGGTTGAAATCACAGACAAGCTGATTACTTTATTCGGTGCAAACAGTATTGTAGGACGAACTGTTGTTGTCCACGCTGATCCTGATGATTTGGGCAAAGGCGGTCATGAATTGAGCAAGTCAACTGGCAACGCAGGTGCACGTATTGGATGCGGTGTTATTGGAATAACCAAAGCTTAAATATGCACTCTTAACTAACAAACAAAATGGATTTAAATGTTGAATTTTAAAGTAGAAATAATAATTAACTGGTGAATATACAAAAAAATAAACAATTTTCCTTTGGGATATAAAGGTATATTTGTTTTCTTTTTTTTCTTTCTCAATAGTTTTGTTTAAAACTAATGTTACTAACAGACCGGTATTCTAATAACTTAATAAGTGTCTGAGGGCATTTTATGTATGATCATGATGTTTTGCGAATTAAAAGAAAAAAACAGCTGCTTTAGCTATTCTCTTCAATTTCCTTATACACTTCCCGTTTATATTCATCTAGTCCTCCTTCAATGGCTTGCACAGTTCGATTGCCACATACCCAAAGCTCTTTACAAACAACTTTGATTAGCCTTTCGTCGTGAGAAACTAAAATCACTCCACCCTGAAATGACAAATATAAATTGATACATAAGGAAAACCGAAAAATTTGAAGAGATCTTAACGTACCGCGAAAGTATTTATAGCTTTACCCAATGCATCAATCGTTTCGATATCCAAGTGATTTGTAGGTTCATCGAGAACCAGGAAGTTTGGTTGAGCTATAAGAGAAATAAAAATAAATAAATGAGAACAATAGTAGGTATGCATACAAAAAGCCATACCCATGCACATTTTTGCCAGAGCAACTCTGGATTTCTGACCTCCTGACAAACTTGCAATGCTCTGTAGAGCCAAGGTACCGGAAATTCCAAAACTACCAAGTTGCCTTCTATATTCCTCATCTGGTTTACCAGGGAAAAGTTCTTCCAAAACCCCCACGCAAGTTACATTCATATTCAAATGATCGACGTGATGTTGAGCGAAATATCCTATTCTCAGACCTCTATGCATAACAATGTTTCCATGGATCGTACTCAATTGACCAACAATAATTTTTAAAAGCGTTGATTTTCCGGCACCGTTTTCTCCCACCTATATGTCAAAAACATTTAACTGTGGAACAAGTAAAAATTAATATAAGAAAACTTACAATACAAATTCGTGAATCGGAATTCGCAGATAAATTGACATTGGAAAAAACTGGCAGAACATCGTTGTCATTGTAACGGAATTGGATTTCAGACATAGCCAGAACCGGCGGATTAAGCGGATCAACTTCGGGGAATTTCAGTTTCACTTCAATTTCCTTTTCAACAGGTTTCAACTCGGGCCTTTGAAATTAAATTTGATTCATAATAAAGTACAGATTCTTTAAGCTTACAGTAACTTACAGTTTTTCAAGCATTTTAATTTTCGATTGAACCGATGAAGCTCTGTTAGCGTTATAACGAAATCTGTCAATGAACTCCTGAACATGATTTCTGTGCGCCATTTGGGCTTCATATTCTCGCCTCTGTGCCTTTAATTTTTCGTTTTTAGTTTTCTCGAATTGTTCATAGTTGCCCCTAAATTAAAATTTTATTCATACAAATTTATTTTTTGGTTAGTTAGTTGGTAAAATTACTTGTAGACATCTAGAATTTGGGAATGCAAATGAATTATGTCCGTTGGCACAACGTCCAAGAAATTACGATCGTGAGAAACTACTAGCAGCGTCGTCGGCCACGTTTGCAAGTAATTTTCAAGCCAAATAATCGCCTTAATATCCAACATGTTAGTGGGTTCATCGAGCAACAACAAATCTGGCCGAGAGAACAATGCACGAGCCAAAGCTAGCCTCATTCGCCAACCACCAGAGAAAGACTTTGTTGGCTTACTTTGCATTTCGGTTGTGAAGCCCAAACCTTTGAGGATAACTGATGCCTTCGCAACAGCCTTGTCAGCTTCAATATTTTGCAACTGAATATAGACTTCACTCAATTCCGCACTCATAGCGGCATCTTGTGTTCCATTATTCAGCTCTGCGAGGATTTCTTTTTCTCTATTCAATAACCTTGTTCGTTCAAAATCGCATTCCAAGACACTGTCGACTGCTGGGGTGTCATCACCAACTACTTCCTGCTCAACGTGCAGTACTGAAATGTGACTTGGAATGGCCAACTGACGATCAGATATCATTCGTAGTAAAGTGGTCTTCCCTAGACCATTGCGACCGACCAGACCATATCTTCTGCCAAATGAGAGTAGAATGTCAGCGTTCTGGAGCAGAACCCTAAAACAAAAGGAGTCTTAAATAAGTCTTAGCGACAAAATGACCATTTGCTTACTTATCGCCAAAAGCCAAATCAAAGTTTTCGATCTTAATGTCCATAGAACGGTTTGTGCCTTTCTGTTCCATTTTATTGCTTTTTTTGCTGATAACCTGCGATGCTGTTGCTGTCTGTAGTTTGACCTGAGATGGCTGAACAATTTTGTTGTCCAATCTCTTCTCCAACTTTTGTTGTAGTTTGGCTTCGGCTTTTTCTAGTTTTTTGGTATCTACTTTCTGTGTAATGATTTTGGATTTGAATTGAAATTTGTACAACATAAGTTCTGGGGATAACTTACATTTCCAGCATCCTTGTTGACAACCCATATACTTTGAACATCCTTGTCGGTTGCTTCCATGGTAGCTGCCATTTCAGCTATATTCACCGGTGCATTGAGGACCTTCTTCGTTTCGTGTGAGGACTTCAATTTGATAATATTGAAGAATTGATGACAAAGTTCTCTGCGAAGTATTTATTTTGGGTCAGAATTGTTGTCAGTCTTTGGTGAAATCACACGTTTTTTCGTGTTTTTTTTTTTATACATATCACAATGAAAAAAAGTTCACTTTGCCATGCTTGCTCTTACCTGATATTGTCTTCAGTTTTTTCTGCATTTATACTTTGTAGAATATCACCAACTGCCTCATAGATATCATCGCAGCTTTCAAAATCATCCAAACTGCCACAAAGTACACCTGAAATATTTTTTACATTTAATTTAAAATATTTATATTTTTCTTATTAAATTCTTCTTGCCCTCCACATAGTCTTTCAACTCATCGTCCATTGCGGGAAATTCTCTTCGTAGAATACCAGTAAAAGCACTCATTTTGATGTTTTTTTAATGGAATTACTGAGGTAATGAAAGAAGTTGGTTGTTTTCAATAAATTTATTAAGTTAATTTGCCAAAAATTTATTGAATTGAGAAAAAGAAATTCCAAGTTCCACCTGTAAGTGGATTTTTGGCTGAGTCTTTCTTTTGTGACTACTCTGGTGTTGGGCTGGCTCATGTGGTTGGTATAAATTTTGACAAGTGTCAAATTGGGAAAATTCCGGTCGTTTCGCGCATAGGGTATGTGCACCAATGTTTGTAATTTTGATTGGTATCACTTTTTTAATGTTTTAAGGCTTGCACCAAAAACCAAAGTGCGACAGTATGAAAAGATCTTTTATATGAAAAACGCTTTGCGTCATATGACACTGTGTAAATAAATTGTGTCGTTCTCGTGTTGCACTGTCGTGCGATAGTGCGACACTTTGGTTTAAGCAAGCCTTTAAAATTTTATGTGGCTTAAGGGCCCAACCCATAGAATCAGTCGCGTCCGTTCGATGAAGTTAAAAATTCGACTACTTTTTTGTCACATCCGTAGCTTTTCATAAGAACGTGTGTATTTTATTGAGCTGTCAGTTGAAAACGTAACGCACGCAACAGATTCTATGGGTAGACCCCTTTAAGAACTGAACAGACGGCATGGCAAGTCTAACATAAGGGTGTTATTGTAATAACGACGAATCTGATAAACAAACTGTCAAACTGTTGTATGGCAACTCGCAAGGCTCCAAGATTCATTTTATTTTGTTTTAACTTAACATGTATACACGTTCGATCCCTCTCAATTCTCTTTTTGATAAGTTCGCGTATTTTCACAAATTACTCCGTCTCCGTGTCAAAACGATTTTTATGGTTTTTGTCAGAAACACTCACCTGATTTGAATCTTGAAATTTAATAAAAGTTAACAAATGCAACCCTTAAAAGTATGTTAAAAATTACCAAAATTACCAAAACCAAACAAAAATTAGTGCGTCCCTGAACCTGAAATTCGTAATTTGAAATGTTAATATCTAAAATGTGATTGGTGGATTCGATAAAAAAGTATAATTTTATTTTGAGGAAAAATATTATTTTGGTTGTTAATACTTATAAGAAAACAATTTTAAATGGTTCTAAGATATTTACTTTATGTTTTTACCATCACTTTGCACAGCTTAATATTGCAAATAAAACAGTAGGGAACTGTGGAAAATATAGTTAATTGTGTACTCGGCAAAAAGGCATCTTAATATCTAATTTTGACAGCCAACCCAAATAACTTGATGCCGCACTGCTATACATTGTAGATGTGATATACACCCATTCCTTATCTTCTTATTCTTTGACAAGTAGCGAAGGTATCTTGGATTGGGCGGCCATTAGCCTATCCAAGATACCTTCGCTACCAGTATATTTGCGAATCTTTTTCAGTCAGCTGTTAGTTAACATAGGATTACAACAACAGAAAGGTATCTGGATAGCTTTAGATTTTTATGTGAAAGCGGCCATTGGTATCGTCAATAAAATTCCAGTGCAGATCCACGATAGCTGGAAAATTGGGGGCGAACAAGATATTTCTAGAGAAACAAAACTCGACCGCAGATTTCCTAAATGGGCCCCATTTCCGATTAGTAACAAAATTCCGACTACATTGCTGTTCGTGATATGACCAATCATCGGTTTTGGAGTTCTAATTTGAAAACTAACCATTTATAACGGCAAGTGTTTATTTCATAGTAACAAAAGGATTTTTAAGACAAGAAATAGAAATGAAATGTATGCTCAAAAATATATTTTATTTTAAGTTGTTGTATGTTCTATAAACGAAATAAAGAAGTTTGTGTAAGTAACTAATCGCATGTTCTATCAACCTAATAATGCAAAACAAAAAATAATACAATGAAATCAAATGTTTTCTTGAGTATGTAATTAAATTTAAAAATGATTCTGTAAATTAAAAAAAAATAAAAACAAAATGGTTCATTATTTGATTCGAATAAATTAGTTACATAAATTATAACGGAACCATAGTAATATAATTATTATTATAGTCATAGTGTGTATATATAAATTTATATACAATTAAAAATTGTAATCCTGGTGCCTCGTGTCGAGAATTATTTAATTTAAAACTTTCAGCCGCCAAACAATCAATAAATAATAATTAAGAAATGGGCATCTTTGTATTTTTGTATAAGTTAATTAGTCTACGCATGCCTATAATTATTTTCAATTAAATTCTTACAAAAAGTAACCATATACAAACATTTATCTTCCACAGATATAAGAATATTAATAGCGATTACCACAGAGATTTTTGGTTGGCTAGGGGTATAGTACATACTTGGATTGAAAAGAAAACAATATTGAATTAGTTTAACTTTCCAAAAAGGCAAAACCGATTGCATTTAATGCAAGATTATCATGTTACGAATAAATAATACAAATATTATTGATCGTTTGGACCAAAAATTCATGCATGGCAATTAATTTAATTTTAATGACTACGTAGGCACGTTTGCCGCAATCGATTTTCGATTCCTTGCTCCGCGTCCCGAAAGCAAATATGATACATCCATAACTCCTTCATTCATATGAGTATTCGTCTTCGACTTGAGCTTCTTAATAACTGCCAGCACCATTTCCAAATGATTTCGCTTCTGTTTCCTTGACTGTGTTAACACAAATAATAATAGTTATAACAGGATTTTAGAAGATATACCAATGCAACTTACTCGTACTGGCAGATAATGTCTCTGCTTCTGTACTTCAGTAACCACCTGTGGTTTCTTGTTAGATGAAACATTTGTTGGAGCTGATTTTGGCGTCGTTGCCGGTCCATTTTCTACTAAATCTGTCTTTTGCCGTCTCGGTTTCAGCATGGCGGGATCAACATCATGGGGCTATAGACGAGATATTCTTTTTTAAGTAATTTTATTAAGTCTAACAAATATTAAAAACCTACCGCATATGTCTTGCAAATTCTGAGCTTCTCATCGAATTTCCTGAAAGCATAGTTCTTTGTGCACACTGGCCAATTGATTTTTGCCTTCGAAAAGAATCTGGCCGTCTTGTCCACTCTGAGTTCGCAAATGAAAACATGATCTTCATTTGTACAATCAGTCGGGCGACCTTTGCAAAATGTCGTACGATCGAGAACCCAACACCGACCAATAACTAGCTCGATCGGTACAAGTTCGTACAATGGCACCCGAACCACCTCATTCGGATAGAAACGCCTAGATGGTTCATGAAAGGTTTCGTGGGGTCGCAGAAAATGATGACCAAAAATGACTCGCTTTCCATTTTTATCCTTCCATAGCCTCTCCACTCGGAAAATATCACACTCGGAATAGTCTATTTCGCCTATAGTTTCGTATGTATGCTTTTTGGTCGGACAAACAACGCCGTTTTCATCCTTGATGGGAATGTCACGCAGAACATAAACCGTATCACCCTGGCGAATTTGTAAATCACCCCGCATCAGGGACAAATAGTATCTATGGCCATCGTCTGTGAATTCATCCAAAGGAATTTCTCGGTCAACCACACGCGAATCGCATCGTTCACACAAGTAGCTGTCTGCATTTACATCGGCTTTTGTGCATTCCGTATGCTGCCAGACATTACATCGTGCACATTGGATCATTAGACCTTCATCTTTATACAAACCGCATATGCAACTGATGATGTCTTCCGTTGTGGCTTTTGTGTGCTTGGACTTGGACGAAAAATTCTTACTAACAACACCCGTTGGAGGTTTCTCAATGCCAACATTCGGTCGAAATCTTTTGAGACTGTTTTTGTCAGTAACTAGCTCTACTAGTTGATCATAAACATTGTACTTTGTTTTGATGTACAATTCCGTGATTTTTTTGATAATTGATAAATTTTCTTGGTTTTCTTTATGATGCTCTCTCATTGCTGATAGCAGACCTTCTACATCATCGTCAAACTCAACCGGAACTTTATAATAACCTTTCTCGACATTGGTCTGGATAGTTGGAAAATCAACATGTTTAGGGTTGGTTGCTGGTTGTTTGGCTGGTTTTCCTTTTTTCTTCATTAAAGTTGGATACAATTTAACAATTTCGGGTTTATCTGAGTCGTCTAAAACGAAAAAAAAAAAATTGTTACAAATGCAGTGAAACAGCCCTTTATGTGCTTATTGTGTACATACCTTTAATTTCCTCTAATGCTGAACATATATACCTAAAAACAATTGCCATTTTTGCCATTTTCTCCACTTCGGGGTCTTGAACAGCCTGTGCTAGACCACGAGTTTGGATACTTCTCGGTGAACGCAAAGCTGATATTTGCACAGCAATAGAAGATGGTGTCGAAGGCCGCCTGGGAAGTGCTACGTTTGCAGCTGGTTCCGACTTACTCACATCAGTTGGTGATCCCTTGGACTTAATCCGACGAACCTATCATAACACACACACACAAATATTGGCATAACTAAAATGTAACTACAATTAAAAAAAGGTTTTATTTACCTTTTCAAAATTCCTAATTAAGAAGATTCTCTGTAAGGCAATCAACCGCTTGTCCTTTTCCGACAACTGCTGCAACATTTGAGTCATTACGATATCCTTCGATTGAAGTCGAATAACATCCTTACGCGCTGATCCCTGTCTTTTTCGCTGACGTCCAACTCGCCTTCCATCTGTCTGTCCTGCAGAAGTGTCAACCGGTTTTGGCTGTTCCACAAGTGGCTTGATTCGCTGAGATTTTCCACCAATCACTCCACGACATTGTAGAGTATTACAACGACATTCTTGACCCTCAGATGGATTGAATAGCGAAAAGTTATAATCGTAGCTTATCTCTTCACCGGCTTCGATATTTCGTGCGGCAAACAAAGCCATTCTAGACAAACCATTCACAGACCACTTTTGCATTTCACAATTGGGAGAGCAAGAATGGTTTACAAATCGGCCATCGCTACCCATTCGATGCCCATCTATTACTAGCCCACCGTCCAAATGCAAGCAATAGTGATGGGTGTCATTTACGTAGAGCGTCGCCATTCTATCCTTGAACTCCTTTTCAGTCACAACCTCTCCCACATACTCCAGAATATATGTTCCCTTTTTTATTGGCAAATTCGTACGGACTCCCCACCCCTTGTTTTCGGTCATAAAACGCTCAACACCTGGAGCAACTTCATGTCGCTGTATCTTCTGATTCTTGCACTTCTCTCTAGTTGGGCAGCTAGATGGGGAGCACTCTGTGTAAACCATGCGGTTAAGACAATCATCCCCACATCCTTTATCTTGTTTGCAGTTGCAAGTAGGCCGATCAACATTATTCGTATTTGGCCTCACTTCGGCACACCGGTATACATTTGTACGAATCTTTTTGTAATTCCAACTGGGCACAGTTTCTCTTGTGGGTAGCTTACCATTTGTGTATGACCACCATATGTCATAGGGTAGCTGGAAATCAAATTGTGTGCGTCGGAAGTACTTTTCACAATACGGAGGTGGCGGAAACAGAGGCAGACTCACAGGTAAGACTGAATCACAGATCGTTTCTTTGACTTGATTCAGAGTCATTTTCTTTCCCCTTCCAGGATCTATAACTTTGTAGTAATCGGATAAAAGTCCAGCAACAAGATAACTTTTCTTCCACTTTTGTTTTCGCGTAGTCGATTTGCTATCCTCACTAAGAACCGATACAGACGATGATGATTCGGAATCGATCGCGTTTGCTGCATCACAAAATGCGGCAAGAGGTAGTGGTTCCTGCTCCAACAAGTCGATTCCTTCTGATTCTGATTTCTTTGAAATTCCTTTAGCTGCTTTTGGTTGTAGATCTTTAATCGGGATTGTATCTTTTTCATTCCTGTTTATTACAGATGTTTTGTTTGTTGCCAGAGGCATTGTTAACCGGCGCTTGAGACGTATCTTACAAGTCGGAAATGTCATATTAAAAAGAGGATTAGCAGCCACTTTCAATGGTTCTGCAGCTGATTCCTTCTTTTTAGACAGGGGTTTTGGTTGCTCCTTTTTCGGTAAAACACTTTGTTTGATATTTTTGCTGCTTGCAGGGATCGAAGTTTTGGCGGAACGAGTCCTGTTCGGGGTTGAATCGCGTGTTAGCTGTTTTTTGTTCGTTCCTTGCAGACGTTCAAGACTTACCACCGATAGGCGCGGAGTCCGATTACGCTCCAAAAATGTGGCGCTCGTCTCGCCTGCTTGTGGCACGCGATCACAAATAGGTTCAGTTTTTGAATCAGTTTCAGATTTGTTCTCCGATTCGGGTGCAACAGATAATTCACTAACCTTTCTCTTCTTACGCTTAACAGTTGGAAAACCTGTTCTATTGATTTTCTTTCGTTTTCTCTTAAGCAAGAAATTACATCCAGTTTTATTGAGCAAAGATTCAACAACTCTTTCCGACTTGCTGTGTGAAGAAGTATCTGGGAACGTTTTGTTGTGAAGATCTAGCAGATCCAATGGAGACTCGGCTTCGGCCTTTGTAATCATTGAACTGTCACCGAGCTTTGTTATAGGAATTTGAATTTCCAGCTCAACTGATGGCTCAAATATACCAGGAGGTGGGAACGATGGTTCACTGTGCACCGGTGTAGTTGGCATTGCTGGAATTGAAGTACTACCAGTAGCATTAGCAATTTTAGAAACCAACCCCTCCAGCCGGTTGCGTTTTTTGTTATTTACTACTTCAGCTGGAGCAACATCAGTTGCTGAAGAACTTTTCACCGAATATGATTTCGAGTCGCTTGAGTAGTTTGGTGAATTACTTCGACCATCAGTTCCACATGTCTGTAAGAGATGACGCTTTTTCGGTGTGACAGCAGCTCTAGTATTAACTGTTCTGCCACTTGGTTTTGCCAAATGGGCATTCCCCTTTGGCTCCGTAGTTTCTTTGTGAGACTTCAAGGCTTCGGTGGCATACGCTACGGCAGCCTTTTCTGTTTTATCACCTAGGTAATGTCTCTTCTTGAGTGGCAATTTGTGATCATCAGGGCTAGAATTGCATGTTTTCTTGTGACGTCGCTTGCTTGTTGTACTTGTTGTTGTCATAGCATTCGATGTTGCAAACTCTAAGTTTTCACTTAGTTTTCGCTTCTTGAGATTCCTCTTGTTTTGGTAAATTGACTTTTGTGGAGCTAATCGTTCACTGCCAGCTTTTTCTTTGGCATAACCACTAGCAACCGGTTTATCACAATGAATACGGCACATGGTCGGGAAAGAATTTGTTATTATTTCAATTTCAGTCAATAGTTTTGAATCGATAACCACCATCTTGCTGCAGCCGAATTTCATGCCCTTTCTTCGGTGACGTTTTTTGACTTTGGAAACTCCTGAAAAGAAACTGCTACAGAAACTGGCAACAGATGAGCGTCTTGATTTCATTTTACGCGAAGAATTTAGCTGCAGCGGTAACTCGGTGGCAACTGAACTTTTTCTTGAACGGGAGCATAACTTGTTGCCTATTGAGCCCAACAAATTGTATGGATCTTGGGACTCCTGGTCGACATTGGTGGTCTCCAATTGCTTAGTTGTCGAGAATTGAGACGTCTTACTCCTGCCGAAGTACTCGCCCGTTGTGATGTAGCGATTGATTTCGCCGTATTTCTTATACACATTCGAAGATTCGTTGTCTTCTTCTAAAATTTTTGGTTTACAGGCTACAGAACCGCTGCTTTCTTCGCTGCTCTGACCTAGACTAAGGCCGGCCAGTTGCAAAATATCATTTTCATTCAAATTAACAACTGATTTGGAGTGACTTAGAGTGGGTCTGCGCTTGCGACGATACTTCGTTCTATGTTTTCCATCACAGCTTTTGGCTCGACTCACCCGGCTGTAACAACTTTTCATGCTGCAACGACTCTTGCCACTTGCATCGCTCTTGTATCCAGAATAATGATTGTTTCGTACGCTATAGTCGCTTGCATATCCACTTTTGGAAGTCAATATTTTGCTGCATACTGTAGTTATAATTCCACAGCCGTCACTTTTGTATCCACTAACACTTGGTCTCCGAAATTTGGAATTTACGTCGATTTTTCGCCAAACCGGGTCAAGCGAGTCGTCTTTATTGGTTGTTTTGCTAGTTATTGATTTGGTGGTTGCAGAAGCAGAAGCTTGTTTTGAAACAGCTGATTGTTTTCGAAGCTTGCTCCTCGGAGGAGGGTAGAGCACTCGTTCATTCATAGCATACATTCTTTTATCCAAGTTGGCAATATCAAGTTTTGGTGGTGAAATATCTCGTTCGAGTTTTGCCTGTGAACGAGACCGCTCAATGTGATTCTTTGGAGATGGAGATGTGCTCTGAGCAGTTGACGAAACAACTCCAGAGTCAGCCGATTCATTAACAATGTGTGGATTTGGAGTTTTTTTCGGTCTACCTCGCTTTTTCCTTAGCAACGCCTGGTCACTTACTCGATTCAAGAGACTTGTACTTGTGCATGCCGCTGCCGTTGATGTTGTAGCCGTTTCACAGTTTTTCTTACCTTTATCAGCATTTTCTGATAACATTTGTGTCTTGACCATGAAATCTTGCAACAAAGTTGAATTATATTGAATTTTTGGTTGGGTACAAAGTGAATGAGAGTCCGAATCACTCTCCACGCACTTAATTGCTGCATTCACTAAAGCTGGCAAATCGTTATCACTTGAAGAAAGCCCTATGTTTTCATCCGGAAGCAGGTGCGGCTGATTTAAGCTACTTAGTGGTCGATCCTTTATCTGTGTTGTTGTATTGATATCCTTAGATTTGGGCAACGATATTTGGGTATTGTGATTTATGACTCCAAATGCTGGTTGGTTTGTGTCATGGTGTTTCCCTGTCTACATTGTCAAAATTGACCTCAAGTTAAATAAATTTTTATAAAATTAATGTTAATGTTAACTCACTTTTTTTCGTTTCAGTTTTAACTTTTTTATTTTTCCTGTACTACTAGCCTCTGACCTTGAGTCACTTTCTTTAACATATACGGCACAACATGTCTTGGCTGTCGAAACTGTTGCTTTTACAGATTCTAATGGCGCTAGCATTTTGTCCTTGTTCAATTTTGTTGGCTCGATGTTATTGTTATCCGAGCGGCTTTTCTCATCTTCACGTCTCAAGTCAGTGGTCTTCCGTCGAATGGCTGATATTTTTATACGCAGACCATCCGTATCGGACCTTTCGATTTTTATACAATTTGTATCATAAATGTGGTGTGTGTGTTTTTTTTTTAATGTTGCCTTACCTTAAGACGCTAAACTGCGTTGTACTTTTCCGTCTTTTTTTATGTAAACGTTCTGACATTGAACTTGATTCCGTAGCCGTGCAATCAGACTCCTTAAATAAGAAAAAGGAAAACATAAGTTTATATATTGTAAAAAAGGATATAGTCATAATAAATAGTTTCATACTTCATTTTCGCTCGACTGTGGTGCTGTCTGAGCCACAACCTTCGCTTCATGATGGCTTTTCTGTTTCATTATTTTGAGTCCCTAAAAATTATAATTTTGTTTTTATTTTTGGACAAAAACAATCAAATTTTATACAACATGGTCTCTAAAAAAATAGGCTTTATCTTCTCTTTCAAAAATGCAACAATCACTAGCTATTTTTTTGTTTTGTTTTTGGTTAAAGCTGTTTTATATTAGTTCAAATAGTGTGTTATCTCTTGAATATAACAGATATTACCTACTAAGTTCCCGATATAATCGACCTTTCCCCATAGAAAACAATAAATATTTAATATTTATTATGGCTAACTAGATCACGAAAATAACATAATTAAAAATAAAAACAGTTTAGTAAAATTAAACGAACGTTAAAACCGATATTAAGCTGTCATGCAAGTGTCGAGGTTGTCTTCCCATTTGTTTTTAGATGGAAAGTATTTAAACTCCGACTAGGTGTGCCAGTGGGCGAAGAAAAGAACGGCTAAGTGTTGTAAAATGTTTATGTTGCTGTGACCAATTTCTAGTGAATGCCAAATCCAAACACAAGAGCTAAAACTCAATGTTGTTTCCACGTGACTTAAGAGAAAAAAAACAAATTGACCGCATATGCACTAAAAGAATAGAATACAAAATGGAGTAATTAAGGCTGCGATTTAATGCAAAAAAAAAAAAAAGTAATACAAATCTGACGATATATGTATATTCATACATACATACGAAACTTATCAACAAAAAAGAGGATGACAATATAACAACTCTTAATTATAGTTCAATTAA
Organism: Meliscaeva auricollis; assembly: GCA_948107695.1. NCBI lineage: Eukaryota > Metazoa > Arthropoda > Insecta > Diptera > Syrphidae > Meliscaeva > Meliscaeva auricollis. Next base: position 711,244 of record OX403619.1, read on the forward strand.
AGCTCAAAGTGACAAAAGATTAAGCGAAATGTAACTAGAAATTGGTTTGGTAAATTCATCTATGACCAAACATACTACTTTCATTCTAGTTATGAAGAAATTGAATGAAATATTTTCTTAAAGGTACAACGAAATAAAATTTCAAATGACTAACATAAGTTCACTCACAAAAAAGGCAATTGAAAAGTTTACATGTGTTGCAGTGTGTTCGTCGAACCGAAGCATTCAAATATTTTTTTTGCTTTCGATTTGTTTTTGGCTGATAGTTTGCCTCGAGTGCTGGGGCATTATAATTTTTTTTGCGGCTGTCTCCAGTACTTTTGTTTTATTTGTTATTTTCGTACTTTTCTCAAGCGAGGGGTTGATTTAAAGAAATTAAATATACAATTCGGGTGAGCATTTTTTTTGTGAACAGAGGTAATCAATAAGTCTAAATGGTTCAGATTGCTTTTCCATTTAGAACATTTGCATAATTTGTGTTAGTTTTTGCAAACTCATGATAATTTTGAATGACAATCGGAAGTTTAAGAGAAAGAGTTACTGAGATCTATACAAATCTTATTTTGTCTTTTAAAAATTTTCAACAATGATATACTGAATAAATGAAACCTACATATCGCGTTTATATGCAGGTTAAGAGTAGGTTTGGACTTGAGATTAGGTGTATTTAATGAAGAGATAGATTTGATGAACCAAAAATGGCAAATATTCGCCATTTAGCCGCATACTGAAGATGTATAATGAATAAATAACCGCATTGGTTAGGTGATGCCAGACAACAAGGCCGAAAATGTAGACAAATTGTGGGTAGCGTTGATAAACGATTTGATTGCTTAAAATCTTCCTAATAAAGATGTGGAATGAAGTAGGAGGAATCTGAACAGCTGGTGAAGAGCTGGAGAGAACTGAGATAAATTTCCAAAAACCTTACACGATGGCGCGTATGATTACTGGATGTCCTATGTCCTTTAAGAAAATCACAACATACATAAGTCAGTCTGAAGTTATAAAAAACTTAAAAATTTGTAAGAAATGTCAGAACAAAATAAAACAGAAAACAACAAAGAACATACCTAGTATGACAGTTCTAATATATCTGTTTTACCTGTTCTGAATCAAAAGCAAGTATGTATGTACCTACAAATCTTGTTCCAAACTGTTCTAGACAGCGTAATTAAACAATAAACTAGAATACTTTCAAACCGAAAAAACTCATTGAATAGAAAAAAGTTTTATTTTTCTGTGCCAAAAAGTACTGAACGTTATAGAAAACAGCTATTATAGGGATCAATCTTTTAAAGTTTCCAAATAATAGAATACCCAAACAATTAAGTTTGAAGGACCTTGGAATTGTTTTTTTTTTTACAAATGACAATAGAAGGAACGATACAGAGGATAGGTAGAGAATGTACCTACAAGCAAACGGTTGTTTTTTTAAGGGTTTTGCACTGCAAAATATTTTTTCTTGCATTATAAGCGTCTTTTTGTTTGTCACATTTTGTCGTAAATTGCATATTCCTGTCAAATTTTATAGCAAACAAAAATTTGCGGTCCTCGTTAAAGGTCTGCAAGTTCAATTAAGACTAAAAAACCGGTCGAGCCCGACAGATGTTAGCAAGTCGTTTAGGGAAAGTCAAAATGTGTATCAAGCGCAGATGTTTTTATTTTAAGTCAGCCGAGGAACGCTAAGACTTTCGATAGCATTTGGCATTGCATCTATAAGAAGACGTACCCGTTTCTAAGGCATATCTAATGTATTGTCCTAAGGTAATGGATACCTATATACATAATTCGTGCATGCACCTAATTCGCATATTTTGCTAAAAACATGGGATGAAACTACTAATTCTGTCTTTAGTGAATTTTTTCAACACAAGAATGTATTTAGTTTAATAAAACTGTATGTATGTTACATTATATGCAATATATATTATAGGGGGAAGAAAGAAAGCGCCTGGAATGAGCGCCTTCGGTAGCGCATTCCATTTGTTTTTATTTTGGTCAAAGAATAAAACCTTTTCGAAGTTTTCGAACTCATCTGCACAACAATTTTATTGCACATTAATCTTAAATATTGTTCTATAAATCATGTCTATTATCAAAATGTTTTTTTTTTTTGCACATATTAATATGCCACACGACTTTTCCTATCTAGGTCAAGTTTTACGAAAACTTACGTGAAACAATTTCACCAGGTATTGAATTGCTTATTTTACAAAAAAAAAAAATATTAAATTGAATAAACATTAAAGAATTATTTTGTTTACAAAACTTACAGAAGCAAAAATGTTTTTTTTTCAATAAATTTTTGATTATTCACATTCTAAAATGGCGCCGTTTTATAAGCGTCGACGACGATGGAAGAAAATATTCATCCCAGAAGAAACACTTTGGACTACACAAGTTCTATTTTAATTCGGAGCACAGCATTAAACAAATTTAAAAGAATTTATTTAGTATAGAATAATGTTTAAGTGGTTGATTGATTTGAGATTTTATTGAGAAGATGATAGAGTAGTTAGTTAAATTTGTAATGTCTTTTTCTATATAAAAAATAAAAATAAAAAAACAACAAATTACACTTTTTTACAGACCCATCAAAAGCTGATGGTCCACTCTGGCGCTAAAGAAGAGTTCTATTACATTTATTCCGAATCGGACTAAACGTTCATGTCAAATTTGAAAGTACTGATTTCGGAGAAAGAGAGCTGTGTCCGTATAGTAAGGCAACTATATTAGGGGTATTCATTTAAACGCGGAAAACCCATAGAAACCTTAGAAACCATAGAATTTTCTATCGGTAGAAATGAACTGTCAAAATTTGTATGAGAAAAATATTCTGCAAATCATAGAATTTTATCTCACAAATTTGAAGCAGAAACCGTAGAAACAAACCTGATAAACTTTTTGACGTTTAATTTCATAAGTTCGCTTTGAAATTTATATTTTTCTGCAAAGTGGAAAATTATATCGTTACATGAATACCCTTATTATTTAATACTATGCTCATACCCATTTTGTAAAATTAAAGGCTTGCCCAAACCAAAGTGTGACAGTGCGACCAAACCAAAGTGTCGCACGACAGTGCGAAACGACAGCTACAAAATTTATTTACACAGCATCATATGAGAATACCCACAACAAACGAGGCAAAACCAAAAACGTTCTTCATATGAAAGCCCTTGCCACTTTGCGCACGACAGTGCAACACTTTGGTTTTATCCTCATGAGTCTTTAGTCATGAGGATAATTAGAAAAAAAATTTAAATGAAAAAGATTTCGTAACGTAGTGTGCAGATTCTCGCCGAAATCAGGAGAAATCGTCATGGAAAATCATACGGACAAAGAGTTTTCCAATGGAACAAAATCTAATGCAATTACAACAACAAATACAAATCAGTACTGGAAAAATCATCAAGTTAAATGCATAACCATAGATAAACCAATACCAAGATACGAAAACTTCGTACGTTACACCCCCCAAAACCCGATTGTTTACATTGTTGTATTGTAATTCGATTTTGTGTCTGTGAATAAATGTGAAAACCAACAACAAAATTATAAGGTGAGAAACAGCTGATTTGCTACGGGGAGTTTATATGTGTGCGAAAAACACGCAACCCATAGCAAACCTTGTAGCAAATCATCTGTTTTTCAGCTTGGTGGCAAAATTCATTTGACAGCTTGGTTTCATCCATGATAAACAGAAAACAAGGTATGCTCATTATGAGCGCCATGTCGAAATATTGGAAAACTGATGACGTAGTAGTCATCGAGTTTTTTTCAGTTTCATTGTTGTTGTTTTCAATTAAAATTTTTTTTTCTCAAAATCCATAACTGACGTTCGCGCGAACTGCCCATGAGAAAGATGACTATGACGTCACAGAAAACCTGCCAAAAATCTAATGAGCATACCTTGTTTTCTGTTTATCATGGGTTTCATATCTTGGTATTGGTTTATCTATGTGCATAACTACCAACCCGTTGTTTTGCCTCTGATAGTCTTTGATCAATCTATGTTAAGCTGTCAGCTCTATTCATAAAATCAAAATGTGAAGTAGTAATATTTTGTTTTGCATTCGATGAAAAGTTTAGTTTAATGTTTATTCAAAGTTAAAGTATTAAATTTAGATAAAATGAGTGCTTCTAATATGTTGTATGGCACAACATTGTCTGCTGAATCCATTAAAGTCATTGCCGAAAGCATCGGTGTCGGATTTTTGCCTGATGATGCCGCCAAAGAACTAGCCGATGATGTTTCATTCAAAATTAAAAAAATTGTCCAAGACGCTGCTAAATTCATGCACCACTCCAAACGTGAAAAACTTAGCCTTGGTGACATTGACAATGCAATTAAGGTTCGAAACATTGAACCTCAATATGGATTCACCTCCAACGATTTTATCCCCTTCCGCTTCGCATCGGGTGGTGGTAGAGAATTGCATTTTGTCGAAGACAAAGAAATGGATCTAAACGAGATAGTTCAAGCCGGACCGCCTAAGATTCCTTTAGATATAACCCTACGCTCGCATTGGCTGTGCGTTGATGGAATACAACCTACTATCCCAGAGAATCCCCCACCCTTATCGAAAGACTCACAAGCCCTTGATTCTGTCAATCCAGTTGTAAAGCTAGAACAGGGAGTTACAAAGGACACCGCTGGAAAGCCAGCTACAGGAAAGATTCACAAATTGAAAAATGTCGAAACAGTCCATGTCAAACAATTGGCAACACACGAGTTATCTGTAGAGCAACAACTTTACTACAAAGAGATTACCGAAGCCTGTGTTGGAGCTGATGAACCAAGAAGAGGAGAAGCTCTCCAAAGTTTAGCCTCTGATCCAGGTTTGCACGAAATGCTACCTCGCATGTGTACATTCATTGCAGAGGGTGTCAAAGTCAATGTGGTTCAAAATAATTTAGCGCTTCTAATCTATTTGATGAGAATGGTAAAGGCTCTTTTGGACAACCCATCCCTCTACCTAGAAAAATATGTAATGTACAATTTTAAAAATATTCACAACCTCAACATCATTGGCTTTTTAATTTAATTCAGCTCCATGAACTGATACCTTCAGTTTCAACTTGTATTGTTTCTAAACAACTTTGTATGCGTCCCGAATTGGATAATCACTGGGCTCTGCGCGACTTTGCTGCTAGATTAATGGCTCAAATTTGTAAAAATTTCAATACATCCACTAACAACTTGCAGACACGAGTAACAAGGTACGATTTCTTAACTTATTTCATTTTAGAAATAATTTAGAATTCTTTAATTTTATTTCAGAATATTTAGTAAAGCGCTTCAAAATGATAAAACACATCTGTCTTCGCTATATGGTGCTATTGCTGGTCTATCTGAACTAGGCGGTGAAGTTATTAAGGTCTTTATTGTTCCCAGGCTAAAATTCGTATCGGAACGCATCGAAGTGCATTTGCAAGGCACCTCCCTAAGCAACACCGATAAGATAGCAGCTGGACACATACGCGCTATGCTTCAGAAATGTTGTGCACCGGTTTTGAAGGCAATGCGTAATCCACCTGATGCCCTCGACGAGTATAAGTAAGAAATATAAAACTGTTTTATTTTGTCAATTGATATAAGAAATTTATATTCAAATTGAAAGGACTGAGTTTGGGTTTTTGGGGCCAACTCTGCATCAAGCTGTAATTAAAGCACGGAATGCTCCAATATCAGCAAGTGTTCCATGCAACTTGGGCAATTCTATATCAAGCGCACCCATCACCTCAGCTGCCCAGACTGCATCGACAATGGGAAGGCCACAAGTAACAGCCACTCCTCGTCCACCATCTAGTATCTTGTAACTTAATTTTTATAAAGATCAAAAGTTAAGTTGTCTTATGAGTAAATTTTGCTTTTTAGACCGAACGCGAATATCCCTCAACTCAGAACGGTGTCACAAGTGCAGGTTGGCCAGACACAAAAGTTTGTCATTCTCCCTCAAACACAACGCCCATCAACACCTCAATCTGGTAGTGTGAAGTTTAACACACATCAAATTACTTTTGATAAATGTTTTTTTTTTTTTTTAATTTCAGGAATGTTACAAGTCCAACAAAATGGAAATACCACTCCTGTAGGACTAAGAGTAAGTTTGTTCTCACAAGAGCTGAGTTTGTTAATATTTTGAATTTTTTTTTCTAGACCTCTATTGATCCCAGTTCGGTAATTATTGACACTGAAGAGAGACAAATTCCAGATATAGATGACTTATCGCATTTGGAGTAACTATACTAACTCCAAAAACAAATATTGAATAAACCTGTATGAATTAAAATAAATTCTATTTTATTGATTAAAATTTCATGCGCGTATTTTATTTTTGTTTGTTCGGATTTCTTATATATACTGAAATTAAAAGCTGACATCCTTTCAACCATCGATGCCATACAAAACAATAACCACACCACACTACAAGATAAACTTTAGCATTCCAAAAAATCTATTAAACTGTTTTGCGAACCCTGCTAAGCGGAGATTAAAGGCAACTAACCCTCTGATAAAGTCGCCAAAGGTGTAGCTAGCGAACCCTTAATTATGAGATTAAGCGATAAATAAAACAATATTTATACATCGAAGCAAAGCAATACTGGATGGATTTGAGAAAGACACAATGGAGCACATAAACCACCACTATGCGACTATCAATTAAGCGTCTTATCCTAAAAATTGTAGTAGCTCCATGATCCGATGGTTTACTCCTCGTTCACGATTGGGACATTCATACATAACGCATAGTCACCTACTCGAGAACAAAGACCGCCCAGGATGTCACTTGTGTAACGAAGGTCGAGTCGCTCATGGTCTTCGTTACCTTGTTTCCGACTGTGAATCAACAAAGAAAACCCTATCACCCGACGGTATCAATGAATCGATGCCTGAAATTACAGCCCATGATATCATTAAAATAATTTATTATGTTCTTAAAGTCTTAAATATTTGTATAAATGCATACATATAACATATAACTCAGGTTTATCTCAATTATAATATCATGTTTATAAAATCGTCAAGTTTTGAATCCTTTAGGCACTAATATTATTTTGTAATTTATTTGCAATATAATAAACTCATAATAATAAAATACTTCAATTGATACAATACTCCCTCGCAAAATGAAACAAAGACTTTTAACAAAGCACACAAATTATATGCCATGCGCAGGTCATAAATTATTGATTCAAATGTCCTTCTTCATCAACTTCTTATCAGTAGTTTAGCAGAAGAGAGTGTTCTAACATCTGAGACGAAAATTGCACAATAATCATCATCGACACTGGAAAATAATTTTCTAAAGAAACAAAAACAAACAAAATAAAATAATTAACATTAATTTTAATTGCAAACATGAAAGCTCATTTTGCAACCGATGAAGCTGAAACTGAACCGTTTGAGGCTCAAATCGATAAGTTTAAAAACGACTCAGAAAAAATGGAGGTGCTTTCGAAATTTATTGAGGATGTCATCAAAACTGCAGAGATTGAAGCCCAACACAAGACATCACAAGATTTGCAACAGGTAAAGTACATAAATCTCGATGAAAGAAATTCTTAATCCAAAAGTTTTTTTTGTTTTTTAAATTTTTCTCTAGACATCTGGAAAGGAAAAATCAGGTACCCAAAGTAAGTAGCTTTTCTAATGTTTACTAGAAAATTTTATTATAGGTATATGTACGGAAGGTTGTATGTATTTTGGATATAAATAAAGTTTAAGGGAATTTAAAACTCGGTGGATCAGCGTCATGTACGCACTTTGTCACATAGAAGACTTTTTCACACGAATCTGTGTAGCCTTTTTCTAAAATACAAAAAAAATAGAAATAAAAGGCATTTGTGTGATATTTTGAATAAATTATAATTTCGTATACTTACGAATTTCTTTACAAGACTCAAGCGAAGATTTTGCAGATGCTTGCATTTCTGGTGGCAAAATAATGGGTATTTGAGCTAGAGCCTTTTGAAAGCTGAATTCTCCCTTCTTTGTTAGCTAATGATGTATAATTCTATTAGTTACGTTAATCTACAAAATTTGTTTAAAAATCAATCTCCTATCTTTGGTTAATTACCAAAGATTGATTTTTCAAACAAATTTAGCATTATTTTGACTCACTGTTCCTGCTAGCTGAGCAATACATTTTGAATAACACTAAAATAATTTTTAAAAGAATTATAATTTATAATGATTTAAAAATATTCTATTTCACACCTTCAACTCCATGTTGTTTTCGATAAACTTTCCATGTCTCATGTCGTCCAGTTGTTCTATAGTAACCTTAAATTTTGGAGCACATCCAGATCGCATCATTTCCATAGAAGCCTCGAATTGCTTCATAGTAACGGAAAAGGTTGAAGATATAAGTGCTGAGAACACCACACTCGCTAACCAGACGAAAGAATCCTTATACATACTTCGTGTCCTTCAATTTATTTCACTTCCCGATTAGCTCCCATCAATTGAAAAGCACAGTTACATTTGAAAACAATTGAACGCTTACAGCAAAGTTTTTATAGACCTTTCCTCCCTTAAGATAACAAGGCGGTGAGAAAGCGTTTAATTAAAGGTTTATCTGTGTTTTTTTTTTTTAATTACAAACCAAAGATGTTAAGCATTTCGATTTGAAAAGGTATACTTACAATCCACCCACAGCGCTCATAAATCATAAATTAATTGCTTACTATTAGTGACAAATCCAACACTTTTCAAGTTGTTACGAACTTTCATTAATAAAAAAAAAAAATAAAAATAAAAAAGACACAATTTTCTTTCTTCAGGTTTCACGATAGGTGGCCTAAAAAATGGAAAAGTCAACAGGGCCAAGGGATTTGTGGTCCGTTTGTTTGATGCAATTTGTAACTGTGCAAACTCTGCAGCGGCTCCTGCTCAAAGAATGCGTCGCAAACGATCTTCCCAACCCAAGTAAATCAAGTCGATCTACAACGACTAAATACAGCACAATCGACAATTTTAATTAACAATTTAACACTAAAAAACTACTTGCAGCAATTGAGGAGAAATATTTAAAATTTAAAAATAAAAAAAAGAAACAATCAAAAAGTAAGTGAATAGAAAATTTTTAATATGTACATATTTCTTCGCTTTAAAAGCAGTGACAACACACACGCATAAGTCGATTTTTTTTTACTTTTTATTTTTAATATAGTCGAGTCAATAAATGCTTTTAACTTTGAAAGTTCTCAGAAACATCTGCAATTTTGATGTTTTTTTCAATTTGTTTTTATTTTAAGGCTAGTTTACAGTTCAGCGTGCAAAAAAAAAAAACAAAAATTCAAAGCAAATTTAAGTCTCTCTTGGGCATAATTTTTTTACCACATTTTCATGTTTACATTTTCAGATCACCGTAACCAATACATAAATTACCTTTTTTTCTTATAAAAATTGGTACCAGAGGCTACTAATGCAATTTTGTTTTTTTTTTGCATACAAAAAAATGTTTGCATGCAAAAAAATAACAAATTGTATTCTTAGCCCTTTGTTTTGATTGGTTACAAAAAAAAAGCATCCTACGTGTTATCTGAGGTATGAAAAAAAGTTTGCTTTTTTATATAATCAAAACGATGACAGAAAAGACAGGAAACAGTTTTGTAAATTTATTTTTTTGTTTTTGCGCTGAACTGCAAATTAGGCTTTAAGGACAACACTTGCAATATAATGCTGTAGCTTTTTTTTCAAAGCCAAACCCCTATTATTTTATTTTCTTATCAAGCTAAGTTAGCATACAGTTTCTGAAAAAAAAAAAAATAATCTTTTAACTCGAAATTTTAAAATAAATGAAAAATTTTAAAATTTCAATAGCGGTAGTTCTGGAAAGAAAAGAATGAAGTAAATTTCTGAAAATATCGGATTTAAAAAAAACCGATACCTATACATTATATTCTTATGTTTGCATTTTTTTTTTTTTTAAATAATTAGTATGTGGTTGTTAAATTTTGACTAAAAATTAATGATTGAATACTAAAAACAAAAATCATTGCTTAGTACCTAACACAAGTTAAAAAAAAAATCAGCTTTAAGGAAAATATGAAATTTTGTTTTCAAAATTTTGGATTTGAAGATAATTTTTTTCAAAAAATTTTACCGAAGCAACTTAATTTGATAACAAAACTGAAGAATAGATATCTGAATCTGATCATTTTGAAAATGTTATACCTTGATATTGTAAGTTTTTCAGTTGTATTTTCTATTTTGAGTCATTTGGAAAACTACCCCTCCCCCTCCCACCTCAACGAGGAAAAAACCGAGTTTTGATCCAACCTGTAAAATTATCGAAATCGATGCTGTTTCTGAGAACTTTCGAAGATTGCCTATTTTATGTATTCATTGACTTGATGGCTAATAAACACAACACAAAAATCAATGTAATTCATTTGTTTTTTTTCTTATGAAAAAGACTAAACTTTGACATGTCTCTTCGCATTTAAAGCTACGACATGTTTTATGTAAAATTTGACAGGTTTTCTATTTACATAGATGTATTTATTGTTTTTTTTTGTTCATTTCTGGGTGGCTTGTCGCAACAATTTACAAGGTCCTAACTGCACAAGCTATATATTATTGTATACTTTTTATATTTATAAATGAAATAAAGGTTACCCTTTAAGTCTTTTTTTCTTCTATAAATGCATTTAATGCGACAAAGAACCAGATATATAAAAAAAATATTGAACTCTTCCCACCATTTTCAATGTTAAGATTAAGTTTCACTAAATCTAATGATAGTTTAATAAAATAGTTTAAAAAATACAATTTGTATAATAATAATACACAATAATAATATTTTTTGGCTGTCCATTCCAAAAAGTAACGCATAGTAAAAAAAATACTAGTTTTTTTGTACTGTGATCTACTAAAAACTAATGCTTTTTCTTTCTTTAGTGTTTAGTTATGTATATGTAATTTGTGTACAAATGTGAAATCAATGTAGAATTAAATTGATATATGTATGTATAAAATAATAAAAATATCAAAACAATAATGTTTTTTAAGTCTTATTATTTAAATAAAAATAAAATATATTATTTTTATAGTGTAAGAAAAATTTGTAAAATAATGGTGAGCATTCCAAATATTTACTTAAATTGTAGATATTGTTAATTTTTTATTGATTATATTTAATTTAAGCAGACGGCCAGAATGGCGGAGGCGACGTTTTGATCCCATGTACTATTTTCTTTTCTATGCATATAATGTAGGTAGGTACATTGTAAGACAAATTTTAGATCGAACTCCCTTAATTCCGTTCGCATGCTATTCAAAACACAACATAAGCCTCTATTGCGAGTTTCATAAAGTCGATTCTTAACTTTTCGGTGCGGTATTGACAACATGTCGGTACGCTTTTGGCAAAAAAAAATATTCAAAACCGTTAAATTTGAATATTTCGGATTGTTTTCTTTTCTTTTTTGTAATTTTTTGTTAAATGCAACAATATGTAAACAACTGCAGATGTCTTAAGAACACGGCAAAACAAATACCGAAACAGTGCGCTTCGTATCGAGGATTGCACTTAATAGTTGGATACATTTTATTCAATGAAATATTTCAGTTCATTCACTATTTTTCTTCAAGTTAATGTCAAGTTTTAAGTTTTCGTATACAAAAAAAAAAAAATGGCACTATCTCCAAACGAAAATTATTAAAAAAAAATACCCCTAGTACATTTCTATTGATCAAATGATTTTAATTACTTTAACGAACATAATCGCATGAAGTGACAACAATAAAGAAAGGGTTAAGTTCAGTGGCTGAACAGATGTATAATTTAACAAATTATTATTCATTGCATGCATCAAAATAACCACTTTAGTGTTTATAAATACACAAGATCTTCTCAGGCACGAACGTCTTGGAAAATAATGACTTGTATATTGGTAATTTGCCTAAACAAAATACATTCATATCCACAGTAAAACTACAAAGGCATCCAAGATTCGATATAATGTACATATAATATATACAAATACATGTTTGAAGCAATGCCAGAATAATGTACACGAATAATTCCATAACTATGTGACTTTACTTGAAACCGCAATCACCGCTTAGAGATACCAATATTTTAATTGTTGTTGTTACTCACATGTACGTATATTTACATTAAAAGAAAACAACGATAGTTTGAGGGTTGAAACTTTGAGAGTGATAACAAAATTCGTCAGTGTCTATGTCTAGTTATTCATAATTGTATCGCCGTTCGACAGTATTCCTTCGGTTGTGGTGCTAAATATTCAAAGGAGAAATGAATCAGTTCCTATTTCTCGTGGTAGCTTTTATATTCTGGATTGAGAATGCCTCCGGCTATGATAAATCATTCATAGGTGAGTCAATTTGTTCTTGATCTTTTTAGAAAAATCAATTTTGTTTATACTTTAAGATTTGTTGAATCGACAAACTAAACAGGATTTAGAATTGGATTCAGAAGAAAAGTCAACAGCTGCTTCAAGATTTAAGAGACAAGGCGTATTTCAAAACGTAAATTTTCTTTTAACATGTTGCATCTATTCATTAAAATTGAAATTATTCATTTATTTTAGCCAAATAAAAAATATTCATGCATGAGCCCAATTGGAGAGCCTGGGCACTGCACCCACACTATGTACTGCCGAATGCCGGAACTAAAAAACGATGTATGGAGGATTGTAGATCATCTGTGTATAATTGAGAAAACGTAAGGTATTTTTTTTTAAATTATTAAATCCGCTCATACAAACGGGATAAATTATTAAAAAAATACAACGTATATTGTATATCTTAGCCAACTCGGGCCGAAGGTTAATTTTGCTATATTTTGGCATTGTTCAAGATATAAAGAACATTAATTTATTTCTTAAGAAGGTGCCAGCAAGGCCCCAATTGATGTTTTTGCATTTGATATCTTTTTCAAAACCACGAAGTTTTTTTTTTGCAAAACACTGATAAGAAGCCGAACATTTTTTTGGGGGTTTAACTACATATTTGATAAAAAGTAGGTCGACAGTTGGCAAACGATAAAGACTATGCTTGTTGGATTACTCACTTATCTAATTTTAATTTTTGTTAAGTTTTCTCAAACAGAAACTTAATCCCAATTTTTTCGGTCGAATGTATAGGTCTAATGAAAAATACACAGTATTGGATTACCTCAGAAATGTAATTGTTTTAGCCTTTGTTTATTCTGCAGCTCCATTGGTATTTGTTGTCCCGACAACTATCGTTCCGGCTTGAACTCCATATCAGTTCCAGAAATAATAACAAATATCAATGACAATCGTCTTAATGGAGAAACTAGAATCGTTAATCGACCTGAAGAGCGAGGTTGTGGCATAACGACAAAACAATTTCCTCGTATAGCTGGTGGCAGGCCTGCCGAGCCCGATGAATGGCCATGGATGGCAGCAATTCTTCGCCATCGTCTGCCAAATGTGCATTGTGGTGGAGTATTAGTCACCGATAGACATGTACTAACAGCAGCACATTGCATACATAATGTTTTGAAAGATGACATATTTGTTCGTTTGGGCGAGTACGATTTTACGCTTTTCAATGAAACTCGATCGAGAGATTTTCGTGTTAGCAGCATGGTTCATCATGTGGATTTTGATGCACAAACTTATCAAAACGATATAGCCTTGATACGAGTCGAACGACCAACGTTGTTTAATACATATATTTGGCCAATATGCATACCGCCAATTGGAGAGAATTGGGAAGGCTGGAATGCCATTGTAACGGGTTGGGGTACTCTATTTTTCACTGGGCCACATTCAAAGATTTTGATGGAAGTGAACGTACCTGTTTGGAAACAGAGTGTGTGCGAAAAGTTATTTGTTGAACGTGTTGATGATACTTTATTATGTGCTGGAGCTGCTGAAGGTGGTCGCGACTCATGTCAAGGTGATAGTGGAGGTCCCTTGATGGCTCAGCTGCCGAATCGTCGATGGATTGTAATAGGTCTTGTTTCGTGGGGATTGCGCTGTGGTGAACAAAATCGGCCTGGATTATACACACGTGTTGACAAATATCTATCGTGGATTATTGAAAATTCTCTTGATTAATGAAATTTAATGAAATATGTAAAAGTTATTTAAGCAAAATAATTAAAGTCTTTCTAATGTAATTTTTTTAAATTATATTTTTATTCACTCGATCCATCAAGTAAATAATAAAACAACATTACCTACACAACTAAAAAAAATATCATTCATATTAACTCTAAACGGGCGCAAATGCAATTTTGTAAACATCATCGTAATTCGCCGCAAAGTGGACTTCCAGTCCATCGGTTATATAGCTAGGCAATTCGGCGAAATCTTTTTTGTTTTCTTCCGGTAAAATAATACAGGTTACACCACTTCGTTTTGCCTTCAAGAAAAAAAAATGTAAGCAAGTGCGATTTGTACATAGAAATAAATTTATAAAAACGTACTGCTATAGTTTTCTCTTTAATTCCTCCTACAGGTAAGACTTTCCCTTTTAGAGATACCTCTCCAGTCATGGCAATATTTTGTCGGACTGGCTTCTTATTTGCTAATGACATAAGTGCTGTCACAATTGTTATACCTGCACTTGGACCATCTTTTGGTGTTGCGCCCTCAGGTACATGGAGATGAATGTGACTAAATCCAAAATGTTCTTAGTGAAATGAATACTGATTTATATATGTATGTATAAATGCTTACCTCTTTTCTAAGAATGTATTGTCTTGGTTTATATCTCGCAAATAGTTTCTCGCAACTGTTAAAGCTATTTGAGCAGATTCTTTCATAACATCGCCAAGATGACCGGTAAGATGAAGCGAACCAGACCCCGAAGTACCGTCTTTACTTAATTCGTTAATTTTTCGCTGTGCAGTCTCAATATATAAGGATGAACCTCCCATGGCTGTCCATGCTAAGCCCATAACAACACCTTCAGGCGTTTCATTGTACATTCTTTCCTGAGAAAATACTGGTTTGCCAAGAAATACCCCGAGGTTGTCATTCTTTACTTCAAAATTTTCTGCTTCTTTCTTAACAATTTTGAAAGCTACTTTACGAACTACCTGTAAAACAAAAACAATAAACATTCAAACAAAATATGAAATAGTATGTAATACAAGTAATCAAACAAACCTTTTCAATATGTTTTTGGAGGTTTCTCACACCTGATTCTCGACAATAGCTTCTGATAAGTGTGTTAAGGGCTTCTTCGGTTATTTGAACTTGTTTTTCAGCTAGGCCACATTCCTTCATTGCTGTTGGAATGAGATATTGTCTGGCAATTGCAACTTTTTCTTCCGCAACGTATCCTTAAAATTTAAAAAAATATGAAAATACATAGCTTTCGGCCACTAAGGGGATTTTTGGCTACCCAACAGTTAATTTCGGGAGAAAAATATTGGGTTGCAATTCTAAAAATTAATATGGAAAAAAACGCTGAATAGTGCGCATGCATAAAAAAAGAATCCCCGTACATGAAGGTACTTCCTCGATGGAGCTCACTGGAATTGATTTAGAAGAGGTATGCAACTAGCTAAGTTAGTACGTTTATTGAAATAGGGTCGATGTTTGAGAAACATAATTGTATTCTGTTTTAAACCAATCGCATATTATTTTTAGAACTATGTTTTGAATTATATCCAAGAATGTCATGTTGTAATAGGACACCTGATGTCCGTTTTGGACGAATATACGGCCTATAAATTGCAACAAGATCAAAATAGGAGACACATTTTTTACATCTGTGCATTTCATAGCGGTTTTGACGAAGTCGAATATGTGCCGTTTTTACAGAATGTGCATTGTTGCATATGAGAAGGTAATAACTGAAGCACTTGATGCATTCATTTCGACGCAGTATCTTATTTCCCTTTGGGCAATCGGAATCAGACTTAAATCATATTTTACCGTTTGAATTTCACAGCAGAAGAAAAGGGATCGAAATATAATTTACACGTTTATAGGTTGAATTAACAATGGACTGCATTTTCTCTCATGTTTCACAACAACTGACTCGTTTTGTTTACATAATTGAAGTCAACCCTGTTAATTATTGATAAAGCTTACCTGACATTTCAATCATTTCCATTCGATCCCGCAATGGCTCTGGAATAGTGTCTGTCACATTGGCCGTACAAATGAATAAAACACGTGACAAATCAACTGGAACATCTAGGTAATGATCAAGGAAATTGGCATTTTGTTCAGGATCAAGGAGTTCTAGAAGAGCTGAACTTGGATCACCTTGGTAGCCTCTAAAACAAACAAATTAAAATCTTAAACATTCAAAGCAAATTAATACCTACTTTCCAATTTTGTCCACTTCATCAATAAGTACCAAAGGATTTTCAGTTTTTGTCTTCTTTAGACACTGAATCAATTTTCCAGGCATTGCACCAACATAAGTACGCCTATGACCCTTGATTTCAGCTACATCAGTCATACCACCAACGCTAAACCGAAAATATTCGCGGTTCAGGGCTCTTGCTATTGATCTTGCTAAAAATAAAATAACGATCTCTTAAATAAAAGTCATAGGTTAAAGATACTTTTGAGACAACGTACCTATGCTTGTTTTTCCTACTCCAGGAGGACCATGGAAACAAAGGATTTTACCTTGTGTGCTGCCTTTTAATTGACTCACCGCAATAAATTCTAATATGCGTTTCTTAATATCATCCATTCCGTAATGATCTTCGTCGAGAATAGTTGTGGCCTGGTCTAGGCTTAAGTTTTCTTCACTCAAAACGCCCCATGGGAGTGTGGTGAGCCAATCTAAATAGTTACGCGTTACACTGAAATTGATTAAAGTTGTGTTTAAGAGGTAAACTACTAAATTAAGTGAAGACTTACTTGAATTCAGAGCTGTGACTTTCGAGGAAATTTAACTTGTTAAGTTCTTCATCAATAACAGTCATAACATTCTCGGGAACAGTTTTGTCTTTAAGTTTTTCCCTGTATTTCTCTCCAATAGCGTCCTTATCGTCTTTCTCTATGCCGAGCTCTTTTTTAATAACTTTAAGTTGCTCCTGAAGAATATACTTTCGATGTTGTTGTTTTACTTTCTCCTCGACCTCTCGCCCAATTTTCTGCTGCAACTTTGAGAGTTCCAATTCTTTTTTTAAAAGTGCTAAGGCTAATAAAAGTCTTTTGGGAATCTGGTAAAAAAAATAAAGCAAATAGCATAGAGTTAAACAGATTTGTTTAGTTTTTGACATACATCCATTTCTTCCAAGATCTTTTGCAATTCTTCGGGATCAGCGGCAGATAAAGATGCTCCCAAATCGCAAAGATACACAGGGTTGTCTACGACACGCTGGTTTTGGTGGAGCATTTGTTGTAAGCTCTCTCTTCAAAGAAAAGTACAATGGAAAACGTATTTGAATAATAAAATTATCAAGTGGTTTGGATGAAATGCAATGGCCCGTGACTAGAGCCCAAAAGATTGCGAGTTTTCACCAAACCACCCGAAAATGCAAAGGATTTCAAACAAACCTATACAATGGATTCATGGTGATGATATCACGAATTGTTTTAATAACTTCCTGAGTTAGAGCTTTAACTTCTTCGGTTTGGGTGTATGGTTCATGTTTAACGTTCTCAACTTCGACCATTAGGACGGGTTGTTTAGATGGTGGGAGTTCTCCGGCGGTATCCTTATCAGCAGTTGAAATGTGGTCCAAGGACGACAGTGGCACCTTAGGTGTTGGCGGTGATTGTGTAGCTGTAGAAGTAGCATCTGCGCGATTTGTCTTATTATTTCGCACAGTGCGTGGTTTTCGTTTTCGTCTATCAATATCTGTTTCATCAACTGAGACGTTCATTTTAACATTAAACATCGGATAATGTATAGTCATTTTTTCTAAATTTCAAATTAACATACAACACTTATGTAGTGAGGATTAAGTTAACAATATACCACCGTCTTCCTCTTAGAATAATGACAAACTTCGAATAACAAACCTTTTGGCTCTTGAGTTAGATCCTCCATCATTTGTCCGGTAATTTTGATTCTTCTATGAGCAACAACTACTATTCGCAATTTGTCGCCCAAGTCTTGTAGTTCTTGAATTTGTGCAAATGTACCAAACCTATAAACGTCGTCCAAATTCTCAACCAATTCCGATTCATTTTCACTGTCCTTTTTCATGAAAACACCTACGTAAGGTTGATTCAATCGAACTTTTCTCCTAATTAGATCAATAACCATTGGATTTGATACCTTAAATCAATAATTAATTAAAATAACCTTTTTTCTAGAACATTCAAGAGAAGTCAAACAAACTTACTTCCAGAATTTTCATGAATCTTGGAAATACTGGATTTCTGCGAGTAGCTAAGAGTGGTACATGTGGCCACACTTCTGGAACGGCCACTGTCGCAGGAAGTTGTGGATCCTTATTTACAACATACCCATTGGCCTCGTCAATTTCATCATCATTTTTCTTTGCACTGCAAAAGTTTCTCGAACACAGAATAGTGAAGTTTCGTGAGCTGGTAATGAGTTGTTGTTTGTGTAGAAATTGCCTGCTGGCAATTGCAGAACGATTTTGAGTAAGTAAAGCTAGGCTTCGAGAAATTGTGCGATATTTTGCAAAACGCGACAGCATTTTGTATTTAATAAAATAATTTGTTAAACAACCAACAATTTCAGCACGAACAAATTTTTTGGTTATGAAGTGAAGACTTGAAATGAAGTGTCAAAATTTTCAAAATGAGAAGCAAAAGTACAGTGTGTTTCAAAAGAAAACGTTCTAATGCACATGTGTATATGATTTTGATTTCTTTTTTAATATTTTCATTGGCCGCGTTCACATTCGCATAGGATAGCCTATCCAAAATAAAGGCTTGCCCAAACCAAAGTGCGACAGTGTGTCACTACACGTGCAACACTATTTTTATATGAAAAACATTTTGCGATTAATCGCATTTGGTGTGGGTACTCCCATATGACAAGTCTTGGGCAAGTCTTGAATAAATTTTGTCGCACGACAATGCGACACGATGACAAAAAAATTATTTACACAGCGTCATTTGAAAGTACTCATACCAAATGCCAACAAGCCGCAAAGCGTTTTGATATGAAAGCCCTCATCGCATTATCGTGTGGCAAGGGAAAAACTTGCATTATTGTAGCCTCTTCTACTAATTGATATAGGAAAAAAAATAGTTTATGTATTGTTTACGGTTGAAGATATTATTATCAAAATATGGTACAAAATGTTGCACAAAACGGAATAAAATTTGTTTTAATTTTTTTAAGGCTTACCCGAACCAAAGAGTCACTATGTCGTACGCCAAAGTGTTGTTCATATAAAATTCCTTGTCGCTTTGTCATGCAGCAGTGCGACATTTTGGTTTGGACAAGCCAATCTTAAGGTGTGTTTTTTTGTACGCCCGGGCTAAGTTGGACGAAAAAAACGCTGTCGGGGCTAAACAATTTACTTGTCAAATACAACAACAAATTAGCCCGAGGGGCTTAGCTGCTAAGCCCCGAGAATTCTCGGGGCTAAACTCTTTGAAGGGGTTAAAATCTGTGCTACCAACTCACTTTCTGTTAAATCATCGATAAATTGTATGAAAACACCAAAATTATCGATTAATTGTATGAATATAAAAACACAAAGATGGCGTTTGGTGTAGAAAAAATAAAATTAAATTGTGTATTTTTCTTAACTCTTTCAAATTATTTCATTTAAATTTTAAAGTGTGTGTATTTAATGCTCTGAAATGTCTTTATAAGTATGTTATTGAATTTATTAAAACACAAAATGGAAACAATTCAACAAATCAGATATTTTTTTTTCATTTTTTTTTTTGTCATTTCATTCACAATGATGCCAAGTGTTTTGGTTAAGCCCCGAGGCGTTTTTTTCGTCCAACTTAGCCCGGGCGTACAAAAAAACACACCTTTAATCACGTGATTTACCAGATTTACAAATATAGAGCTCACAATTTGAGCTTGTTCTTACAAACAGAATTTGAATCAAACAGACTGATCTTTATTTAAAATGGACAAATACAAATGAATGAAGGAAACAGAACCTCTTTTCATTCTTCAAATGTCAAATTTTGATAAGCAAATCAAATCAACAAAAAATATTTTTCAAGACCAAAAAAATTTATCCCAAATATCCTTAAAAAAATCTTGATTTGTAAACAAACAAAAGTTTATTTCACGGTTGAAATGTATCTAGCAGGATACATACAAAAAAGAAATTGTAATTGTACTAGATAAATCAATCCAAAAATAAACTAATTATTGCTGAATTGCAGATTTAATGACAGACGAGGAGTTGCATCAGTGGCAACGAAATGCTATCGTTTGGTGTGAATTCGATAATTTTCTGAACAGCATTATTGATGGCCACCCACCAGACAATGTCGGAGAAATCCTCGAGGAATCTGCCATCAATATGGCCATTGAATCGCATGGCATCCAACGGAGGCCAAACAGAGTAGTACTCCCTAATGCTCAGACAATAGGCGCTGCAAGTATGAACGATGATGTGAATTTCTTCGACCAACAAGCCATTAATGCTGCAATAGAATTTCAAGGCTTAGGAATGCCACCGCCAGGCTAAGCCGAACCCATTCCCAAATATCAAGCTAGTTTTTAAGAAATATAATTTTAAGACACTATTTAATGCAATAATGAAAAGAATATTTCAGTTCAAATAACAATATTGTATTTCTCGACAAAGTTATAAAAGAAAAACGGGGACAGCTACATTTAATACATTAATATATAGTAAGGATATCAGTTTTAAAGAAATGGAAACATTCATGTTTTGCAATGAAACATCTGATTAGAATCGCTTCAAGAATTCTTCGGAGCAAATACGTGCTCGAGCATTAACGGCGAGCTTCATCTCACTGATCTCCTTGTCGATTTCTTCCATGAAATGAATGACGAAATCAACTAGCTTATGTTTGTACATCTGCTCAGTATGGAAATTGGTAATCAAGAAGCTGATGTCGTAGCCTTCGATTGGCTTTCTTCGCAAAATCACAAAGCTCTCTGCTCTTCTCATCATAAATCTGGTAAATTTGTGGCATAGGATTTTCTCGATTTCATCGGCTTGCTTGACTGCAATGCTTACACGTACGGAATTGACACTGGTCTCGATTAATACTCGTTCTCTTTCGTTTCGGGAGATAACGACGGGCGTAAGAACAAGCTCTTTACTGCTGCGAACCTCGACTTCTGGTTTGTTGTGCCGTTCTACAACTTGTGAAGAAAAATTGGTTAAGCACATTGCAGCGGTCAGTGTGTGGCGCACGGCAGTTAAATATGGTTTTAAAGTTGCAGCCATTTCATAAAATGTTTATATTTTTAAATTAAATCTACAATTTATTATCAAATGAGTCACTAGACTTTCGAGCAAACTAAGAAGAACCAACACCTATAAAATTGAAAAAAAAAATACTAAATAGATTGAAGTTTCAGA
This sequence comes from Meliscaeva auricollis, assembly GCA_948107695.1. Taxonomy (NCBI): domain Eukaryota; kingdom Metazoa; phylum Arthropoda; class Insecta; order Diptera; family Syrphidae; genus Meliscaeva; species Meliscaeva auricollis. The sequence goes on from OX403619.1 coordinate 732,690, forward strand.
TTGACAGTTTACCAATGGTCAATGGAGCATGTTAGGAAGGTATTTTTGCTGAATATTGATGCCCGAACGCAAGAGTGGCTGCATCCCGCACATTTTTTACCTAGAACTTCCAGCTCAGAATTTACACGGAGATACTTGCCTCTTGCTGCCAGCAAGATAGAGTTGGATATTTGGTCTGTTTGGTATCATTTTGTAGTAAAACAGACACAGAAACTTTATACGGAGTTAACAAACATTTAAATTTACTTAGGAGTTAATTTTCTACTTAATAGTGGTCTTTCTGTCAAAAACTTTTAAGGCTTGCCCAAACCAAAGTGCGACAGTGCGTCACGACATGTGCGACGCGATTTTTATATGAAAAAGTTTTGCGATTAATCGCATTTGTTGTGGGTACTCTCATATGACGCTGTGTAAATAAATTTTGGCGTTGTCGTGTCTCACTGTCACACTTTGGTTTGGGCAAGCTTTTATAGCAACTTGTTTGGATATTGACAAACAGGAATTTTTAACTACGAAGTAAGATGTCGTATAACGTTTTACAATATTTGAGTTATCAAAAAGATCTATTATTTAAGACTATACGACTCTTTTTATATCTCACATCTTTTTGTCACTTCTTAGAGTTGTGAATAGAATCATGAGGCATATAAATCCCGAACAACAAACGTCAAACGATATTTCCAGTTCCGATTTGTGTTTGATGTTGTCATCATGTGAGATTTCATCCCACAGGAAAACTTTGACCTTTTTTTTCTCATGATTACAACAAAAGAAAAAAATCATTAAGTGTATTCATGTAAAGATATAATTTTCCACTTTGCAGAAAAAAAAATTCCCGCAAAAGGTTTAGATGAACACCCATTAGAAATATTTGCATAAACGTGGGAAACAATCAGCTGTTTGTTAAACGTCAAAGAGAACTTATAAAATTAAACGTCACAAAGTTTATCATTTTTTTTCCACGGTTTGTACTTAAAATTTGTGAGATAAAATTCTATAGTTTACAGAATATTTTTCTCAAACTAATTTTGACAGTTCATTTCTACCCATGATAAACAGAAAACAAGGTATGCTCATTAGATTTTTGGCAGGTTTTCTGTGACGTCATAGGCATCTTTCTCATTTGCAGTTCGCGCGAACGTCAGTTATGGATTTTGAGAAAACATTTTTTTTTATTGAAAACAACAACAATGAAACTGAAAAAACTCGATTGTCAGCATCGGAGATGACTACTATGTCATCAGTTTTCCAAAATGGCGACATGGCATTCATAAAAAGCATACCTAGTTTTCTGTTTATCATGATTTCTACCGATAGAAAATTCTATGGTTTCTAAGGATTCTATGGAAAAATCATGTAAGTTCTCACTGAACGCATGCAGTTCTTATCAGATTTTACTGGAAAATAAAAATTCTAAACTGGAACTAGTGACGTCACGTTCTCAATAGTTCTTTATTGGACAGTCTTTGGCTGACACAAAACCGCTTCGACCATCCGCTGTCATCTTGTACATCTGCTCAAAATTAGAAGTGAAAAAAAAATAATAAACTTTTAAGATATTTATTAATAAAATGGAAAGAATTGTAAATTACAGTAGCGAGGAAGAATACGAAGACTCTCCCAAAAGAAATGCGGTAAATATAAAACTCCTTACTAATAATAAACCCAAAAGATTACCTTTAAAAAAAAAATGTATAACATGTCATGAGGGAATTTTTGGTAAAAATGGCGTCTCTTTAATCTGCAAAAAAATCAATATTTTTTTTTTTATAATTACCTACCTACCTAATTGTTCATATTATAATTAATTTCAACTTCGATATTTGATTTTTAATATATTGGATATGGGCAATCGTGTTCATGTGTTATCATTTTTTAAGCATGACAAGGATCTCTGTCCTTTTATAAATAAAATGAGTCCCGATGGTCTCCTCTCATCATCATAAAAATAACCTTCCATCAAATTATAAAGATCATACAAACAAAAAAAAACTTCCTTTTACCTAGTATTAAAGTAAATAACATAGTTTGCTGTTTCTGAATAGTTGCCAATTCTTTAGGCTGAACGCTGTCCGGTGCTTGAAATCGACCCGAACAAGCGGAATAAAGGAGATTCTTCTAGCCGCCATCCCAAAGAAGAGGTAACCGCTTTTAATTTAATTTCCTTTTTATAAATAGATAATAGATTTTAAATTCATAAAAGAACTACATAGTTTTAAACTTTAAATTCTCATCGAGACGTTTTTTTACCATAATATTGTGGCTTTACAGAATTTTTTTTTAAATAAAACGCATTCCATATTTATTTAATTATTGATTAAGACAAAGTATTGCATCTTGTTTTTTTTTTATCAAAATGAAAACAAAAACAAAATGCACTATGCCTATTAATTTGCAAAACTTTGAAAATAGAAAATAAGAATATAAAAAATGTCAATGCTTGAAAAATATTATATTAACAAAAATCCACTGTGTTATTATTATATATCAATTCTCAAATCAAATCAACTACTACCCCATCTAAGTCACATCAATCACAAAGATGATAAATAGAGAAGTTTATTTGTGTGCAAATGCAATTGCAAAAGATTTATACTTCTTACCGTTGTTGCGCCAGACAATAATTAAACTACTGTGTGTACTGAACGTGTATCAAAAACAAAATGTGTCCTCAGAACGTGAGTATAAAGTAAATTGCAACTAACTGTTTTATTACAGGACAAACAAAAAATGTGAAGAGACCCCTTTATCATCAAGAAAATAAAGTAAAGAAACTTTCATAAAACTCAGATGATACGCACTTGATAGCATCTTTATAAAAAAAATAATAATTTAATATCTATCAAAAATTACTTCCTAATTAAAATTATAATTTTTTCAGTCGAAAACGTTAGATAATGAGAGTTATGTTTCTTTATTTTTTGTTTCTTTTAGAACATACGGGACAGAAGTCATGGTTCCTCACTTCATCGAGATCGAGATAACAAGGAAGCATTACAGAATGTTTATAGAAAGGTTGTACATTGAAGGCTATATATATTGTTTTCTAGATTATCAAACCTACATTTATTACTTATTTTAACCATTGAATAATTTTGATTCACTTAAAAAAAACATTTACGTACTAGCGGGTAACTGAAGCACAGCAGTACGTAATGCATGATTATGGTCTTATATAGGGTCACATTGGTTCTATGAGAAGAATCGCAGAGAGTTTTCTCCGATGCCGAGATATGATAATGCTCTGCATAACTCATCTCTATCCACGCTATCATATACCGGGCTTTCTTTCTTAAAAAAATTGTCGGATAGTGAACATTTGATCAAGGGTTGACTTGCGTGGCCTAAAACCGCACTGATTTGCACAATCAAATCGCTGACAAAGATCTTAAGCGATCACACAATATAGTCGACAAGATTTTGTATGCCAACGTTCAATTAAGCGGGAATGGAATAGCAGCGGAATGCCGCTGGAATGTTCCTTCCAGATCCTCAGCACTGACTGTGTATCTACACTAATTCCCCCTCTCATCTCGACAGGCTACACTTATTCTTCCTCTCATTTCGGCAGGCTTCCGTTCTGGCCTTATTGCCTTGGGTAGATTTTCTTACCCTTTCGTACAATCCTCAATAGACTTGACCGCCCGCTTCTCGTGCTCTATTTTTTCCTTCCTGAGAAGTCGGTGTTTCTCTTTTCTTTCTTGTCCGTAGAGCTCTCGGGCTGCTCTCTCAGTGGCTCTAATTCTTGTTTGGAGCATTGTCTGATAGGCCTATGTTAAATAACAGCTGACCAAAAAAGATTCGCAAATATACTGGTAGCGAAGGTATCTTAGATAGGCTATCTTGTACGAATGTGAACGCGGCAACTTCAAAGTTCAAATATAATTGAGAGTTAATAAATTAGGTAAGCGTTTTAAGTTGCAAGTGTTGGCAATATTGACTATAACAGCCAATTTTCCAAAGAGTCCCTAGAATCGGTGCCAGTCTTTAAGTTAGTACTCAAATTAGTATCAAATCTTTTCTTCACCCAATTATTAACCCCTAGTGTTTTCAATTTGGTACCTAGTATTAAATAAGGCGCGGTGGCAGTTAGGGAAAATCGCGGTGATAAATTGAACACATAAATTTGTCTATTACATTTACATATATGCATGTGGCTTGTGAAACACATTTTTATTTACAAAGTTTATTAAGTATCTTGTCTTGTTTCAAAAAAACCTTACTTTACAACAAAAAAAACTTAAAAAATGATGTATTAAACATCTAAAAACTTTCATTTATCAATATAGAATTCTCACAAAGAAGAAAGTAGCCGCAGCCATCGGCCATCATCAAGTAGAGATCAGCACTACCATCGCGACGACAGACGTTCTGAAAGATCTCACGAAAAGAAAAGAGATTCAAAGGACGATCGTAGACGTAAGGACAACCATCGAGAACGTGATCGAGACTATGAACATCGAGACCTAGATAGGGATCGCCGTGATCGTTCTGACAAACATCGCCGTGACAAATATGCCAAAGATAGTTCACACCGTGATAAAGGTAAAAGAAGATCCTCAGATTCACCCCCACCAAGTAGCAAGGATCACAATACGTCAAGCAGTCGTCATCGCAATCGTTCGAGGTCACGTTCGCCATCCAAAGACCAAAGAATAATTGCCTCAACAATTCCTCCTGTTGGTGGAAAACAACAACAAAAGTACGAACCAAAAGAGGAATCAATTGTATCAACTTCAATATCGCAAAATAAGAACACCCCAGTTAAATTACAAGCGGTTCTCAGTCCTCCGCTCAATGATCAAGCTCCAAAAACATCCCCAATCATAATAAACAAAACAGACGGTACTCCGATTGCCCTCCCCACATATTACAACCCCAATATAGTCAATCCAACAAAATATGCAGAACAAGTACAGAAACGAAAACTTATATGGGGAGCAAAAAAGGCAGAAGATACATCGGCCAAATGGGGACATGCCACATTCTCTGAGGACTCTGATGGTAAAGTTGCATCTAAGTTTATGCGCCTGATGGGCATTAAATCTGCACCCAAGCCAGGTGATAGTCCAACAAATACCCCTGCGTCAGCGTCAGACAAAAAGGGTCCCGACGTCAAGTCCAGACAAGCAATGTTTTCTAACATGGAACAGCAGTATGAAGTCGCCCGACAAGTTACACACACTATGCGGGGAGTCGGCTTGGGCTTTGGCTCCCAATCGCGGCAGTATTAGATAATAAGTTGTTACAAATAATTTATGTATATGAAAAAAATTAACCAAAAAGAGTGTTAATAAAAAAGAAATAATTTTTTGTGATCTTTAACTCACAATACAAAGTATTGAGTTTAATTTATTTTTTTTTTTCAATTCTTAAGGACTTCAAATTAATTCTATTTTAAGGGATGTGTATGAGTTGGAGTTTATACTTGTTTTGATCACAATTCGCTATGTTTGGTTGGATGCGATTCTTTTGCTTCTAATGATTCATCTTCGTTGAGAAGATTCACGATGGCTTCATCATGTTCAATGTTCTCGTGGTCTTCGACTTTGGACATTAATTTTTTGATTTCGAGATCGTAGTTTTTCCATTCAGGCACAATTCGTTGGGCAGCAGTTAGTTTAGCTTCTTTTGTTTGTGGGTTGTTGCACAAATCTATAACCTTCGCTTTTTTGAAGGAATTATCACTGCACCAGGTTTGGCACCAAAGCCATTCATCTGGCAGCGATTTAATGGCGACTTGATGAATCATGTTATTTGGCAAATCTTGATCGAGATTTGACAAACTATTAGGATCCTGACTTAGAGCTTGATACTGTCCCCTGAGGCGGTCACCAGCAGCTATTTTGCGGAACCTTCTCAAATCGACAACATACAAGGCAGAAATGTGATAGCGCCTTCCCATAAGATGGCTACGCCAATAGCCTTGCTTCCAGAATCGGAAACCCTCCATTTCTGTTCTCGAGTCGCAGAATGGAGTGTAAGCATACGGAGCCCCATTTAAATCCAATTCGTTAAGTTCATTCATGTCTGCACGAACAATCTAATAAGAGGACATGTTCCTGGGTTAGTCCTAAAATTGTTAAGCGAGTGGGTAAAGATTACTTACTGCGTCAGCATCCACAAATATAATTTTTCTAATATTGAGCGGGAAGAGAACATCAAGGAAAAGAATTTTATAACCCCAAATGGTTCTCTGCTTCTCTGTTTGCTGATGAAGCCAACGTGGCCATTTGTATTGTACTAATTCATATTGAAAGCCATATTCCTTGGCCATGTGTGGCAAGAAGTCTGTGAACTGTGGCGATAGGTAGTTCTTTAAGAACCAAAACTTAACCGGAGACTGAATAAAGGATGTTCAGTTAGTAGGGTTTGTTTTTGTATGGAATTCATGTTTAAGTTACCTTTGTATGCTTCATGAGGGAGATCATCATTATGCGGAGAAGACGTTCATACAAATGCCCAGATGCCACTGAAAAAATGTTTAAAGTTTCTGTATCGGAATCAGTAGAAGTGGAACTAAAGGAACTCGTTATCGAATTCCAAATTCCCTTATTTCCCTCTTCCTCATCGCCCAGTAAATCAATGTTTGTCATGCCAGGTTTTTTCGCAACACGAAGCTTAATTACATGCGATCTCAACGAATTGATCATAATACGTGTCTTGTTGTTGGCATGAATGGTGTTGGTACCTTCGGCACTAGGATAGAAAGAAGAAGTTGTATTTTTTTAAACATAATTTCGAACTATTCTTACTTGGATATTTCATAGATTTCGGAACTTTTGCCATCTCGTAGACGCAACTCCCAAATTCCGGGATTAGCTTTCAATTGGAAGTAACCCAAATTGGCCATCACAATTGTATCGACCATTGTAGGGTTATCTTTGGTTCCTAAAGTTACTTGAAGTCCTCTTGGTGGTGCTCCCGTCATTGAATCAAAACAGTGACCTTCTAAAAGTAGGTATTCCAATTCGAATTCACTATGTACCGGTCCTCCGATTTCAGCCAATTTTACGTTGTCAAGATCGTAAACAGATCGCACAACCTCAACAAGCCAATTTTCTGGAACCTAAATAAAAATATGTTGTATTACTTTTTTTTTGTTCTATGTATATAATAAACGCGCACTCAAAAGATTTTACCTACCTACTCTTATGAGGTAGGTAAAGGGATAGAAGGAGGAAGCGATGAACATTTGATTTTGAATGCTTTGAGATTTGAATGAGTGGGAAATATCGATCTCAGTAAAGTTTTTCACATACGTGTGGTATGGCTAAAAACGAATCTGTTTTTTACTGTGCGTCCGAAATTTGATTCCAGTTAGAACTGCAGGAGTTCCCTAGAAATTGTTTCAGGGAAGGAATGCAGCTGGCTTATTCACAAACCATTGATTATAAAAAAAAAAAACATTATAAAAAAGAGAGATCAAGAGTGTCTATGGTCTCATTGATAGCGCCATTTCCTAATAATTTTAACGCTTCATTTTAAAATGCTCTTTTTAATTAATCAACTGCCTGGTGACTTGAACTTTAATTTTTATTGATTAATTTACGGCCATATTATTGACTAATTTTGAAACTAGTTTTGTAAAGATTAAAAGTTGCACATTCTCTACAAATTGGTATTTATTTCGAGGAACCATAAATACTCCAAATTTTAAATAAGTTTTTTATAATATTAACAATTCGTCGAAACTATTTTTGCTATGTAACTGGTTTTGAAAATAGTCAATAATATGGGCGTTATTTCTTATTATTACTCTTTTTTCATAAAGAAATTTGGCTAACCGAATCACTCACTACATGATAAGAATTCCTAGCTTTTCGGTACTTAAGGCGATTAACTTCGTTCGATCAGCCTCAAAACATGGAAAGCTTAACTTTCTCACTTTGCTAGCCGTCCTTACAGCTGCAGTCATACTATGATTCTTCTTTGGGTTTATTACTCTTCACCCTGGTCGGAATAAAATTTCTTTAGTGATCAGATATCTCTAAAGGTGATGAAATATTTAAAGAGTACTTTACAGGATGAGAGGTGAGGAACTAAAAAGCCATTGGTGTTAGCGGACTGTACTGCAATGTCAAGATCACGAATATATTTTGTGTTAGGATGTCTTTTTACCTGTAAATTCTGAGTAAGCAATGGGTTAGCTGGCAACCCACTGAATTTGGCAATTGGTCCCTCGGTTTGTTTGCCATTGGGCAAGAATTGAATTTCCGGTTCGACGACATACCGATAGAAACTAGAAATAAAATTGAGAATTTATAATGAAACATAAGTATGTACGTATGATAAAAAATGATTTACTTTTTGACTGGCATGTCACTATGCTGTGGAACAGGCAACATAAACACACGCATTTGACAATTGATAGTGTTGCGCAATAAAACCAATATCGACGCAAGTTTCTGAGCACTTCTTGATGCCGGATCGACCACAGCAACAATTTCAAATTGCAATTGCTTTGGCTCTTTGGGAGGCAACTTGACAACAGAGTGGTCTTCTTTCACATCTTGTGGAATATTAAATCTAGTTTTAGTTTCCCTTGGCAATAGAGTTGATAAGATCCTCAACAGGGTGTCGCTCGAAATTTCAAAGTCTAAGAAGGGTTTCTGAGTTATTGCTGTTAATATTGACCGTTCTTGTACAAACCTTCGTCATTATTGTTCTGCAAAGCTTTTCTAATTTTATCCCCATACTGGTGGGTGTTGCAGCGATCTACTAAACCAAAATCATCAATATTAAATTGCTCTTGCTTTTCCAGAGGGCCAAAAATTTTTCCATTAGCAATAACCAGTCGATCTGATTTTTTAATATTTATAACTCGCTGACTGTAAACGCGTAACATTTTTAAATGTAATTCTGTTGAAGAGATGATATCCTTCACCGGGGCCTTTAAAAATAAATTGAAATATATTAGTACATATATTTTAGGGAAACAAATTGAAGCTAAGGGTTACTGGGACATCATTAAAAGGTCCTTTAGGAGTTTTCAACCATCTCAAAGCCACTTCTAATCCGTTAGGTCCAGGCATTGTTTGTGACAAAGCCCAAATAAGCCGATTTAGATTATCCTTTTTCGAAACATGTCCACCTTCGACATTTGGAATGAAGGCAACCCTTCCACTAGTTGTTGATTTCTAAAATTAAAAGAAAAGAGGAAACAATTGTAATTATGAACAACTTCTTAAGGCTCAATAATCTTCACCGTATATTTAAGAGCACTAATCAAAAGGTCTCTTCCTTCTTGTGTATCCAAATCGGCAAACACCCATAACGTGAGGAAATGAATATCATTATCACCTATTTTCTCCGACGAGTGTTTTCCAGTGAAATATTTCAAATTATCCATCAGAGTAGCAGTCATATCTCGATTCGATAACCGTTCCAACACCTTAATATTGGCAAGATCTTTATTAGGGTTTCCAGTTAGATCCAAAAACTTGACATCTTCACTTGAGAGAATTCGCTGATTAAGCCTCGGCATAACATGAGGCTGATTCATAAGGTAATCCATGACATTTTCCGAGTCTGACAAGTCCCCACGATAGACACTCTTTTGTAAATTCGTCGTCTGCTGAATGATTTCACTTAAAATAGTCTCCTCGAATTCATCGGGTGTTAAGAGAGATTTTTGCATTGGGACACCATTCAAAAGTGCTTGTGGTGCTTCTTTGAATCCAAGTCGTTCTACAAACTCTTCAGATAGTTTTCGACCATAATCAAAGTCAGAGTCTTCACTTAGAATTTCCTCGAGTTCTGCCACAGACAATTTGTCGAATGTAGATTTTATTTGAGTACGAATATCCCTTTGGGTTATTTGTTTATTCGATTTGACGGAAGCAAATACCTGAAAGTGTATGAGATTAGATCAAGTGTAGGTTTTAAGAATGTTTAACTGACATCGGTTAGGAAGCTAAGGGCAGCACGAGAGTCCTTCTTCTGCGAAACATAGTTATAGGCACAGAACATGGCCAAATAATCTTCAGAAGTTTCTTGAGTTTCTTGTCTTGCATCGAATACTAGACCAAGTCGAATCGGCGCTAGATGAATTACAAAACTTTCGGCGAGTTTGACTAATGCGCGACTATCAGGATGCAAAGGATCAATGACGAGGACCTTTAAGATATTCAAAATCCAAGTGGTTAAATCTAAGGCTAATATTTTTGAGTAAATTACCAAATTAAAAACGTTCTTTCGAATGTTCCTTAACATTCCTGGGAATGTTGGCCGCAACAAATCCATCACACTCGCAGGCCAACGGCGGTATTGAGCATCGTTTTCCATATCATTTACCCACATGATGGCAGTATCGCGGATGTCAATGGCAAAATCTTTTGTCGAAGAGCTAGACAGATCCAGGGTTAACAGAGATGAAGCTATTTTACCCTCAATATCTAGAATAAAATATTCCAACAAAATTAGATATGGAATAATATTTACATTGGAATTTAAAATAAATTACTGTTATTGTAGAGAGTTTCGAGTACTCGTACTTCGCTTCTAAACGTCTCCATGAGTGAGCTGAGGTCAAGTGTGTCAGCATCAAAGAACAACCCATTGACAAATAGGGCTCCGTCTGGTGGAGCGATATTCAATGTTCTACCAAATACTTCGGTGTTGTGTTTAATTTCTTGGCGGAGTTCTTCGGTCACCGTTTGTGGCAGCAGACTTTTTGCCTTAAAATTGTCGAGAGTTCTAAAAATTTTTACAAAAATATTTAAGCTAAGGGATTATACTTGTGTTGGAAAATTTTGAGCTGTAAACTGGAGGATTTGAAGTGCCTCTTCTCCTTGAATCTCAGCGACTCGTTGTGCGGCTTGCAGGCCGAGTTCTTGGAACTCCCATGCTTTTAATGGAGCGATTTCTTCACTTTTTTCAAGCAAGTTGTTTCGAAGGCGATCAAGGTTAATGGCAAGGTGTGGAAATTTGTCCCTAAATATGAGAAATTAATTAATATTCAATGATATTTACATCTGGATCAATATGATGGCCCACAAGAGCACTCGTGTCAATCCAGGTCAAGTGAAAATTCCTACTTTAGTGCTTTGAAATCGAATCCTTCTATTTCAGTCTCCGCTGGTTCGTTCAATTTGATATCTTCATCGACAACTTTCTGTGAATCATCTTGACTTTTGTACTCGGTTGATTTGAGATGCAGCTCGACACCATATCCAGACAAGCGAACTTTTTTACCAGATGACTTTCGTAAGTAATGCCGACTTATGTACTTGATGTTACCTTGCATCGCTTGTTTTTCTAGAATTTTGTGGAAAGCTCTGAAATCGTCGGAGCCTATGTTACCGTAGAAAACAACAACTTTGCCAGTTGCATTCTCTGATCCAGGATAGACATGGTCAAAGCCATAGCTTATGTTTTCTTCTTCGTTTTTAGAAAGACTGATTTTAAGTTTGCTTTTCATTTCATCGATGGTGCAGGCAATTTCATTATTGACTGTCACAAAATTGTCCCTGCCACAATCTCCGTTGGCGAGCACTTCCTTAGCTATTTGAAAATGCGCCTGAATACGAGGTGTTAGACTATGCATCGATACAGCTAGTTTTAGCAAGGAAATCTGGGAGTTGCCAACTAGATTTTTAACTACATTCATAGAGGTGATGTATTGCTTGGATTCAGTATCTACAAATTTAGTTTTCGTAATTAGATTATGGCATCAATGAATATAAATTATATTGAGCTTTACCAATTTGTGCAAGCGGAGTATCTAATCTTACAATGTCTCTGAGGAAATCCCAATAAAGCGCCGGATTTTCATCGGCTAGGTACTCCGCTATTTCTAGATATAAAGGCGTTTGCTCCCATTTGGCATTGATAAGGGTGGTAATGGGGTAGCTTTTGGATGTTGAATTCGCAAATGTGAAGCAAAAAACACCCAAAAAAAGGCAGGTAACAAGTTTTCTGTGTGAAGACATGATAGAATTCTTTGGTGGCAATATGTTTTATGGTGAAATTATGTTTGCAGTTACCTGAAAGCACTCATTTTGTTTTATTGATGCAGGGAATTCAGATAGTGAATTAAAACATTATTTTATAATTAAATCAATGAGCTACCGGTGCTATATTAATTATATTTAACACCACGTATGCCTTCAATAAAAATGACCAGCTAAAAAAAATGACAAATGTCGAGCGTCCGAAAACCGAAAGCTAGGGACGCAGCGAGAAGAAGAACAGAAAGTGTAAACGCAGGTATGCTAAGAAACAGCGCTGTCGTTTGTGAGTGATAGAAGGTCTGTTCCACTCACTCAAATGTTGTAGACATTGAATGACATTGTACTATTGTACTTCGTTTTCAAAACTTCTGTTTGCTTACCCCAACAACATGCAACAAAAGAGCGAATTGAAAGAGTAAAAAATGTCCTCTCGATTGGAAATCCTGCAACAACTTGCTTCAGAGATTTCATGTAGCACCCTGAAGCAATGGATCAAGATTTGTTTATTTTTGACAGAAAGACAAAGTTTCAGTACAAAGTTTACTACAAAGTAAAACAAAACGTTTTGTTAACTTCTTTGTTTTTCTGTTTCTGAGAGAATTTCGTTCTTTTTTTGCTAGTTTAGCAGATATTAAGTATTTTACTACAAAAATTTACCAAACACACCTAGTACCTTGCGCATGTTTTCAAAAATTGAAGGTTTAAAGGCTTGCCCAAACCAAAGTGCAAAGTGCACTGCGACACGACAGTGCAACACGACAACGCCAAAATTTATTTACACAGCGTCATATGAGATTAATCGCAAAACTTTTTCATATAAAAATCGTGTCGCACATGTCGTGACGCCCTGTCGCACTTTGGTTTGGGCAAGCCTTAAAGGACGCGATTTTTATATGAAAGACGTTTTGCACTTAATCGCATAATTTGGTTGGGGTACTCTCATATGACGCTGTGTAAATAAATTTTGGCGTTGTCGTGTCGCACTGTCGCACTTTGGTTTGGGCAAGCCTTTATACGTAAATAAAACTCGAAATATACTACCTGTGTACATACAAAATATCATAAGCCAAATATAAAGTGGATACACTGATAAAGTTTCATTTTCCATCTCATTTCGTTCCTATTGTCAAAATAACCTGTCTGATTTTTTCATTTTGTGTGATTTTTTTTTTATTACTTTTTTCCATTCACCTCTAACGAAACGAACAAGTCTCAAGTCGGACGACCGCAGTTGGTTGAAAATTCTTCAGACGTGCGCCGGTCTGTCGGTTGTGTTTGTCGCCTCCATTATATTGTTTACAATATATTTATCTATTATTTCCTCAGTTTCTTTTAGTTTTATTCCAGTTAAATAATAATTATTTACTTGGCTCTTTTCGGTCACAAATAAAACACAAACATACCATCGTCGATATGAACAAATCAACGTTCCATGATTCGCCTTCGTTTTTTTAATAAAATTGTTGTAAATGTGTTCTTTTTTCATTTAAGTAGTGCCTTGGGATATAAAGTCAATAAATAAATTATCCGAGAGATAACCAAAGTAACCATTGCGCTACAATAAATCAATGAAATAAATACAAAAAAAACCCAAAATTTAACTCATTTGCTCCGACCGACACTGTCGAAAAATTGTAAAAACATAGTTCACATTAAGTACCACTGCAAAAAGTACTCATTAAGTTATACAACTCAAAATTGAAAAGAAAGGAAAGAATGGCGGTGGTTTTGAGAACTTTGTCCAGTGGCAAAACCCATCAACGGCTACGATGGGGAGTTTATAGAATTCTGCAAATTGTATTCCTCGTTTCCGTCTCTGCGCTAGTGGGTGGAGACGATTCACCTGCAACCGCGGTTCCAAGTATGCAGCAGAGCAGCTTGGTTGGTCTTGCGGCGGCGGGGGTTGGGGCTGCTGCGGTGCCGTCTGCCAAACCTCTTGTCGGCTCTATATTGGACTTTAGCCCCAATTGCTCAAGCGTAACACACATCTTTGAAGGTCGTGGGATTCCTTTGGCGGATATACCACAAAAGCCAAGCAATGGTAAGTTTTTTTTTCTGTCTTAATACCTAACACGGTGTCGAATTACAATTTTCGCACAAAGCACTTTTTGTTTTTTATTATTTCGACTTCCGATATTAAAAGGGAATATAAATTCGAAAAGGATATTAGAGTAAACCTTCCTTATTGCAAATTTAACAGACGAACCAACAAACTACAAAAAAAAAAGAAACGATCATCCCCCCTTTAAGCACAGGCAGCATTCCCAGTTCCCATCCCATAAATTTGCCACCACCAAAGAAATAAAGTGAGTAAAAAAGGACTATAGCAAGACGAAAAGAATTTTCATAAAAATGCCGTACTTCCACTCCAAATATCTGCCCCTCAGCCACCACTGTCTGCCTCTTGCCAGAGCCAGACGATTCGATTCGAGCCTTACCAAAGTGAACTAAACCCCAGTGCCAGAAGAAGAAAATCTCTTGCTTCTTGGATTTCATTTTACCTTGCGTGTTGTCTCTTGCCCCGACCCCGAACCGACCACCCCGACCCACCGATTTCTTTGTGCCTCTCTCCATTATCCATTTTACACTGGTACATCGTACAGGGTACAGGCGTATAAGTTAAAGGACGTACAAGCGAGATGGAATGATATGGAGCAAGAAGGGTAAACACCTCGTCGTCGTTAACGTTAACGTTAACTCTTAACTCAACTAAACTAAACTCATCCAATTTTAAAATTGCGCCTACCTTTCACAGTTTTACTAAAATATGAAGCATTGGCTTTGATTTTTTAGCAGCCACCACTCCACCAGCCAATGTATACTCTTACTAAGAAGTTACGTAGTTGTGCTCCGCGCTGTATTCGCCGCATTCTTTCTCCTCTTCTACACTTCAAGTCATGGACGTGGACCTGGCCAGTTGGACAGTGGATATGGAGTGTGGTGCTGATTTTAGTTTTTTTTTTTCTGCTGCACTGTCGCTTGGTGCTTCTTCTACCTGACTGTTGTCCGATTGCCCACACATATCCGATTCCAATTCATACTGCGACAACGACGACGATAGCGATGACGATGATGATGAAGGCCACGTTGGGTCGAGGAGAACTGAGGATAGAGTACAGACATCCTTCGAAGACGATAGGAATGCAATGATATAATGTGCTGTGTGCTACACTGCAATCGGTGGACTGTGTTGACAATTTAATTGTGTTGGTTGCTTGGTGGATAGGTAACCAAACTACCATCACCAACTACAATACCGAGTCCGACCAGGTTACTCAACTAAAGTTATCTACCTGTTCTACTACTGATGAATGAAGATGGAGGAGGCAAGATAGGGTTCCGCTGATCAGAATCGATTGCTTTATCGTTGCATTTTTTGTTTCGTTGTTTTATGTGTGAACTTTTATACAACACACAAGCGAATGGAAGAAAAATAACAAAACCATGATATAGTACCAAATGGAGGTGGATAGAATGTTAGAATCTTAGCACTTGCAGAAATGGTCTTTCTCACGCCATTTTGCGTAAGCTATAATTATAATCACATTTCTATCCCACTATGCGTGTTAAAAAAATGTACCTACTTGCATTTGTTTGATTGGCAGTTAATTAAGGACTGTAGTTAAGGTATTGTATAACGGAAAAGTGTAGGTAAAAGAATTTTTTGTTTTCTTTAATTGAAAAATTATTAAGCGCAAAGGGAGCGAACTGGAATATCAAATTCAGTTAAGGAACAAACTCAAATAAATTTGAAATTATTTTATACCAACAGTAAGCTTTTTGGATCTTAACACACCCAAGAGTTTTGCTGAGTATCCCTAACCCAAATTGTTTACGAGCCGAACCGAAATTCAGACGTTAATGATCGGGTCTTAAACACTCTAGACTGGTGTCTTTCCTTAGTGTGTTATCGCCTTTAGGCACAGCAGGTCATTGTATCACCTCTGAAAATTTGTCATGCCAACAAAATCCATTTCAAGAATAAGCTCCTAAGAGAACTGTTTGGTAAAAGAGAGCCATTTGTCTCAATGACATCTTCAGGAACTTTAACTGCTTTCTCGATCGTGGCGTGGACAGCAGAATCATAGGCTTTAGTTTAAGTTTTAAATAGCTTTTTATTTTCCAAATGGTTCTCTTCTTGGGGAGGATAAAATGATTTTAAAGGCAAAATGAGATTGGATATTTCAGTTACCCCGGTTTGAGAAATACTACAAATATTTTTTCACAACACGTTAAAAAAATGAACAAAACAAAGGCACCGTACCGTTAATTTATAAATATTTCATGGAAGGTTCATTTTTACAAATATGTACATAATAACAACAAAAATATTAATAATTTTAACTATATGCCTGTAAGGCCTAAGGTCTTTAAAATGCAACTTTGACAGCAGCAGCAAGAAAGAAATATGGGAAAAAACTTTGATGCTGCAGTGTATTGAGATTAAAATTTTTATTATTTTAATATTATCTCACAAGTGGTGCCTAGTCTATTCTACACTACATCTAGTGTGACATTGCCACCCAAGTCATTTTACAGCTTAACATTTTACAGCATAACGTTTGTTCGAACCGATTGATTTAAATTTTACAATAGCATTTCTGACCGACGGTTACAAAACCAGGTCGAAAAGACTTGTACGATTTATATGTAAACTTTTAAATGTTATGAGTCAATTCTAATTCTAATTCTAATTCAATAGCATTTAAGAATTAAAGAAAAAAAGGTGTTATAGGTACCAGATGCTTATAGCTTTCTTCTTTCCTCACTACTTGTCAATAAGTTTTTGCACATAACTATGCATTAAATCTTTCTTTTGAACAATTTGTTTAATAAAAATCTTGAAAATTCTTGGAAAGTTTATAAAAACCGATAACAACGTAAGCGGTAATCAACGGTAATCATTATTGAACATGTTGAACATTTGAAATGCTGTCATCAAAGTAATGCTCAAACTACGGTTTTTTTTTAAACATTTCTCTTTACCGGGTTTCGCGTTCAACCAATGGCTTCATTAAGTACTTTTGTAGATAGATGTTTCTGTTGAGATGAATTTCCAATTTTGTATAAACATTAGGCATTACACAAGTGTCAATCGCTGTGGGTGTATGAATGAATGACATTAATTTACAAATACACAACATCACGCAAGATCTAAAAATTATTGGAAAACAAACAAAAGAAAAGACAGAAAGAGGAAGAGAAAAAAATACAATATGTAAATGTATGCTAGCATATTGGGATAGTTTTTGCTTTTTGTAATTTATTTATCGATTTTAAATCTATGAATATAACCCAATTACTTTGCTACTGTTGATCCAAAATGTAAAGAATAATATCTATTTAACACCCACTTGACAACTGTCTTGAACACCAATCTAGATCCACTGTGTGTGTTTATTGACAAAATTATCTTACGAAATAATAGATACATTTACTTACTTCCGTCTAATCCGAAATTCCATTTAAAATTTAATTTAAACTACCTCTTGTCGGTGAATCAAAAATATTTGTGTTAAAATCCATTTATCTGTAGCTCACGCATCACACAATGTAAAGTGACTCTGAATATTTTTTTGAATCACTGATAAGCGTGTGGGTTAGTTCTCTCTTCGATGCATTCACTTTGCATACCAAATATTTAATTGTTTTGAATAGAAATATTTAATGTAGTTGTTAAGGCCCGGCTCAGTGTAAAGGTTGTTGTTTATTTAGTGGTTTGTTGATTTCGTCGTAGGCGGTAGTCATAAAATAGTTTTTTTTTTCTGATTTTGGTAGCTTACTTATCTTATCAAGCAAACTCGATTTGCATTCGCAGCAAAGCGTCTCTAACTTCAGACTTCAAGTCGTTGGAGATTATATGCAAACTGATTATCGGAGATGAAGTCTTTTTCATAAGACTGAGATAAAGTCTATGTTTCTGAACTAGTAGGATCGCACCCTCTGGATAAGTGTCACGTTAGCCCTTAGCCTATGCATTTTCTTCACTAATTGTTCATTGTTGTTCATTCGTTGTCCTTGTTTCGTTAGCTGGGTTCTTCAACATTAGGTCTTTTTATTTTTTAGCTCCGAGCAGGGTACGGAGATATGAAAAAAAAACAATCTGTATTTCTTTTTTTACCTCAGACACATCCGAGCCCGTATTACGAATTTTATAGTGAAAGTCAAAAAACGATAACCAAAGAAAACGCTAGTATAATTTTTGAATTACGAGCGTACGAATTTATTTTCTTTCTTCAAATAGCAAAACAAAACCAAGGCCGACACAAACACAAAAAAGTACGAACTGACATCCAAGTCAAATATGAACCCCGAAAGCAGTCATAAAAGAAAACGAGTATCGTATTTCAAAAACGATTATCGTAAATCGTAATTTGATGATAATGAAGGGTTTTGAACGATTATGGTAATTGGTAATACTGGCCCCGAACGCTCTTCTATTCCTTAAGTGGTGAAAATCCTCCTGCCTCTCTTGTTTGCTGCCCCCAACCAAAGTTCCATAGGAATAGACCTCATCTTCAGTAGAAGCTCTAGGTATCCAATGTTCACCATGGGGAGGTGAAATTAGGAGTTGGTATTCCGAGACAGGTTTTCAAAAAAATCTGTGCGCGCTTGTCTTTAGCAAATCATTTATATTGTGTGAAAGATAGGGCCGGTTGTGTAATACCCGCTATCTTCTAAAGCACCGTTTCGAACCATTACAGTACATCACACTGGTTTCTTTTTTTTTTTTTCCTGCGGTCCACTGGTTGTTCCAAATATTTCGTATGAGTTTCTTCTAATTTTTACAGAGCTACGATAATTTTCCAACGTCATCCTGATAATGATTTTAGAAGTGAGATACAATAAAAAAACCGATTGGCATACATGCAAACTCATATCAACGAACAAGCGCCACCTTCGGTGATGTTATGTACTCAGACTCACCTACCTACGGTAGAAGCAGCTGACCTGAATAAAATCAACAATTAATCACCTTAAATTGGGTGATGCGAAATAAAGCCGTTCATTAAATGTTCAGATTTGCCGATTTTTTGTTGTTGTTAACTGATTTTGGTCCCAATTTCTCTTAAGATTGCAATATTTCGAATGGCTGTTGGTCGTCCTCGTCGTATGACCAGTTTTTTTATGTGGGCAGAGAAGTGAGGTGAGAAAAAGGTAAAAACTTATTTTCCTCACAGGTTTTCAAAGAACACAAGAGGAGAACCAACAAAAAAGAAAACAAGTGAAATCAAAATCAAGTAAAAAGTGGCGATAAAGAAATCTAAAAAGGAAGCCGCCATATCGTTGCGGCACAGTATCGAGTCGTTAGGATCACACGAAAATCTTCTCAGTCTTGATTTGGTAAATTGCGCGCATACTATTGATGAGATGCGTATCTTTTACCTGGATTCTTCTTCTTGTTCTTTTTCTTCTTCATCTTCAGCCACCTCCCTGTGTGTGCTTGATTTTTTTGATAATAATTTTGTGGATGAATCTCCATTTTCTTTTTCAGATGTTATTCAGACAAAAAAAGAACGATCCCAGGTCCTCTCATCCGCACAAATTAAAATTACACGTATTTGGGCATTCAACTTGATCTTCGAGTGTGGGATTTCCTGAATGAACTTCAATAAATACCACACCACCGACGAGAAATTTCTTAATTTCTTGAAGTTCCTTCATTTTCTCTCTCTCTCTGTCTCTCTCTGGGTCTGGGTCTGGATTCCGTGCTTGATGTTTAAAGAAAAAAAATCAGGTATTGATAGGAGGACACAAGAGTATCGAATGCGCCTCAGCGAACGTACACTTAAGTGGCAATGGAAACTACTTTCTTTGTGAGAAATCATTTAAAGGATTAAACATTCCACAGCTCAATACACTTACAAAACATGTTATAACGTTAGCTAATTCCCTGCTGCACACAAATGCTAGCTTTTGTTGTACTCAATGATTGAGAGATTCCTCAATATTATTTTATTGTTATTATTCGCATTGTGTTTGTTGCTTTTTCCTATTTTACTTGTTTTTCTTTTTTGGTTCTTTGTTGTTTTGTGATTCTTTTGTTTGTTATATTATTTTTTTGTTATGGTTGTGTGTTCTTTGGTTTGGAAATCGGGACGGGACAACAGGACACAACACAACACAACAGCATGGCAGCCGGAAATGCACCGAAATAGAGAAGTGTAGGATGAGTAAAAAGATAGCAGCAACCGAAAGAAGAAAATATTTAGAGTGGTGAACTGGAAAGAGGGATCTAGTTCAGGATTTGTATATTTCTGTAGGCGGTGTTAAAATGTAATAATAGCCCACACAAATGATATGTGCGACAGCCTACTTAGGGATTCGCAACATAGGAGTTTCCACTTGATTAGTTGAGAATGTTAAATGAACGTTGTTGTTTCTAGCCGACCGACACCACCATCCAGAGCCAGCTTATAATTTCTAAATCAACTCGATTAGTCTTATTGAATGAGCAGTAATAATTGTGCCACTGCAGAATAATGAAGTGCACAAAAATTTACCTGACTGCTCTAGACTCTGTATTCTTTGAATTGAACCAATTTAGACCCTTTAGGTAAATGAGTGCGCTTAGGAGACAATAAGTTAATTCCATATGATGCACACGGTTGACATAACCGCTTTTGAAGTGGGAAATACTTTATGATTGTTAACTGCAACATCGTTTCATTTAAGACCACACAAGTTTTAAGTGGTCCATGGGCATTTAAAAGAAAAGAGATAACATACTCATAAAAGGGAAATAAGTGGAAAATGATTTCAATTTTTACCACAGCTGGTGACCTACGGACGCCTTCGTGCAACTGAAGGCATAACGTCTTTAGTAACTTCTGTAAGACAAGAGACAGAACATCAAATGCATACGAATGATATCACAAGACAACAATGGACGGCCTACTTGGTCCTTTGTTCCATGAAGAAGAAGGTACCTACCTCATGGTGTTTTAATATTCATGTTTTTTCATGTATGGAATAGGTATGGAGTTATATTATTATAATCCGGAAATTTGAATTTGTAAAAAAAGTTGTCTTATAGTTATGGCATGGTCTTTCAATCAGAGAATCGTGCTTTGGGTTTGTTGTCAGTTCTCAGTTGTTTAAGAAAAAAAGCCTTAAACAGTTTTGCTATAAAAGTTTATCTAAGTACCTACACAAATGAATGACCGTCCCACCTCAATACACACTCGGTTGACAGTTGAGTACCACTGACACTTTCTGTTTTGCTTTGTGAATTTTAATAAAACATCAACGACGACGGGTACAGGACAGAAAGTTAAATGGTAAAATTGTAGATAACTCTAAACGAGCGCCATTAAATCGACTACTGAAGCTGGCTGGATCTGTGTTTATATAAACAGGAAATGGAAAAAAGAAAACATTTTAATTTAAAACTTAAAATCCATTTTTTTTACAAAAAAAAAAGAAAAACAAAATTATCTTAGATGACACATCCAACTTGGAATTATAACCGGAAATTTCTTTTTTAGTGCAGTTTTCTGTGCGTTAAATATCATAGGGTCCTTTGTGAAAGAAGGGAAATAAAAAAAAGTAAAACTGTTTCAAGTACATACATGCATTTAAACAAACATTTATATAAAGTTATGTGGTACCTACATGTTAGGCCTTTATAAAGTGTTCTTGTTGAATTCATTCATTCATTCAGGCATGCCAAGTTGTTAAAATGGTGACATCCTCGAGAGCGGAGAACACACTCATATCAACATCAATGTGATGGTTTTTTCTTACAAGGCTCTTGTATTTATATAGAAATCAAGAGCATGGCTGAATCCTCGTTCTTACAGCTTAAAACTATTTAGAAAGATATAATTAAAGGTTGAAAAATAATTGTTTCAGACATTTTTATCAAAAATAGAAATATTAAATTACTGTAATTAAATTTAATTCAGAAGAAAACCGGGAATGTACATATATTTTTTGAATGCATAGGTACGAAGAGACTGAACAAATGAATTGGAAAGAAATGATTCACATGCAACTAAAGTATATCAACTCAATGTCTACGTCTTAAGTTTTGTCTCAAGTGATGCCGTCAGGAGTAGTGCCTTCCGGGGAGTAATCATTGGTTATTTTACTCGCTCTTTGGTTTGTCTTTTGACCAACTTACATAATGTATTTGATAGAAATGTCGATCAAATTAAGAAAATTAATTAATGTGATTTTTTGGTGTAAGCTACGCAATTATTTGATCGAATAGTATTCGGTAGGTTTGTTTTGAAGACAGAGAATATTGTTTTCTAAATCTACGACATTATGATAAAATCTAAACTAAAATTAAGATGTTGGAGAGTTACAAAAACATCTGTGCATCGCATCGGTTTGTCTGTTGTTAACCTTTACTTCACCTTTGTGTGCCAAAAATTGAGAAAACACAATTTTCTATTCGATATTTTCAAAAAAAAATGTTTAAAATCTCAAAAAATCTGAAAATTTGTAAATGAGGGCTCACAGATTTTGTATGTGTTTAATTAATCTGTTCGCGGACAGAAAAGAATAGAAAAGATCAGGTTGTTTGGGTAAAATTGGTGTTATAGTTCCCTTCCTGGTGAGTTTTTGTGTTCCATGAGCAAAAATCCTAGCCAAAAATTGTTCTAGAGATTAGATTAGATTAGACTTTGGAGGAATTTTTTTTTTTTTTCACTCTAGCTCTAGCTCCTTCTAGCATTAGCTCTTCCTAGCAGATTATCAAAATAAAATCTGTGTTTCTTTTTTAGCTCACGACATATTATATTATCATTGTTTTTTTTAGTGATTTGAAAGACGAAAAAAAAATACAAAATCAAAATTGAGTTGCCAGGACATTATTGGTGAACAAATAATGTTGCTTATTGAGAACAAATTACGACTGGAATCAGTTCAGCACTCAAGTGTGTATATTAATTAAATCTGAGAGCTCTGACATAATAGGCGCGTCTCAAAAAAAAGATATATCTGAGGGCTCCAAGATTTTTTAAGTGTCACAAAAAATCTCAGCTGTCAGTTTTCTCTAGTTAGTGGGACGGGCCTAATCTGCCCAGAGCTCTGCTATGATCGCTCAGCCTCTGCCCAGAGATTTGCTCAGAGCCAAAAATGAATAACGCCAAATAACATACAAGTAATAAAAAAGTGTATTTCCTAAGATTTGAGTAGTTAAATAGTTAATAATCTTAAATTTAAAATTCTGAAAATGGTGAAAGTTGCAATTTGAATGAAAAATCATTGCAACAAAAATGTTTTAACTCAGCGTTTTAGGGTTTTTATATTTGCATATTTGTGATTTCTTTTAAGTTTAAGAGTCAGCAAAAGCTTGAAAACATCATAAAATCCATTTTTTAACGAATTGCTACATTAAATAGACTCCTCTGGGCTTGCATTTGCTGCATACCTCACATAGTCGATTGTTAACATGCCGTGCATTTGCAATTATTTGTATCAACAAAAATTGTGTTGCTGCGTATTTGTATTTATTCAGTCTCTTATCGCATGCCATTGCCATGAAGTGCATACTAGAGAACGTACACAGGTAGGTAGATAGAATATTTTTTTTGTTTGTTTCTTCTGTTTTTTTGCAAAAGTATGAATATACATGTGTATAAATGTTGGTTCCCTACCTATGCGATATGCGTAGATGTAAATGTTGGATTATGAAGGATGTCGAATCGCTTTGAAAAGCATCCTTGTGCGTCGTTATTCGTTATACCTGCATAACCATTCTCATAATTATCATTTCATTCTTTTATCTATCTGTGTAAAAATATCGTTGCCTGTGTAAGCTGAGCCAAGCTGATATAGGTATACTCCTTATAGTCATATATCGTTGATATGGTTGGCGCTGCGAACAAAGCCAACATGCTGTTGTCACATCTTCGTTCTTTTTCCTCAGTGTCATTGCATTAATACGTGTAGGTGCAAGTTGAATTTATGCCGCCTTTTACTATTAACACAACTGTGCAAAAAAAAAAATTAATTTTGTATTATGCAAATATACAAACACTTTTGTATAATCTTAAAGTTAAGAATGTTTGAAATACACAATAGTGCGTGAAACTAATCACCATCAAATGTATACCTAAATTGTGTTCCATCGGGACTAGGAAATAATATGAGTGCACTGATAAAAAAAATAAGGCACTGGGTTGAATCAAATCATTTTGGAATTATATATGCTGCAGGCCTAAAGGACACATCAAAACTTAAGATTGTGTAAGTTGGGCATCCTAATCACTTATACGGTTTCACACCAGACGAAAATCTAGATTTTGTGCAAATAGTTTAAAATCCACGAACTTACACAGATTTGCTCTGTTCGGACTTAGTTTTTCTTCATTTAACATACCTATACCTATATTAATACCAAGCCATGGCAAAAAAAAACAATTACTCATTGTTTTCAACCAAAATTTCACTATACTGAAAAAAAAAAAAATCAAAAGCGGCATTATTTGGCCTCGTATAAATGAAATTCATTAATAAACATTTTTAACCACTATTTTCACAGTTTATTTTAGAAAATTAATAAAAGATTGTTACCGGTTCAAATGGATCATTCTCATGAAGAATTTTTTAAGTAGGAAAAAACTGCTGGGTGTGAAGCTGGCTGAACAACCGAATGAAATTCAACTTCTCTTCAATTGCTTCCCAAGATACGTTATGCCGGATTTATACGAGTGACAAAATGTCATTATTTCTGTAATTGACTTTAAGTAAATGAAAAAGCTGTCACTATTTTTTCAATGAAGAGTTAATGACAAAAATAATGAAATAACTTCCGATCTGTTTTTTCCAACAGATGCCGTTTTTTATCAGCTAGCATAGCTATCCGGATAACTTAAGATACCCACGCATTTAGCATTAGCTAACAAAAAGAAACCGGAAAGCTTTTTATTGTTGTATACTATGTTCAAAAATAGTAAAGAAACGAACCATTTTCCCTAAAAAAAATCCAACGTATCCATGTGATCAACGGAATTTTATTTTTTTGTCGTATTTAGTGTACTATTTAATCAGCTTCGAAATTAAAACAAATTTTTAAAAATTGAACAAAATATAAACAAAATAATTATCAAAGTGATTTATAACAATAATTCTTATATTATAATTAAAAATCAAAAGAAAGCCAAAATACTTCACAAGTAAATAAACAATTTTCTGTTCTCAGTCGTTTGATTTTTACGTTTTTATTTTATACATAGCCGTTTTGAGAGATATCTGGAATATTGATACAGGAGTATCTGTCTAGATAAAAAAATATATTTTAGATACGGGTGTCTGAGATCGCCTATCCGATGGTGCTTGAACGCATCCAATGACACCGCACTAACGTCGATTACAACAAAACCGGTTTGATCTAAGAATTTAAAATAGTAATTTTTTTACAAAATGTTTGAAAAAATGCACACAACTGTATGTCTTCTATTCTCGGCATATATTTCTTTCTGCATCCATTGAATTGTCTGATGTGCAGAAGGGAATACAGTGCAGCTACTTGAGGTTCTTTTTCATCGTCAAAAAAATACTGCACACAGTATATGTTATGTTGTATTTTGTGTCCTTTACATTTAATGCTGCAGGGCACACACACCTTTTGCTCAAACATGTGAAAAAAGTAAAATAAAAAAGCGAAGAGTGCTTCTTTGTAGGTACTTTTATTTTTTTTATTTTTTAAGATTAGAGGAAACGTATACACACTTACTCATATCAAGTATTTTGTCTTCAATTTTGTATTCTTTTTCGTTCCGTTTCCAACTGAAGTAGGTAAATAGTTATGCATTTTTGTATATTTGTGTGGAAAAAAATATATATCTTCTGAAGATGAGAGGTGCTTGCCGAAGGTTAAAGAGGTACTTTTTCTCAGACCAGGTCACATAAAAGCTATGCAACTGTCCATTCATTAAAAATTCTGTTTATCTTAGCATTTGTTTTTATATTATGTACAGTACATATACAAAAAAAGACAAGTTCCGCGTTTATACAAATGTGGTTTGATGTTTAAAAACATTTAATTTAATCCCTTAGTCAATAATATGGATGTTACGTCCATATTATTGACTATTTTCAAAACAAATTTTATATCAAAACATGTTTTGAAGAGGTTAAAAGTTGGAATATTTCAATGCATTGGTAGTTTTGGATGTCGGTGTCAACGTGGCATAAGCTCAGATTCTTGCCGATTTGCTATACACATACAGTGATTGCCGAAAGTTACTAGTAGTGAACACAACACAATCATCTCAGTTCTGATTTTCGCTCCGAATTGAATTTGCTATCGAAATTGATTTTCGCAGGATTTCAAAGTTGTCAACCAAAATCGTCAGTCAGTTAAACTTTAATGTACAGCACTACAACCCAACAACAAAACCTACTAGGAAGTACTTTATCTTTTTAATTTCAGTAAAAGTGGGTTGGGATGGGATGGGATAAATGCCCCTCGGAACAATTTGAAACTATGAAACATACATACAAAAACAAGTGTTACAACCGTATTGACTATAGGGATGGTTTTCGTGAAGTGTTTTGATTTACTTAATTGAATTCTCACACACGGCTATAAACTTAACGCATTGGATAGTTACTAAGAACGCAAAAATTTGCAAGAATTGAAAAAGAAAAGAAATTCGGAACACCTCCTTTTAAAAAAAGAAATCATTGTTTTCGTAAACGAAAATCATAATCGAATTAATTAGTTTTTTTTTCCAAAGTTTTCAAGTGTGATACTCCGGGAACGCCTTTTGAGGTAAGACTGCAACTGTATTTTATTATTTTTGCTATTAAGGGCATTCCATCATAACAATATAGAATTCAAATTTGTAACGTGGCGTTCTAACCCAGGTCTAGATATTCAAAAACAAAATTCATTAATAAAATCTCTAGTGCATATTTATTATATCACAGTTTGAGTACCTACCTAGACGCTGTTCTATCGTTTGTGCACAATTCAATGAAAATTCGCCGTACTAACCCTTTTGCGTTTTTTAAGTGGCATAAATTGTTTTTTTTTTTTTTCTTGCGATGATGGAAGGGTCAACATCCAATCAAGCTACACACATTTCACTCACACAATACGTCTGATACGGTTTCGTTATGAAAATTGATTATGTTCAAGTGTTTTCCGATCGTTTTTTTGTTGTATTCTGAATCATCAATATGAATATTACTACACTGACAGATGATTTCTACTGGCAAGCTTTTGATATAGAGTCATTGTGTTCTGTTGTAGAAAAATTAAATAATGATGCTTCCAATCAATTCAATCGCTACTGTGTTATTATTTTTTTCGAGACGAATGCATTTTTACATTATAAAACCATAACACAGTGGGACACTGTTTGTAATGCAGTTGGAAGTAATACAAAATAAGGAAATATAAATTCAGTCCTATAAATACACTTCAATAATCATTTAATGCATTTTATTTCATAAATTATATTTGAAAACTTATGGAGTTAGTTCTGTTCATTTGATAGACTCTGATTGGCCAAATGTCACAAAAAAATCCATCTTTTTATGACTTCAACTGAACCGAATGTCTATGAACTCGGGCAGTATAATTTGTAGGATAGGCAACTCGATAATGACGTCTCCTTGATTTTATTCGAAAATGTCGGTAGTTTGATTTAATCTATAGGTATTTATTTTCTAGATCGTAAAGTTATTTGCCCCACTGTACAATGTAAGATATCGTCACTCACTCAAACTGCGTGTGTTCTATGCTATTCCAAGTGGACTTTAAGTAGTGTTAAGTAACACTTCAGAAGATTTTAATTGATTGATGCCTCTACTTGAATTGCTGCATTGTCTATGTGTGAAGAATTTCGTTCGATACATACCTAACGCAATCCATGCTTGAAATTGTCTTCCAATTAAATGAATTTAAGCCCAGTCATAAAAAAAACCGTTTTCAGCTTATATTATAGAGTTCTTTTAAATAATATGAAGAGAAAGAGAAGTGTGTTATGCCGCGAAATAAAAGATTGTTTGCGTTCTAGTTTTATATTAAATAAAGAAGGTATCTTTATTGGTTCGAGTTTTACTTAAGACTAACTTACAAAAATTGAATGTGGAAATATCAACCACAGATTTATTCTTATACTTACATACATATATATATAGATAAACAAAATGCATCGAATATGAGATTCATATTGGATGCTCAAGCAAGATAAGAAATGATGTGCTATGCATAAACCTTCTGTCTTTGATTACTGTGGATTAATTGATGAGACGTTTCGGTCCCCACTTGAAATATAAACAAAGTTGAAACAACACTTGAAGAGTATTATGTTACTTTGATTTGAACAAAGAACTCTAGGATGAAGAATAAACATTCAAAACGAAGAATGTGCAGACTAATGTTAAATTAAATTTATTATCATGCTTATGCATAACACCTCCCCTCTTAAAATGAAAATTATATTTTTTTTTTTTTTAACAATTAATTTTCTTCAACTTCAAAATCATTTACTTTGAATACATTTGAATTTGGTCTTCTTATTACAGTTTTATTTTTTCTATTATCATAGTAATGTACAATTTTTTCTCTTTCAATTACAGGTTGTTTATTCTTTTTATTAAAACAATTGTGAAAGATGGTAATACCACTTCCCTTAATACATTTTAGAAAACAGTAAATTACTGTTACAATTATTATTATCCCGCTCATTCCAAATAAAACACCTTGAGTATGAGGTGGTATGTCTTTCAATTTTTTAGATATATAACTTTCTTGATTTTTTATTTCAATTGTAAAATCTTGTAATTCATTTAAATTTTTAAGCTTTAGTTTTGGTAAATTGATATTTTCATAATCTAATTCTTTTAGTTTTACATTAATACAACAGTCCTCGGGTACTGGACGATATACATCTTTATTTTCCATTGTAATTTCTTGATTGGCAGTTTTAAGTCTTGTTTCTATTGTTTCGAAGGTACAATCATTTTTTAAATTTATAATTCCAATATGATTTATGAATCCTTCTTCATTATATTTGCTTTTTGAACAATTACATTTATATTTTGTTTCTTCGCTTAAGGCAAATAAATATTTATTTTCTGCGAGTTTATGAAAAATTTCGATATGATTGGAAACTTGTTTTAAATTACAATTACTATTTATTCTATTCATAAAAATAGCCAATTCACAATCTTTATCTAGAACACTATTTTTGAATTCTAATTGATTACAAACAAAATATTTATCAATTTTCTTACAATCCTTTAAAATATTATTACTTAGGATATATTCTTCTTTATTTTCTTTGATTATAAAATATTTATGTTTCTGTTCTAAAATATAAAAATTTCCTTTTGGTTTCCCATATGGTAAATTAATCATCTCATAAACTTCTGAT
Organism: Meliscaeva auricollis; assembly: GCA_948107695.1. Lineage (NCBI taxonomy): Eukaryota > Metazoa > Arthropoda > Insecta > Diptera > Syrphidae > Meliscaeva > Meliscaeva auricollis. Next base: position 761,989 of record OX403619.1, read on the forward strand.
TTTGAACTCTCTAGTAATGGAACTGATAAAATTATAACAAATCTATCCTTCTTTAAATAGGCGTTTGGATTTATTTCCTTCATTATATGACTATATGATTCTAAACTTGGTGTGAATAGCATTACGTTTTCTTTATCACTTTCTTTCAATAATTGTATGAAATGTTTCGGTTCGATTATAATCGGGTGGATAACATTATCCTGCAGGAACAGAATTGCTTCCGTTATTTGATTGATTGTCGTTTCAGTTTGATTTATTAAAAAATAAATTCTAAGTTTAAACTCTGTAAAATATTCTTTTAATGCAAAATACTTCCTATCTTTATTAATTTTGTTCGAAATTACCTCTAATGTTTTACTTAAAGTGTTTGTTAAGTTTCCCAATTCATAATATGCATTCTTTAAAACCATATTCTGTTTGTTTAACCCATCTAAAACTCTTATTTCTTCTTGCTGACTCTTATGTATATATTCACTGTTTTCTTTGGTTATTATAATAGCATCTTCATAATGTTTAGCGTCTTCGCTATCTAAAGTTCCGAATAGAACTTTAAGACCTGACCCTACTATGTTTAATAAACCTCTTTTATACCTTTTATAACTTGTATCTACCCCAAGTAAATGGTAAATAGTGTTAAAATCTTTTCTTAAGCTTGCAATCTGTATTTTAGTTTTCCTTATAAAATCTACGCATTCTGGAATTTCAATAAAACAGTTATCATTTACATTGGCCACAAAGTTAGTTATTACATCTATTTGATCTGCCACTTCACGAAGGTTAATATTGTTTACTATAGAGATTTTTCCACTTTGTTGTCTCAATTCTCCAATATTTTTGAAGTAGATGCCATTTGAGGGAAAGTTCTCCCATATATTACTGAATACGCCATTTAAAATGAACAAAAATCTGCAAATAAAACTTGTCAGTTTTTAAAATGTTTTATTTTGCTTTTATTATATTTAATAAATTGGTTATTTCTTTTTATGACTACGGAGTCTCCTATAATTCTAAGTATTTTAAAGGGTCCAGAGAATTTTTCTCCAAACTTATCCCTTTTGTCATTCTCTACTAAAATTAAATCCTTAACTTCAAAATCTTTAATTTTCCTACCTAAATTTTGGTCGTACCTTTGTTTTGATTTTAATTTATTTTGAAGCTGTGTTTCTTTTACTTGTTTTTGGATTCTACATAATTTTAATTGAAGTTCTTGAGTGTAATCTGTATTTGTTTTATATTTAAGAGTTCCGAAATCACTAGGTGGGTTTGCTTTCCTACCAAATACAATTTCGTAAGGTGTGAAACCTGTACTATTATGCTTTGAAGTATTATAACAAAATGAAGCGTATTGAAATAATTTTGCATATTCCGGTTTAGTTCTATCTTTTATCATTGTTCTTAAATATTCTCCTAGTCTGGCATGTGCTCTTTCAGCAGATCCATTGCTTTGAGGGTAAGCACTACTCGTTCGCAAGTGCTTTATTTTAAACATTTTACACAGATCATTCATTACCTCATTAATGAATTCTCCTCCGTTGTCGGTTAGAATTATTTTTGGAATTCCGAAATACAATATCCAATGATCTATAAACGCTCTGGCTACAGTTTCACTTCTTTTATTCTCTATTGGGATAAATTTTATATATTTACTTAAGTCGTCTTGAATTGTTAAGCTGAATAAAGTTTTGTTCCCTTCCTTATATGGACCAGTAAGATCCATGTCTACTTTTTCTAATGCGTAATTAGCAGTAGACGTTATTTTCATGGGGTTTTTCCCGGGATGCCTATTAATTTTCTGTTTTTGGCATTGTACACATTTAGTTATGTAATCAATTACATCTTTATTTAATCCTTCCCAATTGAATCTATCTCTTATTTTTGCTATTGTTACCTTTTGTCCTCCATGACCTCCCAAAAAACTTTCATGGTTTTCTCTTATAATTTGTTTTCTTACTTCTAAATCATTTATAATTTGTATATCTTCTAAAAAATTTTCGTTTATATTCTCTTCATTTACGTTTCTTTCAATTACTTGATTATTATTATGTCTGTTGACATTTACTTCTACTTCTTGATTATCAGATATTTCCTTTTCACGTAATAAATTCTTATTCAGTTTTTCCTTAACCACTTTACTCGTGCATGGTTCTTCTAACCCATATTCTTCTTCATATATTTGTCTTAGAACGTCTTCATTTTCTTCGTCTGAGGAATCATCACCAAAGATTTCTTCAATTAACTCTTTAGTTTTTTCGTCTTCCCTAGTCATTACTGGGTACGTATTTTTTTCGTCTTGAACTATATATACATTTCTACTTAGTTCGTCGGCAACAACATTATCAACACCTTTCTTGTATTGTATTGAATAATCATATTCTTCTAATTTTAACCTCCATCTAATAAGACGACTTCCTGGATCTTTAACGTTGAATAACCATGTCAAAGGACGATGGTCAGTTTTTATTTTAAACTTCTGCCCATATAAATAAGGCCTGAAATGTTGAATCGCCCATAAAATAGCTAAGCATTCTTTTTCCGTTGTACTATATCTACTTTCTGCTTGATTTAGATTTCTGCTAATGAAATGAATTGGTAAGTCCTTATTTTCTTTTTCTTGAGACAATACTGCCCCTATGCCATTATTGCTGGCATCTGTAGTTACGATAAAAGGTTTTTCAAAATCTGGATATTGTAGCATTGTGAAATTTTTCAATTCACATTTCAATTTATCAAACGCGATTTGCTGTTCGTTGTCCCATTTCCAAACTGAATTTTTCTTCAATAATTTATATAATGGTGAAGCTATTGTGCTAAATCCTTTAATGAATTTTCTATAGTAACCTATCATACCCATAAATGATTTTATACTTTTAGCATTTTTTGGACTTTGTAAATTATTTATTGCTTCGACCTTTTTTAAATTCGGTGCAACTCCGTTACTCGTTATATTATATCCCAGGTAATCTACTTCCTGTTTAAAAAATTCAGTTTTATCAATTTGAATCTTCAAATTACTTTTCTTGAGTCTATCAAATATTACTCTAAGTCTTTCAGAATGTTGTTCTATTGTTTCTCCAAAGACAACAATATCATCCATATAAACAAAACAGTCTTTTCCCTGTAACCCATCAAGAACGTTATTCATTAACCTCTGAAAACAAGCTGGAGCATTCTTAAGACCGAATGGCATCCGAAGAAATTCAAAATGTCCATAAGGTGTAGAAAATGCAGTTTTCTCAATACTATCTTCATCAAGTGGAATTTGATGAAACCCAGACTTCAAATCTAAGGTTGTAAAGAATTTCGCATTTCCTAGCTTATCTAAAATGTCCTGTATGTTGGGAATAGGGTAATTGTCCGAGACAGTGATTTCGTTCAACTTACGAAAGTCTATCACCATCCTCCATTTTGGAATTTTACTGGCATCCAACTTTTTGGGAACTACCCATAATGGACTTGACCAAGGTGAAATACTATGTCTTATAATATTTTCATCTAAAAGTTTCTTGATTTGTTTATCAACCTCTGCTTCATGTACTTTAGGATATCTGTACGTTTTTGCATTAATAGGTATATCGTTAATAGTACGAATACTATGTTTTATGGCATTAGTTTCAGATAGACTTTCACCTTCTAAACTAAAAATATCTTCATATTCCCTTATTATTCCTTTTAAAGAATCTATTTGTTCTTTTTCTTTTAAATGTTCAATCCTTACTTGACTCCATATTTGCTTAAATTTTTCTGATTCTTTTTCCTCATTATAAAATACACCTTTAGTATAATTTTCTTCAATCTGTTGGCTTTTGGTGTTTGAAATAACTAATGCTTCACTATTATCTTTGATACTATCAGAATTCAGTGACGTTATAGACGCACTTAAAGAGTTACATCCTTTAATCTGTTGGTCTATGCAGTTTGAGTATTCTTTCATATTGTTTTCATCTTTATATAATAACTTTATACACTCATTTTCATTAGTGAGTGTTTGTTCTCTACAATTGATTATGTATTTAAAAAATTGTAAGAAGTCACTACCTATGATTCCATCGTAGTAATTAATCACATCTATGGGAATTATGTGAAAACTAAACTCATTTAAAATACCTCTGGTAAATTCAATTCCTATAGTAGCAGTGCCCATACTGTATCTGCTACTTTTACCTATTCCTCTTAAAGTTAGACTTATATCTGAACGTAAATCTTTTTCGAAAATACAATTCTGTTTCAACAAGGATACTGCTGCTCCAGTATCGATTAACATGTTATATGGTTTATTTTTATAAATCATTACTATATGAGGACTTCCTGACATAATCGCCGAAATAGTTGCCTCATTAACTATTCGGGTTTTCGAAAATTTTGATTTTTACTAGTTTCTTTGCTTTGAAATGGATTTCCCTTACTATAATCTTGTTTTTGTTTTGGATTTTGATATTTATTGAAATCCCTATTATTCTGGTAAGATTTGTTGCTTTTTTGATTATAATTTTTGTTTCTAAAGCACTCTCTGGACATATGACCCAATCGACCACAGCTATAACATTTAACCGAAGTATGGTTAATTTTAATTAAATGCCTATCTGTGTACTCTTTAGTGTTAAATTCTTTGGGTTTAACATTATAATACCCTAATCTGATTTCTTCCTCCATAGCTAATTGACTTGCTTCGGAGAGGGTTTTTGGACGCTGTGTATTCACAAAAGTTCCAATCTCTCTTTGTAAACCCGCAATAAATGCGTTAAGCATATCTCTTTCAATGCCCAACATTTGACCGTCATAAGTTGGGTCTTCTGACTTTTCAGTAAAGAGGGCTTGAATCCTTCTTCTCGTTAAAGTTTCACATCTTTGTGTGAATTGAATTACGGTTTCATTTAAATTTTGACGAAGTTTCGTCATTTCTAAATGAAGTTGCAAGCTAGAATGAGTTTCTCTGAAAACTCTATTCAGTTCATATTTTAACTCTTCCCAAGTATTTATTCTTTTGTTCATTAAAAGAATTTCAGCGTTACCAGAAATTTTGCTTTTTATTACCGCAAGAAGTAACACTCTTTGTGACGGAGATGCTAACTTCATTGCATTTTCGCAATTTTGTATAAAATTGTGTGCTTTCGTAGCTTCACTATTAAAATTCGGGATAATTTTTATAAGGTCACTTAAATTAATATTATTTATTGGAGTTGGGTTGGTCGAGAGATTATTTGAAGTATTCAAATAATTCCTATTATCTGTTTCTAACCGTTTATTGATCGGGAAATTATTTGGGTTTATCAAATAATTTTCCTCGTTGGTCATGTTATAACTTCTTGCCTGCTTGTTATTATTTCCTAACTGGTTCCTTGATCTTTCTTTTTCCTCATCTTCTAATAATATTTCTTTTATATTCTTTCTTTTAGGAATAGCTCCCGTTTCTTTAATTTCCATATCTCTAATTTTCTCAATTGCATCTTCCACTAAGGATGGTGTTTTTTCTTTATTTAAATTTTCTTGATCTTCTATTACGTGAAAAAATAACTGTCTTCTATAAATATTATTTTTATAGAATACCATGTATTCTTCTTCGATTTCGTTTTGGCTTATTTTATTATTTTCCAAAATCTGAGTTAAAGTGAAGGATAATATATTTCCACTTTCTTTAGTTATGCAAGTAAATTCCCTACCAAGTAATTCCTCGCTAAATTCAAATTCAGATCCTGACTTTGCCATTTTTATCAATTTTATTAATTTTCGTTTTTTTTTTCTTTTTTTTTTTTTTAGAGTTTATTCGTTTTTTATATTGAACAAGGCGTTATGTGTTTCGTTTTGTGCCTCTAAAATAACCTGTTTGATTTTTATGGCTTTATTGACCAAATATTTTTGATTTTTTCTTAATTGTAATACACTTTTATTTTTATTTTCTTGCTCTATTTCTTCTTTAGTTAAATCTCTTTTCTCCTGTTCTGACATTTTTTTTCACTTATTTTAACATTTTGTATACTTAAATAACTTACATTAAAATTTTCATCGTTGTTTTTCTTGGTGTCATGCTCTCCTGTTTTATGGCTGGTTTTCCTTTAAAGTTCTCTCGAAATGATCAAAATGATGGAAATGATGATGATCCTAATCACTGAATTATTTTAGTTGTAGGTACAGTCTAATAGGATGATGGGAGTACAAATGTATATTATTTTTTTTTTTTCAATGGGACTTTATTTAAAACTTCCGAACACAACTAGTAACTTTTATTTCTTTTATCGATTTATTGATACACCCAAAGATTTTAGGGTTGTATTTCGACGAAATATTTTTAGTTCTTTTCACGATTTATTAACTCACTCAGAGGAATTTAGAGTGGAGTTTCGCGTATGAGCTAAATAATGTTTTTTTTTTTTTTTTTTTATTGTGTTTTTAAATATTTAATTTAAAATTTCACCGCTGCCACCAATTTTTGTTATGCCGCGAAATAAAAGATTGTTTGCGTTCTAGTTTTATATTAAATAAAGAAGGTATCTTTATTGGTTCGAGTTTTACTTAAGACTAACTTACAAAAATTGAATGTGGAAATATCAACCACAGATTTATTCTTATACTTACATACATATATATATAGATAAACAAAATGCATCGAATATGAGATTCATATTGGATGCTCAAGCAAGATAAGAAATGATGTGCTATGCATAAACCTTCTGTCTTTGATTACTGTGGATTAATTGATGAGACGTTTCGGTCCCCACTTGAAATATAAACAAAGTTGAAACAACACTTGAAGAGTATTATGTTACTTTGATTTGAACAAAGAACTCTAGGATGAAGAATAAACATTCAAAACGAAGAATGTGCAGACTAATGTTAAATTAAATTTATTATCATGCTTATGCATAACAAGTGCACTTAATTTGCGAAAAATATTTTACGCATTGAGGAAAATAATGCATTCTTTGGATTCTCAAAAGTGACCAAGACCAAGAAAATATTTCATCCGCTCGCGCCGGTTGAGCGATGAGGGCACAGGTGATACGACCACAAAAGTTGAATACAACGTTACCTACCTACCGGTCCAAGTGATAATCACGATCGACATTCATGAATCGACTCGTTTCATCGAAAATTTTTAATCAAACAATTTACCCGTCTCCTATCCCACGGCAAACTGCCGTCGAGTCTCCTGGTCTCCGCACCGACCCGCAAGCAAGCGAGTGTGTGAAAACCTGACTAACTAACCTGACTAACTGGGCGCTATACCTACATGTGCTCATCATCATGGCTATGGTTGGGGCTCTTAAAACACACGCAAAATGCTGTACAACTATGGTGTAGGTACCCACGACAACGAATTCAACCTCCACCAGTCCAAGTTCCACTGAACCGCTTCTAACCCAAAAATTATATTGTATAGTTTGTGTGGTTTAGAAACGAACATCACCACTACGACTACAAAACCAAGGCAGTAGCAAGGTATGAGTCGATGAAGAAGATCATCATCTGAACTGTGGGCACCATGAAGATAAAGACGATAACACAACTAGTTAAAGAACACGTTCTGCTGTGGTGGCATGCATGGGAAATGGCATCTCCAGCAGGCAAACGGATTTAGCAAAAACTGTGCACACAGAGGTGACTCGCATCAAAGGAATGTTGAGCATTTTTTTTTTTTTTTGGTTTGTACTCCGCTTTATTTCTTTGTCTGTTTTAATTTGGATTTTTTTAGTGCTTTGCCACTCTGCATTGAATAAATCTATTTTAATTCTGCGTAATTAAGGTTCACAGTATGTGAGCAAAGTTTGCATATACCTTTTTTGATTTTTGATTTTTGATTTTTTTTAATACTTACTGATATGAATTCTAAAAATCTATTAAAACCCAATCACATAGGTTAGTTATTTTGACATAGAAAATTTATTTTACCAAGCCATACTATTAAGATTATGGCTTCTGTCAAGAATTCAGAGAGCAAAATTGAGTCTTGAGAATATTTTATTCAACCGAAATTATTAAATGTCTGCATGATTTCCAGTGTCTCAAAAAATCTAACTTTTTACGACATATGGTCATTCAGAGCCTCTGAATTGAACTAAACATTTTTTAACGTTGCCATTGACAATCCCCGATTTCGAAGGACGGAAATATTCCCAAGAGTTTTTGTATTTGCAAAGTCCTATAGGTTTAAATATAGGGTTGTTCGATGTCTCCGCCAATGTGTTTAATTGTCAAAAAAAAAAAACAAGAATAGGCTTTCAAGTTTACTCAAGTTTACAAGTTAAGTTACATTGGAAATTGTCACAATTTTTGCCATCTTTATTTATTTATTTTATTATCTGTGTTTCGGTATCTTTCTTCCCTTTAAAAGCTGTGCTGACCCTACAATTTTGTTAAACTCGGTTCAGATTTCAATGTTCTCTCTCTCTCTATTTCTCTCTGATAGAATGTTCTTCCCAACTGACAGAATTGTGAACAGGATTATATTTTTTTTATCGGTTTTCATCTAGTTCTGCTTCTCGTATCACCTTGTTAAGTTCAGCTATTAATATTATTTGTCGTAATCCTAAATCGCCTTACTCAATTCCCACGGTTTCAGTTATTAAGAAGTGACTTTACTTCACTACAAGACTTTCTGTCAGTAAAAAGATCTCTTGCCCCCACTGTTCGATTCATGGACTGGGTCGTATAATGTCAGAAAAATACTTTGTAAGTAAATCGTTGCCATAATTTTTTGTATGAAAGTAATCACCTGGAGGATATCTAAATTTATTCATTTCTATACTTATCATTTCGATAGAATAATTCTGGCGATCGTCTCATCAATTGGCCTACATATACATAGCTCTCGGTATTGGTATCTGTATTTGTATCTGGACTGGATATTCTTTCTCTTTCGGAAATAAACGTCTCGTCGGTCGTCGTCGGCGCAATTAGATAGATATTTTAATGTTTACAAGTTATGACTTTGTCGTTAATGTAGATAAAGTATTTGTACCAAGACCAATCCCTATTTTAGAATGAGATAAAATATAGGCACTAAGATAATATTTTAAACAAACCACAAGTGTACAGCAGGTAGAGGTTCAGTAAAAATTAATTACAAATTTAAAACAATAATTGATTAATCATTAATCAGAGACTCAAACATTTAATAAACTATGATCCACCACCGTGAAACAAATTGTAAATTAAAAATACATTATTTTTTCAATGTTTACACCTGTAAAATAGTAAATAATAAAAAAACGCATCAAAGATTGCCTAATGAATTAATTACCGTCTATTAGCTTCAGTGCTGAGTAACACCTTGTAGCATTCCAATCACCTGACACCGTGCACCATCGTCATCTCAGATCGAGTTGAGTTTTTGTGTGTTTTTTTTTTTTTGATTTTTGTCTCTCTCTCTTTTCATTCTCCAAGCAAAACTAAATTAATTCGATGATGGATTTATATATTAATTGTCTGTATTCGATCGATTTAAGATATGAGAGGAAGAAGATTGAACCGTTCTTTGTTTCGGTCTTCTTTTTACTAAAATGTTAGTAGTTGAGTGTTTTATCAGTCTTACGAAGTATAAATGCATAACATATTCACAAAATGTTCAATTTAATAAACAAAAACGAGAACTTTATTTTAATATGTTACCAAAGTTAAAATGAAAGATGGTTGGTTAAGGAAATTATGTGAAAAAGTTTATTTACTCATCATAATAATGCAACCAATATTAGGTCGCTCGGTTAATGCTCATAAACCTATTTGCCAAGGAATAAAAAGACATATGATTGATTTCGATCACCGAATGCTGACTCGGGAAAAACCGAAAAGAGCGACTTAACTTGAGTTATGAGTGCTGGGTGAATACCGGCCATAGTTTTCATTCCTATTTGTAGCCGTGTTTTATTCAACACTGATTAGCTACTCAGTGTTTCATTTTATTCGTAAAACAAAAACAAATTACACTACTCATCATTTTTTCTTTTTGTTTTGCGAATAAAATAAAACACTGAGTAGCTACTCAGTGCTGAATAAAACACGGCTTGTGTGTCATAATACACTTTTAGTGTGAGCTAAGCTTAAAATGGAAACGAAAAGTACTAGATTATGTGTGGATAGAATGTCAACTCAGCTTACTCTGCAGGCATTTATCGATCAAACACCAGCACTTTACAATTTTAATTTCGTTCTTGTATTTTTTCTTAAGTTGTTTGGAGCGTCATAAGCTAAGATAAATATTGCATGAATAAGATAGATACTGATGAAAATTAGGTCCATTAAACGTTAAGATAGAATTGACAGCCAATAGGTCTGTTTGGTAACTTTTTGTAGCAACTTGTTTGACATCTATCAAATTATTAAAAGAGAGCGAAAAAGAGAAAAAATCTCTCAGAAAGAGAAAAACTAGCTACAGAGTTAACAAACGCGTTGTATCAACTTGTAGCACTTTGTTTACAAAATGTCAATACTGACATTCATCTATACATGATAAACATTTAACAATTTTGATCTACAAACAGCTTGGAATAAAAAAAATACATAAACAAAATCGCACTCAGTTATTTGCTTTCACTCTGTGTAGTTTCTGTAGTGCATCTATATTTGTTCATTTACTTACAATAAAAGTACTATTGCATTTGATCCAAGCTTACAAGAAGTCAACTCCTGGTTTAATTCGGATTCAATCCTCCTTATAAACGGGGTGCAAATGTCATTTGACAGATGGATTTTCATCATGATAAACAGAAAACAAGGTATGCTTATTATGAACGCCACGTCACCATTTTGGAAAACTGATAACGTAGTAGCCATCTCCGATGCTGACAATCGAGTTTTTTTTCAGTTTCATTGTTGTTGTTTTCAATCCAAAAAATTGTTTTGTGCAAATCCATAACTGACGTTCGGGCGAAATGCCGATGAGAAAGATGACTATGACGTCACAGAAAACCTGCCAAAAATTTAATGAGCATACCTTGTTTTCTGTTTATCATGGATTTTCATTGCTACAGATTGCTACAAGAAATTTCTCTAGCAAGTTGTTGCAAGGTTTTCGATGGAGGGGAAATTTTTAACTCTCTCGATTCTCTCTTTTGTAACAAGTTGTTGGAGTTAACAAACAAGAATTTGTAAAAACAAAGTACAACATATTACAACGTTTGCGTTACCAAACAGGCCTAATAATATGTTTGGCAGATAAGGCGTGTTCAGATTAAGAAATTCGATGCGATACTTACAGAATATCTATCTAGAAAATCGGAAAATGTCGTAATACTCGTAGAGTGAATAAAAAAGATATTTTGTATCTAAAAGATGAAATGTACCTATTTTGTATCTAAAGAGATGGCATTCAATTGACATGTTACAAATTTTATTTTCTTGATTGAGGGCCTTTGAATTTATTAATTACAACAAGTTCTAATTAAACAATCGACCTCCAAACAAAAAAGAAATATTTCCATCTTATATCAAATTAATTTTCAATAGAATTATATATCAATTATTACATTTTCAAACAACAATATAGCTTACTTAAAATAGTAATCCCATATGAGCCTCTAAATTAAAATATCATAACAATTATTTTCTTCACTCTTGTTTGTCCAAATCTATTTTAAAACATTTTTCGGACACGTTGCCAGGCTTTTGTGTGTATAAATGTTTATCTTGTGGCGTTGTTCTACCGTCGTCCGTCCGTTCGTGGTTTGTCGGTCGATGCGGGTGAAAAATTATATGTACATTCCTTTGCTTCTCCTTTCTTTGTAGACATAGAGGAAATGTGAATGTGTGTTGTTTACTCACCTGAGAAAACTTATGGTCGGTTGGACCTTATACTCTACCTTTTCATATTCCCATGCATTCCTTGATGTTAAATGGCTCTTCGAACTCACCCCTGAACAATTTTTTTTTCATCGTGTCCCAAGATTTCAGATCACCTGAATCTCGAACCTTGAACAGCATTTCCCTTTTTCCTCATCAGGTTTAATAAAATATAGTTAACCTCTTTTGTATTGTTGTCGTTTTTTTTTTTTCATTCTTTGTTTACTCGGATTTCGTATAGTGCATTCCGATGAGAGGAGAAGACGGGTGTTTTCAAGAGAAATACCTGTATTAGTTTGGCGGCGCTCTTACTGCCACTGCTGTTTATGCTGCGCTTCATGCTGTGAGTTAAATTTAATAGCTAAGAATTATATTTCATTTCATTTTGTTTTTGGGAGAATTTGGAATGTGACAGGTCGTTTTGTTTTTTTGACACCTTAATCGATCGCTGGATGTCATTTAGGTGCTTTTTTTAAACACCATTACGGTTATGTAGAAAGATGAGCATTTACATAACTTCTTGGGCGGTTCACGAAAATATACAAATTGTTTATGAATCTGATATTAAAGCCTGCGCTCAACTACTCGGAACAGTACAATTATATCTTTTTGGTATTCAAAGCTTTCAGTGAAACTGTCTAATTTTCGGAAGCGTTTCTGCACTTGCTATTGACCCAAAACAAATTAGAACAGATTAAAAAGTTATTAATTTGTGTTTGTTGTTTATTTCATTTTAATTATTCAGAATATATAAATAAATAAAATATAATGAAAGAGATTTAATATTTGTAACTTTTTCTTAAATGAATAAAAACTAATTAATTTTTAACGTTCGGGGCTGAACACTGAAACTTAGTGCTTAATAATGTTCAATATTATTGCTCCATACTGTGCATGAGTTTGATATATACAAATGTAAAACTAAATAAAGTTGTACAGTATTTTACGGATATAAGAAATTAAGAATCACTCATATTAGAAAAATACTTTAATAAGAAACTAATTTGTATGCATTAATATTAATCTCAAGAATAAAAAGACTCATATGAGAAAAAATCCGATAAGAAATATTTCTCTGGCTTTTCACAGTTTCGTATATCCTTGTTTTACACTGTATTCAATTTAGTTGAGGCGATTCGAAAACGCATTAGGGCCATTCCTTTAACAATGAGCTAATTAGAATTAGTTAGTTCTTCTGAAAACAAATTAAAGCCAAGTGAATTCATTCAGTTTTCCAGTAAAGGATTAAATTAATCCTTGAGCTGGTAAAAAAACTAATGAAGTTGTCATCTAAAACAAGTTGGTGATTTACATCGCCTAATGATTATTTTTAGAGTGTATCACTTCCTAACTCGAGATCATTAAATTTACTGAAAAACATTCAGGAATTAACTCGGCTAGGTTGATTTCTAACTGAAAAACTAAAAATACAAATTAGAAAAAAAAAAAACAATTCCTTTTACTTATGTGAAACCTTTAGGTACTTGATTGGTTCCAAGTAGGTATAAGGAATCAAATTTATTTTGTTTTAAAAAACGAAAATTTTTTTTAAGATATTGATCTTAGTTCACAAAAATGTCACAACAAAAAAATTTATCTCTACCTTGGTAGGTGGTGTATACTGTATACAGGTCTTCTTAGACCTGTTTTTTTTATTCAGATCATCACTTAGCATCAACTTTGTTCATTTGTTTCTTGTTTGTCAGAGAGTGCATTACTTTTCTTCGCAGCCACTTGAGAATGAAAACATAAATAAATAAAATCACGAAGTAACTTTAATCAGATGATACAATGGATATTCATACAGAAAAATTCTTGGAACTTGACTTTAAAGTATGGGTAAGCATTTAAATGAATGTGTCCACAAACGCTAGTCTGGAATGGAATTTTATAACAAGAAAGCAAATATAGAAATATATATAGAAACAAGTAAGCAAGACTTTTGCTCAGCATTATACAGACAAATTTCTTAAGAAATAAATAAGCTTATCATTATCAGTTAAAAAATAATCCTTTTGTTTTAATCAAAGAGGCCAAAATGTGACTCTAAGAATAATAAATAATTTGACCTTTTGATCTCAGAAATTTTGACGGCGATAGCAACATTTTAAAATACGTTAAAGCGGAATGTATAGAAACTTTATGCTGAAAGCTGCATATGAAGAAGAAACCAGCTCACTCAATTATTCATTGCTATCACTCAACAGGTCTGTTCAAGAAAATACTCATTTTCGGCTGACGGCAAAAGCCAATGCTCTATTGTGAATTTGGTATTAAATACTGAAGAATCCCCTAAATATAAATATGGGGACCCAAGACCTTTCAATAATTCGGTTGATTTTCTTGAAAGCATCAGTTCCAGGTTTTATTGACTACAACTTTCTTCAGAATTGGGTGTTTTTGTGCTGTTTGTGCTTCTTTTTTCTAGTTCTCAAAAAGCTAAAAAGAATAGGTATATATTTTCTGCTAAAGGAAGGACGATAAATAATGGACTGTTAAAAGTAATGACTTCAATTAACGCACTGGCGATGGCGATGGCGTGGCGTTGGAATTGGGTGTGTTTTGCAGAGTTCATAAATTAAAATGTAAACATTGCGTCCAAATGTACCTTCACTATTTTTTGTTCTTTATAAGGTACACCAGAAATGAAACACACAGTCTCAGAGTTTCAAAATGAAAAATTTCCAATATTCTAAAACTGGTTCGTTAAACTGAATGTTTATATCAAAACTTTTTTAGACGGATGCTGTGTATAGTCTTACAATGTTTAGATTAAGAAATGCCAAAGAGTACCTCAAGAGAAATTTTTACTTGTACATTTTTACGTAATTAAAAAAAAATATATATAGCAGCAGCAACAGTACACACGGCGACGGCGGCATACACGTTCTTCTTCTGAGTTCTGACAACAAAAATCTCCTGTAGCTCCTTGAGCTCGCTCTGCAAACGCATACTCTTCTCGTCGGGGGTTAATGAATGCAAACAATCGCCTTCGCCTCTGTTTAAAGAGAGCAAAAGCAGCAACAAAACAAATCATACAAAAACGCGCCACAGCCATCCAAAAGGGAAACATACTGTGCGAGGTGAGGAGGTGGAGCAAAGGGGGCAAACTCAACTCAAAGCGCTAACATTTCTTCACTTCACAGCTCGTATATTCGTATGATGTACGTTGTTCATTCAAGATTCCCAGAGTCGGGAACACTTTACAAGTCTTCTTTCACGGGGCCTTTGTTTATAGTAAATGAATGGATGTATAGTTTCTGTTATGAGTGTTAGGTGCTTGACAATTTATGTTCTATCACCACTAATCAATGCGTGTGCAGTGTAATATTCTTCTAAGGGAAACACACAAAATAAAAAAGAAAACCTTTAAGATAGGTAAATATTTATTCATTTAAAAAGTCCTAGCTGATATACTCCTATATTATATAGGTACATAGTGGCAACAACTGTAAATCTTGAGATTCACCGGATAGAAATGTTTAGTGCAACTGACACATGACATACATTGAAAACTTACATTCAAATGTATTTGTACAAAAATTTATAATCTTTATGTGTCGTTAAAATGGTGCAGGCACTGCAGATCCTCCTCTCCCGGTCTCCGGTGGTGTATACCTTATCCAGTAGTGAAATACTGAGTGTTCTTTGGGTCGTTTTTCAGCACGGAGCGGAGCATGGATAGCGCAGGAATATGAGAAGCAAAATTTGTAACATCGTATACGTAACTCAATATAAGTACACTCGAAGAAAAGGAATTGCATACCTCCACTCTGCGACTTGAATGCATTCAGTGCGTTCGCGAGTGCATTAAGAATTCACTTACACTTTGTGTGCCTATTTTAAAACTTGTGTTTTTTTTACTTCTTTTATTTCTGTTTTAATGCTTTTAAGGTTGTCTACAAACAACTCACTGGACGCATGAAGTTGTATTTAGTGAGTTTTTGAAATATAATTTCCGTTCTTCAACCCCACTTCATGTTTGCAGGATGCAAAATTATTATGCTCGTGAAGAATATGAGTTATTTTCTCTCTTTCTCGTAATTTGGCGAGCCTGAATGTGTAATGGATTTTCTCAACATCTGTCATCATACAGGCAACAGCAGCCAGAATCCCAGACACTTGTAATTGAATTGAAAGCGCAAGTTTTCTGGACGACGACAAAAAAAAAAAGCAAGAATGTTTCACTTTTTTCGAAATTAAATCAAGTACGCGCGACTTCAATATCCTGATGTTAGATTAAGCCAACATTTAAACCTTCCCTTAAATTCTTTCATCCCCTTGAGTTATTCATGGGTATAGAGACAATATTATCATGGTGCGAAATGTGCTTAAGCGAGGGTAGTTTCCTTTAAGAAAGCAAAAAAAAAAGCTACTGCTTTTAGGTGGGGTAAATATAGTATATTCAGTTCATATACAACTCGTATAGTGTGGAAATAAAATCAATATGATTTTGGTAGAAACCACATTTACGTTTTATAACCAAGCAACTGTACTTATTCCTTTGTCCATGATATGGTGAGGTTATATGTAGAGTAACACTACTATTTCGTGTGGAAAAGCCTTTTTTGTTTTATTTTTCGTAATCCATCCAGCTCTTGCAAGGGTGGGTAGGTAAGAGGTTGAGGATTTTCTTTCTTTTGCAATAGTTAAGGGGACGTTTCGTCTATGTCACTTAATATTTGTGTGTGTGTGTAAATGTTAAGCAATTTACTTAACTTAATTCGCTGAGGTGAAAGCAATATTCTTCTCTATTGTAGCATTCTTAAAACGTGATAACGCAAAAAAGAACAATCGATACTAAAAAAAACTTTATTGAAAAATATGTCAGTGTGGCCAGATGTGTTTTGCCCCACTAAATTTTATAGTAACCTGTCAAAAACGAGCAAAAGAATAGTGATGATATGGATGTTAAATACAATAGGCCCGTCCTACCAACAAAAAAATCTAACCCTACGACATCTTTCATTGTGGGATGTGCCTAGTAAACATCCAATAACGGGTTTCGTAGCAAAAAGACCACTTCGGTGATCTCACCGAAAAGTGGAACCAATTTTAACATTTGTTGGTACTTTTGGTATCGATTAGTCTCTCCTTTGTTGAATTAGAATTACAAGTTATTTTGGATAGTTCAAGTCTGAAGGTAGAACTATAATAGACAGACGTGTATGGAAGCAATTGTCAAAAACGAACAAAAAAAACTCTCCGAAGCGACAAACATACACGTTGCTCATAATGAACGTAAGTGCTTGGAAGTAAGTTTTGCTTTGCAGAGCAATAATTGTAACCAGCTGTCAAATTTCTTTCGTAGAGCGATCGATGGCGCTCTTCATCTACCAAGCAAAACTTATAGAAAACTGCACGAAACTTAGGAAAACGCAATTATGGGCACGTCTATTAAATTGTTTGTAATCGATCGGTTTTGTACGACCGCATCCGTTACCATCCATCTATTATGTATAGTTCTATCTTGATACTCAATTCATAAACGCTGGTGTGCCCCAAGGCGCTGTTTCGTCTCCGACTCTTTTTTTCATAAATGTCCTCTTGTCTATAACTTATATTTCTATTATTAAGAAAGCTGAAAACATAACGGTTTTATTTTCCAAGATCTACTAAATGACTATGTATCCAATCAATAAAATTACAGACTTATCTCGATAGTCTTGGTAGTCATCAATCAATGAAATACGTACATTTTAAATTTGGAAGCATTTTATTAATTACAAATTAAAAATGATGATTCAGATAATATAATTTGAATGCATACATCTATTTAAAAACTGCGAATATCGTCTACTAAAATAAAAATGTCCAATTAAAGAAGGTCAAAGCTATACGCCAGTTTGTTTTTAGAAGAAACATACATAATTTTATAAATTACATGTTTGGATAATTTAATTTTTAACACACAATCAAATCATTTCATCGAACTTTATCTTCACCAGCCACCAGCAGCAGTATGATCATTATCATTATATCTTTTTTGGTGCGCTCTTTTAACCTTATTTATTGCCTTTTCTTTTAAACCTAGCAGATTAATGTAATGATTATTTTGTTTTGTTTTATTTTATTTACAGAAATGGTTCTGAGGTACTGTGAATCACCATCAGTGGGAACGTGTTGTACTTATAATATGGAAACAAAGATGGCCATGTCTTCCAGACTACATCTGGAGAAAAATTCCAAGGAAGAAATAAACAGACTATCATCAGTGCTGGGTGCTAAAGCACATAAACTCAATGGTAAGTGAATCATTAACCTATTTGTAAATGGTAAATGAGTTTCAATGCTTAAAAATAATTTATCCCTAGTAATTGTTTCAATTTTATTATATCTATATGCATATTGACGCCTACTCTCACTCTCACATATTAAATTGAATCTGATGCTGAGCTGATGCTTCTGGTAAAAAGAGTGTACACTGTACATGTACAAAGTACATACAGGCATATATGTACCTACATATGTAGGTTTTCTGCTTTCCCAAAATTTATTAAGACAAATGTCTTTTAGAGAGGAAATCATTTTTTTTCTTGCTTTTTCAATTGTAGAAGTGTAATTTATTGAAATGCAAAAATACGCCAGAGGAAATGGTGGCACATTCATCGTTGGCACAATTATATTGGTCAGCAAATTTCATAAGTATGTATATTTAACTTAGTTCTTACCCGCAGACCTGATTTGAAAATTAAATTCTTGTCATGAAAAAAAATTGTGTTGGGTTTATACCCACATGCACACTCGTAATCGGCTTATAGACTTGTTGAGATTTGATTATTTGATTTGAGTATCTACTTCGTTATTCATTGACGCGATATCACATAGTTTGTGACCTTGGTAGTTTATGGCAGGCCATACTGAATTAAATATTTTAGTGAATGCCAGAAGACAATGCTAATCAGGAATTGAACAAATAAATTTGAGCAAAAGTACAAAATTTCAAATGTTTAGAACTAACTCTCAATTAATTGATTTAAACTGCTTCGCTTGCCAATATGGATATGTAACGTAACGTAAGCTTAGTTTTATTTAAACACCTCTAAATTTGACATGTAATGAAAAAATGAACTTCAAAAAAAAAACAAATTAAACAATCTCCAAAAAATGAATTTTAAAATAAGATCTCCCATACAACAAATAGTGAGAGTCTATTAACTACATTGACCACTCTACAGGGTAAATGATTTAAAGCCTATTTCATAGATCATCATCACATAAATTACATACAATATACATTTGTATTGGATTTGTTTGTGATGTATTTGGGATCATGACGATGTTATCCAGACTGACCAAAATCTGGAATAAAAAATAAAAATGTCTATCGAATCTAAAAATCTTTAAAATGACAAAAATCTCGAACGACTAATATCGAGTTCCATAAACTTGAAAGTTTGATTCATATAATATCACCTTGTTTTATTTTCAGGAGTGATGCCTTTTTAGAGCATTTTACCCCTTCCAAAAGTTCTCTTGTCATGAAAAGTTCATCTCATCTTAGCTGTTCGAAGTCGGTAGAAAATTTTAGTTCCCTGCATTCATGGCGACTAACTGTTTTAATTTTATTTTAATCGAAAAAATGTTTGCATCTGTTGTTTTATTAAAAATGAAAAATAAACTTAAATAAAATATAATATTTTTTTATTTCTTAGATGTGTTTAACCAGCTCCTTGCAGAATCAAAAAAAGAATTCCATTCAATGTTTAAGAGGACTTACGGTGTTATATACGAACAAAATGCCTACGTATTCTCTGACTTGTTTACGGAGCTGGAAAAATATTACTCCCGTGGAAAGGTGGATCTCGGGGAAGCAATGGATTCATTTTTTAACACACTCTATCAAAAGATGTTTACAGTTTTGAACGCACAATTTGCCTTTGATGATAAGTAAGTTGACCAAGATTTGTACGATAATTTTCATTTTTTTACACATTTTTGTTCTGAAAACAGCCTTTATGCACCTTTTTTAGGGATCTCAACCACAAAAAAAGGATTTATCTTTTTTTTTTTGCTTTGTGCACTTCTGCGGAAAAGATCAAAGTGTGTTAAACTTACATTATACCTATATAGGTACAATGAGTTATAAAATAGAACAAAGAATAACATCCGTAATCTATTTGGAGTAGTATAAAGTATCATTACAAGTCGGCGAACCTGTTACATCCAGCAGCTCTTGGTGCTCTTTGTTTCTCATTTATTTCTGTTTCTGTTTTTTTTAAAGATAGGAAACACCCAATGATAAATGTAGAGTATCACCACACAAATATCAAGTTTCTGCAGACATATAAAATAGATAATTCTTACTATATGCGGTCGTCTCACATAAACACAACGCAAACTCTGCACTGGAGATGGAGGTATGAAAAAACCACCAATCAACGCACGTCTTCCGTGGGTACAATATTGGATTTAGGTGTGAAGTAACCAGTTAATTTTTGTATGATCTATCATAGCTTCTGTCAATTTGCTGCTGTTGGCATGCAACCACTTAGGGTTTTAATAATAAAAGAACTCTAAAGCACAAGTGCTTAGCAGCTACTATGTAGTAAAAGTTGTGTGTTGCCAAATAAAATGCAAGTCAGAGAAAGCTGACACCCGGATCGCATCGCAGACTTATAAGTGCACTTCAATTTATTCATGCAACACCTACCTGCATGGTCTGTAGAGCTGCTCTTGTCTCTGTGTGACATATTATAGGTTGGTAGTGTGTTTGAACTAGCTCGGTAACTATATATGATTTACTGACTTGTTTACATTTGGTGCACAGAGTTAAATGGGGTTGTTATGGGGCAACTTGTATGATTAACACAAAAATAATGCAATGTTTAACCTTTGTAAGGTTTAATTGTTGTTCCATTAAGTATCTAATAGACGTACTACCCAAATATAGAGTTTGAATTATTAAGTATGTATTATGTTAAAGTAAGAACAGTATATTTCATGCTTAAAATTGAGGATGAATTAAGAACAATTTAGTTCCCTACTGAAAAGATAAGGTACATTTATGTACTCTCCTCTGTAACATTTTAAGTTCCACTACTCGACTGTGAATACGGCCCTAAATCCGCCTATTTTTAGTTTAGCGCCATTTTGTTGTCGCTCGCAAAGTATTGGTATTTGACACCTGTCATGCGTGAACATTAAATTATGTTAAATAAAATGGACTTAAGTGTTATATTCTTTGCTAAAATGTGCACTATCTTACTCCGTTACCACTTAAGTGCTGACACTGAAATTGTCCCTAGTGTCGTTTTTGATTGAACGTCCAGAAGAGCCCGGAAGCATTTAGAAGTCTTCTGACAGTTCGGATAAGTTTAAGAGAAATTCGCTTCTCGGTTTCATTCCCGGATTCACTCAGAAGCACAATTACATAAACACTCAAACTTCAAGTGGAATTTTGTGGTGCAAATGACAAATGATTTTTATTTAATTATTCAACAGCACAGACACAAAACACGGACACGGAAGTTATTCCATTCGATTTCAGAATGAGCTGGGAATTTGTTCATCACCAAAGGCTTTTGTTGCCGTGAGATTATAAACCAGTACTTCTGGCGAAAAAAATACTGAAATGGATATCGAAAACATTTGGTTTCATTAGGATTGTCGGCATAACCTTCCACGCTGCTGAGGAAACAGTAGAATTTGTTTTAATTGGTCACTAAGATTATATGCATTTCATTTTCATTATTTATTGTATTTTTGTTTTAAGATAAGCGTATTTCAATAACCTAAAAACCCAAGAAAAACCAGATTTGTCCGCCATTTATTCAGTGCAGGTTTTTGAGATCGCTGTGAATTTTTTTCTGATAGAAACTAAGGAAGCTAATTAATTTTTTTTACTTATCAATTCAGCTCAATTATAAAATTAGGCCGGAACAGTGTCAAACTCCAATCGTTAATTTCATCAAAAAACATAAGCGCTCCTTTGCTATCTAAGGCATGCTATCTAAGAAACACGAAACCTTGTGTGTCCACTCACTAGATACAAAAAAATGTATCACCTTAATGTTAACACCTTTTATTTAAAAAAAAAAATATTGGAACTTTTAAAAAATTAACCCAGTTTTTTACAGATTTATCAAAAGCATTTTTTATGGGACACCCTGTATTATAAACTATATAGAGACACGGTGTCAACATTATCACTATTAAATTATTGTGTTTTATCAGTCAATGAGAATTAATATTCCATAATTGTGTCTTTTTTTATAGATATTTAGGCTGTGTCAGCGAGCATATGAAAGAACTGAAACCATTCGGAGATGTGCCCGATAAACTATCCGTCCAAATAAAGAGATCGTTTGTTGCGACACGAACATATGCCCAAGCACTAATGACGGCCGCTGATGTTACGAAGAAAATGATTAATGTAAGTTTATAAACAGTTTGATAAAAATAAAATCCAATTTCGCGCTGCCTTACCAAAACAAAAATATTATTAAAGAAAAAATAATAAAAAAAAAAAACAAATAAATATACATTCATCCTATATTCAATCCATCGTATACAGATTCGCTTAAATGCTGACTGCACGGCTGCACTGACAAAGATGCAACATTGTGGTGCATGCAAGGGCTACGTGGAGAAACCTTGTACGAACTACTGTGTGAATGTGATGAAAGGTTGCTTACACTATTTCCATGAGCTGGATATGGAGTGGGATAATTTTGTCTCTTCGATGGAAAAAGTCTCTGAACGTTTGTTGGGCTCATTTAATATTGTCATGGTTGTGGAGCCAATCAACATAAAAATCTCTGAGGCAATTATGAATTTCCAGGTAAGGCAATAAAATTATTACTGATTCAAAAAATAAGAAAAAATAATATCCAATAAACTGATGTGCGGTTTTCTATGATATTAAGCAATGCTAATATCAATTTTTCGGTTTTTTATTTGTCTGCAAAGTTATTTGCAGCTTTGCAGGATTTTTCATTTAAAAATACAACACCAGCCGTCGATAAGGGCAGAAGTGAAAATCAGCTGCGGATACATTTGTTTAATTTTATTCGAGTATCAAATTAATAGCAGTGTTCAACAATTAAATTGTTAAACTGTTCGAGACAGCGTCGTTGAACAGCAAACTAGAACACTGTTTTAACTTTCTGACTCAAAAGCAGACAGCGTCATTCAACAGGAAACTAGAACAGTCTGGAACAAAAAAACATCAGTAAACAGCAAAAAGTTGTACTTTTATGTTCTAAACAGTCCAGAACAACGTCATTGAACACAGATAATACTAGTGTTAATTTAACTCCTGTCGGGATCGGGATCTAGATTAAATAATGGAAAATTTCCCAAAATACTTTTTTTTTAATGTATAACGTGTTGTAAATCTAGATTCTGATCCAAGATCTTATCCGGATTGGATTTTGTCTTCAAAGAGGAACATGTATAACAAACCTGGATCTTATGTTGTTTTTGTTGTATGTACTTATAATTTTGAAAAAAGTCTAATCCGGATCAAATGTGTGCCAAAATAAGCATTTTTTTTTGCCCC
Source organism: Meliscaeva auricollis (assembly GCA_948107695.1). NCBI lineage: Eukaryota > Metazoa > Arthropoda > Insecta > Diptera > Syrphidae > Meliscaeva > Meliscaeva auricollis. Next base: position 785,261 of record OX403619.1, read on the forward strand.
AGGATAATAATAATAAAACACACCTAATGTAGTTTCCTTTTGCTAATTTTACTAATGTACGCAAAAGTTCGTGAAAAGTGTCGCTAAACAATTTAATACAATAACGAACTTTCATCTAACTCGAAAGCTATGTTCGTAGTCGTAGAGTCGGAGAGGAATTAAATTCGAAATCTCTAGAAAATTGAAAGAAACAAAATTGGTATGGTCGTTTTAAAATAATTTTGAGATTTGATACCATAATATTTTTCTATAACGCCAGACCGATTTCAAATAAATACTTAAACAAACTTCCAAATGCATTTATTCCAGTAGATTTTCAAAGATCAACTGTCATACAATCTTCAATTAATCTTATGTAAATATCCGCTACAATCTGTTAACAGTAAGATTTAATTTCTCAAGTGGTTATTGTGTGTCACGTCACTTCAACCCTTTCATTTAAACAAATACCTACAAATACATAAACAACTCTTGACGAAGGTTCTATCAATATTGTCAACAAAAGACGCTCACAAATCAATTGCAGTATTTTCTGTTAAACTTATCATTTGATCACTTGTGCCACAAATAATAAGCGCACCAGTGACATTTATGAGATAACATATTTTGATGATAAAATAGTTCAACATTAGTTATAAGTTTAAAAAATTTATATGATTGATTCAACAAAAATTGACTGACTTGTTATCCACATATTTTTCTAATCGTGCGTTTAATTTACAGGAAGCAGGACAAGACATATCAAATCAAGTATTCCAAGGCTGTGGTCGCCCTTCGTTGGGTCGAAAAAAACGTACAATAAACCCAAAGTTCTTAGAACCAAACAATCAAATGATTTCGAGTGATAGCATGGAAGTCGGCGATATAGATATTGATATCGATGCGACACTTGATAATGAAATTATTCTTAAGGAAAATGCTCAGCAGCGTGTAAAGCGCACCGTCGAATCAGATTCGGAATCCGCAGATGTTGCTGTGTCTGATCAAGAACAAAACAATCCACCCAAAAAAGGCGGTGGCGGTGGAGGAGGAGGTGGTGGAAGGAAGAACAAAAAGAAACAAGGAAACAGAAAAAATGACGATAGTGACTATGTAACTCGCGAACCAGTTCTGGATAAACTTATCAAAGAGATCAGACAAAAGATTAAGGAATCGAAGAAATTCTGGTCAAATTTACCATATCAAATATGCAACAACGATGATATAGCCGCTTCATCCGATGCAGACAATAATTGTTGGAATGGTCACACTGTAGATAGGTATGGTGTCTGTTTAGAAAACCAAATGTCCAATAGTGTTTTGTCAACGGTCTATTTTATTATTTTTAGATATATGCATTCAGTGACCACAGAACATGGATCTTCTAATCCAGAGTTCCCAGGCAATCCAACATCCACTAAGCAGCAGAGTTCTGTAACTGCGCAACTATTTTATCTAAAAACTGCCATTAGTCATTTAAGAAATGCCTATAACGGCCAAGATGTTGAATGGTCCGATCAAGGTAAAAGTGAAACATTCTCACATGATTCTAGTTTTTTTTGTACTAATATGCATTTATTTTCAGAAGAACCCTACTTTGGCAGTGGTTCCGGATCTGGCGGGGGAATCGACGACGAAGACGACGATGACGAGGGTTCAGGCCTTGGTCCAGGCTCATATCCCACATTTCATAAGCCAACTACTGCCAGTGGCAATACTGAGCATCCGTCAGTTCGTGTCAATAAAATTGATAACAGCGATGATGAGGATGACGTTGGCGGTGGCGGAGTGGACGAACACACTTCAGGTCCTAGTCGTAATGAAGGTGCCACTGACACCGGTGGTGGCACGCATAGAAATTCTCATGAGGATGAGGATGAAGTCGATGATAATCATCTTGAGAATGAACCCAAATACAGCAGTGCAACAAAACTGAAAAATGTTCGGTGGTGGTCGGTGCTTATGTACTTACTTATTCCGTTCTTTACTGTGATTCGATTAAGTGGAAACCAACGCAATCTAGATTTTCTGTGATTCTGAAATCTTCAGAAGGTCTTGTGTGTTTGTTGTATTTTATTATATTTTTTTTTACTTAAATTTAAGAATCGATTTCTGAGTCGAGTACTCTGTGGAGAAACTGTATTGAGGGTATTTAGCGTTGAAGACATTTTTTTGAAGATACTGATTCATCGTGGCGATGACTTGACGGTTCGAAAGTTGGTTATTTAAACATATTTTCTCTGTATATAAGACCAAAATTTGTATTCCTGAAGATCGCTTCAAAGTGTTTCTAGAGTAAACAAAATATGTAGTCAAAATCTGGAGCTTCGTTAAAGTTTACTTTAATAAGTAAAACTGCCAAGGGCCTTATTTACCAGTGTTTTAATTCTTGTCACCAAAGAACTTCTAATACTTCTGACCCTATTAAGACTTGAGCTCATGTTGGTACCGAATTTGTTTTTTTTATTCCTATGTACGTTTGTATCAAGACAAAGGCAATTTCAATGTGACGTTTGGCGATGATGATACATACAAATCTAGCTTGGTAATAGGGTGGTTCCACATTTTTTGTGCACTTCATAAAGCTGACTGGTTTTTGAATAGTGGGGAAAAAATTCTCTCGGAGACCAATAAATCTGATAGAAAGTTTTAAACGAGGTGATGTTATTTATGTAGATCCCGATTGGTTTCACTAAGAATTCACTCGTTTTGAAATCGAATGGAACAAGTTAGATCCGCTACCACCATTTGATTTATTATTTCTGCTCCCTATCTTTCGTTCGAGACCCCTGAACACTCAGAGATGATTTAATTGAAATTTAGGAGATTTCTGAGACTAAAAATGTATGGATTCATTCTCAGTGAGAATTTTTGTTGATGGAAGATGCCTATTCTTTAAAATAAATTTGTCCGAGAATGCAATTATTAACTCTCTCCAAAGCTGTCGCTCTTTTTAACGAAAAAAACAATACAACTTTTAAAGTTGGATCGCATAAGACTAAATGTGAGCAAATATGATTAAATTCTTCAGTAATCGGGAATAATCTATGAGTTGATCAAAAACAAAACCCAATGTATAGTCTTTTTAAAGATTGACTACAAATTGTTTTATACGTTTTCTTTGATATAAAATTAGATTTTAGATTCAAACTTGGACCAACGTATGTGTGTATTTGATTAAATCACACAAAAGCCTAATTATTTTCAAAAATGTAAACATACATTGGGCTTTGTTTTTAATCAACTAATTTTATTGCATTATTCTATTTTGGCAATAATTTTTACATTTTTTTTTGAAATGTCCATTATGATCTTCCAGATAAAAAAAAATGTTTTTAATTTTGTTGAAGGCTTTAAAATTGCTTACAATGTTGACCGTATGAATAACACTCAAGAGCCGAACGCAATCTTCAGAAAATCCAAAATATCTGGGTTTGGAAGATACATAGGTTTCAGTATCAAGATAGTCAAATTACTACAACGCAGATTAAAATTAGTATCCTTTTATAAATTAACATCATGAATGCAATAAATGTTTTCGATCAGAACTCAGAACTTCAAAACAAAATAGAAGAAAAAAAGTATTTATTGAAATTGATAAAAAAAAGTACAGATTCAGAGTGCATTTATAATGAAACAAAAATAAAATTAAAAACTACAGATATACGTAATTCAAGGAGTTATACAATTAAACCATTATAAAAGTGTGTGTGTTGTGTGGGTCTGTGTGTGTGTGAATGCGAATTAAGTACATATTATTGTGTGAATGTTTTTTGTTTGCATTTTATTTTTAGAATATCAAATAAATAATAAAATAGTATTTTTTGGACATATTTACCAGAGATAGATAAAACATAAAAGTGGTTGTAAGGTTTCAGATAGCAAAATTGCAGCACAAATTTTCTGTTTTCTTACGGTTCATGCAAGCAAACAAACAGGTTTTATTTATCTGAACAAAATAAAAAGTTTAAATATACATAAATAGGTACTAACAAATAGAAGCATATACGTATATAATTAACAAACAAAATTAAAATTCAAATTAAAATTTACATCCACAATAATAGCTTCCACAACTGAAACAAAATGTGTAGATAAAAATGTTGGCCAGAGAAGTTAAATTTTTAATGTAATAGATCCGTTTTGTATAAGTACATATTATGTTAAATTTCATTTATCATGGTTTAAACTTACCAAATGATATACAATCATTTCAAAAGATCAGAAAAGAAAAAGTTCTTACTCTTTATAATAGTGTTGTCAACATTTTTTTATCAGAGATTTTTTTAATATTAATATAAATAATGATTTGGTATTTAAGTATATTTGTTTACTTAAAATATACCTTTACACATATAATTTATGTTATAAGTATTATTATTGTATCAATGTTTTAAGTGTTTAGTGTTTTTTTTTTTAACTTTCAAAACCAGTTGCCCTTTCTTTTAAGTATTGCCTACAACTACTTAAACAATCAATGATGTTTTTTAATTAATACTAATTTAAATGCATTGTCCTTTGATAAAAAAGAAACCATTAACCAAACTAGTTTGATTATATTATATTACATAGAATTAAAATTAAAAAAAAAATTGAACCATCATGATAAGATTGTCAGCAATATATTAAGATGAAAAGTTAATTATACATATATATCATTATTTTAGTAAATTTTGTTTATATAGTAATTTAAAAATTAAAAAAAAATACAAAAAATATTAATATTTATATTAATATAGGTATTTCGTAAATTATAATTTTTAAATATTTGTCAACTGAAAAAATAGAAAGAAAATTATTGTTTATATTTTTAATTGTTTTTTTTTTTTGTATGTAATTATACATAGGTATATATTTAAATATTATATATTTTTTGTGCGTTAAATTTCTAAATTATTATTTATAAACTAAGAAACTAAATTGGAATTTGAATTAATTTCGTTAATCAGTGAATATATGTTTACAAATTATTTTTTTTTTTGTAATAATAAAAGAAGGATGTGATTTAAGTTTATTAACATAACACGCTGTTTTCTTTTTTTATTTCGATACGTTCTTGTGCGAGGAAAGGAAACTTATATTTGAAGAACTGGTGAGTAAGGGTTCAACTAGAATAGGCATGAACTGACATAAATGCTAATGTCAAAATGCCATATGCTAGGGTTCGAATACAAGCAATCCCATAAGGCTGACCATAATGATCACATGCGTCGTTCGTTAAGCTGTGCGATCTGAACCGCTGGGTATATATGTATATAGAAAAACAATGATCATTAAACTAAAACGATTCTCGTTATACTTTGTCGCATTTGAACGATAACGAATTAATTTCAACGATAATTGTTTTAGAGAATAGGGCCCAGTCATTGGGTGCGTTCACATTCGTATGGCCTAACCCAGATACCTTTTGTATCCAATATATTTGTGAACGAACGAGAAACGCGGCCTGTCAAAACCAATACAAACACACAGCTGTTCTTCAAATTTCTTGAGTTCCGCGTTCACATAAAAAGCTTAAGCTATCCAAAAACCTTTCTGTTGTTGTAATCCTATGTATGTGGTTGCAAAGGTATCTCGGTATCTAGGCTATCCTATATGTGTATGAACGCACCCTATTACAGAACTTTCGGGAAATCCTTTTTTCGTCAGCTGTAATTAAGGAAAATCAGCAAATCTCAAACCAAAGTTTCCAAAAATCTTTATTTCAAAAGGAAATCAACTGTAATCAAATGTAAGAAACTCATTGCTTTGTATCATTTTAAAATCATTTTCTTATTAAGACTTCTTGAATTAGCAAGTATTTTCAAAAGATTTATCTTTTTGAGCTGCAATTCAGAAGGTTTTCTTAACTTCAAAATGTTCAACAAGTTAATTTTTTCATGCCAATCAAAAATTGTCCTTCGTTAAGTTTCAAAGCCCACTACTATATAATTTAACGGTTATTAAGGGGTCAACAAAGGTCAACTAATTTTATAATTTTACTTACGATTAAAGTGTTTATTTTTTAATATTTTTTTTAAATTTAATCTCAAACGGTCACTGTGGCGTATGTGTAACATTTTTCTACTTGAAAAAAAGTGAATGGTTAAGAAAAGTTTTTCTATCGCTTATCAAATAATGATACCAATCAATGAGATTTAAAATTTTTTCGTCGGTCATTTCAAGTAATAGGGCGTTGGCATATTGGATCCAATTAACTGACACTACGAAAATCAAATACAAAAAACTTTCATGTCTATTATTGAATTCGCAATATTCTACTTCCGGGGAGTCAGCTTGATTTGCAGCACTCGCATTCGCATTTAAAGCAATTGTGGAACTTGGGGATGGAGGACTTACTTTACCATTTCCACTCCTGTCAAGTTCTTTAATTGTTTTAAATGCGAATGCCAGTACTGTGAATCAAGCTTACTCCCCGGGAGAAGAACATTGAGAATTCCATAATAGGCTTGATTATCTACATATATAAAATGAGTGTATGTACACCAACGTTGACTCAAATTAAATGGTGTTTTCTATTTTTAATTTATTAAAATTAATTTAACTAAAATCAACTAGATTTAGTTTTCCTGGGAAGGACCCGCATTGACGCATTTAATATTGAGTTTTTGTCTTGGGTTCAATATAATACATTACCTGTAGTTGCAGTTACGTTATTCAAATTAAGGCCCTCTTTTTGAATAGCGAGTTTGCTTCAAGAATCAAAAACCTGGAAAATTTAACCACCGAGAAATAAGGAATACCGACGTTCACTAACTTAACCACTCCAAGTAAGTAAAACGTTCGATTCGCTTTTCATAAAGAGAGAGCATCAACTAAGCTCTCTTATGAAAATGAAAGACATACAACATAACACATAGTCATCTTTATTAAATGAAATTAACATTAACATAGTTTATGGTAGTAAAATAGTAAATACATTTTGTTTGTTCTAATCATGTACCTTAGTACTAGATTTCTAAGTGTTATTTACATATATTAGGCGTTCATAATACTAAAACAAAAATAAGTTTGTAAATCTATATATTAGTAATCGAAGGGTCTTTTCAAATAAAGGCCCTTAATCTATTTTTCCACTACTTTTACAACCGATCTAAGTAAAATATAGACATGATCCATTATTATTCTGAACACCTCTGTTTAACTAGGTAGAAATAGATAGGTATGTTACAAACTATTGGAGGGTTTAAGGCATAACTACAAGTTTGTAAGCTATATAGGTAGGTACCATCTTATGCTTCTACGGGGCGAGTTTTAAAATAAACATAGACACTGATTAATGCCACGATAGCACATAAAATAGGCAGCACAACTGTGGTGATCTTCTTTTGGATTTCGGCATTTTCAAGTTTACGCTCTTTCTTCTGTTTCCGAGTTTCTTTAACTTTACCTTTTAACTGCCTCATTGTAATCTAAAAGTAAAAGGTTTCAAAGTATTCGATGTAACCTTGATTAAGATTATATTTAAAGAAAAATAATGCCCAAAAGGGAATATGCATTAAACTTACCAAACAATCGAAAGTCTTATCACGAGATTATGTTTTTTTTTCTTGTCAAAGTAGAGGCACCTGTAGTTGACATCGACAAGACTCGTAGTGTATCACGATGACGTGTAATCAAGCAAATTTAATGAATTGAAAATTAAATGGCCTAAAGGTGGAATATAACGGAACGGAATGGTACGTACGTAGCCGGCAACCGACACATCATAGCACCACGAACACAAAAATAAACTTAAAAATTCAAAAACAAAAACATATTCTTTTTTTTTATTTTTTTTTTTATTTTTCAAAACATCGAGTTCTTCAATTGACAAAGAGAAGAATCCCTTAAAAATCTTCTAAAAACTAACATGTACAATAAGCAAGATAACTTTTTCGTTTTCTTATTAAAAATGAAGTTGTGTTGATGAGCTAACTCTTAACACCAAACGTGTGTTTTGATTTCATTTACTACCATCCAACAAATCTTTTGCTTCGTTTATTTTTGCAGCCAAATAGGGAGAACCTCCACGGTCGGGATGATTCAAAACCATGATTCTTTTATGCGCATCTTTTACCTAAAATAATTATCAATCGAGAACTTTAAAAGCAGACAGAAATTATCATTCATCCTAACCTTTGATTTCGACGCTGTTGGACTTATTCCAAGTATAAGGGAAGCTTCTCGTTTGTTCATTTTCGGATCAAATCCACCTTTGTAGTATTTTGAATTAGCCAATGATTCGGCATCGAATTTAGGTAGATTTTTAATAGCTTCATTAAATTTTACACTCATTGCAGGCATTCGTCGCATCAAATGTTTGCCTGCAAAGCCTACGGCTGCTACCCCAAGACCTGCCAAAATGACTGAGCTAGCCTGTGACAATTGATAGAAATTATTTATTCATTAAATGTGCATTGATATTGTTTATTTTCTTACCATTGTGCACTTGCTTTAGGTTGTTTTTGGTCAGCAATTTAATTCACTAGAAATTTCGCAATTCAAAATTTTATTAGTAAGTTCGTCGTAGAGTAAAAATACAGATGGCATTTAACAGCTGTTTTGTATTCTATTGGGCTTTTACCCCAGACGTCAGGCAAAAATAAAAAAAAAATTGATGGCAAAAACAAAAATGGCAGCTCTCTAGATAGAAGAAAGTTAGTAGCTATCAACTAAAAATTAACATAATAATAAATTTAAACTGTTAATATAAAGAAAATACACACTTTTTTGCAAAAATACTGAATTTGGTATGCGTTGTTTGTTTACATTCTTTGAACAAGATTTACCGTTTTCTATTTTTTTTCTATTTTTGTGTGAAAGAGAAGCGACAAAGACCAATTGGGCTTTTTACGCATTTGTCTTTGTCGCTTCTCTTGCAAAAAAAGTGTATAATTTTTTATATTAACGGTTTAAATTTATTATTATGTTAATTTTTAGTTGAAAGCCAACTGATAAAGTACTAAATATTCATTAATTTCTATTTGTAAGCTACTGACCTGCTTCGAACTAGAGAGCTGCCATTATTTTTTTGCCATAATTTTTTTTTTTATTTTTGCGTGACGTCTGGGGTAAAAGCCCAATTAGTCGTTCGTTCGATTCTATTTCGTTCCAAATTATACCATTTATGACGTTCTAGTGGTGGAAGCACAATGCAATAAATGGGTGCGTTCACATACAAATCTTAAGATATCCAGATATCTCTTTCTGTTGTACCTATATTAAATCACAGCTCATGAAAAAGTATGTGGCACATCTAAAGATATCCCAAACATTCTATAATACCCAAGAAATTTGAAAAACAGCTGACTGCTATTTTGTGCTTGTATGGGTTTTGACAGGTTATCTATTTCGTTCGGTCACAAACATATCGGATTCAAAGGTATCTTGGATAGGCTATTCTATACGAACGCACCCAATGAAACTCAACCTCATACCCATAGATAAACCAATACCAAGATACGAAAACTTCGTACGTTTCACCCCCCAAAGCCCGATTGTTTACATTGTTGTATTTGTAATTCGATTTTGTGTCGGTGAATATATGTGAAAACCAACAACAAAATTATAAGGAGAGAAACAGCTGATTTGCTGTTCCATAGCAAACCTTGCAGCAAATCATCTGTTTTTGATGGCAAATCATCTGTTTTTCAGCTTGGTGGCAAAATTCATTTGACAGCTTGGTTTCATATCTTGGTATTGGTTTATCTATGCTTATACCAAAGTCTTTCCGAATTTCTTATACAAGGCTTATACAAGATTGCAATTCTTCTACTGTTATTGAATGACAAAATTTGTCAATTTTTTTAGGAGTAGGGTAAATACACAGGCCGCAGTATTCACAGATAAAGACTTGCCCAAACAAAGTGCGATAGTGCGACAAAAACTTTTATATGAAAAACACTTTGCGCTCTGTCGCATTTTGTGTGGGCTCTTCCATATAACGGTGTGGAATGCACGGTGTGGAATGCACTGTCGTGCCACGCTGTCGCACTTTGGTTTGGGACAAGCCTTAAATCGTAACTTTAAATTTCTGTTTTTGGAATTTTTCGTAGTCATAACTCCCAAGCCAAAGACCGATATTCATCAAGCGCTTTCAACTTAAGTGGCTCTTATCTGAATTTCGGAATCATCGCTCTCAAGGCCACATAAGTTACTAATTCCTTGGTGAATAGGTTGACGAATACCGGTCTAAGAATGGGTGGGACCATTCATGCTTCTGGCATGGAGTAGACGATTTAAGGCTTACCCAAACCAAAGTGCGACGGTGCGACACGACAGTGCGACACGTCAACACCAAAATTTATTTACAAAGGGTCATATGAGAGTACCCACACCAAATGCGATTAAGCGCAAAACGTTTTTCATATAAAATCGTGTCGCACATGTCGCGACACGCACTGTCGCACTTTGGTTTGGGCCAGCCTTTACTCTATAACTAATTTACGTAAAATACGTGAAACCATGCTCAATGTAAATTCTAAGGGGTATTCATGCAACCTGGTAAACTGTTGGTAAACGTGGTAAAGTACAATATCAGGTAAACTAACTGTCATTTCCATACAAATTATGACAGGTTTACCACATTAACCAGGTTTACCATGGTTACATGAATATCCCTCTTATTTCGCTACGGTTTTTCGTTCAAATTCAATACCGTCACCTTTAACCAAAAGTTTTTTGAACACACCCTTCATTGTGCTTCCACCATAACTGTTGCGAAATTCTCGACTCCGCCAAAAAAACATCCAAAACAAATACCCATGGCAAATTGGTAGCACTGCAGCCGTAAATTTATATGTCAAAAGTGTTGTTAAAAGAAAAATTAAAGTTCTTCTCTCGCTTAAAACCGACCTTTTTTTCCTTTTTTATTCTTTTCCAACAATATGAGTGATTTAACCGACGAGGAAATATATGCTGGCTTGCAAAAGTATTTCGCATACGAGAAATTCAAAAATGAATTACAAGAAAAAGCTGTCAAATGTGCAATCAACAGTAATAGCAACACTTGATTATTTTTTCATTGGTTTGAATGTTTTTGTTAAAAATGATTTTAATTTTTTAAGCAAATCGAGATATTTACGTCTCAATGCCTACGGGCTCCGGCAAATCACTATGCTTTCAACTGCCAGGAATATTGGCAAAGAAACTCACATTGGTATTCTCTCCTCTACTGGCTCTAATCAAGGATCAAATCGATCATCTGGGTAAACTCAAGATTTCGGCTGAATCGATTAATTCAAAGATGTCTTCAAAAGATCGTGAACGCGTCATGATTGATTTGAAAAGTATCAACCCTAGCACTCGGTTTCTATACATAACTCCCGAGCAAGCTGCCACGGAATCTTTTCAGTCTCTTCTCGGTCACTTGGTTAAGTATGACAAAATTGCTTATGTCGCTGTCGATGAAGCGCATTGCGTTAGTCAGTGGGGTCATGACTTCCGACCGGACTACCTAAAGCTGGGTAATTTAAGGCAGAAGTATCTCCACATCCCCTGGATCGCTCTCACCGCTACTGCTTCTAAGCATGTCGTCAATGACATCATTACCCAGTTGAAGTTAAAGTGTCCTGTGACCACATTCAAAACGCCCTGCTTCAGAACTAATCTATTCTACGACATAGTCTTTAAGAATTCTATTGAAGATGACTTTGCTCATTTGGCCAAGTTCGCTCTGCATTGTCTGGGCAAAGATTATAAAAGTTTGTCCCCTTCGAATCGAGGTTGTGGCATTATCTATTGCAGAACCCGTGAAGCAGCGGAGCGCGTGGCGCACGGAGTTTCTAAACAAAAAGTCAAGGCAGTGGCCTATCATGCCGGACTGAAGAGTTCTGAGCGCACACAAATACAAGAAGATTGGATGTCCGGCAAATACACCATCATATGTGCAACGAACAGCTTTGGCATGGGAGTCGATAAGTCCACAGTTAGGTTTGTCATTCACTGGGATATTCCGCAAAACGTTGCTGCCTATTACCAGGAATCTGGTCGCGCCGGTCGAGATGGAAAGCAATCGTATTGTCGGTTGTACTACGGCAAAGACGACGTCAAGTCCATAACTTTTCTTCTGCAAAACGATGTGAATAGGAGCAAAAACGCCGAGAACGCAAATGCCCTGCGTGCCGTCAAAAACTTCGACGAAATGGTTAAGTACTGCGAATCTCTTCGTTGCAGGCATAAGCTCTTTTCAGATTACTTTGGAGACCCACCTCCAAATTGTACGAATCAATGTGATGTCTGCAAGAACCCAAAGAACATCGAAAAAGCCTTGGATACCTTTCACCGGCTCTCTATGAACTCGGCATTTAAGTCTGACATATGTTTGCGAACCACTTCAGATCTCTATGAAGGTATCACAGTAGCTAATAAACTCCTTTTTTTCGTTTTTATTTCATCTTATTGAACCATAATTTATTTGAAATAGGTGGTCGTTCTTCATTATTTTCGTCAGGAAGAACATTTGCTGATGGCGATTACTGTGATGAGACTGAGACTCGAGAGTATTTGGATAAGAAAGCCAAGAAAGATACGGAGGATTTTATACGAAAACAATTTGAAATCCGCAAAGCACTTAGCGCAGCTACTGCATTAGAAAATGAACCTGATGCCCAGATGTCACGGGTAAAGCAAGCTCAAGCTACTGAAACTAAAGTAGCCGGATTGAAAAACAGCCTGCGCGAGAACTATCTGACGACGCTGATAGAAATTCTGAAGGCAAATGTCGAGAAGTGTGCCCTTGCTGCTGAACGCCCTACCCATGCTTTAAAGTACAAGGACTTTGAAGAAATTGCTAAAGAAATGGAATATGAATGTTTTACTACAAATAAGGTTGTCAATATTTATCGGCTCTGTGTAGCTAAAGAGGTGAGGAACTATACAAAAATTAAATTACTTACTTAAGTTTTCAAGCCCTTTATATCCGTAGAGTTTGCCTTTAGGCGCATAGGTAGTGTAGGTTGGAATGGCGGCGTTTATATTTAAAAAAATATTAGTTCAAAAGGAAAACGGTTAAGTGGAGTTCTTTGATGCGGTCTAGAAGATTGTAATTTAATAGTTATAAGGCCACTCAATGCAATTGAAATGTTTTACACCACAAAACCTTACACAGTCCGACAAGATGCCCGTTGACTGGTGATGAGGTGAAAAAATATCTTTTTTGGAGATCATCCTCTCAAAAACCCTAATCTTCTGGCTCGCAGTGCACTAAATGTGTATGAAAGCAGTTCATAAGCAGCCGAAAAAAGCCCTATTGCCAATTCATCACGAAGATAAGAGATCAAGCCTTTAATCTCCAAATCGGAAAGCTCGTCCACTATATTGCGACTATATTTGACTGGGCAAGAGACTTTAAAGGCGAAACTCATTGATACATTAATAGGTGTTTAGATTTGCCTGTAGGTTTCTATAAGGCTTTTGTGCTCAAAATTACAAGTGCATCCATTTGTTGTCCTAAAAATAGACCAATCTTTGCCATTCTCTCATTGTTCAACGTTTGACCGCTCTTAATTTAAAACGTAGTCTCGGTCTTGCTAGCGTCTACCCGATTCCCACAACACCCAATCACCGAAGATCAAAGTAAAACAATTTTTAAACTAAATTTCAGATGTCTGCGATTAAAAAGTGCACCCTTGAACTTAGGCTTCTACCAGTTCTAAAAGATTACGTCCCAAAGAAAAGCAACACACAGGCACACGGTGGATCCGTTGAATACTATGAACAGAAATTAAAAGACTTACAAAATTCAGCATCGGATGAGGTCAAGAGAACAATTGCTGCATCCAAATCCAAATTGAATAAAAAATCCAGTTACAAACGGGATCCTCACAAGCAAACTAATATCAATTCATTCTTTGAAAGTACATCGAAAAAATCTTCCTCAAGCAGCCAGAATTCACCTGAGGAATCAGACATAAAAGAAGAAATAGATAGCGATGCACTCGAAGAAGAACTTGATGAAACATGTTCATTTTTAAAAGCCTCAATTCTAATGAAAGAAGAAATCTCTGAGTCAAAGCAGAAAGAAATAGAAAAGCCAACGTTTGTTAAGGCTTCGGTTCTATTTAAAGCTCAAAAAAGGATATCACACCACAAAAACAATAATATTAAAGAAGACAGTACACTGAAAGATGATTACGTCAAACCTGATGAAACTGCTATAACGACTAAATTTTCCGAATTCATAACTATTAAAGAATCGCCAGTGTATGAGGACACTCATATTACACATGAATCTGTAACATCCTCAACAAAACCGCTCTCTTTCACGGAAAACGAATCAAGCCCAGCTAGGAGCAAAAAACGAAGTGCATCACCAATCATAATTCCCGACGATGAACCGAAAACTAAGAAGAACAAAGTCGGGCGAACATTAAGTTTAAGTGAAGAACTTACCGAATTGTGTAAGGCTAGTGCTGCTTTAGACAAAGAAAAGCCAAGCAGTAGCGGACTAAAAGAATTTCAAAAGCCAAGTAGTAGCGGAGTAACTGAAATCCAAAAAAAAGCTCAAACAAAAGTACCACATTCAGATAATTCAAAAACTAGCACCGATAGAATAACAAAGGTAGACAGAAACGGCATAATAAATAAGGATTCGAACGCCACCGCCGATCACAAGCAAGGAAACCGAAAGTGTAGCTTATCCTCGAGGCCGGATTTCGAAGCAATGAAAAAGTTTAAGGCAGCTGTTGGAGAATATGTTGTCAAGTGTCTAAATCCGTACTACAAGGTTAACATTGCTAATAAGGATGTATTCAAAGCACTTGCCAAGAAGATTTCGCATATGATTTATTCTAAACAATTAGGTAAGCATAATTTAAACTTTTTTTTAAATCTAATTGTTTATTCTATAATTTACTGTTTTGTTTTTTATTGCAGAAAAAGACAAAAGTAAAGAATTCATTTATCAAATATTCAAAAAGACCAAGATGATTTCGAATGATGCTGATATTGAAAAATATGTTGGTTGATAAAGAGAGTGGTTAAGCGAACTGTGTATAAATAATATTTTATTCTTTCGTTTATTTTGTATCCTATAATGTGTTTTGTTTTGTTCTTTTATATACACTCAATATTGAATATTGTGTTTGGATGATAAATTGGACAAAATAAAAACAAAATAAAAATTATCAAACAAAATGGTTATATAAAAAGATATTGATTGATTTTAAAATTTTAAAGCTTTTTTTTGTTTTTTTTTTTTTTAATTCAATATGAACTGCATAATGAGAACGAAAACCTCATGCGATTACATGAAAGCATTTTTAAAAAACCTTCAACATTCTCTTGTTGTTCTTGCAGGTTTACTCAATTTGGATTGTTGGTTGTAGTTTATTTATAATTTTTATTTATTTTAAAAATAAATAATTTTATATATTCCTGATTGTTTCTTTTTATGCAATTTTTATGTTTTATATTTATTACTACCTCCGGATATGTCCTGCCCTGCAATGCACAATGATTTTTATTTTGTACTTAAATTTTAAGTGTCTTATTAGTATTACGTAATCGTTTAAAAGAATTAATAGTTACTGAACCACAACTATAATTGCCCTTATCAGGAATTCGATTCGAATCGTTGATTTGTTACGAATCCCGAAAAAGATTTCCCATTAAGATGAAATCTGTGAGAATCGTGGAACAACGCGGAATACGGCTAAAAAAACTTGTAGAACGTTGAGGAAAGTACCTGAAAAGTTGCCGAAAAAGTGTGGGATACCTGAGAAAAAACTGTCAAGTTGGTAATGCGCAGAATATCCCGAAAAAAGCGTGCAAAGTCATGAAAAAAACGCAAGTTCTTTAACCAGTATTTCTCGCATTTTCCACGGTATTCCTCTTGCATTTACCGCGGTATTCCGATGTATTTTCTTAGTTGGTAACCATTTTTCCGAAACTTTTCACTTTTTTCCGCTTGCCCAAAGTGTTGCTCTGCAACAGTTCGACAAAGGCTTTCATCAGAGAAACGCGTTCTCGGGTTTAGTGTGGGTTCATTCATTTGACGGTTTTTTTTGTCGTCGTGTCGCACTGTAGCGTGACTGAGCGACACTTTGGTTTGGGCAAGCCTTTATACTGTAGCACGACAGTGCGACACAACAATGCGACACGGCAAAAAAATGCATTCGGATTTAAGCCAATTATGGAACTGAATTCGTTTTGAAATCAAGATCTAAGGCCTCTGCAACTTTTTCATTTTCCTAACTTCACCTGTCGGGAAAACAAGCTTAAGTAACCGTTGTAGTTAGTCGGCTATTACACAATGCAGCTTGAGGCACGCCTCATGTGAGTGCGAAAGACAAAGGAGATGAGCCACTTGTCTTTCCAGATGAAAGTGGGAAAAGGAAGAAACGTGCCTCACGCTGCACTGTGTAAAAGCTTGCCAAATTAAGAGCGGTACGAGAGTGCGACAAGAACTTTTATATGAAAAACGCTTTGCGCTTTGTCAAATTTGGTGTGGGTACTCTCATATGACGTTGATTAAATAAATTTTAACGTTGCCGTGTCGTGCTGTCGCACTTTGGTTTGGCAAGCCTTTATACCTCAAGTGACGAAATGTCAGCGACATCGCTTTAGTTTCGGTAAAGCATAAGATACCGAGTTCCGATACCGCACTGAAAGTGAGAAAACGGCCTTACCAGACATACCTACTATAAAATAAAACCCTACAAAAATGTTTCCTGCGAAGATAAAAAAAATTATTAAGCTCGAGGATATCTGTTGACATGTAGCAATACAAAAAACTCCAAACCTGAATGTGAAACCATTCAGCGCTATAATAATTAGTAGCTCAGTTTTGTGAAAATTCTCAAATTTCCAAACCCTTCCCAATTGTGCTCAATTATCAGTTCAGTGAGCTCTTTTCCCGATTTCCGCCTATTTGACAGCAGCAACGTGTTTCGCTCTTTTTCCTTGTGAACTGTTAAGATGGCGGTCGGTAAAAATAAGGGTCTGTCCAAAGGTGGCAAGAAAGGTGGTAAAAAGAAGGTGATTGATCCTTTTTCAAGAAAAGATTGGTACGATGTTAAAGCCCCAAATATGTTTACAACCCGTCAAATCGGTAAAACTTTGGTAAACCGTACCCAGGGAACGAAAATCGCTTCCGAAGGTTTGAAGGGTCGCGTGTTCGAGGTCTCATTGGCCGATTTGCAAAAGGATGGAGACGCCGAGCGTTCATTCCGTAAATTCCGATTGATCGCCGAGGATGTCCAAGAACGTAACGTTCTTACCAACTTCCATGGTATGGATTTGACCACAGACAAATTCAGGTAAGTAATTATTCTAACCTACAGTGAAATGCGTGCACAATATCTATTGGATGTAGCATCATTGACATTAAAAAATAAAATAAAAAAGGACAATGCATTTCCATGTGGGATTGATATCATCTGTATTCCTGCAGGTCAATGGTAAAGAAATGGCAAACTCTCATCGAAGCCAATGTAGATGTGAAGACAACCGATGGTTACTTGCTCCGCGTCTTCTGCATTGGATTCACTGCCAAGGATCAATTGTCCCAGCGTAAGACTTGCTACGCCCAGCAATCTCAAGTCAGGAAGATCCGCAACAAGATGGTTGAGATCATCCAGCGTGATGTCGGCGGTTCCGACTTGAAGGGCGTCGTCAGCAAACTCACACCCGATTCCATTGCCAAGGACATTGAGAAGTTGTGCCAGGTTATCTACCCCCTGCACGACGTGTACATCCGCAAAGTCAAGGTATTGAAGAAGCCCCGTTTCGATTTGTCGCGACTCTTGGAGTTGCACGGAGACGGTGGTGGCAAGGGCACCGAAGGTGTTGTGTCCGAAGGCGCTGTTGTTGAGAGGCCCGAAGGATACGAGCCACCAGTGCAACAGTCCGTTTAATTTTATTGAAAATTATTTTTTACAAAAATAAATGATGCGAAACATGAACATCTGTTGTTTTCGATCAAAGTGAAAAAGATCATTTCCGAAGTTTTCATTATCAAAAAAAAAGGATCGAAGGTCTTGGTTGGGGGTTTCTTTTTTGTTTTTAATTCCTTCTAGGTTTTAGGTTCATGAAGTGGCTAAGGATTATTACCGAAAAAATTCTACTGATGGCTGGACTGGAATATGTGTTTCTTGAGGTGAGTGTTATCAAGCAAATATTATTGCACCTTTTTAATTTAAATGATGTTTATTTATTTTTCGTCGCTGAGACTTTTTGATGTCAACAATATTGTCTGATAAAATTTGTCTTTACTTCTCAATCTCAACTTCAATCATTTTCAGTTTCGTAACCACGTGTTTTTATTTTAATTTTCAGAGCAAACAACATTTTTTGGTGGCTTCCTGGCGCATGAAATATAAAATGGAATTGATGCGACATCAAGGTAAGTGGAAAACGTCTTTTCAATATCTGTATTAGTAGTAATCTTGCAAAAACCGGTTAGATATGATTTGCTTTTTTTTTTAAAGTACAAGAACTGCTATACAATTTTTTGTGGTTTGTTGCAATCATGCAAGCGCTTTTAGAGCTCAGAATAGATTTCTTAAGTGAGATATAGCCGAACTATAATATGAATGCTACAAGAAGTCTCGGGTATCGTGATGCCGATCACATTCTTATGTATTATACAAGTAAAATCTTTTACAGTGTCTTTTGTTGGTTTCAAATCTAATAATTGGAAACCGTATTTGTTATTGCACATTTTTGGTAATGTCCCTAGTAAATGCAGATGGTGTATTTGGCATCATGATGTTCGAGACTACTATTTATAAGATTCATATATACATAGTTTGGTTTTATATCACGTAAAAAATCTGTTCAAATATATAAGTTCCATGTAAAACTCGTAATATATGCCCTTTGATTTCAAAAAAAATTCTGGTTTCTCAATGCACATCAATGCGTGTGGCTATTTCTCAGTATTTGTTCCCGCGTTTTACAAATGCTTTTCACTTCGCGTCGATTTTCTATGCAAACATACAAATTTAAGCTGCATAGCTGTGTACATCTACATACACACAAAACTATCCAACATTGAATGTGTATGGACAGGATTCAATGTTGTATTGTTTTTGGCTAGCTATGAGAAAGTTACTTTGGTTCTCTTATTTGATACAAGCGCATCAGTAGCTTCAAGTTTGTGGTAGTGAACACATGGCTTAAAGTAAAGTGAGTAAGCCACAGGAAGTCATCCTTTTGCATAGGACTTCATGTAGTGGCCAAATATACATTTTGAGGTTTTAGTGACTCAAAATGTATTTTCAAAAGTGAACCAGTGTTTTTTTTACAACTTATTAATATTTTTAATACAAAAATACGACGTTTTTAACTTTACGTGTGTGTTAAAAATGTATTTGCATTTCAATTTATTCTTTTTATGGCTTATTTCAATTTATTTTATTGCTTGTTCTCGATCTAGTATTCTCTTTCAATTATGAGTCTCAAATTTGAGAAAGAATTTAAATCCACGTGAACAAGATTTCCACCCGACAAAAAAACATGCGTTACGCTTTCCTCCAATTTTGACCCTCTATTTTGAACTATTTTTATTTCATTCAGGCGAAAATCAAAGATTTTTAAATTTCATTCGAACTTCACTTGAAGAGTTTTTCGGGTGAAACTCGCAATTATAGGGCTGCTTATGGGTTTCTCAATTTTTAGCTAAATAATAAGAACATTTCAAACGAAAAATAATTCGAAATAAGTTGTATTTTCAGAATATGAACAACTTTTCGATTTTAATTTATAATAAAGGAAGAGTGAAATGCTAGTTCTTCGGGTACAATCTTGTTCACGTGGAACAAAAAACAGTTTCGATTGCTGAAAACACGTTTCTTCAAATGGCGCTAAACAACCAGGGGGTTCAGCACTTAACTTGAAACAATCGTGTTGAGTGGAGCATTGGCAGCATCTAACATGGTTCTATTGCCTGTTTCCATTTTAAACATTTATCGAAATTATATGCTGCCAATGATCGATTGTATCGAATTAACTCGATCGTATGAAGTTACGCGCTAAACCCGCAGTTATGTATGTAAATCAATTCCTTTTAAAACTTGAAAACCTTTTTTTTTTGTTTTTTTGTCCAATTCGAATTAAAATCGCAACCAACACTTGTAAAACTTGACGTAACAAGACTTTGCTATTTGCTTATTCGTACTTATCTTTTGTTTCTAACAACCGATTATTTTGTTTTGTTATTTTTCAGATTTTTGGGTGCCATGTTGGAAAAGGCGGAATTGTTAACCAAGGTAAGCAATAGCTTGGTTTGTTCTATTCATAGTTAAATGTACAATATGTATTATTTGAAGTCTGTTCAAAGTATCATTTTTATGTTTTATATTTTTGTTTGCAATTTAAGTTGAAAATCATTAAAGTAAATTTATAGTTAGTTATTAATTTAATTCTTATTTATTTTTTGTTTGATCTTCCTTTTCATGATAACAGGCTTCATGTTACGTACATAATGTACATTATTTCTCTTTATTATATTTTTTTTAAATGATGTTTTGAAATTATTTGCTACTTCTGAAAGCGTTGATGTTTTTGTTAAGATCTCTGATGGAAAATCACTAGAATAAGAAAAAACTTTACTTGTAATTTAACTATTCCTAACAAGATCGTTTTTTTTAAATTTTTCCAGGCACAACTATAATAGCAACGTTTTCATCTTGCGTTTGAATTTAAAAATGGACACAAAAATGTGTTTAAAAGGTTAGTTTTTGGCTGTATATTATTTATTTTTTATTAAGTTGCCGCTTACTGAAACGTAACTTAGCGTTTATGTTCAGCATAAAGACTTAAGTGACAGTTTACGTAGAGGAACAAGTAGCCCATAAGCGCTTATGTTTAACATAAATATTTTAAGTATCGTATCAGCAAACGACCCCAAAGTAAAATGTACAATATGTAATATGTATTTGAATCCTGTTCAAAGTTAGTTGTATATATTTTTTTTTTGCAATTTAAGTGGAAAATAATTAAAGTAGTTATTAATTTTGTTTTCTTATTTAATTTTGGTTTGATTTTCCTTTTCATGATAACAGGCTTCATGTTACGTACATAATGTACATTATTTCTGTTCATTTTATTTCTTTAAATGATGTTTATTTGTTACTTCTGAGAACGTTGATGTTTTTGTTAAGATCTCTGATGGAAAATCACTAGAATAAAAAAAAAAAAACTTTACTTGTAGTTTTACAATTTTAACAAGATCATTTCTTTTAAATTTTTCAGGCACAACTATAATAACAACGTTTTCCTATTGCGTTTCGAATTTGAAAAAGGTTTGTTTTAAGCTGTATATTATTTACTTTTTTATTAAGTTAATTCATATTTGGGGGCATTTAAATGTTCCATATACAGTCTTCTGTTTGTTTTTTTATGAATTCCCGGCAAAAATAGTTGTATTATTCAATTTTTTTTATAAATGCCCTTTAATATAGTTTCTACTTTAAATGATGTTTTATATTATTTGCTACTCTGAGCGATATGATGTTTAAATTAACTTTCTGATGGATTCGTTTTTCACACATGAATTTTAATGAAGGACTTCATTTCTAAAAAAATGTTTTTTTTTATTTTCTGTTACAGTTTTTTATCGTAATGATGTTGGAGAAAAATTATGCACATCTTTATCAGTTATAGAAAAGGTAAGCCAAGACTTTTATTTACGTATGATGGTTTAAATTTTGGGCTGTTCGCCATAGCTATAAAAAGTCTTTATGGGATCTTTAATGTTATTTCCAAATCTCTATTAAAATATGTTCCTGACTTTTGGGAATGGTCTCAATATTTAACATGCCATTTTGAATATGATGTATTTTTATTATTTGCTACTCTGAGTGAGATTGATGTTAAAATTAAATTTCTGATTAATTTATTTCTTCGTGCTAATTATTTTAATCAATAATTAAATTTATAATTATGGTTTTTATTATATTACAGAGTTTTTGGGGGATCACAAAAGATAAGAGAATTGAAATGTTAAGGTAAGCATTAGTTTGTTTTGTTCATACATTTAATTTTTTTGAAGCATATTCAAATTTAGTTGTAAGTACATAATATAAAAAAAAATGGACAAACTCATGGTTTTGTCAAAACCTATTCGCTTCATAAATTTCACAAGACATTCATGGAAACGTGTTCTGTGGAAAGTCTAAAACTGAAAATTCTTCCTGATTTCTTTTTAGAACAATGTTATAAATAACATATTTGCTACTGTCAGGTGGTTGTTATTAAATTTCGTTTTCTTTTTGTTCTAGGTTACAATATTTACGAACTAGAAAGGACGTTTTGTCTAAATCTTTTCAAAAACTAAAGGTAATTATTTGTTAAAATAAAAATTAAATTAAAAATATGCTTAAATCGAAAAAATAATAAAATATTTTTAATTTGCTAATAAATGTACTTTTATGACTACATATTCATTTTCTACTACCTATGTACATCTACAATTCTCCTTTTCTCAAAAACGTTCACAAAAAATCCATAATAATTTGACAGAACAGCAGAGAAAAAAAGTAATTTTAATAATAGTTCAAGCGAAGTTCTTATTTCTTTAATTTTAATTAAATTTGTGAGGTTAATTGCAAATTAAAAATATTTTTATATATTTCAATGATGTCAACACTTATATTATAACAGAACCAAATAATGTTGAATACATAAGTTAGATAGTAAAGCTGAGTTTTATTTAATTAAAATAAGATTTTACTGCAACTAACTTTTCTATAAATTAATCTTATTAAATAATTCGTTTTTATATATTTGTAGCCTTTTTGATGTGCACGGATCAGCGAATGAAGAGAAATATGTGCTGTTTTAAGGTAAGTTTCTTTTAATATAAAAAAAATAATTTTCCCTTGAAAAATCATATACAATTGAATGCGATTTGTAGATAGAATTTAATAGTTTGTAGAAACATGATACCCCCAAAATTGGTTCATTCAAGACATTCAAATGTTTAATACAAAAATTTTAAAAAGCTTTTGGAAATATTTGACCATCTCTGGAGTTAGCACAAATTTCATTGTTTAATATTGTTAATAAAATAGTCAAAAAACTGTCATCGATTTAAACGACATCTTTTTTTTTATCGAGTTACAATATTATGTATTACCAAACCCCATAGAATTGTGTGTCAATATTTTGATTTATGTTTAAGATAACATAAATAAATAACTTAAAAAAGTAAGATAGTTGTTTTTTTTGTTTTATATTTTTAGTTCACTATTTAACTAAATAATTTTTACTTTCCTTTTCTATATGTCCATTTTCAATGGTTTTGTTTTGAGCTTAAAAACACAGTAGGTAACGAAATTGCCAAAATTAAAACACATTTTTGGTCAGTTTATATTTTAAACGCTGTGAGAAAAAATAAGACGTAGACTTTCGCTATGTTATACGGACGAGTTAAAAACACCACGTTCGATGTAACACGCAGTTGCGCCACATTTTTTTTATTCAATAACTTTCTAAAGTCTTTAGATTTTTTCGGCATTTACAAATAAACTGTAGTTCTGTAGATTTAGTTAAAGGCCCTCATTATGAAAAGCGAATCCAACGTTCGCTAAATACGAGCTTTTAAATTACCGAAAGTTCGCTATTTGTAATACAACGGTAGTGAAATTTGCTAGGGTTTTGACACTCAAATCGAAATTTATTTAAGAGAATCGCTCGCTATTCAGAATACGGAATTATCGAATTGGCTACTTAGTTCAATTCGCTATTCATATTAAGGTCCTAAAAAATTCATAAAATTGCATTTTTCTAATAGACTTCTCGTTGTCACAAAAAAAAAACTGTAATTGAATGATTTTTTATGATGTATTGAACTCACAGATTTCAATTTAAACACAGTAGGTAACGAAATTGTCAAAATGTAAACCCTGTTTTGATCAGTTTAAATTTTAAACGCTGTGAGATTAAATTAGACGTAGACTTTCGCTATGTTATACGGATGAGTTAAATACACCAACGTTCGATGTAACACGCAGTCGCGCCACAATTTTGTATGACTTATTTCAGCATAAAAATAGAGTCATGGCCCTTGCTATACCAAGTGGTCATTTGCCCTTGTTCAAACAAACGAGTATCGAAATGTCTATTCTCAGCAGTAAAACACAAAAATAAATTGTAGTTAAATTCTTTAATAGGAAAACAAAGTTCAAACACAGTAGGTAACGAAACTGTCAAAATTTAAACCCTGTTTTGGTCAGTTTAAATATTTAACGCTGTGAGATTAAATAAGACGTAGGCTTTCGCTATGTTATACGAATGAGTTTAAATACACCAACGTTCGATGTAACACGCAGTCGCGCCACATTTTTCTTATTAATTACTGAGCCATTGAAATTGATGTTTTTTTTCTAATTGTAATTCAAACTAGGTGATTATAATTGAAAAAAAAATATTATCCCTATTTAACTTTTAATTAAATTAAATTAAGCATAAATTAAGTTTAAAGAAAGTTGTAGAAATAGAATTGCAAAAATTAGAACTAATTATTTGTACAAATAAAATTTATAGAATAACCACTTAATTGGCGGGAAATAAAGTTAGTTCTATTTCCTATTATTCAATCCAATTATTCGACTTTGAGAGAAAAACTTAACTTCTTAAAAGAACTGAACAATGTATTAAACACAGAAACGGAAAGATTTTCTAGATATTTCTAATAATCTTTTTATCTACAATCAGCTTTTTATTATGTATAAATTTTATATTTTATAGATAGAAAATTATATTTCCACATTTTCTCTTAAAATGAATCAAACTCATCAATTTTGTTTTAATTACAGAAGAAAATCAGAGCATTACTTGCCGTTCGAGCTGGTAGTTTGCTCAGTATTCATGATTGTCTTTTTTCTGGATTTTCTTCAACATAAGTCAAATGGTAAATTTCAACATTGTGTTTATGTTTTTTTTTTGAAAACTGATTTTATTGTGATGATATTACTTTCGGATTCCCCATCATTTGATCAATAAATGACACAAAATCCATTCTGATAATTAATATTTAAAAAATGATTATCAATTCATTCTAAATATTTAAAAATATTAATACATTTTTGTTATCTTTTCAGTTAAAGAATTTCGATGAGGAAGGAAACATTATCAAGAAACTGCATTTGTCTTCGAGGTAAGCCAATAACTTATTCTATTGTTCACAAAACTTAACAAGTATATATTAATGCAATGAATAAATCAAATATTTTGAACATAAATACATATCTTTAGCCGGGAACGATTTGTTATTTTATTAGCTATGACATTATTTTTATGCTTGAGTGAGATTAAAGGAAAAAGATCTAATCCGATATGTTGTGAAACCTGAACCTCTAACCAGGATACACAGAGCATCACAATACCGTTATTTGACTTGTGATATTAGGGAAAATGAAATATTGATTTATTCTTTACATTTTCTGAGGTTTTGAACCCTCGATTTTATTATGATGATATATTTTTCGGATTCCCCATCATTTGATCAATAAATGACACATAATCCACTCTGACAATATATTTTTAAAAAATGTAAAGAAAAATATTCTATTCAAACAAAAAGTTAACCTCTTTTTACGTTTTCTTTTCATTTAAGATATTCCGATGAGGAGGAGAACATATCAACAAGGAAACTCATTTTTTTTATTAAGGCAAGCTTAAGACTCATTTTTATTATATGTATTAAGAACTTTGAAACTACATTTGACAAACAAAAAAAAGCAATATGCAATTCAAATGTGTTTACTTTTGAAAACATAATGATGTATTGATATACCTATTATGTAGTTTTGGATTTTTTTTAAATGATGACAAACATTACCCAGCTCGCTTTGACCTGCCATGAAGAGAACTTGTTCTTAACCAACGCAAAAATTAAACTGCTGATAAAAAAAATACAATTATTGTTTTTGTTTAAAATATTATAATGTTTGACAATTTAAATTTGATGTAAGATTTTCGTTTGTCTTACAGGATGGTTCAGGCGCATACCCTGTAAACAGTTCGACTGAATTGTAATTCAATTTGATGTAAGTATTAGTTTCGTTTTCATTGTTCTATTTTTTTTTTATAACAAAAACCGTTTAAAGTTCAATCATCCCTATCACAAATTCCATCATAACCTAAAACATTCTCAAAAAGGTTTTTTCGAGACTCATAACATGTATCTAAGATGAAATTAGTGATAGTAACGAACGTAAACTTTCAGCCTTTTGTTATTTTTTTTTTCAAATGATGACAAACATTACCCAGCTCGCTTTGACCTGCCATGAAGAGAACTTGTTCTTAACCAACGCTAAAATAAAACTTCTGATAGAAAAAAGTCATTTCTATGATAAATTTCCTTTTAATTTTTAACAAATCATTTAACGGTTAACTTTTTGTTTGTATTACAGGAAACCGAAACTGAAATCTTGGTTGTTTTGGACATAATAGTTGATGTAAGTTTTTATTGCTGTGCTTAATTTTTATATTTACTTTTAAGCCAGTTTATATTTCTATTTTAATAAACCAAAAGAAAACTATTGGTAGTATTAAATAAATTAAAACCTACAGAAATCCCGTTTGATGTTTGACAGAAAGCGGAAAGGGTAGAATTCATAGTCGTAAATCAAGTCGTGAGGAGAGTTTTGGCGCTTGAGCTATTCATTATCGAGATTGTGAAGGAATTCTTAAGCATTTACTTGAGGATTAACTGAGTAGTCTGTATTTTGTCTTTGAATATGAACTTTCGTTGAGCAAATGGTTAAGATTTTTCTCAACTTAGGAGAGTTAAAGAAAAATCTCGACTTGAGTAACGACTGTGAATTCCGCCCTTAGTTCTCAGAAATATAAACTAGCCAAAAACAGAGTCGTTTTCTTTGAAGTCTCTGTTTAATATTATTTTTGTATGATGATCCATACTACCCAGCTCGCTTTGACCTGCCATGAAGAGAATTTGTTCTTAAACAACGCAAAAATTAAACTGCTGATCAAAAATAAACAATTTTTATTGTTAACATTAATACGTGTAACAAAAATTCAAATCTAATGTAAGCTTTCTATTTGTCTTACAGAATTCAGACGCTTTCTCTGGAAATAAGTTAAACGGATGTGATTAATTTAAATCGACGTAAGTATTTTTTTTTTTCAAACTCCTAATTCTTTGTAATTCCGTCGGCTGAGGGTCAGTTTTTCACTGGTGAATTGACTTATTGCGAAATAAGCACAAACAGTTTTTCAGTGCAGGACGAGGTGCGGAATTTTACTGCTTCGCTAAAATTTTGATAGTGGATCCACCTCGTATCCATAGTGTAGAGGTAATTTTCATAGCACACTTCATTTCAATAGATTTTTCACACAAGTCTGTCAGAAAAATTTGTTAATTTCATTTCGCACTGAAACAAGAAAAACTGGGCCCCCAAGCCGACGATTTTTTCTTTTGTTAAATGATGACACACATTACCCAGCTCGCTTTGACCTGCCATGAAGAGAACTTGTTCTTAACCAACGCTAAAATAAAACTGCTGATACAAAAATACAAGTGTTTTTTATTTATAATATTATAATGTTCGGTAATTAAAATCTAATGTAAGCTTTTTGTTTGTCTTACAGGATATATGAGCTCTGTCTAGAAGTAGTTTGAACTAAACAGAAGTGATACATTAATTTTGATGTAAGTGTTACATATTTCTCTTTTTAATTATTGTAAAAATCATTACAAGCACGTCGTTGGCTAAATGCTTAAAACAGAAAGTCCAATTTTGGCCAACATTGAAATTTTGATGCAATTTTTTTTTTATTAGAAACAGATTTCACTACTTTGGTCAAATGTATACATATAGAAGATTCTTAACATTATTACTTTGTTTGCTCTCCTGTGAAATATGTGTAGGCATTTGCTGACGATGTGCTCTTTGTAGTTTGATTACTTTTTCTTAAATGATGACACAGATTACCCAGCTCGCTTTGACATGCCATGAAGAGAATTTGTTCAACATAAAAATAACTTCTGATTCAAATTAACATTTTTTATTTCTACTTAAAATTGAATTGATACTAATGTTGTAATGTTTTTCAATTTACAGCTGATCATTTCTTCAACTGAATTCACTTGGCCAAACAAATAAAATAAAAGGTAAACACCCAGTACTTTGTTGATATTAAACAATTAATAAATTGAGTCTGATGATATTATTTCGGATTCCCCAACATTTCTTTTATAAATGACATACATCCATTCTGACTTGCATTATTAATTTATTTTTTGTATACAAAAATACATGAGGATAAAAATGAGTATACATTTATCTCTTTACAGTTGTTGCCAGAAAAGTCGAATATTGAAAGAAGACTGATGTTTTCGACATATTTTATTCTATTTAAATACAATTGTCTATTCTAATACAATTTTTGTAATGTTGGAAAAATAAATATAAATAGTTAAATAGTTAAAACAGTAAAATTTTGTTTTTTTTTTATATTTCCATAAGAACAGTGAGGCCAAACAGAAGAATTCCATATTTACTATGAGGAAAATATTCCAACAAAAATTTTTGTTCTCGGGAAATAATGCTAAAAGAATTCTGAGTTTCACCCGCATAAACTTTCATTTCGAGTCATATATGAAACGAACTTTTGTAACTTTGTGTGCGTGTTCTTACGCATTGTTTCTCAAAAAGGACCCCTCAAGTGAAAAAGGGTATTTTTTCGAATATTAAATCTTTTTCACACGAAACTCATAGAAGCCGAAAATAGAAAATGAATTCATTCAGGTGTAAAGTAAATCGGGTAAAACTCACAGTAAGACTCATAAGATTATCAAATAAAATACAACTATTGATGCCTTGTTGTATTGTGCACCGATATCGAAAATGATATAACAAGTCTTATTCCAAAGACTCATCAAAAAGAAAAAAAATAGTAAATTTATAATTTCATAAGATTGAGTAAATTTTGAGTCGTTTTACGACTGACAACTAAATATTTGCTTTGAAATATTTCTTGTATTTTCAACTGAATTTCGTGCTTAATTTCAAAATTTCAAAGAACTGCAACTAATCGAAACCTGTTAGGTTTCAGGATGAAAGTTACTAAACTCAGAGCTTACGACTAAAGAAAAAGATTTCTTATTCATAGCTTATGACTCAGCTTTCGCCATTTTCAATTTGGACCATTCATTTTGGGACACCCTGTATAGTTTAGAAAATCGGTAAATGTCAGTAATAGAAAGTTTATTTTTAATGTAAAATGTTTCACATACGCCACAGTGACCGTATATTAAATAATTTTCTATTGGTGATCCTAATTAAATTAATGAAAAACACTTTTTCTTTTTTGATCGTTTTCTGAACTTAAAACTTATAAAATTATTCGTGCAAAATTTTACATTCGTCTTTTTGACACTTCGTAGACTAGAACAGCAATGTCATTAAATTGGAGTCAAGTTACGCAAGAGAAAGAATGAATGCAGAATGCAGGATTCTTAGAGGCAGCTTTTTACCCAGAAACAGGAAACGGACAACTACAAATTACTATAGGTATTTGTTGTTTTATGATTGAAACATAATGTTCAAGCTGCTGCAAATGATTTACAAATTGAATAAATTCAATAAAAAACGTAAGCTTGGGTTTTTGTTTTGCATTTATTTTGATTAAACTAATTTTTTTTTTAAATTTTATTTTTTAATTCAATTAACTTTCAAAACATATTATGAATATTTTATTTTAAAAAAATACATAAGTAAGCATATTTATATAAATATTTTCGTTTATCTATTAATTACAAATTAAATTACACTTAAAAATGACACAGTGACAAAATACAAGAATAGATGAAAAGTGATCTAAAATACAATGCAAAATATATACATGGTGTGTTTATTTTAACATAAGTTTATAAATATTTAAAAAACAAAAAATTAAATTTAAATTATTTAAAATTTAAAATTAAATAGAATATAGTTTTAACTTTATAGTCTGTTCGTTATTATGAAGCTTGAAAATGTTTTAACATTTTCCAAAGAAAAATAGACCTCAAAGAGACGTTTAACATTAAAAATTGTTTTAAACTTTGATAAAAATAAAAAAAATATTTAAAATATATGTAAATGAAGCTACAAGTCGGTCATTTCGTTTTGAGACTCAGACTCATTGCAACCGTTTACAACAACATTGCCGTGGTTGACTTCGTTAATTCTTACAAGAAGTTCATTTTGAATTCGCCTCAAAACTTCAACAACTTCTGGCAAGACCCCACTTTGGGCGGCTTTTTGCATGGCTTCATTTGCGTCAACCAAAGCATCATTCAGTAGGCCTTGTTCCATTTTAGCTTTTGCTCTGGCGTAGTAACCTTCGTAGCTCGTTGGTTTCTGCTCAATTGCTTGTGTGGCTAATTCTGTGGATTCGTCAAGTTCCTTAAAAATAAAAAAAAAAAAAATAGTTAATTAAAAAAGAAACCATTATTTAATAATATAAACAGCTTACATTTAATTTTCTCTTGCATCGTGAAAGATTTAGCAACAAGTTTGCCCGAAGCTGCGTGAAGACAGAATTCTTATCCAAGAGAGTCTCAATGTTGGCGATCTTCTTCAGCGCATATTGATACCTATGAGCAGCTTCTTGGAAACGATTTTTTCTGTACAAAACATTGCCATCTTCTAGCAGCTTATTGAGGAGGACAACAAGTATTTCTGGTTTGCCCATGGCCATGCTCCAAGTCGTTGGTCCTAATTTAGCTCCACGCTTAAGAAAGACCTGTACTACTTGGATGTTGCGACAGGCTATGGCTCTATCCAGTGGCCGCATGCCGTTTATATCGATGTGTTCGATTTTCGCTCCTTGGTCAAGCAAGTACTGCACCAAACTCGCGGAACCCTGGTAAGCGGCAAGATCGAGAGGCGTCCGCCCGTTGTTATCTGCATGCTCCTTGTCACAGCCTTTTTCAATGAGACATTTTGCAGCAGTATGTCTCCCCCGCAAACACGCCCAAGAAAGAGCCGTAAAACCCTCAGAATCTTCTGAGTCAATTGAGGCACCTCTGTCGATAAGAAGCTCTAATATTCCTATGAGACCCTCTTCGGCAGCTATCATCAAAGGTGTTTTATTGCTTGGGATAACCGCTTCGTCAATTTGAGCTCCGTTTTGCAGAAGTTTTTCCGCAACAGCCCAATGACCCTCCTTGACCGTTAGCCAGAGTGGTGTGGCACCAAATTTGTTCCTCCCATCAACTTTACCACCTCGAGATAACAAAACTGCCACAGTGTCGACACATCCATTTCTAGCAGCCGCTGTCAAGGCTGTTTCGCCGCTCAACGGCTCTATGTCGTTAATATAGACATTCTCCATTTCTAGCAAGTCCTCAACAATTGTTGTGTGATCCTGCGAAGCACCTCCTATTAGCGCCTGCTGCATAGCCTTCTCTAGGGTTATATCATTCGAATTCTGTCTCGGTGTCCAGTCACTTGCCAGCAAATACTTCACAACGTTCAGTCTTCCAGTTCGCGCAGCATGAACCAGCGCACACCTCTGTGTAGTATCTGTTTGTCCCAGGCTGCTGCCGGCAGCAACCAAAAGACGCAAAACATCACAATGGCCTTTCATGGCGGCCAAAATTAAAGGAGTACATCCTTGACTGTTCGTCTTTTCCACATCAGCTCCAAACTCGAGCAGCAAACTAACCATCGGAACTATTCCCTCGTGGGCAGCTATACAGAGTATTGTTGCGTCACCCATAAACTCTGTTTGGTAATGAGGTGAGGCACCAGCTAGAAGAAGCAACCGCGATACCTTCATGTTGGGATTGTAGACGTTCCGCAAGGAACCTAAAGCTGCCGATATTGAGTCTGTGACGCTGGCAATCCAAAATGACTGCATATCTCGCGGCGAGGGTGGACCTTTCGAATTGCGGTAGATGTGGGCTTTCAGAATGTGATGACCCAGCTCTAAGGTTTGCTCTGGATCGAGGGGTGGCTGTAGCCTTGACAATCGAAAAGCGATGGCTGCATGGCCAAGTCTGAAATCGCACAAAAACTTCAATGACTCTCCATCGTCCCTTCGGATAAGCCACTCTCTAAATGACGGATGGAAGAACATATAAGTATTATCTATGCGCTTCACTAAGAAACCATCGAGAAGTTTGAAACGCTGCAGAAATTCATCCCAACTCATGATCTCATCTGTCTTGAGGGCACATATCGTATAATAAATGGCATTGAGTGTCAGCGGATAGAGGGCAGCAAGGCACACATTCAGAATGGGGGAGGCTTTTTCGAAGCTGGAGCCAGTCGGGAATCTCAGATTAAAGTGCAGTAAGAATATTTGCGCCAGCGAAACAGGCAACACTTTGTAACTTGTCGACTTTATCACCAATTGTCCACGTTCGATAAGATCTAGGATAAGTTTCGCATACAAAAACGAGCCTTTAGTTAACGCCTGAAGGTGTCCAATGAACTTCAATTGTCCTGAAGTGTGTTCCTTTATGGTGCCGGAAATGTTGTTCTGGATTTCTGCACTATGATTTACTCGGAATGTGATGTAATCGAGCATGTCTTTTTGAAGGAGATCATTTGAAGCCCAACTATCCAGAGTCATCTTAGTGAAAGAAAGTCCCTTAACGAGCTCCAACATTTGTGTGCGTACAGTGGCAACAACTTTGAGCCACGAAGGAAAATATTGTGTCATTTTGGCAAGAAAAGTTCCAATAGTATGGCCATGATCTGGTCGATGGTATTCAGCTTCACACAAAGCATCAATTAGAATAACACAGGTTTTAGAGGCGATCTTCCCAGAGCGCTTTAACATGGTCAGTGGTTCCAGAATGGCCATTCGCATAACCCTTTCTGCATCAGCAATACACTCTTTTACGCAGAGTATATTCTGAAGGTGTGGCTCATTAATCAGATACTGCCTATATGCAATTAATTGTGGGGCCTGGCACAGCTGGGCGGCAAGAGAATGCACAAAATCCGGCACCAAACAGGTCAAATTTGTGTCGGCTTGACAAAAATGATAGCCAACAATGTGAGAGGCGAGAGCTTTCAGCCTATCGTGGCCGATATTTATCTGGCAGTAGATTCCATCAGTCTCAGTGTAGGGGACATCCTTGCGTCGACCGAAACACGAGTACTCAACAAGCTGTAATACTAAGGCGGTTTTTCCAGTGCCAGGATTGCCGTTTATCAGGACTCCAGGAGTTTCGGTAGTTGTTAGAATGTTCGATAGTTCTCGCAGAAGCCACTGTCGCCCAATAAATGGTGGATCAGGTTCTTGAAGTGGAACTTCGAAAAATAGCGGTTTAAGTGCCAGTTGGACTGCTTGTGCTGGACTTGACTTATAGATCCCACCAGGATTTCGAATTTGCGATCTGGCCGATCGTCTAGCCATTGTTTTTCGCAATTTGGGACAGTCAAATCCATCGGATCGTTCGTTGATGGAAAACGCTTTGAACTTGCCAGCAATACTTCCAACTTCATCTTTAGCTGCCACCGAAAATTGACTACCAAATGTCTTGTTGTAGTCTTTCGTTTTGAAACGGCCGTTAGTTTCGGTGTACTCAGAGGACTCGGTAAGAGTTTGAGAGTCAGGACTAATGTTTGTTGAGCTGCTAGACTTTCCTGTGTCCAGGAGCAGACCCAGTCTAGTTCGAAGCTCCTCTTCATTTTGCTTTCCTTTCGAAACTGAAGGTGAATTTAAACCATCTCCAACGCCACCTATGTAAAAGATGAAAAAGAAGACGTAAGAAAGAGTTTTGCGAGAAATGTACAAGTTTTAAAAGAGAAAACAACTCTCATAACTCAAAATATAACATGCACAAAATAACAATAAGTATTGTGGCGACATCTGTTAGAAATTAACTTGCAACAAACTCAACAATACGGTAAAATATAAATATTTAATACAAAAAGGCTACAACATGCTAGAGAAAAAGTTATATTTATCATGCAAAGAAGTGAAATAAAATAAATAAAAAAAAAAAGAACACTCGAGGTTATGAAGAAAATATGAATAAGTTTCCTGCCTGCTAACTGATTTAGGCCCGAACTCGTGGTCGACGAATTCACATTCCACAGGGATTTGATCTTTCCAAAGACCAACGATGATAGATGCCCAGCATAGATTGATGTTCCGGCCAAACTTAATCGGTTCAAGCGATTTTCACTACTTCCACCGTTCAGATTACTGTTGTTCAATGCCTTTCGGCGACGGCGAGTAACAACAGAATCGGAGCACGTTGATGTTTCCAATGGATTATTATTGTTACCTTAATATGATGATACATGGATGGATATATAAGAAGACTTAACTAAGCGATAGTACATTTACCATTTATGTATATTATGTGGGTATTCTATATAAAAGTAAGGCATGCGATTGAAAAGTATTGTTCCGTTTAACCGTTGAAGGAGCAAATAAATTGCAAAGAGTTTGAGTATAGCTGTACACTATGGGCCAAACAGCTTATAGAAGTAAAAACAAAATTAATTTTTTTTTTGGAGAAACTCATGAAACGCAAAGAAGGTGGTTTTTAAGTGTCGTCCAGTAGAAAAAGAAGAGATGCAAAAAAATAAAAAAGGGACCAAGAAACAAACGGTTTAAGTCCATTTTATTACAAAATTAAAATTAATGATGCTGTTTTGCAAAATTTAATTAGTATAATCTGAGAATGTCCTAACTTTTAGGAATTTAATTTAATTATTTCTAAACAAATCTTTAGTACTTACTCGTAGTTGTATGAATATACAAATTTTTAAATAATTGAGTTTCTCTCGGAATGGCTTTGAGTGGACTTAAGCCGTTTTTCTCCAGCTAATAAAGATTTGTATAAAGCTTTTGGGCTTTTTTGGTCAACTGTATTTTTTATTTAATTAAAAATAAAACATAAACTTTCCCATATTGCATTTAAATAACTTGGGTCATAATTGTCATAATGTCTCCAAATGTCAACTTTTTGTGACATTGCCAATCAGAGCTTCTGAAACTAACTGAATTAAAGTTTCTTTGCTCCTGAACATAGGTAATATTTCTGAGAAAACAGAGACCTATAGAAAAAAGCACAATAAGTGCTCAATTTACCACCAAGAAGTTAGTTACTGTCTTGTTTAACAATTTGAAAAATGAAAAACTCTATTAAAGTCAGCCGTTTTTCAGTTTTCCACTATTGCATTAAACATTATAAGGTCAAAATCATTTTATTAACGTTTTAAAAATTAATAAAAGAATTCCATTTATCCCATAGTGTACTATAATTAATAAAAATTTATAACGAACCCAGCCCTCTTCCTCTTATATTTACTCAATTAACCATCACTTACCAGATAAAATTGATGACGTATCAATTGGACAACCATTAGATGCGGTTCTCCGGTGACCACCGGTCAGTGCACTCCTTAAATTTTTATGATTGAAAAATCTTCTTCTAGTCGGTGGTGGTGTGGCAAATGCTGCTGCTGTGGCATTAGCGATTTCTCCAAAGCTGTTGTTGTCATTGCCTGAAGATGATGTTGTGGTTGCTGCTGCTGCTGTTGTTGTTGTTGTTGTTGCTGCTGCTGGTAGTGTTGTTGTAGCTGCTGTTCCTCCATTCGTCGAACTTAATGATTTGGGTAATTTGCCAACGCTAGCATATCGAAAATCTGGTGATATCGACTCCTGGCGATTCTGTGTGAAAGTCATTCATTATAATTCACAACAAAATTATTATATGGGTAGATTTTTTCTTAATGATAATTTATGATCAAGTTTTTTTTTATATGTACATCATTTTAATAAAAATAAAAAAAAATACAGAAAGGAGGAAAATAATATTTTCGCAACACGGTGCTCATTATGACAGACCCACACAAAATTCCCTTAGACTTCTCAAATAATAAAAAAAAAACTAAAAGAAAACACTTTGACCAGTTTCAGGAAAAGAAATCACGAAACCCATACACCATTTCTGAACATGAGGAACAGAACACAGAACTTGTGAAGATGCTTTGGGTCTTCATATTCGCGATGTATGACTCTGCAGAAGAAAAGATCTTCATCTCAAGTTCATGCGCACATTCTCCGTGAATGGCCATAAAGGTGGATAGGTAGAGGAACATACATGAGATGAGTCACCTTCGGATGCGGACCAAGCATCAGAATGAATGTAGGATGTGGAATAAATGTTTGAGTGTATGTGTGCAGACATACCAGTTTTATATGTTGATGCGCATGCATTTTCTCGTTCGAATGCAATCATAATTAAAAACGCATAAGATCCAAACATATATCTTCGTGGCTATAAGGCTACATAGTTATAAGCTTTGTATCGAATCAAGTATTAAAGCTGGAAACATGTATACACAGTATAAGTATGTGAATTGATATGAGAGGAGTATCAAGTATATATGTACATGTGAGGCTAATGGCTCAAACTCTATATAGAACCGTTCATTCCCATAGGCTCTTCTCGGCGATACCTGTTTCTCTGGATTGACCCTTTTATGCAGACTTGCTTATTCTGCGAATTTGTGCATTAAAAAATATCAGTAAATGGCTCATATATTGTTATTAAGATGTTATGTAATGCAACGAAGTGATTATTCAAGCTAAAGGAACGTTTTACATTGATTGTTGATATAATTTTATTTTTTTCATTTTTAATTAAAGTGATGACGGAGTTGAAAGACAAAGCAACCAAGCTACACCGTACAAAAAAAAAGAAAGCTTTAAGATTGATCTCACACTTGATTTTCAACTCATATCGTTTTCTTTTGATCTCCAACTCATCGTCTGCATTAAATCGTCATTTTATATCCATAGCCAATACAAAGCGTGAACGTGCCCCAATTTGAATTATAACCGTGAACAAACCATAACCTATACAGGTGAATGTAAGAGTTTGATATGAGTATGATTCAAACGATACCCTATTTTTTTGTTTGAAATATTTGTAAATTTGTTTGATTCTGTTTGCATCAGAGTATGTATTTCGAAAAATATCAGCGCCTGGAAGCATCATTTCATGTTTACAATTTACATGCAAGATTTGGACTCGACTGCACTCAGCGAGTGGGATTGAGTCGAATCAAGCCCATTTGAGATCAATCAAATTTAACAAAGGTGTGGAAGCGTAGTTCCAGCTCATTTCAGACCTGCATGTGAATGTAGTAATAGTATTATTTGGAGTCGATTCCATCACTTTGCGAAAAGAATCGAGTCGAATTAAGCCCATTTGAACTCGATCCAGGTTTACAAAGGGGTTAAAGTTTAGTTTAAGCACGATGCAGACCTGCATGTAAACGTAGCAATAGCTGACTAATGTCACGTTGTTATAAAAAATTAAACAACATTTAGGCTAGGATATTTAGGAATACATTTTGTAATATTTTAACCGAAGAAATTGAGGTCTGTTTTAACTTATTTGTAGCTTGTACACAAATAAAAACTAAATACTCGTGTTTATTTTATTTTATTTTATTAGGGTTAATGTTTTCCTTGCAGTTGTTTGTTCGTGTGCAAATCTAACAAAACCTACCAAGCAAGACATAATACTACCGAAGTAAAGGATTTTATTCAAGGTAAAATGAATTATCGTGGGTGCTATCTTTTGTGAACAAACCAGAACAATTTTTGGAGATTGAACTTGGGAACAGCATCACACTAAATGTCAATTTATATTAGCTTGTGTGCAAATCAATATTTGCATCTCAGATCAAATGGTTTTGATTTTTTTTGGAAAATGGAAAATGATCAGATACACGAGTGCAATTTATACAGTTTTTGCTGTTTTTATTTGCAAAAAATGGGGAAACATCTTGTTGACAGTCTTTTTACTTTTTTATTCAGTATAAAAACCGAACTGTCAAACTATACAACCAATTTCTTTAAACATATTTGTGTTTATTTCTATTGGTTCCTTAACCATACATCAAATCTAACATACCTTAATGAAGAGCGGTATTATACAGAGAGCAT
This sequence comes from Meliscaeva auricollis, assembly GCA_948107695.1. Lineage (NCBI taxonomy): Eukaryota > Metazoa > Arthropoda > Insecta > Diptera > Syrphidae > Meliscaeva > Meliscaeva auricollis. The sequence continues at coordinate 823,109 of OX403619.1, forward strand.
AACACTTTATCTTAAAAAGAAATGATTAAAGATAAAGCTTCGTGTGGAACCACTGCACTAACAAGAAATTACGACGCACATAAATGAATTTTGTATTTGAGCTTACCCAGCGCAGCGTTATACCTATAGACAGATACTTTAGTTTTATTTTTATGAATTACATCATTAGGTTAGTATTCGACTGCAAACGAAAAGGTTGATTTGAACGCCCAATTAATATTTGGTTGCGCCTCCTTCTTTCAAAAAGCTTAAATTCGATTCAAAAATTTGCTCTGGTTTATGCGTTTACGAAAATGAACCTGCTGCTGATGGGAAAGGCGCGCGCTCTCAAGAGTATTTTGACTTTTGCGGCTTTCCCAATGCTCAGGCCCACCCCTCGGTCTTGCGATTTATATATATTATTTTATGATGCAATAAAAACAGATTAAGATAATAAACGAAATGAAAACCTGTGTTGGCTCTAAACTTTGATTATTTGGATTTGCATTTTGAAAATGAACACAATTTTTCAATATTTTTTCGCTATAAGAGCTTGTAGATTTATGCGCGGTTGTCCATTTGGCTCAGAGATTGGTCGTCGCCGCCGAGCTGTTGCGCGCTCTGTTGCATCCAGGCCAGGCAAAGCCATGCCAAAGACAAACCGGCATTGCATTGCAGGTCAACTTTAAAGTGTAGCCAACTTTTTGAGCTGAGTTATGAGGTTACATTTAGCATGAATAGGTGTTACGAAATAGAAAACTGTGTTGCTGGCTCGCTTAAACTGGCACAACGACGACGACGACGACGGCAAGTCTGCTTTGGATGTTGTTTGTAGCTTGTGATACCTATGTTCATAGTGTGGCCAACGTTGAGAATTAATTGCATTATAAGAGAGTGAATGGACTTCTGGAATATGCCAGTTAAAATGAAAAAAAAATTATAAAATTAACATACAAACATCAGCATGTTTGAGCACTCGCTGAGCCTTTTTAATTTTTATAGCGTAGCGGCATAGATCCCAGCGCATATACCTATTTTTCAAGCAATTGCACTATAGTTGAGATGCTTTCTCAACAACAACGCAAAAGAGATGAAAACGAAGACAATAAACCCAGTGCCGTTTCCGTTAGTAAAGAAATCTTATTGCTTATGCTTGAAAAATTTAACTGATTTAATTGTCATAATTGGCTGTGCTCGAAGACCGCCGTCGTTAAAAATTTCATTTGTTAATGTCCAAACTATGTTGAGGGTACATTTTTGTTCGGCAAACGTGGTTGAAGCATATATAGTGTGTGGCATTGTGATTTGACTGTCATACGAGTTAATTGCTTCAAAATATATAACTTTGGTTCAAAAGACCTTTTAAGTATTAATAAACATTTTAAAAGTTGGATTTCCAGAGATTTTGTAAAATGGAATTTTTAGTCTTGATAACCGATGTCGCGACGCTGCGCTCGTTGCTCTTAATGAGAGTAGGTACTAAAGATAAAAATGTTGAACAAAATACGTTTTTTTTTTTATTTTCATTCAGCTTTACTAATACCCATTAGAAATTTGTAGACATTAAGGTCCATCAAGTTCCAAGTTCCGTTTAGTATCTACTACTAAGTACTTCAGCTCCTTAAACTCTATGTTAAAAGTAGTTGCGGACACATCAAAATACTTCAAAGTAGCTCAATTGAAAAAGGCCAGAAGTCAAAAAAGGCCAAAGATTCTATACACAAACGCCACGTTAGCTTAAGGTTGGCAAAGTACTCTTGAGTGGATGAAACCAATAATGTGGTACTATCACCTATACATACCGTTTCTATTGATTTTGTTTAATCTGCAATCCATTGAGATCGCTAGTAAAGTGCCAATGACTACCTTCTTTGTCACTGCCAAATTAAATCCACTATTGGCGAATTTCATTCAACATTAATTTAAAGCTTCTTGTCTGAAATCTAGTTTAATTTTTGGTGTATTCGTTGCATCACTCGAAAATTCGATCTACTATTTATAACGAGTGTTTCATTTTATTCGCAAAACAAAAACAAATTAGACTACCCACAATTTTTTTTGTTTTGCGTATAAAAAAAAACTCAATGTTGAATAAAACACTGCTTATATGTGCACTTTCATCCATTTGATAGAACGGAAAGAAAATTAAATTTTTGACACCGTCTATTACAGTTGGGCCTTTACAAAAGCAACGGTGAAAAGTGAACGATCATACCAAAGTATAACTTGGAAGCAAAAGCTTAAAATCGTATGAATGTTTGTTCCCTTAAGAAAAAAAAAACAAACACACCGTCTCCATCACAATTCAATCTTGTTATTGAGGACTAACAACTATCAAACATTCCTCATAAAATACATATCTACATAAAAACCGTTAATCTAAGCATAATATGTAATCTGAATTTCATTTATCGTTTCACTTGTGTAGGCAGTAAGAACCGGAAGGAAAATGTTCTTAAAATTCCAATAAAATACCGAAATCATTCATGAGTTTGAAGAGTGTGCTATTAAAGTCTGGAGCCTCGGATGTGATAAATACATCCAGACTTTAATAGCATACTCTTTATTTAATGTCCAGTCGTAGTCTAGCAGAAATAAAAACCCGCGTTTCAAATAAACATTTCAGAACACAAATTTCAAAGAACCTGTTCGGACAAAGAATGACCATAGTAATACACAGAACCAATATAAATTCACATATTTGATCGATCTGACGAAGACGATCAAACTGAGAAGCTATACGGGCATAATAAATAAATTGAAAACACGATATCTGCCGGAATTTATTTTTATGAAGTAGTTTCCACAATTTTGTGTGACGTTTGAGTTACCATAGGTATCATTAATGAAGATAGACAAATACGCGCACAAGAATGTGTGAGTGCAGGGCCGTTTGTTGAAATATTGCTTCGGCGGGGGATGGAATTGAAGGTACTCAAATTTGTGGTCTACTAATTCTAGATGCATTCTATTAGTCTGTGGTAAAAGAAAATTAAAATTACTTTAAATCTAGATCAAATGAAAAAATATTTCTGACAGATACAAAATAGGGTGGTGCCACTATCGAAATAAACTTATGTTTGATAACACACGGGCGTGAGGCTTTCAATTTCAATTGATTTTTGACAACTCAAAGAAAATATTAATCTTGCATTTAAAACTGATAACTTAAATTTAGTTTGTTTTGGCGAATAAAACCAACAATGAGTATATTCAGTGTTAAATCAGTACTGAAAAAATGGTCCTCAGAAGATACATGTTTAAATGTGCTTCACAAAATTATCAAAAAGGTTACCTTCGCCTCCGTTCCTTTTCCATTCATACTTTCCCCTCTACTTCTACGCGCCTGTGTGATTTTGACTGTTTAATGGTGATAGGTGTGCTATCTGACATTCAATATCTCATCAGATGTTTAAATAGATTTATATATTGTGAAGTGTCGATAGGTTGTGTAAAATTACCTTTAGGGCGAGAACACACTAGCTTAAAAGCTTATGACCTCATTATATTTATATTCATTGATCATGACCAGTGTGCTACGACTACGAGCAAAGCACCACTTCTGACTTGTCTGGCTCTGATGTACAATTATGTTAAACTTTCAGACCAAAAACAAACACACAGCGAAGAAGGTGACACTTGACAGACAACAAATCTGTTCATCCTTAAGCCATTTAATAGAGTCTATATGAATGAATATAGTTTTTCTCCAATAGACTTTTACTATCTTTGCCTGACCCAATTTCGAATTGTTTAAATGTCAGTCAAACGTATATATATGCGTTAAATAAAACCAAGAAAAAAAAACAAGATCTCGTGTACATTCACTATAATAGTCAGTCAGGGTGCACTGCGCTCTAACGACGATTTATAAACGTGGACGTGGTGTAAGATACTCAATACAATTGGGAATAATGTAAAAATATGGTGACCATTTGTGCATTTATTTTTTACAAAAAGGTGGTCGTTTCAAGTTTATTTGTCTTCAAAAGATTATTTGTATTATTGTTGACGTATGATAAACAGAAAACAAGGTATGCTCATTAGATTTTTGACAGTTTTTTTGTGACGCCATAGTCATATTTCTCATGACAGTTCTTCCGAACGTCAGTTATGGATTGGAGAAAACATTTTTTTTATTGAAAACAACAACAATGTAACTGAATTATACAAAAACAAACTTGATCGTCAGCATCGGAGATGACAACAACGTCATCTTTTTTTTTCAAAATGGCGATATGATGGTTTTCAAATAATTTTAGTATTAGGGGGGTTTACACCGACTTACTTACCGGACGACAAGCTGTTAAAATAGAAAAATGACAGTCGGTCATTGGTTGGTTTTCAAATGATTTTGATATTTGCCCAGGGAGAGAGCTGTCTTTTGGTCGTACGGTAAGCTAGTCAATGTGAACCCCGCTATTTGCCCAGGGAGAGACCTGTTATTAAGCATACCTTGTTTTCTGTTTATCATGGTTGTTGACAAATGTCAAATATTTTTGGTATTGAAACTATGCCGCGTAAATAATTGGATAATGGTATTCTATGTACATTCTACAGAAGGTAAGTGAATCACATTTAAATTGAAACATTTTAATGTTTCATTTGATGTGTACAAAATATAGGCAAAAAGTAATTTTTTATTTGAAAAAAAAAATCTCACATATGGTAACATTAAGAGTTTAAAAAACACCTTGGCACCTTACCTGCATATATTTTGACAAAGCAGCGGCATTTGTGCGCAATTGTGATCTTAGCTGTGGCTGTGGAGACCCCAGAGGACTAACAATTGTTGATGTCGATCCGCCAATGCCCGTATCATAGCCTTGGGTATTACTACAGTCGACATCTGTAAAGTTGAAAACAAAAACATAAAAATACAAGAAAATATATGAAAAAAAAAAAATAAATATTTTGATGTAATTATGGTATCTTTTTTCTATGTTTTACTATATTTCAATTTTTCTTTTTTGTAGCTATGAAATGTTAAATATAAATATTGATAAAATGTTCAAAATTGTTGTTTTGATAAAAAAAAAAACAAACCCATCACGAGTGCGGATCTAATAACTACTAGTGTCCAAGTTTAAGTATTTATGTAGGCAATTAAAATAGAAAAAGTTGTGAAAGTTTGCTCGAAGGCTATTGTGATTGATAATCTTCGATCGATAGATGCATGGGGGAATAACATATCTCTTGACGCAATATTTCATCATTCTTTTAGAAAGATACAAATCTTAAACTTATATTCGCAACAGGAGTATGCTTTTCTGCATAATTATAGACATTTATACGTACCTTTCAAACTTTCAGTGATATACATATATTTTGCGAAAAGCGAAGCAAAAGGTGATACTGTTTGAGCATATATCCAATTTTTGTGGCATAGGTGTATCAAAATGGGTAAAAATTTGACGAAGCTAGATTTTTTTTCAATGACTGAAAGTCGAAAAAACCGTTTTTTGCCTCTAAATTTAGGTTTTGGGGGTGTTAGGGAATTTTTAAATACCTTTATTAATCAGTGAAACAAGCTCTAAAAAACGTGATAGGTCTCCGCCCGCGTATATTTTGAGTGTCACACAGTGCAATTAATATAATTATATTAACTTAATATTCGTCGTTGAAAAACTAAGTAGTTTTTTCAATCAAAAACCTTTAATCTAAAAAAAAATTCTCACGTTTCGATATATTCGTATGCATTATAATATTTTAATTTGTCTAAAAAAAACTCAGTCCATCAAATTTTCAAGTATGAATAATGCACAATAGATGAGTACTTTTTCATTCACAATAATTTACTAGTCGATTAGGTTATACAATGGCGATTTAAAAATCAATTCACAAATTGATATTTTTGTCAGAACGATCTCTAATTCACAACCTCAATATTATAGGGGCTAATTTTATTTACTCTGTGCTGAACCATTTCGTAATTTTTGATCTTGTAGTTTTATCATTACTTCAGCATATACATTTTACTTCTTTTCTTTTATCATTGTCGAATTAAAACATTTGACAAATGTTCGCAACGTTGGCGATGCAAATAGTTGTCATTATTTAAATTTCGCAAAACAAGCAGTTGAAAAATTACAAAAAAATCAAAATTTGACAGGAAGTCATTGAGAAGTGATTAAGTGACGAGAAAAACTTTAATGCCAAGTTAGAAATTGCGAAACGATTTGAATAAAAAGTATAAATAAATAATTTAGAGCAAAAAGAAATAGAATATCTGGTTTGAAGACAACGCTTTACAATGGTGGTGCTTATAAATTACATGAAAATGCATAACATTAACGTTCCAATCTATTTAATGAGATCATTTATTAACCTTCTGTCACCGATAAATCAATTACCAAAGTCATCTACTTCCAAGCTCTTAAGTATACACAAGAAAATTTATTTGTATACAAACCTTTCAAGGAGCTATTCATACACATTGGACACTGATCGTTGCGAAACATACAGGAATAGCATCTCTCATGGCCACAGGTGTCAATCAATTTTCGCCGCTTTCCTTTGTCAAATGAAATTCGACAACTTGGACAGACTGCGCCACTGGTTTCATGTTCTAACAATCGTCTTATTGATTGAAGGTCTGAAAAAAAAGAAGAAAAAAAATGTCAAGAATGCAGTTTTGTTGCAAAAAAAAAATAAAAAAATTAAAATGCATAATTCAAAGTGTATACAAGAAGAAAAATGATCAATTTACATACACTTTATAATATGATATCGATACACTGCACATTACAAGGCTACAAGGCTATACAACTCATCAAAATACAATAAGTTTTCATTTGCTGTTTATTAATTCAAAAACGTGATTGTATAATTATGCAAACAATTGCAGTTTTCAATTAGGCATGCACCACCAGACATTTCCCGCACGACGCGATACAATTTTAATTTCGACAACTATGGGACTATGGTAAGCAATATTTTTTTGCTCTGCACTCTTCTTCTTTTTTTGCATGAGGGAATTGGAACAAAAATAAAAGTGGGATTTTAAAATGTCAAATTGTTTCACGATTTAGACCTTCACTTGGATGTGAATTATAAAAAAAAAACTAAAAAAGGTCTTTCTTTGTAACCAACACTTGGAAATGGATTTTCTCAAGCTGCACGATCAGTTTTAATGGTAGCACCGCACTTTTAACAACGAACGACGAACCTATCCTATACGAACACCGAACAGAAGCGAACCCAAGTGACAAGGAGCTAACGTGATGTTAATAATTAAAAATCACATCTTCCCGACACAAAGATACTGCAGCTAGTATTTCGCACAGCGCAAATTAAAGCAAAGCTTGCTGACGCGATTCGGCATCCTAGTGAGGCGTCGCATCGCCGTCCATGTCGATGCCGCCTCGAAGCTGCAACAACCGAATGCAGTGCTGCTGAAACAAACCACCACATGCATTGCAATTGTCACTACACATACGATCAAGTTGAAACTTTGAGGGCAGTTTGTTCATTTGCTTGACGTATTCGGATGGAGCTATAGGACTGCATCAACACTCAACAGCAGCAGTCAGCTCCAGCTCCAGCACCAGCGTCGCGTCGTCGTAGTCGTCATCGTCGTTCCCGGTCGTAGAGGCAACACCATGTTATAATGATTTACGTGGGCTTGTCGTTTCCTATGCCCCAGTCGCAGTCGCTAGTTGCTAGACTTTCTGCCGTTTTAACCTGACACAAGACCGAATAAAAAGATTGTCCGTCGTCTACCACACCGCACACCGCATAGCACCGGTCATCCCACACAATGTCAGACTCTGTGCAAAAAGATGAAATAACTACTCCTAAGCCAAGTGTAGAACAGACCTAAGTACTTACATATATACGCATGCAAAGTACATAACTACTTAACGTAATACGTATATACATAATGTAATGTGTTTTAATGAAAGGGTGTTGTGAAGGTAGACTTGTACAATTGCAAATATAGCTATACCACATGTGTTTGGATGTTGTACAAGTCACGCATTGGCGGGCTTTAGCTGCAGTCTTGATGCCTACGTAAAAATGTCGTATTTGTCGAATTTTATGTGTCGGCTTTTTCGATTTTTGTTTAATTTATGAATTGGATTTTTGTGAATGAATTTGATCAATGAAAATGTTGTTTATTTTTCTCAAGACATGAACCCAAATTATAATTGAGGTAAATATATAGGTGCGACTTTGAAGTAGGTACTCGCACTTTGTTTGAGTAGACAAACTGGCACAAATTTTAGAAATTGACTGTAGACACTAAAGTTGTAAGCAGGTTTAAATATCTCATTTTGACTTTTATTCACATGAAGTGATAAGAGTAGCTGCCTGGGAATTAATTCAAATATCAAAAAAGCTATAACCTACAGAGTACAGCTGTCTGAATGTTAGCCAAGACCTCTGCTGAGCTAGACAAATTTTATGAGGCGCGGTGCTGATGTTTTGTTTTAATGATTGAACAGAAAAACATAGAATAATGAATAATAATTGGGCCAATTTGTAAAGCTCGTTTGCGCAACAACTGGTCAATGTTGAACTAATTTGAGCAATAGGCTACAATTTCAGCACGCTGCGCTGTGTTCAAAAAAATAAAATCATATTTTGATGCGTCATTAAATTTTAATTTAATGTTTAAAACAATATAAGTTTAATATTTTAGACATAAACATATCAATGTTTGGAGAGTGAAAGGAATTTTTGTTTGTCCAATGGCAACCTAACTTGGTTATGTTTTAGTTTCTTTAACTGACAGAGGTTCAAGTCTGGTCAAATTTTTATTCGTTTTATAAAACTTACTTGTTTCAATAGTATGTTCTTTGATTGCACACTTTCGCCACTTTTTTGCAAACTACTTGCGAAATTGCTGAAATTCTATTTTAACATGTACAATGTTTAATGAAGCGCGTTCGAACTATGCTTTTGTTCATTCTTAACTTCATTGCAAGAACGTAAAAGTATTGTTGGAAGATGTTCACACCTTTTCTACAAATCAAATGCGTTTTAACGGCCAAAAGGGCGTTTTAGAAAAAAAAGTAATATATCTCTGTCTCATAGCTTCTAAACGTCAAATCGAAACTTTGCCCCAAAAATCAACAGAAATAATTCGAGAAAGGCTAAATTCCCATGAAGAGATAGATAGTTTCGAAGTTTTGTACATAAAAATTAACAAAAATTACATACAAAAGACATTTTCTTTGGTACAGAAGATTGACATCGGTTTCAAAATTTGTAATTGTTCAAAGTCAGTAAGAAAAGAGTGTTGAGTTTAAATTTTGCGTATAATTTGTTGACGATTACTGAGTTTAGAAACAAAACACGAATACTATAAGAAGTATACGCATATTGAGGCTCTTTTAACTTTTCTTTCTTTTTAAAACATGTGTTGTCTTGAATGCAAACATTTCCGAAACCGTTACAAAGCATTGAACTTGAATTTGTTTTTTTTTTTTAACGAATCCCCTATATAAATATAACTGTGCTCTCTAGAAGTTTGAAAGGTACTCTCCAACTTACAACTTTGAACTTCCTTCCGTTTAGCACTCGAAAAAGAAACAGCAAAACCTCAATAGCCTGCATACATCCCATTGATTTAATAAAATAGAAGGGGAATAAATGTTACGTTGCACCACCGCCGCTGCTGCGGGCTGTTGCCGTCATTCACAGCTTGCGTTGGCGTGATACAAAACAAAAAAAAAAAACACAGGAGTAAAAAAAGGATACCTGTCGTTTTTTTTGGTCTCTTAGTCGGTCGCGTTCTATCGACACGCATACACACAAACACACCATATGTCAAAGCAAAAAAATAAAACGGAGCTCGAATTTCGCCCACACGTCCTACATCTACAATCTACATTGTACCAATTGAATTCGAATGCATTTCGCGCACAGCATCCGCAACCAAGAATGGATAAATCTATTGGGCGTACGCGCGCGCACTTTTTCATTCATATTGCGAAGATTTGTTTAGATTACTTTTACCGGCATACACAGTGGGGTAATCCATATTTAAATGCTGTAATAAATAAAATGCTTTAATTGTCAGTCGTCGTTTAATAAATTAATGACCGATTTCATAAAGTCGTTTTAAATACTAAACAGGCTCTTTTAAATCATAAAATTACATTTGTTCAAAAAACGTCAGTTAAGAATTTAAAAGAGCCTTCAAAATACTTATGAAACCGGTTATAAGATCCAGTATTTGAACTATGTAAGTATTGAGTTAATATTTCGTAAGTTAATACTGAGCCCGGAGTTTACTAATGCCAGTTTAGTTCACAGTCATACCACACATCGAATTGATTGAGTAACGGGTCAACATTTTTGGCAAGAATTAAGAAGGGTTGAATATCCCAAATGATGATTCGCACTGATAGACTGGGCGTAAGTATTTTGTCTTTGAGACTTTTAAAATCACTCTTTGTCGGATCAAAGTTTAAGTACCTTTTGGCGAAGTTTAACTATCTAAAACTATCATGGTTACATAATTATTGGTTCAATTTTCAGCCTTCTCCACCCCACTGTGCGCTCACAGCCGATATAAGAATACGCTGGTAGATTAAGTTTACACTAGCATCCGCAGTAATGGCATTAACTAAAAAATGTAGATCGAGTTTTATGGACGTCTATAGCGGTCGTTAGGTTTATAGTTACATTCATACTTCTATTCATGTTTGTTTGCTTAACTAAATCTAAAGGGGGGAAATCTGTATTGTTGAAACAAGTGTCGCGCAGTTTTTATTTTATTTTGTTTGTTTGTTTTTTTATTTTTGTTTTTGCAGTTATAGTAGGTTAGTGAAATTGCTGGACTAAACTCGCAGGCTCCATGGTGGCTTGTTATACTTTAGATTGAATTTAATGACCACCAGATTCCAGAATTAGATAGTCATTTGTATTTGTTGTATATTCAAACTCTGGGTCATTGCTCTAAAAAGATAAAAAGTTCATAGTAAACAATTTGATGTGGGCGGGACACGATGTGATTCAATCTACTATGCGAGGTGAATATTGTATCGCATCTTAATTTCTATAGTTCTTCTTAGTCAGGGGCCTGATTAAGAGCCCTCAGACTGAACTTGAAACATCTAATACATAACAATATGTTGCGAGGTATCACGCAGTGATCCAAATATGTGTATTCTAATGAAACCATTATGATTTTAATCGGTTTGTTTGTCATTCTCAATAATAAATTGTTTCAAATTAATTAAAATGAATCTTGAGCAATCGGTTGACCTCTACTAGCATACTTATCTACTGTTAGTCGGGTGGTGTTTTTAAAATCTCTACAGCATGACACACATTAATCCCACTATCCGTTTGGACCCACACGTCATTAGGTCCACGCACTTGTTGACGTTTTTATAAACCAATGTGTTATTTATGTGAAATGAAGGTACACTTATGTAAATTTTAACTCAGCTCAGTCATCCAGTTGGCCAAGAGATGAAAAAAACAAACAAAAAAAAAACTGTTGGTTATAATTTCTATACGGTAATTTCATGGCAATGAACTTTTACAAAAGAGATTTTGTAACAATAAGAGGATTAGCGAAATTTATTCATTCGTGGTCTCTACATGGCTGAAATTAATGGGCCTTGGGTAAAGGTACGTACATAGGTTCCTACAACAACAACTACATGTCTAAACATAAATAAAAAAAATACTTACTCAACAAAACTCATAATTCGAACCTTTTGTTTGATATTTTTTAACGACTTGTGGATTTTTGCTAAGAATCAGCATTAGAGTTTGCTGTTTTAGAACCAGTTCTTGCGCTTTCCGGTATCCGGTTGTTTGTTTGTGAATTAACATTGCGCTATTCTTTGTTCCCAACAAATATTATGCTTTTATTTTTGGTTAAATGGCTTTAGAACAAAAAGTTTATGGAAATTTGTGTGTGGAGATTACAATTTATAGTGTTGTTATATATGTAAATGTTATAGTTCTTGCGATTGATTCTAGGAACAAACTTTATTTGTTTTCTTTCTAATTATGATAGTTCCAACTTGTTAAGAATAAAAACAAATGTTGATCGAACAATAAGTGCAATAACATTTTGTGGTTTACACCTAATAAATCGCTTTATTCGCAACTTATAAACAATTTGTTTTTTTTTACCAATTAGATTAACTGATGTCTGATGAAAATTGCAAATTGAAACTTTAACAATGTGAAGTATGAGTACACTCGAACATTTTATCAAAAAAGATAACAAGAACTCTAATTCAAGTATGCCTCAGTATTCCTAAAGCGGACGCCACGCACACCTGCAATCTGTGATTATGGCAGAAAGGTGGCGTCGGAGTTTATTTAGTTTCCTTCTTTTTTATTTACATTTTTTTTAGATATTGAATCTTATCGCTATTGCAGTTTCATTAGAAACATTTCATAATGCTAATAAAGTGCGAAATTTTTCTCACTCAAATTTGTGTGTTTTTGTGTATTTTATAAAAATACACAATACCATCTAAACGACAATTCGGAAGACACCAAATGCTTCACAAATTGAGTTTGTATGTCATTTGCAACTCTCCAATTTGTCGTTCAGATTGTTTTTAGCATTTTTTTAATAAAAGTACACAAATTTTCGATTGGCCATTCCAAATACCTTTCAGAAAAAAGGGGTTTACATTGACTATAACTAATTATAGCTTTTGCTTTCTTCTAAGCAAACTTGAACCATGGCGGACGTAATAGAAACACAACTGCTCATCGACAAAACTTGAGAAAAAATCATCAAAAACGAAAGAGAAAAAAAGCTTCGTTCATAAAAAGTGCAGTATTAAGTTTGGTAATTATTTGGACTCATTTGCCTTTATTACTAGTTTTGGTTGTTTATTTTGCAAACACCAAAAACCAAAGGTGTGTGTTCAGCTCTTTCCTGAGCATAAAGTGAAGTATTTGACCGAAGAAGAATTATTTTTTTTCTTATTTTTTAATGTAATCAATAAAAAGGATACATTTTAAAATAACAAAAATTGTGTACTTATAAATATTTTCATTTATTTTGCTATAATTTGTTAGTTTTAATGTTACTTGTTTGTTTCGCTAGTTGAAAATTTGTTCAGGTACCTTGTATATTTGGATAAGCTTTGACTAACAGCCTCCAAGTTCTTAGCACCCTGTGTGTTAAATTTCACATATTAATTATCATTAATAGGGAAAAATATTCAAGGACATGCTATTCAACGTTACTAAAATTCTTATGCATTAATTTTTTTCAAAAAGTACCAAAAAAAGGCAAATCTATTAAACAAATCTTGGCTTTAAATCACATTCTACGCAAGTTAAAAGAAAATGTGTCGGTGTTGCAGTTTATGAATAAGGTTGCGTTCAGAGGCATTATAAGGAGTGCCTAGCCTTCTGCACTCACTATAATGCGTATATGAATAAGGCTGAATATGAATACACTTTCTTGTCTGATAGTCAAAATAGTACACAAAATTGTGTATTACTAGATTTTGAGACACAGAGTTTAAATATGCATTCCATAGAAAAAAATAGATAAAAGAAATCTATCTATCGGAAACGGTTGGTTGTATACTTTGCTAGCTAGCTATAACCACTATATAGATACATTTTATCAAACAGAATCTTAGTAGACAACAACAACAATTTCTATTTTAACAAAATTTTGATTGATAATATAAATTACAATGCGATTAGATCAGAAACTGTATTAAAAAAAATAATACTCGATTAAAAAAAAAGAAAACATCATCAAAAGAGGCGTTTTCAAAACAAAAATCTTTCTTAGCATATTATACCCACTTAATAATATTTTGTTTTGTTCATTAACCACGTAGATTAACATTTTAAATTAGAAAAAAAAACATTATGACACTGCAGGAGCTCCACGTAGTCCACGTATAATTCTTCTTTTGATTCGCTTAAAAAGCTAATCGACAATCTATCTTAGCATATATTTATGAAGCTGTAAGGCACAATATAAATAATAATCGAAGCCAAAAAGACTTATCTTATTTATATTTTCATTTCATAGAAAAAAAGCGTATGGACAGGTAAGAAATGTAAAAAATTAATTAATTTCTTGATCTATTGTTATAAGTAAAAGCTTCTGAGAAACTGAAAAATATTCATCATTAAAATCGCTGACCAGTGCTTGATAAATAAAAAAATGCTTTTTTATTATTTTAGTCTAACTTTCTCTGTTAACTTTTTAGAATCACAATTGTGTCATAATTATGTAAGTATCTGGAAAGATATTAAATTTATTTATGGGCCAAAGGCTTTAAGCAAATGTATCAACAGAAAAGTGTATAAAGATAAGGATTCAATCGCAAAAGGCGTAGATTTAATTTTGGAAACATTTTATAGTATTATCAAGATTTTAAAATTAGAATTTGGGAACAAATTTTCCATCTGTATGGAATAAAAGTATAACTGAAGTGACCCTAAAGCACTGTTTTAATAATAAAACAAGTGAAACCTTAAAAAAAACCTTTCTAACTTGGTAATAAAAAAGTCTATTTTAAATTATTCCAAATGCATGTTAACCTCTTAAAAAAATTAATAGCTTTTTAAATTGAAAGGCGTTAAGACTTGAGACTCTGTTGACTAACTAACTGCGACAAGCCGACAAGTTGAAGCATTGTTTCTAGATGACGTAGTCTCTATATCTATTCGTCTTGCCAAAACTCTACTACGAGTACAATACAATTTGAATGTTTTGAACCACAAACAGAAGACAACAAAAAAAGGCAGCTAGGTAATCAATGATAATTGTGGTCGTGAGATACCAACTTATGTACCTATATACAAAAAGTCTGCTGCTCTATCTAACAACTAGTTAAGTGGCAACCAACCAGTTCTAATTATGTATGTAGCGTGATTATTTATAAGCTATTTCTATATCGGAGCACTTAATAAAGTTTTTTTTTTGTTTTACATTAAAATAACAAATTATTGTTGTTTCAAGAAATTCATACAAATGCTGTCAGTAAACTGATTGTGAGTCAAACAAGACACGACACAATCAGAGGGGCTTCAAGTCAACCTTTGAAAACCTCTCTCTCTCTTAAATTGATGTAATAAATCCTTGGGTATGGGTTGGCCACTGATTATATTGTGTCATTGAATTTATAAAAAAAAAATCAATCTACATTTGCTGTGTTTTTGTATTTGGAATTGTTTTTTTTTTTTAATTTTTAATGTTTTGCTAATGATGGCAATTAAGTAAAATAAATAAATAGCAACGAAATCAGAAAACATTATACACTAAGAGAAATTATATATGTAACTTAAGCACATAATAAAACATAATTCATCCATTCTACACTTCGACCACTTTGCACGTTTTGATTCGTTGACGGAACGGACGCAACGGATTCTGTGGGTTGCCCACTTAAGAATCTTGATTCGACTCGAGTTTGAACTTTCTATGCTTCCATTACAGAATTTTTAATAATTGATCTAGTTGTAAGATTGAAAATCTTGGCTAGTAAAAAATCTGAGTCTGCGAGTCTACAAATAAATTGCTAAATAAGTTGCTGATTGAAGAACTTTTAACAAGAGATGCAATATTATGCATAATTGAATTGAGAGTATAGCCCGACTCATGAAAACTCGACTCAGGTGCAAAACAAAAAAGTGAGATATGTTTGGGTGGGCATACAACCCCGCTGTTTGGGATCACTTTAGGATGTTGGGTAGTGCGACGTTGGGTGCATGCAAAGGTTATCCTTCATAATTCTTCCCGCACCTGTCGATTTGTCTCACTTTTATGCCTGTTATGCTATGCGGGTTTTATTTAATATTTCTTTTTATTTCAAAATTTGATGATATCTGGCAATAACTTGTCCCTACTTTTGCTTCTGTCAATTTTTGTGTCCATTAAAAACCTACGTATTCCAAACTTTCGCCCTTTTATTGATGCCATTTTTTTTCCTAAAAAAAAGTACCCGAATTGAATTTTTATTTTTTCACATTTTCTTAAAAAATTCACAAAAAAAAATTCTCTGAGTGTAATTTAAAACCATACATCAAAACCAATTAAAAATAGGCAACAAACCAGTAATTCGATCATCCCTATGCCAAAGAAACAAAAAAAAAAAACTGGATTCGAAATTTGAATGCGAATATTAATATGGTTAATGAAGGATTGACTTGACATTCGAGTTCGAAACAAAAGAAACAAATTCTACAAGAGTCAAGACATCAAGTTACTGTTAGCTTAGACCTTTTAACTACTTATGGAGAAATACCGTGTAAAAGTCGCAGTGTCACCATAAATCTTGTTTAATACTTATTTAGGTGTGTTTTGATTTAAATCGCGACTGAAAGTATAAACAAAAGACCATTTGAAAGAGTTTCATTTTTTTTATGAGTTGAATTGCGCATTCTTAAATTTCAGATTAATAGATTTATTTTTTTGTTGACATCAAAAGCTGTAAGTACTCGTATATCACAATAAAAGAGATAACCTACATTTGTTTTTTTTTTTGGTTTTAATATTTGTCTATTTTATTTTTTGTTGTTTTTATTTTCAAATCATGAACCAAACGTGTGTGGGCCACACACACTCCATATTATATCCGTATTTGATTTTGAACGGAACTGAATGTTACAAAATTCAATAAAGTACCTACCCCAGACATTTTGCTAAATTTGTTTAGTAGGTATAGTTCCACGCTTAAAGTGTCAGTCCATGTGTCACACCTACCTCGATTTCAAACGAACATTTTGGGTCAGTTGGGCGAGTAAGAGAGTTTACCAAATATGGAATATGGTAAAAGAGAAAGAGAGAGAGAGAGAGAGATAGAAACTGACAAAATTGTTGACAAAGTGTTATCTCTAATTTAATGTTGGCTTAAGCCTAAGTCGTGACCTTAAAATACAAAATCAAAATAATAATGTAGAAGGTTTTAAGTTTAATGATTTAAATGAGGCTATTTCACGCACGAAATTTTATAACTATACCAGTGGGTCTTCTCACTTTTGGTTATGGTGAATTTTGTTTTTTAATATTAAATAAGATTTATTAACAAGACCGGTAATATTATGTTGTGTGTGGTGAATAATTTGAAAATGAGTTTTCATCTTAAATTTATGCGAATTAAAACAGAAATAAAACAGGGATAACGACGTAAGTACCTACAAGTCATTTGTAAAGAAGTTAGTTGTTTTTGTTTTGATTGCATAATATTGTACTTAAGGAATAATTTGATTATATGGTAGTTCTACCCTGGAGTTTTGAAAATTGATGTTTTTGTTAGATTTCGGGGAAATTACGATTAAAAAACTAAAGAAACAAAATATAAGTGCAATATAAACGTATGACGCACTAGGGGTACTCATACAACCGTGGTAAAAGTGGTAAACCTGGTAAATGTGGAAACATGTCAAAAATTTTATGGAAATGACAGTTAGTTTACCAGATATTGTACTTTATTACGTATACCACGAGTTTACCAGGTTACATGAATACCACTACTATTTGATGACATCAAAACCAATACGACTAGTCTTATTTCAAGGGGAATGAAAATATTGGATATAAGTAGGGCTGAAATTTTCATACACTTAAAATATTCCCTTAAAAATGGAAAATATGCACTAAAAATGGAAAAATATGCACTTAAAAACATAATTTTAGCATATTTTTTCCAAAAAAACAATAAAAAAACTTATTTAGTTATTATTAGTTAAGAATATAATTCAGTCTTTTATTGAACACCAAATATTTTTATTTAAAACATTAAAAATACAACATGTCTTTTAAAAACGAAAAATATGTAACAGCAACTATTTTAATGTTTTGTTCACATAAATAAGAAATCTTTGTTTAAAGTTTGACTTTGATGTTCTACGTCAACTGGACATGGGAGAGTACTCTTTGGTAGAATCCCCGTAATATAATATTAAACATTTTACGTAAAAAATGAATGTATGCAATTAAGACATTCATTTATTATGAAAATATGCGTTTTGCATAAAATATGCAATGCATGCACTAACTATTAAATGCCATTTTAAAGAAAATTGTATGCATCGTAAAGATTATTTAGTCTTAGGCTTCTAAATGTAGCGAGAAAAAACATGTATTTGCATGGAAATCCCAGCCCTAGACATAAGTAAAAACAAAAAAAATATAAATGTTACCCTGACGAAAATTGGTAAATATGTTACACTTAACCAAGAACGAAGAATCGTAAAGAGTCCATACAATTATTTTGGGCGAGAGTGTGATTTTTCGAAAGGAACAAAAGCCGCAAGAGCGATAACTTTGGCACTGCAATATAATAACGGTTTCCTGTAGGTAGAAGGACTAAATGCAGGCATTTTCTACTATGGGAGGGGTGGGTCTATTTCTCCTCGTTTAAGGGAGGGGAATTTATTAAAAATGAGACTTAAAATGAAAATAAAATTATTTGATAAAATCGGCTACATTAACAATCAAGAACTAGATACATACATATATTATTTTTGAAAACCAAAAATCTGGTCTTTATTTTATTTTGATTTTTAACTAGTTAATTACATTAATGGGTTTTGAAAAATATACTTAATTTCAAACTTACTGTATTAAATAATTCAAATACTGTTAAAATGACATGGTATACTATTTTTGTTAACATTACGAAATGAAATATTCAATTGTTTTCATAATATTAATTGTTGTTATTAATTCTTAAAAACTAAATTGGAACTAAGAATTAATAAGGATAGGCCCAGCATCAAAAAATACCCCAAAATCATTTGTCATTTGTTCATAATATTTTTATGGATCCTATTCATTTTCAATCTTATTGCAAAAGTGAAGGTTTTGATAAGTATCATGAGGGTAACAATATGTTTGTTTTTATAACAATTAAAAAAATTACTGTACTTGCAAATGCACAGTTATTACAGAATAAGCCACATGAATTTCCAAAAAAAAAAAAAACAAAACACATCACCATTTGTGAAGTAAAAAACAAAAACATTTTCCATAATTTTCCCACAATTAAACCAAACGGCTTTCTTCCAACCTTTAGCATTTCACACTTTTTTTTCTGTCAACTAATTCAAAGAAAACATATTTAATGTTTATGTTTCGTAAAAGTTCACTTATAACATCAACATAACAACTCTGCTGTCATTATATGTTTAAAGTTTATTATTAAAGTTAATTACATGGGTCTTTACGCATTTCATTGGTTGTGTCATGATTTTTTTTTCTTATATAAATCAAAACAAATCATTTGTCGTTAGCTAAAAACACCCATTAGGCATTTCATAAACTTTTTTGTTTTCTTAAGTACACAGGCTAATTCTGTAATTGCACTCATGACTTAGCATGATATACTGCTTAAATACTTATTTCACCATCTCTCTCCACTAATTGACCCATTTTTCTTTCCCGATAGTGAATACAACACGCAAATGACTCAAGACTGCAACTCAAACCTAGTCCAAAACTCTCTCCTTTTTTTCCAACACATAAACTCTTACCTTAAAATATTACCTAAGACAATCTCTAGCTGAAAAATAAAAACAAAAAAAAAAAATATCTTAAGACCCGTATAAATACAAGGCTCTTAATTGAAAACGGAAAATAAGGAAAAAAAAACACACAACAATCATCAACTACCACTTCAGACTCATTAAAACGGGTGAAAGCATCGAGTAGTTACGGAAGTTATACTCTACTCTGTTAGTACCCTATATCTTGCTTTGGAATAAAAAAGTTAAATTCAACATTTAAATAAAAAAAAGAATACAGGTCCATAACCCCTTTCTTGAGATTTATTTTAAAATCTCTTCCAAGTCATTGATAGCAGCAGCAGCAGCAATATAATAATAATAATTCTGTTGGCTATTGGCGAGCTTTTAATTGTTGTTCCCCTGTCCGCTGACATTATCCCATCCTCATCGAACCTGATGCGGTGCAAAAGTTAAGTGCTGCGCGCGTATAAGATACAACCCATTAGATACTTTATTACATCTTTTATGCTCAGTAGTTACGGCTACGACTGAAATCGGCAGTAGCTAGCAAACACTAGCAACACAGCAGCAATAGCAGCCTTTTAAGACTTCAGTCAATTAAAATGTAATGAAAAAAACTTGTCTCTTGTGAAATTTACAACTCATTAACCAGGACAAAAAGAGATAGTACCGATTGAATGGCTTTACGAAAGGGAGAGCGAGAGGAATCCAGTTGTGGGAATAGAGGGTCCGCGTTCGACTGTTAAATTTTTTCCATTGTCAGTTTTATTTTGCATACATATCTTAATGCACTATGAATGGTCCTCTAGGATGAGATAATTTTCAACTGAGAAAAAACGCGTTACTTAAAAAAAAAACACTACGTTTCACTTGATTAAATGCACTTTTAAACAAAGTTTAATACTTTATTTTAGATTCTCATAAAAGAATATTGCATGTATCCTTACTTACCCATTAAAGGTGGCGCTATAAGCTTCGCCAAAGAAATTAAAAATTCAAAGTAGTGCAAGGAAACACTTCAAATCGTTCTTTTTTATAGTGTTAACTCAACCTAAGTTTAATTAATTAAACGATGTATTAGAAGATTGTATTAAAGCAACTTGGCAGCATTGTTTTTTTTAAAGATTTTCAATGGGTGCGTTCAAATTCGTATAAAATACCTATCAGGAGAGACTTTTGTATCCGATATGTTTGTGAACAAACAAGATTAGTAGTTTGTCAAAACCCATACAAACACAAGATATAATTCAGCTGTTCTTCGCATTTCTCATAGGACATAGACATATGTATATACCAGAATTTTTGTGATATCTTTAGATTTGAAAACTTTTGCTTGAATCAATTTGATTGTTTAAAAACTAATTTATTATTGAACTGAAGTTTAAAACAGAAACAAATTTTAAACTGTGAAGCTGGTAGCTGCCAGAACTTATCAGATTGTTTGTTTCTGAACGCTTCCCATTGATGTTTCGGACTCATTTTGGTCGGAAACAGGCAAAGTACTCATGAGTACTTTACAAACGATATTCAATGTGAGGCACATAAAAACATTGGAATTTGTATCTTCTCGCACATAGGAGCATGTGTAGATAGTAGCAACAAAATTATAGTTTTAACCTTTCATGAGTAGTTTTCCATGTCCAAAGGAACAGTGACAAGAGTTCTTTCTATGATTTTTTTAAGAATTAATTGTAATGTAGTTTTGTCTCGGATTGTTTAATGCCATCTGGCTTATTCTTTGGATCATGAAGTACATGCATGACTGATTACCCTTATCGCTCCGCATCAGATCATGAAGTTGTCAAAATTGTGAATAATGCCGTTATACCAACTTAATAGGACAACATTCAAAACTCGCCTAATCATTTGCACCGGATTGTAAAATGTGTAGGTGCACCTTTTGAGATTGTAATTGAAAGATTTTTTTTTTATTTTCGTTGAAAATCTGATAATTAATCATCAACCATTACCTCATATGCCTACATAAATTAAAGTGGATGTGACTATTTAGACTAAAAATGGTGTTCATTAAAATCACATATCATTTCAACTTTATACGAAATTAAATACCAGTAGTTGTAGTTAGTATACCCTCGTATAGTTGCCTTTTCTTCCCACTTTCCTTCATCTACCTGATATGATGTCTGGAAAAACAGTTGTTGGCTATGGCTACCAACAAACCGAAATCTCTGTCAACATGGGGATATGTGTGTTTTTATTAAATAAACAGATGTATGTCATAGCTCGAGAGAGACAGAAAGAGAGGCAACTCGCTACAATCTCGCCCATGAGCCATGAGTACCTCCTATAGTGTTTGGGTGATATCACTTCCTGTCTCGTTAATATGAATTGCATGACTCTGAGTTCTAACTGAAATTTTCAGACCTTAGAGCCACACAGATGATGAAAGAGTACCTATTTTAGTTTTTAATAGTTTTATGTAGCTCACAAAGCTTATACATATATGTATGTAGCCAGGTTGTTGTGTGCTGTATTAAATTTTCTATTTGTACATTATTTTTTGTCTACTCTTTTGCGATAAGATAACACTTGTTTTTGTGTTTCAACAGGTAATATTGTGTTCAACATTATTTTCTATGCGTTGCGTCATTACAAGCTTTTAATTTTTTTTATGCAATACATTTTGAGGAATCATTGCCAATAAAAGATCTTTCTGAGAATGTTTTTCAAGGAGCTAGTGGCAGTTTTGTTTTTATGATTTAATTCATTTGACAGAAATTAGTAAAAGTTAAAATTAAGCTGTCGTGGGTTCAACAAAACACACTATTTCTCCGAGAAGAATTTGTCTTATTAAGTACATCTCCAAAAACTTCAAACGGGAGCAATAAAAAACCTGCTGGGAAATATTCTGTACCACATGCATCACTATCAAATACCACTAAATTGCCACCAGCTCCCTAATCAATTATATGTGGCTTGTCAATCAGTATTCTCGTTAAAGGCGCCACAAATCTAGAACCGTCAATTTAGAAGTGTTATTTTTTTAATTGTATTTTCTTGTGGGTGGTAAACAGAAGCTTAATATTTTTTAATAAACTTGTTGCTAATTCGCCATATCATTTAGGTTGGTGAACTCATCAAAATAAGGCAATCTAATCGTTAATATCTATAAAAAAAATTAATAACAATATTTCTGGCATGAATAGTGTTTATTCATTTATTTTGTCGTGAATTGTTTCAGAAGAGGAGTGTATTGTTACACATTCCAATGAATTGAGACACGAGAATAAATTTATTAAATGAGAAGCATAATAACAAAAAAATGTATCTGAATTTATTTGTTTGTTTGTTTTTTTCTTCTGCGTAGCGACACACTTCTTGGGAATTGATATGTTAAGAGTTAAATAACTTTTATTTTCATTTAGTAAAGGTGTATGTTTCTGGATCTTTAGATAGTTGTCTGAATCGCCCAAGGTGTGTTTAGTTGCTTTATTAAAAAAAATATTTTTCCATAAATATAATTAAAATAAAAATGATTCAAATTGTACTAGATGATTTAAAATTTCATCGAAATCGTTCGATTGCTGCTTTTGACGTTTAAAATACTTATTGGTTATTGGAGGTAGCTACTCATAATGTTAAATTCTCTTTAATTGCCACAACTTTACTGATGAACCAAATATTTCTTTTACGATGACTCAATCCTTCTATGCCTTCTTAAATCAAAAATCAAAAGCTACGTATTTGGAGTAGATTTTTAAAGATGCAAATGTAACAATACCATCTGTCAAAACGTAACAGAAAATAGAAAGAAGTTTTCAAGTTCGGGCTTTAGACTCTACTATATCGAATAGTTGCTCTATTTCTTTGAATTGGGTTTTTTTTGAAAACATAAATTGGTTTACTAGGGTATGAGTAACTTTTTTGTTTGTTTTTACTACTGAAGCCAAACCAAGCCATGATTAGGATTAAGATTCTACAAATCAATTTGTTGATCTATTTCTTTGAATTTAATTTCTTTAAAAAACACAAATTGGTTTACTAGGGCGTATGAGTAACCTTTTTTTTGTTTTTACTACTGAAATCAAACTATTGATTCATAGATATTGGTCATAATTGCTAGTATGCTAAGTGAATTTGTGATTCCTTTATGGAATACCATGACGTTTATTAATAAAATAATGGAAACAATCAGAAAAAGATCGAAAAAGTAATTATAGAATTTTAACTAGTTTTTTTTTTACACACCAAAGCTTTTATCTAAGCATTAACAATTGGATGGAATTGTGCATATTTCCATTATCTCAATGGAGAACGTTTAGTGAATTAATAATTTTGACTAAGACCATCAGAATCACCGGCCCTTTTAAACAGTTTTACGATGTATTTTCATTGAATGAAATTTTCGTTAAAAGAGAAAATAGAAATTTCGGGATTCTAGGCCTTTAGACTTTTGAGTTTTTGGAATTGTTGGGTTATACGTTTTCATGATTTTGACAAAAAAAAAAACCATTTAACATGCTTTATAGCAGGTACAGTTTCAGTAAAAACATTATTCTCTGTTTGTCTGTTTGACCTTAATTGATCAATCCATCTTACTTGTCGTACAATGCAAACATTAAATACCAATTTTCCTGCGATCCTTATAAAGGATCAAAAAGAATGCAAAAACTGCATTTCAGCAAATATCTTTTTAGCAATAAATTTTATAAAAAAAAATTTCAATGATACAATTTAACATGATCTCTTGATTTTTGTGGTAAATTAGACGTTAATGCCCAAATTTATTTCTTATTACTATTTTCAGCAGATGTTTAATTAAAATGAATCTCTTAATGTTAGTATCGTAATGGTTTTGGTATCATAAGATTCAGCAGTCAAAACAGCTTAATTAGCACATTACCAATCTGAAACAATTATTTTACTAGGTATATTCAAAGCAAAAAATGTTCTAGATATGACGCAATGTTGTGAACAATATTGCTTTTGTGTGAAAAATGTAATAATTTAAAAATTCTAGAGATATACATACCTCGACATTTTTTCTTTTATAAAATAAATTAGCCTACTGTTTGCAGTTGAATTATTCCATATGTGATTTACACTACATTTAATACAACCGGTGCAGCGTTCTATTTGTCTTCTGTTAGGAATATGAGATTCTTCAACTATCAATCAGCTAAAAAAATAAAATGCGCTCCAACAATGTTGTGAAATATGATTTCTTTAATGAAAAGTAAATGTGATTTATACTTCATGCCAAAGGAAGTCAGATGCGAGAATCCTTTTTTAACTTCATCGATTATCATCCTCTCTACAGACTTTTTAATTTATCTTTAAAAACAAAAATTATTTACAGTATAACCCTAAACGTGATTTACGTTACCGTCACTTTAGATTTCAAAATCGTAGTATTAGAATATAACAAAATTAGAGCAATTATGCAAGGAACAAGGTTTTTTTTGGTATGTTGTTGGGATAGATACCAGGAGTATTAATTTTTGTACAGTTTCGAAAGATCTGTGCTAACTACAGGGGTCACAAAAATTTTCGAAACTGTCGGCCTTTTTTAATTTTTAGCAGTTTATTACTTCTAAAAGTTCTACAAGGCAGCAGCGCTTTCGGTCCAATAGGTATTGAAATACAGAGCTCCAAAAATTGCAAATTTTGTCACAATATTCGAAATTCCTGTGCCATAAACTTATTCTTTTGTACCTACTTGCAAGTGCAGAAAGATATGAATGTTTAAATGATGATCATTTTCAATAAAAAAAATCCCATTTTTTTCATAACAATTCCTATGCATTCTGCCATATTGACGGACAACACAAAAATTTATGAAAAAAACATAACCAAAAACTAAAATTAAATGTGGCGATCCCCATAGCCAGCCAGCCAGTCAGCATACCAAATTCTTTTGTCCAAGAAGCATAAATACAATTTAACCAAAAGAAAAAAATAAACCAAAGCTCCCACGGTAATGAGTGATGAGTTACCTAAAAAACTGCAGCTATACCCACTTCCAGACCGGCGACCAGTCGTTTTGTTGCTGCCCCAAGTATTTTGAAATAGTTTATCCTTTAAAGACATCTCTTGCTGTAGAAATGGTCTGGGTCTGCTTCTTTTGGTTTAGAGGTACCTTCGTCGTCCGTCGAAAGACTAAAGGGCCAAACTTTATGATGCGATTGTCACTGAATTGTTGCGGAGTTCACATTGGAGTTTCTGTGTTTTGGTATTTTTTTTTTTTATTCTTCAACTGAAATGTTATTTCTGGTATCTAAATTTAGATGCCCGGTTTTCACTTCAGACTTTGGCCACAAAAAAAAAATATAAATAAAAACTGCAAAAATCAGATACAAATCTCTGACCGTAAAAAAAAAACATTCAAACACTTGCCGCTGTCTTTTCACTGTTTCGGCCCCGATTCTGACTCACGTTTTTGTTCTTTGCTTGTTTAGTGAGAATTTCTTTCTTTTCTTTAATATTTTGAGGAAGAAACGACGACGTCTTCATTTGCAATGAAAAAAAAACTAAGGTTTCTTAACGTTTTTCTTCTCGCGGTATAGAAAAATTTAAAAAAAAGAATAAGAACTTAACCGGACGGAATGGATTGAAGAAGTCACACCGCGGGACCGGAGTTGTATATGCTCCCATTCTTTTTTACACACAAGCACAAGTCTTGTCTGCGTTGTCTTCCAAGAAGCCGCTTTGCCAAGTCCATAAAATGATGGCAACACAGAAAAAAAAACACACACAAAATCACAGACAATTAATTTATGGAATTGCAATAAAGCTTACACTCTAATCGCAATGACAGTTTGTTATCGGAGACAACCATTCGATATGATTCGATTCTAGTTTATGCCAATATTGATTCTTCTTCTATTTATTTAATTTGCACCTTCGTTTGCTTGTTACAAATAGGTAAACCCCAAACACGACACGAGGAGCTGATTCAATCAAACCCACAAAATTCTATATTTACCCGAAAAAAAGTATCGATTGCGATAAAATAAAAGATAGATAGTCTCAGGTCTCAGGTATAACGTCGATCATCGGATCACATAGAAGTGCACATCGCATCGCATGTAACATCAAATTTCGACCCTTACAAAATTCCAACGATTCTTTCAAATATTTTTTTTTTTTTAGGTTTGTTTGACGGTTGCGCAAAGAAAATGCACACACAAAAGTCGAGAGGGTCGAATCAAGTCGAGACGGAGACGGAGGAGAATGTGTCAGAGCAGAAGCAGCTAAGCGGTAGCCGTTGTTTAACCTCAAACTGACAAACTGAAACTGAATTGAAATCGTGTTTCGTGTACCTTTCCAATAAAAAGCCAGACTCTGACTCCATATACGCTATACAAGTTGTATCAGCTAAAAACCAACAACAAATTCTACAGCGGCGAATCGAATAATCTCATCGTGGTAGTCGTCGTGGTCGTAGTAGTCGAGTCGATCGTCGTCGCCTTCATCGGTGTTGTGCCTTGTGCTTGTGATACGAAACGAGGTACGATGGTACGAACGACTCTACGACGACGACGACGAACCTCTTAACTTATTATAGTGTACCCCCATTGCCTATACCCATACTCCATTCATACACAGAGTCTAATAAAAAGTGGCTCCTCGCGGTTTTCCAAACTTCCTTATCACTTTTTTAAAAACGTTCACGGTAAAATGTGCTTAAGTGCTTTTGATAGTGGAATAAATTGTTATTATTTATATTATTAGGACCCAAGTTTATAGATTTTTCAATAACTATTTTTTTTTTTTCTTGTGAAGATGAAAAAAGTCAGAAGGTGTTGATTAGGTATGAGATAGTCAATAGTTTTATTTCTTATTTTTATTTTTTTTAAAGCTAAATGCGACATTCCATCCCTGTGTTTCCACTTAAAGTAAGAGAGTCGACAGTTGAGCACATCTTTCTATTCTGTGTTTGTGTAATTCAAGGTTCTTTTATTTGATGAATAAAATGTATGTTAGAATAGAAGCGAAGACGTAACTGTTCACATTACGTAATGCTACATTTTGGATCGTAACCTTTTAGTACTTAAGTGGCGCTTAAATCGGAAATAAATCCAGTTTCTGCCGCAGCGTTTTGCTTGCAATGAAATCGTTGCCTTTTCCAAGCGTGTGATCTACTTCTAACAGTATTATGTTTATAAATTCTTGACGCATTCTCTTATGAAGTTCAACCTTAAGATATTCCGTAGTCATCTATTTACGAACTTTTGCAGTTTTCTTGTGACAGCAGAAGTGACTTTTTACGTGCTAAAGCTATAAAGAAGCACGAGTTCAATTTTTTCTTCCATATCTTGGAAAGCATTTGAAAGCGGTTTGTTGTCTTGATCAGTTCTACCTCTGGTATGGATGTAACATAGCTCAAACAATATTAAAAGTTCTTTGTTTTTTTCTATTTGTCGCCAGAATTTGAGACTTGAACAGATGAATAACTTGCGCGGCTGATTATTTTTTGTATTTCATAGCAAATCTGATATGCGTGGGTTCGATTCGTATGGTGTGCATAAAAAAGGTTTTCATAATAAAATTGGATTAAAGCTCAGCACCACAAAAAGGAGATTGATGAGTGCATAAGTGACAAAGCACGAAATAGCTATATCTCCAGCCAAACAAGAGTGGTAGCGCCTTTAAGTTGTTGTTGTTGGTCAAAAATTCAATGAAATTGACGGAATAAAGAATGGTCAAGTCTAATAAGCTGACATTCTAGTACGAATAATAATAACAATTAATTTTTTTTTTGTTTTTGCCGTGTTAAATTTCGGCCCAACGATGTTTGCTTCTCCTTCCACCCTTGGTGTCATTTCATGGAGATTCATGATCCTGTGAGAGAGTAAGCATAAATAGTCTTGCGCGTAGTCCAGGTGTTTTAGTCGAGATGAGAGAGTCCATTGAGTTTTTCCATTTCCGTTCATCAGGGCAACGCCAAGCACATCGCTTATCACATTGAGTTTATTACTGCATTGAGTAATTACTGTTATCAGGTCGCACCTTGCGGTAAACTTCTCACATCTTCATTAACATGCTGATAATCGCAGTACTGCTTATCTTGCAGATCCACGGACACTCTCCCAGACAAATAAGGCTTTGAAGATGCACTCAAATGAAAAGGTCTTCATTCGATTAATGATCCAAAGAAGACACAACAGCTTATTATACTTTTCAACTCTTCCGGTGAAAAAATAAAGAGAAATATTAAAATTTTCCTGCTCTCATATCAAGCCGTTATATCCCTTCTCTAACTCTTATCTTATGCAAAATTATTTAAATGTGATGAAGTCGATCTCCTAACAATAACTTTAGTAATAATTCCCACTTCAAAAGTGATATTTACCTCCATTGCTTTGAGTTATCGTTCTTCTCCCTGCTTCTTCATCTTTCAGCTCGCGCGCGCACACTTTGTTCTCACATTTTATCTAGACTGGAGCTTGGGCAAACTCGTGCTTACACGAATAAAAACAAAAACAAAACAACGAAAATAAAAAAAGAACTGCAAAAACAACTACACCACATGTATGAAAACACACATACACTCACTTACTATTGTGGCCACACTCCGACTCCACACACATAACCATGTTGCTTATACTTATATGTTTTCATTTTTCCCTATCAGAAAAGACACTTTGCTTCACAGAGGTTTTCAAAGACCTCAGATTCAGACAAAACAAGAAGATACCTCTCCATCATCAGGTATTTGTATACAAACATAAAATAAAAAAAATATAAATATCTATGAATAACCGGCCTCAATCTACCTGTAGCACTCCTAGAGGACCTGCATTCAGTTGAGGCATTTATATAGTTATAGCTTATAGAGTGTAGACACCAAGTGTATAGATACTTAAAGAAGAGGAGAAGAACCATTGGAACGCCAGTTAGGATAGGAAGAATACAACGACAAATAAAACCTACGAGATATAAAATATCACAATTGCGTTCACCTTTTAAACGGCAGCAAGATTAGGGCAGACAATGCAATACAATAAAAGAGAGTGTGAGAATCTTTTCGAAATGCTAAATGTTATTTTATACTCTCAGCTTCTATCCATCGATAGTAACATACACGTTACGTAGGTACCATTAATTATTATTGGTTTTCAAGAATATCAGTTTTTGTGTTTTGTTTTTTTTTTTGTGTAGGCGAGGGTCAATATTTTGTGATTTGTTTTTCAAACTAATGGGATTTGAGTTTAAGAAAAAAAGCTATTTATTTCTCGTAGAATTACGAAGAACAAACAATTCACACAAATCTGTTCTGTTCCCTACTTGGTACGATTTTTATTTTGCATGGTGGGTTCTTTCATTGGTACCCGTTCTCAAAACCCTTTCCGTTTCATTCATTTTTGTGTATTCTTCTACGTTAGCAACGATTCAATGCAAGTCATATCGGTAGGATGCAAGTCTGAAATTCATCAAATAAATGTTGGAATACCCTAGGGTTCTGTTGTGCCCCCAACTCTCTCTCTCTTATGCGCTAAGGAACATTCCTTCTGAAACAACAGCACACTAATAGCCCGGGAGCCAGCGTCACTTTTCAGTGTCTAAAATTTAGACACTTCTATCTGTAGTAATAAATATAAGTAATCAACAAAATCGATGCCTGCCACCTCAACTCTGGGACAAAGATTGACAAAAAGGTGATAGGTGATAGAATTTAAAGTACAGCATTAAATGACCATCACGTTTCCCGTTTCTTGTTATTTTACCGCTATTCTAACGAAAATGAATTTGCCAGTTTCATTCCTTCCTGAAAACAAAGTCAG
The DNA here is from genome assembly GCA_948107695.1 of Meliscaeva auricollis. Classification (NCBI taxonomy): domain Eukaryota; kingdom Metazoa; phylum Arthropoda; class Insecta; order Diptera; family Syrphidae; genus Meliscaeva; species Meliscaeva auricollis. Next base: position 853,267 of record OX403619.1, read on the forward strand.
TCGTAAAAAAAGGACCGCTAGTAATACTTATCAGTTTATGCTTCAGCTAATCTTCGGCGTTATTGTTAAATACGCATATTCATTCTTAATTCGCACAACAAGATGTATCCCTTTTTCAACTTTTACCCAAACTTTGATGTTGCTAATTGCGAATCTACCCAAACCAGGTAAGTGGCACAACAGCTCGTATATCACCTAGACCACCGAAAATTTCATAAGATAGCAAAAAAAATGTTAAATCATCACGCGACGTATTCATCAACACTAAAGGAGTGAACGCCATCATCAGTGCAGAAAAAAACAACTTTACCGGACAACATCTCTAAACTCGAAAAAATGCCGAATATTGACCGATTCCTATTGAAATTTTACAGTAATTTTCAACAACATGCTTCACGAACTATTATTCGGAAACTTCGAAAAAAGCAAAGATTGCTGCAGTTTGATGGGCACATATGGACACGACGTGGAACGATCCACGTCCAACTAAATTGTTATGCATAATGAACAAAGTTTTGGCGAAATAGAAACAATTATAAGCCTTTATACGTAACACAGTAAAGAAGAATGGGAGAGGCTAGTTCAAAAATATACCAGGCTCGTTTGGTTCACAATTTCACCATCAACGATGAAGAAATTTTTCAGCAGGAACATCTTGTTAAATTTTGCACTGGCCTATATAGTAAGCCTCGGACCGGGAAATTGGGTTAACAAAGAAGCTACAAAAGGCGGCGGCGGCTGTCCAGTATTGAATTTAAAAGCATTTCAGCAACGATTAAAACCTTTCTTAAAACACCAACTGTCGTTTCATACCATAGAACGACATATAATAGCCTACTTCCCTTTAAGCAGTAATGTTTACAATTATTACGAACTTCCAATCGATATGGTGGAAAGCAAAATTTTTCTAAATCCTTTGGAAATCCTATGCAGCTAGAACAATTTTGCTTTCCACCGACGAAAAGTCAAATGAAAAATCATTTACGTTTTAACGTATGAATGAAACGTAGATAAGAAAATTTTCACCATGTGGTGAAATTAAAAAAAAGTGGTTAGTTAGATACTCAATAGGGTTAAGAATTTAAACCAAAACTTTTGAAAAAAACTATTCGAAGCCGTGGCAAGTTCAATAGTTCCAAATTGTTCCAACGTACTCAGACTGAAGAAATGAAATTAAGGCTGCATTGCAACAAAACGTAGGTAGTTTTCAAAAGATTTTTGCACAAATGGTGAAGTTTAACCTTTTTGTACCGTGATTGTTATGACAGTAGGCGTATTTTATTTGTAAACTTAGCGCACAGGAACAAATAAAACGCCACTTAAATAAATATCACTATATGACGAAAAGTGTTAGTTTAAATACAACACTTTGAAACTATTCGTACTTCATTCCAATTCAGCCTTACAAAACGATAATTTATCTTTGAACACGTCCTTTGGAAAATAGAGTTTGCACCCTCTGTAGTTCACCGGACAATAACTCAATAGACAGTATTTTTACTAACTAAAATACTGCCAGTACTTGTTATTTTTGTTTCCCAGGGTAAATTTCAATTACTGATTACTGAGTTCACAAATAAAACACAACGAATTTGAGATGTGAAACGGTTCCCTGGAGACATGAATTTTGGCGAAATTTTAGGTTTCTTATTTTAGTTCTTTTATTTGATTTTTTAAAAATTGTATTATGTATTGTAAATTTCTATATATATATCACTTACCTGCTTGTGCGGAACTAATGCATTTGGCAGCTGTTGCCTCCGAGACATCATCATCACACCAGACAACTTGTGTTGGTTCATCTAAAGAAAACACAGAAAGTTCCATTGTCGAATTGCCTTTAAAACTGGTCAGATCAATGGAGGACGTCAATGAGAGATTGGTCTGATCACCATAGATGGAACTCGATTGAGACTGGCTCATCGTGGCATAGTGATCTTTGATGCGTTTCTCCGGTGTAGCATACAAAGGCTCTTGGCCAATTTTTATTTGAATCTTAACTGGACTGGCATCACTTCCAAATGAACTGTTCAGAGCACCATAGCAGGAAGTGGTCATAATAGCAGGTAATCCATTTTTGTCTTTGAAGTGTGTTCTGTGCAGTGGCTCTGATACAGTTGATTGCCAGTATTCCTCGTTCTCTTCGTCCTCCTCGGTCTTACTGAGTTGCAATTCTTCGAACGAATCAATGTTATAGAGTCGGGATTCGTCTAGGGTTGTTATATCGTCTGCATCCCAGGAATCCGATTTTTGCTCAACGATCTTTCTGAAGCTTTCGTCGGCATCTTTGATGACATCGTACGGCACCGAATGGTGGGAATCGGAATCATTTTCTTCGATGCATGATAAATGTCTCGTGCGAAAGCCATAATAATGGGCGTGAACCTGCTGTGTTGGTTGTTGCGGTTGTTGCTGTTGTTCATTGCATTGAAGTTCATCGCTTCCACCACTAAATCCAGAGAAATTCAAGTCGGAGTCATATGAGCAATCTGTCCGATCGGATGTGAATGAAGCATTCAAATCGTTGCTCTGGAACATTATTATCAATCGCGGCTGTCAGTCTTCAGCCTGTTGAAAAAAAAAAAAAATCTAAATAAGAAATCTAATTGACTCTAAGGCAAGAAAAGAGATCAATAAAAATAGACTAAAACATTCTTTCAACCATAAATAAACGCAAACGACGGACGTACGTATATTGAATTCCGATTTCATTACGAATGCGAGTATCTGCGTATATGAAAGAAAACGAGCGTGTCTTATGCGTCTCTGACCTAGACCATCAGTTGGCGGCAATAGCGCGCCACCACACCACCGCACCGCACCGTCTGCAATGTCGCGTGTGTGTTATGTCTTGTATTATGTTGGGTTGCAACTTGCAAGTCCGCGCGCGCCAGTAAGGAATTTAATTATTTATTTTTAGTAACGGGTGCGCATTTTATTCGAACGCATATACACCAAGTTTGTGTGGCCTTTTTGTAATTTTTTATTTGATCGTTTCGAGGAATTGACAAGTGCTCAGCTTGATTTTAATTAAAAGCCTGTAATGGATGAATGACCAAATTGGTAAAGGACTGATATACATGGATTGGAATTGGAACGGTCATTATCAATTTAACACTCATGATGTCATAATGAAGGATTCCCAAGACAAAGGCTAATAATGTCAACGTTTAGAGGTGTAGGATGGGCAAAAGAAGAGAAGATAGGGTTTTTTTTTCTTATCTACACATCCTGGGAATGAATCCAGATATTTTATACCAAACAGGCATCAGAGTGGTGCCTTTTATATGTTTTAGCGACAAAATGAATTTCTGTTGCCATTTCTTGATGGAAATTGATGAAATTTTGTACACTTAAAGATTTAATTCTGCAGAATACAAAAACCGCCAACTTTTTTATTTACAAAATGGCAGATCCAATATAGCGGCCGGAACAAGCAATGAAAACGATAAACTGGAAACAAATCATTCTTTAAATTATAACTCTAGGCTAAAATGGTCTTGTTTTTGTGAACTCGTTAGTTTTTTTACTTTTTTATAACTGGAATATGCATAATTTGACATATTTTGCATAAATTCAGCCAAAATTATAACTTAGAGAGTGATTTGTTTCCAGTTTATCGTTTTCATTTTAAAAGTTGAAATCAGAGTTAGGCTGTAAAATAGTGTTATTAGAAAGGAAGATTTATCAGGGAAACGAGCTTTCATTTCGATTTCTTGGACACAAAACTTCCAACAAAATATCTTGTCAATTAATTCAGAGCTAATATGGGCTCGAATTTGACCTAATAACTTGTTTGAGGAGAATTAAGAATGAATACTGCAAAACTGGTAAAACTTTTCTGTCAATCATATTATTCCGAACAACCAGTGTTTATTCAGGCGGGACTTTACTGATGGGTCCATTGTCAATGACCTATCGAGTGGAACAGATTTATAGGGATCATTTGAATTTTTTTAATGAACTTGAACTTGAAAGCAAGTTTCTTTTCAGAATTCGTGTAGACAGGAAATTTTCTGTCTTTTTTTTCAAATATCTTCTAAATACAACAAAGTTTAATAATTTTTGTAACCTTAAAATTATACAACTAGATTTTAATTTTCAAACTTTTCAAAAAGCATGCACGCTTTTTTACGTAAAAGTTTTTTGTTTCTATTTTCAATTTGATTATTAATTACTAAAATTCTAATTTTTTTCTTTTAGACTGAATGATTAAAACAATTTTCCCTAACATGCATCGCCAAGATAAATATATCCTGTCTGGGAACATATTTCTATTCTAACATTTACTCCCCACGTCATGAAGATATACATACATACTCGTAAACTGAACGTATACGTACACCCAAGTTGAGGAAGTCTCTCTGATGGGATGGTTGTTGGACCCCCAACACTATTCCCAAATCCCAATTACTTCATTCTCCACGAATGTGTTATATATTTTATTTTAAGGTACATCTACTTCAACGCAGTATTTTCATGTCCAGTTTTGTTTCTCTCACTTTGTTCCTCAAATCTTAGCAGCAACAGGAGTAGAACAGCAACAACTCCTATTCGGCTGGGGTTCTTTTCTTAGCGGCTGTGTGATGCGCTGATGCACGCGTTCCTGACATTAGAATCTCATGGAGGGATTCCATTATCCCCAAGTCATTGTATTGCCATAAAACAACAACCAAACGAACAAAAAAAAAGGAGGCAAACAAAAACATCGCAATCAGTTCAGTTGTTGGAAAATAATATTTCACCAAAAGGAACGTTTTTATTCTATTTTTAATTGTGACTGGATGGCGGGAATATTGAAAAACAAAAGAAAAAAAAAAAAAATACCTACACGATCCAGAAGGAGATCTAAGCGGGCGCACGGTGATAGGTAGGTAGATACTGCTGCTGGGTAAAGCAAGGAAAACTTAACTCCATAGGGGAAACACGGAGCACACACACAGGCATTAGTCCTCTATTTAGACAAATGCCGGTATCAAAATAGATATCCCACGGGACACACCAACAGTGGATCCCCAGCAAACTGAACTAGTTTTTTGTTTATTTGGTGATCTTATCGTGGCGCAACTATTTTCCCCGAGAAAGATCGGCCTGGAACGTACGCAAGAGCGAGAGCGCGTGCCTTATGCGTCGTCTGATTCTGATGAACGGATGCATCCTCAGACAGTTTTGAACTATTTTTAGACCAAAAAAAAATTCTCAAAGATGTGCAGGCACATAGAGGAAAATAGTTTATGTAATGAGACTGAGAATGAGGGGTCCTTTTTTTGAGCGGAACTTATATGCGAGTACTTTCTCAAATGGGAATGGAGGGGGGGGGGGGGGATGGACATTGTGTTGCTCTGAAAGGTGGTAAATAAGTGTCTCACAAGGTTTGATAAGTTAGACATGGGTTTGGTCCAATGACCCTCGCGCTTTACTCCACCCAATCACTCGATTCGAGGGGTAGATTAGGTTGTTTTTTAGAGAAGACTCGCTAAATGCAACATTCTCGACCGATATTGATTGGTGATGACAGACATTTGGGATGCTGCGAGCGACTCATAAAATTTTATCACCTTTAAATGGATGTTTGGTGACAGTTTCTAGCAACAACCATCATATTATTATCTTCAGCTGTCCTCTTTCTACACAAAAATGCATGCATGTATGGATTGGATACCATATAGTATGAGTAAAAAGAACATCTTTATAATCTTAACAAAAAAGTTTATGCTTTTTAAATTGTTCATTGGCGTCGAAAAAAATTAATGCACAAGGTGTACGAACCAAATAGAGGTTAATTTTGTTATAAATGTTTTTATTGCAATTTTATTATTGCTTTTCGATTTTAATAATTTTTTTTTGTTAAAAAAAAAAAAAAAAAAAAAAAATAAAATATAAACTTTTAATATACAATTTTAAAGCTTTTGTGAGTATTGGTCTAAATTCTTAAAGTTAAATCTTATCATCAACTGACTGGGAACTATAATAATATGTATGCGAGGTTTAATTCTCAAAAGAAAAGAAAATCGATTCCGGATTTGAAAACTAAATCAAATCCAGAAGCACCTACACTATAATGTAAATACAAATTCTATTGCTTCCTTTTGACTTACTTAACGGCAACCGATTTTAATAATTTTTGTTGTATTTGAAAGGTACAGTCAGCCCACTACAAATTAGATTTTTTATGCTCATATTTTGACTGGTAATAATTAAAATGACAAAGACTAAAGGTTGAGTTTTCTTTTGACAATTTTAATTTATGTTTAGAGAAAAAACTGATAATGTAAAATACAAAAACGACAAATAAGTAGTAGCAACCGATGCTATAATTATAATTGGAGTTCAATAAGTTCTTTATTAATTTATATTAAAGTGTGGTAAGGTTACAAGTATATGAGGTTTTGAACGTTTGTAATCTCTCTTTTTTATTTGACACGTTAATCTAAGCGATGAAAGGGTATTCATGCCACGGAGTAAAAGTGATAAATTGCAAAAAACACTATCAAAATTTGCATAGGTAATCAAATTTTTGACAGTCCATTTACCAAATTTACCACTTTTTTACGCAATGCGGTTTTTTCGTTTTTGATTAAAATACAAATTGTTAAAAGTGATTAATATTTCTAAACTACATTTACATATCATTTATGCAAACAGTTTAAAAGAGCGTAAATACAAAATTACAAAATTGGTAAATTTACCCTGTTGCATGAATACCCCTAATATTTGGGTAGGGTAAATATAAAGTATTTTTCATAAGTGTCATTAGTGATATCATTTCAGAGTTTTTGTGAGAAAACAACATTTTTTTTTTTTTTTTTGAGTCTGCACCGATCGCAGTGGGTGGTCAAAAGAAAATGGAAAACATTAAGATAAAAAACATTTTACTAACTTTATCCGCACTTTATTCTCACTCAATTCTTTGACATATTTCATCTATAACTACTAGAAATAACTTTTAGTTTCTTCAATAAACGGACCAACTTTGGGTAGAACTTATAATTCAAATACATGTTTTTTTTTTTTAAGTTTCACCCAGGGATAAAACAACGTAAAGTCAGAGAGTAAACTATTTTTCGGGATGATTTAGAAAATTTCACAATCAAAGCCTAACGAAGTTTAAAAGTATATTTCTTAAAAAAAAAATACAGTTAAATCAACATTCTTCATCCTTAAAAGAAATACTAAAAAAAAAGAAATCAACTGGGATTTGAACCAGCAATGTTTGAATCACCATTCGGATGCCTTGCCCATTGCACTACCTTTTTATTGATAATACCTTTCAAAACTGAACCAAATTAAAATGGGAACTAATCAAGACCACCAGCTTTCAAATACAAAAAGAATCATCAAAATCGATCCACCCAGTCAAAAGTTCTTAGGTAACAAACATACATGCATAACATAAAACCCGACGAATTTTTGAAGTCGGTTAAAAATGATTTGAATGTGTTCCGCCTTGAACCAATTTCAGAATAGAAATTAATAGTTTAAAAATATTTTTAAATGTGAAACTAAATATTTTTGACGTAAGTTATAACAACATACAATTATTAAACATGATGGAATTAAATTTAACGCTACGATTTTTCCCTCTGTGTTAAAGAAAATGTTACTTTTTCCGAAAATTTCCAACGAACAATTAGTTAGTGACACAGAGTCGAAATGGATGAATTTCTGAAATGATTGTAAGTCAAGAAATCAGGTAATTTTCTAGTGTTCGTTTCGTTTTCGAGTAATGTCTTCATGATTTAAGCCCCATCTATTAAAATGTCTTATTTGCCAAAGCACGATCGATTTTTATGCCGCTATTCACCGAGTGCTCATAGATCTATTCATCTAGGAATAAAGTGACTTATGAATGGATTTAACCCCTCTTTAGTTGTGATCCCCCACTCCGAAAAAAAAACTCTGAAAATAGAACTCTTTAAGTTTTTTTTTAAAAGTCTCGGTGAATAGCGGCATAAGAATTTGTTTTATTCAAACAAGAAAATTTACCCACTTAAAATTGAATTCTTTAAAAAAAAGTCAATCAGTTTCAACACGGGTTTATTATTTTTGTTAGACTCTGTGATTAACGTAAGTATTTTGAGATCAGCCAATGTGGGTTTGATGTTTACAGAGTTAAATCTCTTTTCTTCATGAAGTCTCTTTGCTTCAATATCCTTCACAGAGGACCGGTTTTAGTCCGTTTGAGTGTAAAAACGTATGTTAATGTGCGGAGAACTCTCAAGTTTCTTAAAAGTTGACTGATGTTGGAAATAATTTAACTCTCAGGAAGCTTGAAGTGGAACAGGGAAAAAGTGGATTTTTGAATCGATATTCTAAATTTATAATGCCACAGTTTTTTAATAGTGAATTGATGTAATAGTGTATGGTGAACTATTGGCTCTTTGTTAAATGAAGCTCGCACCAGAAAAAAACTCAAATGAAAAAAATTTTTCCAGTTTGTTTAAAAAACAATATAATATAAACAGAATGAAAAAAAAACACTAAAATGTTTTTTTTTCACCTTTATGTCGCAAATTCATGAACGAAAATATTTCATAACCAAAATTTGTACCCGCCACACAAAGTGTAAAAATACAAAATGTAATCAATAAAAACGGGATCTTATTTATATGTCTTACCAATATTCAACAATGATTCACTACTTTTGTCATAAACTCACTTTAAAATTGAAATAATTAAATGGTTTATTGTTTTTGAGTTATTTAATTTTCACGCTCAAAAAAATATTTTTATCAACTTTTATAATTTGTAAAAAAAAAATTTTATCCGCCAAATTTGTTTTGTATCTCAAGCGATTATTATTTTTGTTTTCACACAAATCAAGATCACGAACGCACCTAAAACGTCACAACCTTCATCGGTGTGCTCCGAAATTGCACTAATTTCAAATTAAAATCGGCGGCAACTGCGCACAGAGTGTAAATGAATGTATCCACAAAACTGCTGGGCTTCAGCCCATAATGCACTTCTTCATCTCATCATCCCCTAAATGTTGGGGATGCATGCCTTGTTCCATCAAGAATCTCAAAGTGAATTCCTTCTGCCATCACACGATGGGTATGCGTATGGGAAGAAAGAAAGTGTCAAATTCTAAAAATAATTTTCAACAAATTCGAACGAAAGACTCACGATCACGATGATGCTCCTCGAGTGCAATGCCACTCTAGCTCTTCTGATGATAGGTGCAAGTCTATCTGGGATATTGGTACCTATCATGGGTGTACGTTACCTCTCCTCGACGTACAAGTATCTATGAGAGATAAATGCATTGTGATATCTTGGCTGTCATTAGGAAGTCGTATTTGGAAAAAAATCAAAAAAATCTCGTTACAATTTCAAGCTGACAATGACGATAGGATATTGGGGTGACAATAAAAAGATTACACCACATGTTGGTTTTGAAGAAGATACAAAAATGTTTGGTACATTGACCTCTTTGTTGTTAGGTTGTTGTACCCTGATGTTTTTCAAATGTCGATAATTTAAACAACAACAAGAAATTATTAACTACATAAAATATAAAAAAAAAACAAAAAGAAACAAAATAATTTTGTAACAAATTTAAATTTAGGATTTTGAATCCTTGTTGTGAATTAATTTCTCATCGATTGCGCCTTTGTTGTGTCATTTAATTGTCTGAATGCGCGGCGACAGTTCGTTGACTCAAAAACGGAACTTATTAATCTTCTTTAAATGAATACCGTGTGGTATGTAGGTGAAGTATTTTTATAATGTGGGGTTTTCCTTTTTTCAGTTTTGAACTATTTTGGGAGGCAATAATTGATTTTTTTTTTTTATTTTTGTCTTTCGAAATTGGGTGACATTTTCTAGCAAAAACTTCTATTAGTTTTTGAATTTGAGTTAAATACAAAAGTAAAATTATGTACATAGATTCTCCGTTATCGAAACTGCAAGAAAAATAAATCCACAAATAAATATTCAAACGGCCAGAATTTGTATGTGCCAAAATTCTTTCTATTCATTTTAAAACAAAATATTCGTAAAAATGATAAAATTAACTTTAAGTTTGTCGAAGTTTGTTTCAAAATATAGAAAACGATGGACAGACAGAAAATAGTTTTGAAAATTATTTTTTTTTTTGCTGAGCTTTGAATAGGAGGTAAACTAGACTATAGTAAGCTCGGGCCGATTGGGCTTCTGTGAATAAAGAAATCGTTTAAATTTTCCTCTTAAATTTTAGGATCATTTTACTTTGAATCTAAATATTTAAATCTAACTTTCAAGCTCAATCAAAGAGAGCTTAAGAGGTAGATTTTGAGTTTGAGCATTTTTTTTATTATTCTTATCTAGTTTTGTTTTCTCACACAGGCCTTGTAGTCTTGGGTTGAATGTTCAACATTCTCCTGTTTTAGCAACTCTTATCATTTCTTTCAAAAGTTTGTCAAAGAATTTCGACACAAACATTAAAAATATGTAACCAAAGGATTAAGGATTCAAATTATTAATTTTAGTAAACAAATTTACTACCATATACAGATTATAATTCTAGTAGAAAAATATTAAATATGCACTAAGGAATAATCATATCAAATAAATTAAATAATTTTTTAAGATAGAATTTAATCCACTTCCGGTTAGAATTAAAATTATAAACACACACTATAAGGAGCATTTCTATTTCTCCTATTACAATGCAATACAAATAGCTGTGCTCCTTCCAATATACAATGTTTTTTTTTCGAATTGTAGGGTAGCACAGTATTTTTTAACTGCTCGAAATGGTTTCTGTCTAGACTGCAAGTAAATTGACAATATTTTATTCGGTATGAATTTTCTTTATGTTTCTTTAACAAAGTTTCAGATTAATACAGTAATTTCCAGCAGTCAGGTTTAAAATTCATTTTTTTCTCTGTGCATGATTTAGATTGTCTTTGAGATTCTACAATTAAATTGATTTCTCAATCTCTGTAGTTTGTAGCGTCCCACGTAGGTCCAATGTATTTTCTTATCACTTTATAATTTTATTTATTATTTAAATTTATTTATTTTTGCGACATTTAACCCACACAGATAAATCGTTAATTAACAGAAAGCACTAAGTCGAGAATCAAATTGATATGAAAGTTTGTTACGGGTTAGAAAGATTTAATTCCGTGTTTAACATTTTTTTTTTTATTACTTTCCTTTACTCAAACAAAAACATCAGTAAAAAGTCAATCAACATTGAATGAATAAAAAATGGTAATTTGCGTAACATTTTTGCAATTCTTGCCCAAATAACACAAAAGGTAGTAACGATTGTTTGCATTGTTTTTTTTTTTCATTTTCATGGATAGATCATCGAACTTTTGTTCAAGTCTTTCTTTATAATACAGGAGGTAGAGTTGTATTTTGGATAAATTACCAAGAAAATTTTGCTTTGAATATAAAAAAAATTAACGCTCAAGTATGTATTTTCGAACTCATTAAATAAATAGTCAACAGAGCGAAAAAGATAAAAAAGGTGTTTTATTTTACGAGAGTAATTTCATTTTTAGTCACTTTCGATGCATGGAAAATAAGAAAAAAAGTGGCGCGTTTAAAAAAATTAAAGATTAATCAGTCTATTAACTGCAGATGAATGCATCATCGAGTTAGTGTTAGTCAATTGAAAGGTTTTAAACGTTTCTATAACCTAGCGTCCCAGGCTATTAAAGCCTGAGATAATAGGAATCATTGTGCGGTTTTGTATACTCGCATCTCATACGGGTTCTTCTGACGAGCTGTATCAGTTGAGTGCATCTTCTACCTACCTGTTTTTGGCTACCAAACCAACAAAATCTTCAAAAAGTAATCTTCTTTATTATCTCTTTTAACCCCTTCGGATCGGATTTTCTTTTTTTTTTTTTTTTAGAGAAAAAAACTTATCGGATTTAGCTTTTAGAATTCGGTTTACCCTTTTTTTTTATTATTTATTACTTTGCTGATTTATTCTTCTTCCCTCTATTATGTTACTCCATTTTGGGATTTTATTTCGCAAGGTCAAGGCGGTCGTAAATAATTACGGGTCAAGGCTGTATATTATGTGGGGATCCGCTTTTTTTTTAGAGAAATGGCTAAATTTTTTTCCTACTTCGTGAAGTGTGACGTGATCTCTTTGATTGTTTTTTTTTTATTATTTATTTTGGTCGCGTGTTGGCCCTAGAAAAAAAAGGAGCTTCTACATTTACCAAGAAATGAAGTGGCGTGATGATGAGAACTGGTTAGATATAGCCAGCGGAAAGGAAACTGAAAAATATTGTGTAGGTTTTTATTTTTTGCTTATTTTTGGCCTGGAAATGTTTGATATTCAATGTTGGTTCATTGTTTATACTTTTAATTTTGGAAATGATGTACGATATACAGAAATGAGATTGAAATTGATCTTTTTTTCAGTTAAGTACATGTTGTGTTACTTGATTGATTGCAAGAATTAGCAATCTATACAATTGAAATATAGAAAACTACTTGGTTCAACTTCTTGTTTTGCAAAGACGATAGCAAGTTATTGTTTAAGATTAAGTCTGACCTGGACAAAATATTTATTAATATTTTAATCTTTGGAAATTTTGTACACCTATGTAGTAACTCATATATCAAAAGTCTCAACATATACCATTAGGGGTTTGGCCACCATCTTGAAAATACTGCAGCAGTATTGCATTTTAAATTTGGCTAGGCATATTTTATATAATAAAATATATTGTCCGGCATGGCACTTCGCCATGTTGGCGTTATATTTTTGTCTCGTCACTGTATTATGCATACATATCATCTGTGTGTCTCATTTTGTTTTTCCATTACTGGATATAATTTTCGATCCTCAGTCTGCAATTTGTAAAATAAATAAAATAAATACGATGTTTTCGTTACTAGGTTTAGATTCAGAATTAATAATTAATTGAAAGCTTACATAACAAAACAAAAAACGATTGCTATAATTTCAATACACTTTCTTAATCGTTAAATATATTTTCTTATTTTTACTTGGTTGCTTAAGCTTTAATCTCAATAGTTTTTAATAATGAATTGAGATAAAATTTTTAATTCTAGAATTTATTGTAATAACTGACTTTTTTACCACTTATTTACTAAAAAAAAATATCAGTTGACGATATAACATTTAATTGAATTACCAATTCTTATTTTTTTAATTTTTCTCATTTTTGAGAAAAAGCAAATGTAAAAAAGATTTATAGGAAAATTGTTTTGAAAAATTAATGCATTTAATTTGGGTAAACCCACCTTCAATTATCCTACACATTGTTTTTCAATAGAAATTTTAAGTTTTTCTGTAAAACTCTCTTAATTTTGTTATTTGAGAAATAAAATTTTGGAGTTGTACTGTTCTTACACTTACCGCTTCAATTTAACTTAAGCTTAGATAACACGACTTGTGTATACACCAACATTTATGTATTTTTAATATAAAAATACACAATTCTGAACCACAATTCGGACACTAAATGATACACAAATCGCTTTTGTATGTCATTCGCTTTCAATCAATTTGTTGTTTAGATTGTTTTATGCTCTTTAACTACCAAAATACACAAATTATTACACTAATGTTGGTGTTTACACATATCCTGTGATCTAAGCTTTAGTCTTTATTGAAAGTCAATTTTACCACAATGTTTTTTCAATATAAATTATAAGTTACAAAGAAAGAAAAAACATTATGATTAAAGTCTTTTCTACATATTTTATGAATACAAATATGTAGATAGAACTCGCGCAACTGGTCATCAAAACTCATTTAGCAACAAAATTCGTTATATTCGTCATATATTTTAATATTTTTTTTATACGTGCTTATCTTTTTGATAAGCGAATATAGTATTTCCCGACCTACAAATTCTTTTAATTTTGTTTTTAGATTTTACGTGCACCGCGATAATGACACATTTAAATGGATTAGAAAATGGGTATTATAGTGAATAAAAAATTTCCTGGCAATGTTTCCCTTGTAAGAAATTTGGGAACGTAATTAAAGAGGGAATGTTCCCTCGAAATTTATTGGTATCTGGAACATAAATGTTAACGTTAAAATTACAAAGTTTACTAATGTCTAAATTTAACTATAACAAAGTTTTAACTACTCAGAGCAAAAAGTTTGAATTTAAAGTTTTCAGTTTTAAGATAATTATCCTTTTTAAAACTAATGAGAATAGAAAATCTATTACAAATTTGATTAATTGATTAAGGACTGTTAGCGCCTATCACTTTGTTTGATTCATTTGTTTCAAGAAAAATTAAATCTCTATCAAAGCGATGTGCAGAGAGGCATAAAGATATAAAGGACTTCTGTTTATTTTGATGTTTCGTTTTAAATTCAACAAGCTGTAAAGCACTTTGCCGTTATAACAAACTCACACAAATTGTCGAAAAATCCAACCTTCAAAACTTTGAAAGTAAAGAAAAAAAAAATAGAACGCGATATTCATATGAATTTTGAAAGATCCTCAAAGAATAAGTAAAACTAGTTTGATTAATTTTACTTGTATTATAGGTAGGTAATGATCTCTAAAACTAACCTTTCAATTCTTAGAAAACTCTTAGAAGTAATAAAATCGCTTTTTTATTAAAAAAAACACAAGTATGTATGTACGTACCATCTAAAGCCAGGATGGACCAGCTAATGTGAGAAAACAATAAAGTTATAAAACAAGACTCCCACAAATTAAATTAGCTGTTTGTATGTTTTACAAAGTTGTAAAATAAAATACAAATAGTTGATTTCTGTCAAGATGTCAAACTTCCTCTTACGTCCATCCCAACAATGACATAAAAAAAAATTAAACAAAAAAAAATATTAATACGAGTACAATACAAACCAATCCAAACAACTGCATGGAGATAAATATTAGAATAAATTTCTGAAACCCAATCTAATCAGCAATGTAACTAATGCGATTATGGTGAAATGACGTCCAGATGTATTAAGTATTATGCCAATTTGCCTTAGACTCAACAACAACAAAAAAAATATCTCAATAATAAATATTTTAGCTAATTTGGCGCCAAGATCGATTCATTGATTAATTTTTTCAGAATTTCAATTATTAAAGTTTGCAATTTTGCATACATACACGTACACACAAATAATATACCTACACTCCACTAAAATTAAGTAAAAAACTAAATTAGTGAATGGAATTTAAATTGCTTACAGAGAATTTAGCATAATTTCAACACATTTAAGCTTGAATTTTTTCGTGAGGTCATGGAAAAGTCACTCATACAAGCTATGTCCACCTTTATCTCTTTTAAAACGGCTATTACTCCTAGATTGCCATACATTTCCAAATGCCACACCTGTTCTAAGTACTCCAATGTCTGTCATAACATTGTCTACACCTTATTTACAATATTGCTAGTCATTGTAACTTGTATACCTTCGTATATGCAAACCTCAGAAACCTAAGACTCTATCGGTTCCATATTCAATGGGGCATTGATTCTCTCTCTTACCTCAAATATTACCATGTAGCCACCTCTACTTTATAATATCGAAATAAAACCTAATCTACCAGAACGTGCTTAGCATACTCATATGTACTCAAGCGCAGGCACAACCAACCAAAGTGTAATTATAGATCAAAGTGTTACAGACACCCCTATTTGTAATATGATCAAGCAAACAATTGACCGATTCTGATTATATATTCTGGTCCGATTCCTTTGCGTCTCCATCACTTATCTCTTCGACACATTTTAATCAGTACGAAAAAAAAAATAAATAAAATGAACAATCCATTTGTTACAAATAAGGCTATCAGTCACCATCACACTTCAGTAGTAGCTGCCACAGAAGCATTGACAGTAAGCGCGTATAGAAGATCTATGGAAACCGAGTTGGGGCTTCAGACGGCTTGCCTCAAATGGGATCAGTACGAGTTTGCAACTGAAAGTGTCTAAACCGATTTTGAATTAGAATCTTTCTCTTTTTTCATACGAGATAAAGAAAAAAAACGCAAATTTTACAGTGAAGACCGAATATTGTGATCAATTTAGTGTGTTTTGATTTGTGTTAATAACAAAAAGAAAAAAAGGTGCAATGAATCAAACGGTGGAGGAAATACGTCAACGCTTGCCAGGGGATTGGGAGGCCTTACGGAAGGTCTATGAATTACTACATAAATCGAATGTTTTTTGTGTTGCTGATAAGGATAACGATGTAAAAATTGTGGATTTCGTCCAGCCAGCTGAACTTAAGGTGGGTGTTTGAGGTATTTTTTTTTTGAAGGCCTTCGATTATAGTTTGTTTGAAAACATTTATTAGTCTTAATTGCTGTCTTAATTGATTTATACTTGTTGCGTTCCACCAATGCTAAAAATCCAAATGAGTAACCATTTTGAGTGATGAAACGAAATATAAATTATTAAAATGCTGCTGTCCACTTATGAATAAAAAAAAGAAAGAAAAAAGACCGATCACACCAACCCCGATAGCTATTAGTTCTATTATCAACTATATGCTGCTGCCATATAGTATTTCAAACGTATCTTTGTTCGAACAGCAATTAAATTGTTTGTTTTTATGTGTGAGGTCTAGACATATTAGTTTGACATTTGACAGTTAAATTTGTTTCGGCGTGCAATTAACAGTCTAACGAGGCCTGCGCACTATCAATAAGCATTTATGGATTTTGAGTATTTACTTGCGATATAAGTACGGTGTGTTAAGATTACAACCGAAAGCGGCATTACTATGGTAGAGAATGTAAAGAAATGGATCCCATAGTTCTTGCTTGTTTGTCATTCAAGCATTAAAAGGAGTCCTCGTTTATTAAGGACTTGTAGGTTTTGTTATTCTCTAGAATCGCAATAGTTTAGAAGATATTGCTTATTAAAAAAAATGTTAAATGTCGAAAATAACGGTTTTTGTATATTGCTCTTAAATGGGGAGTGCTTTCGAAAAGTTGTGTATTATAAACTTTTAGATTATGTGCTCTTATACATTATAGGTTTTTTTTACAGGTTTACTCTTAAAAATTAGTGTTTTTGAAGTATATTTTAAATTCACTTTAGGCTGTGATGTTTTCTTTTCAAAGAAGTTTTTCAAGCTTTGGTAGAATTTCTGTCCCTTTACAAATTAGAGTTTACATTTTTATTTTAAAAAAATTTCAAGTAATTAACTCTTAAAAAACTGAAATTGAAATCGAAAAATCTCCTATTTTGCATATTATGTATTTCTTAAACGATGAAAGCTATCGGAAAGTGGTTTTGTGAATATTTGTAGATTATTCACTTCTTTACGAAATACTATTTATTTTTACTTGCGATATAGATACTATAGGTACTATTTAAAAAAAAATGTTTGGATTTTTAAAAAAAGTTTAAAAATTTTGTATTTAAAAATCAATTTTTCGAAAACGCGTGAATGATTTTTTTTTTTGAAATTTTGGCTCCAGCGATTTTCATTTTTTTTTCCAAAAATTAATCTTTTTTAACGAAATCAAATGGCATACTTAGTTTTGAGGTCAAACATTAAACTTTATGTTTATTTTTTAATTTCCTATAAAAGTATTCACTTTTTAAAACTTTATATATGAAGCTTTAGCATCCACATCCACAGCAACTTTGATCCTAAGAGCAAGTACTTGCGACCCAGTCGTGCATTTTATTTTTCTTAAAGTTATAATTGAAAAAAATATGTTTTTTTTTTATTTCAAAAATTGGTTCAATATTTTTAATTTACTGTCAACCTATTTTGTAAAGGCCGTATAAGTTTATAGAGATTAATGTATTTAAAAATCTTCATTTTAATTTTTTCTGCAACAAAAAATTTCTTTTTTAAATTTAATTTCAAGGTCTTTCGATTAAAAATGCCTTTAAAAAAACATTGAAACTTTTGTAAATAATTTTTAACAAATCTGAAAGTGTTTTTTTTCCTAAGAAATCATATCCGGCACCATTGGTACGTTTTGTAAAACTTCGATATTTCTCCACGTTTTGAGTTCTTTAAAATCTGAATTCGTCATTTTTAGAAGAAAAAAAATAATAGGCAGACTTTTAACTCACAGATAACATGAAAATAAATAATGATTTCAACTTCGGGTTCATTTTATTTTACATATATATTAACCTAATATAAAATTAACAGG
This sequence comes from Meliscaeva auricollis, assembly GCA_948107695.1. Lineage (NCBI taxonomy): Eukaryota > Metazoa > Arthropoda > Insecta > Diptera > Syrphidae > Meliscaeva > Meliscaeva auricollis. The sequence goes on from OX403619.1 coordinate 871,356, forward strand.
CATTGCAACTACTAAAATTTTTCAAAATTTGTTTGAGGTTTGGGTTAAAAACCAGATTTTTTGTACATAATTTCAGATTTGATTTTTTGTTTTTTTTTTAATTGATATTTGGAGCAAACTATTATCGGTTTACTTCAGATTCATAACCAAGGTTCAATGATCTTTCAATTATTTTAACCAAATTTGGGCATTCTTGGTTCTCTATTGCAATATTGTCAATAATTTTGGTTCCATATGTAGGACTCCTAAGAAAATTGAAAAATCATAGATACTGTCGGTAAAGAACATTGAACTTGTCTATCGTATTTCAAAAAGAAAAAAAAAAATTAAATTCACTTAACACAAATTTATTGAGTTTTTTTTATTCTTGTTTTTTTTTTTAATGGTGTTTGGTTATTTATGAGTCTCTTATCAACGTCTATGTAGTCTTTTGTTAACGAGAAGATTTTCAAATACCCATTTGGTGCGGTGATAATACTTTGTTTTGTCAATGAAGTCAATCATATTTGGTTAAATAGCTCTTACTCATAAAAAATACCAATTTTGCAAACGAAAAAAAAAAATATGATAATAAAATTAGTTTCTGGCGACAACGAATAATATGTTTAATTGTATGTATCAATGTGTTGGGTTTCCGTTGTTAGTTTCAACGTCTAATCGAATCAACGTTATTTGAATTTATACTTCCGAATTGCGATTAACATTTTTCCCGCAGTCCTAGAATCCTTGGAAGATAAATTAAGGAATTTAAGTAACATTATGTAACATTGTAACTTACTGCTGTGAACAAGCCCCAATGTTCTTAATTGTCTTAGATTAATGTCATTGTTTTCAAGAAAGTTAACATTATCAGAATCTTTTCGTATGTGAAGCAAAAAAACATTCTGACGTATGTAGGCTCAACAGTTTGATATTGTTTTTTTAATAATATTAAATAAATGAAATAGACTCATTTATACTTATTTTTTTTAATATTATCGCTGAGGGAAAATTTTCGTTGAATAAAATTAATTTTATAAAATTTAGAATAACGCACCGGTTCCTTAAAAGCCTTTGACTGTTTTCTATAAATTTCTTCAGCTGTTAGTTTGTATTAGAATAGTATTCCTAAAATGCAATAGAATATGATAGATTAAAAAAAAAAAAATTTTAAAAATTGATATTTTATGACCTCAAAATGGTAAACTGGTAAAAATTGTTTTGTTCTATTTTTTATTCATGATTTTTACTGGTTATATTAAAACTGCTGTTAAAAATAATTAATCACTATCGTCATTAGATTTCTTTGTTATTTATTTTTGAACCAACTCGTATTTATTATTTAACATAAATTCGTAATATACAAAACAGTGATTTATAATATACTCTAACGAGGCAACATTTTTAATAAACAATCTGAATGATGATGGCAACAATTAAACAATTTTTACAAAAATAAAAACAAAATAATTTGGCATTCAAGATAATGGCATTCATTAAAATCATTTTACTATTGTTTTTCTTTTAAAGTCAGTCAAAAGAAACTGCACACAATGTTTTCTCTGATTTCTCTCTTGTTTTTTTTTTGTATCAACATAATGTTTAGATTAATTTTAACTCCGGCGTTTAGGCTCATACTGTTATTAATCTTAAATTTTAATTCTAGATTAATTTGAATTTGGAACATTTTATGTAGTTTCTTTTTAATTCGTTCACCTCACGTAGATGAAGAATCTTCATAGAAACCTGAGCTGTTATAATTGCGAGAGATGTGTTTTAGTGGAAAATCATCGTATAAAAAAAAACCATGATATTTCTTCGTCACCAACTAATTTTATAATATAATAACGTCATATGATTGTTTCAACTTAGTTATGGCCGAATTCACGAACATTTAAGTCTTTTAAATTTTTGACGATTTTGTATGGAACTCAAGTTATTTTAGGGTTTAAAAGCCTGTTAAATTTTTAAAAGGGCTTGGTGAAATCGGCGGGTAGTCTGTCAATGTAAAAATTGTTGTAGCAACTAGGACGAACTTATTGTAGAACTAACCTTTTTGTTCTCAAAAAATCGGAAATAAGTTCTTGCACATCTTTTTTTATTTTGTTAAGGAAAAATTGATTTGGTTTTCTAAGAGTTAGGATACCCCCGAATAGTACTCTATTAATACTACGAGACCCCATCATTAGTTTAATTTTGTCAAGGAAAAAACAAGTTAGTAAACATAGAGCAGTAGCAACCCTGTCAGATTACATTTTTTTGACTAAGCTGTCCACAGAGCAACTTATACCAATTCAAGGCTTTGTGTCAAATACAATTTTTATAATGGCAAGCCCTTTCCACTGCAAAACTCACCTCAAATATTATTTTAATGCTTAGAAAAGTAAAAGTTAGTACTTATCAAATATGCAGCCCTGAGCAAGAACGCAAATTTCATAATATCTCCAAATTAAACTAGTCATTTTTAAAAATACACACAAATTATAAGCAATAAATTTGCATCTATTAAAAACTTTAGGCTAGTCTGAAAAGCACATCGGCGAACGGCAACCCTGACAGTAATTTCAGCATGGGTAAGAACTTATCATGAGATACTAATTTTAAAATTAAAACTGCATTAGAAGTAGAGTAGTTTTACTCTTGATATTTCTTTTTTAAGTAAAGTTATCTCATAATTTATAATATGTCGTATTTTGCATTCGTGTAAATTATAATTCAATAACTAAATAATTTGTTTCAGTAAATACATTATTTAACCATGAATTCATTATACCTAATGTAAATGCGCTACTTTCCTATGCAATAAAAAAATAAACTTTCTTTCTCTTCCACAGAAACTCATAAATCTGACAATTTCCGATGACAAGTCTTTGAATGAAGCCGAAATTCTATCCCTATGCAGTAAGGTAATTCAATATTCCGTCAAGACATCACACAGCCGATTCCATAATCAATTATTCGGTCAAATGGACCCCTACGGTCTATTTGGTTCCTGGATAACCGAGGCACTCAACACAAGTGCGTAAGTTTCCGGCATTTACAATTAATATAGATAACTTATTAAAGACGATATAGTTACAAAAAAAAAAAACAACAAAAAGAAAAAAAAGAAAAAATGTATCTGAAAATGTCAACGTTATAGATACTCTTGCGTTAATTTATTCGTTTGCATTTACCAATCGACAGGTATACATTCGAAGTGGGTCCAGTTTTTTCACTCATCGAAACGGAAGTCATAAAGAAAATGTGCGACATTTGTGGATATGCTAATGGCGATGGTATATTCGCTCCCGGAGGATCAGTTTCAAATATGTGAGTTGTTTTTTTTTTTTTGAATATTTTAACTGGAATCGATCAATTTCTGGAAGGAAGATAGTTAAAATTTTTAAATTTATTTTCAAGGTATGCCCTAGTCTTGGCACGATACAAGATTTGTCCTGACGTAAAGGCGAAAGGAATTTTCGGAATGAAGCCTTTGGTGCTGTTCACCTCGGAAGAGTCTCACTACAGTTTTAAGAAGGCAGCCCACTGGCTTGGTTTTGGCACCGATAATTGTGTAACTGTCAAAACGAACTCTCAAGGCCAAATGATGCCCAAGGACCTAGAGGCTAAGATCTTACAAGCACAAAAACAAAACAAGACTCCATTCTTTGTGAATTCAACAGCTGGCACGACAGTTTTGGGTGCATTCGATGACTTGAATGAAATTGCAGACGTTTGTCAACGCTATGGACTTTGGCTGCATGTTGACGTATGTTTTGCGTTTTATCATTAAAAAAAAAACCTTGATTTATTCTTTTGCTTCAGGGTTGTCATGGAGGATCTGTTCTCATTTCAAAAGAAAACCGTCATCTAATGAATGGCGTGGAGCGAAGTGACTCGCTTGCTTGGAATCCACACAAGGCTCTAGGTGCCCCATTGCAATGCTCAATGTTTCTAACAAAGGAAACAGATCTTATGTCAAAATGCAATAGCACCGAAGTAAAGTATCTATTCCAGCAGGATAAGTTCTATGACATCTCATATGACACTGGAAACAAAAGCATCCAATGTGGCCGCAAGATTGACTGTTTTAAATTCTGGTTAATGCTCAAAGCAAGAAGTGTGAATGGACTTGGATCGCTGGTTGACCATGCCATCAAAATGGCCAACATTTTTGTTCAAAAGATGCTGCAAAGGGAAGGATATCGTTTGGTACAAGATTCATTTTCATATACAAATATTTGCTTTTGGTATATTCCGAAGGCAATGCGAGGTCAGGAGGAAACTAGTGAGTGGGTAGAGAAGTTGTATTCGGTAATTAAATTAATTTTCTTTATCAGTTGTGATATTTTCAAAATTTGTTAATTGATTTATGACAGATTGCACCAAAAATCAAGGAGAAAATGATTCGAAGTGGAACTCTTATGATTGGTTATTCACCACTTGCTTATAGAGGAGTGGGTAACTTTATTCGAATGATCTTCACATGCTATCCGGTGATCGATGAGGACGAGTTGGATGCTATCCTTGATGAAATCGAATTTTTGGCAGAGCAAGATTAATACACAAAAAATGCTTTTCGTTTTAGATAAGTTAATAAAATTATTGTATAATTTAATAATGATTTGCGCTTACGGTAGTTGGATATTAAAAAAATAAGTTTTTGAATTAATGAAATTTATTTTCAACTCTAACTTGAATTTTGTGAAACAATGTTGTTGATTGTCTTAAAATGTTAAAGTTTTTGAAGTTCCTGCACTTTTATGCTTGTGCCAAGAATTTAACTATAATTTAACTCAAATACAATGCATGGGCGGATGTTGATTGCTACCAAACTTCTTTTTAGCAAAATTAATAAATAATACAAATTATGATCGATAATCCACATCTGAATTTTTTTTCACACAAATAGATTTCACATAACTACTTATGTATTTTTTGAGGCACACAAAAAATAAAAATTTGTCTTTCGATACCGGTACTACAGACACAGATATACAAAGTTCAGCTTCATGTGAAGTGATGAAACATAAACAGCTGGCATATTGAACAAAAAAAAAATTGATTAGATTTTTAGGCAGATTTGTCTTGATTAACTTTCCAGTCAACTTTCCAATAAAATTGCCAGAAACCCAAAACTTGACTAAATATTTAGTCCCTTACGTTTCTGAACCTGCCCAATGACTAGTATTTTTTTTGTAAAGAATAATGAACGTATAGCTTTCTTATATTTTTGTAGACTAGACTTTAGTTCAGTTGTGCTAGAACTGAAAAAAGTAAAAATGGTTAAGGCAACAATGTTTTTCAAAAGTCGCCTTTCATCTGGTTAAAAGTTAAAACCCACGACTTTTGATTATCTCATTTTTTAAGTTGTTCTTAATGCCCTGCCAATAAAACCAAACACCTTCTTAAAATGCATTTAATTAAACTGCAACATAATGACAAAAACACAGGCGACCTATGCTGCAATAAAAACGAAACTGTCAACATTAATCTAAATACATTCAAGATGGTAAAACATTTGTTCTGTTTTATTTTGTTAAAGTTTTTATTAACGTCTTTCCGCGACATATTTTTCCAAATAAACTAAGAGCTCTGCTTTTATAGTTTATGGTAAATATATATTCAAATTGTATGAAAAAAAAACATAGAAACACCCACGACATATGTACAAATTGCCCGGGTATTCTACGGGTTTGTTTACGTTGTTCTTTTTTTTTTGCTTTTGCTTATAAAAAAAAAGAAGACATTGACAGCACTTTCCTTAAGATTCTCAAATTGAATCCGAGACACAGTCAGACAGTCAAGAGACCGATCATTAACTTCAAGTTTTTTTGTTGTTTTTTTTTTGTGAGATTTTGTTTGTGGAATCATAAAATAACAGTCTAAGAGCGGTTAATTTTTTGTTCAAGCATATTTTTGATGATGGATTGCATTCAGGCACAAACGACCGTAACGCGTGCTGAAGAAAAATCACAACACAAAAACAGCACAAAACACATTCAGCTGTGAGTGAGGATGGATGAAGATTATATGGAGGTGACACGCTTTATTTAAACCAAGATTAGATATTCAAAGTTATGATAATAAAAGCTATCTAATGCCTTCTTCGTCTTATATATCAAAGATATTGTCTTCACTAACAAACGATGACGGCTAATAGCTAGTAACAAACAGATACAAAATTTTATAGAAAAGCCAAGCTTCGCTTCCTTTGTCTTCCAGTGCGAGCAGTCGTTCGTAGTACGTAGAAAGGAGGAGTAAACGATGAAAAAATAAAATAAAAATCTTACGTTGCATGAATTTTGATTTACAATATCACAAACACACATAAGTAACAGATGATAAGTGTAGGTGTACATAAATACATTTATAATGAATATGCATAGTAAACAACAAATGTATGTGTATCGGAGTTTAATGTTTACAATGTCGTTTACGCTGAGCCTGTATTCAAAAAAATACAAACAATAATAGCCGCTAAGTTGGAATAAAAAAAAAAAACTAAAAGCAAATGCAATATGGACTTCGAATTCGAGAAGAGCTCACGTTCTGAGTTGTTCCTTGGTTCCATTTTGCGAATAAGCTACTTACTTACTTTAAGGGCGAAATATTGTCTCTTAAAAAAGAAATACACTTTAGCTCATAAAATAACGATATTTTCTAAAACTGTACTAAAAGCTTATTTTTTTTTAACTTCGATGAAATTGTACATATAGCCGCACAGTTAAGTTTGGGATAGTTTAAATTTCATTCCACTGATTAATTACAGGAATAAAGGTCAATTGCGCACCTAAAATTTCATTTTGCACATAATGTAGGATCCTAAAACCGGATTTATACGAGTGACAAAATGTCATTATTTTTGTCATTTACTTAAATGTCACTTGTTTGTCAATAATGTAGAGTAAATAACAAAAATATTGAAATTTGTCACTCGTATAAGCCCGGCATAATTAATTTATTAACTTAAAAAATATTGAAAGTATCTACTGCCGAATTTGATAGCTAATAACATTCGAAACAAACATTGAATTGTATTAAAGGACGTTATCTTGTGTGATTGTTTTATTTATTTTTTAAAAGCAATAACATGCGACGCAATCAAGTCTCTTATTCATTTGTTTCAAATGTTTATGCTCAGTTTTACAATTCCCTTTGCAAAGTAGGTCCTTGTGACCCATTCGTGAGTTTTATTTTTGAACTAAACTTTTATGTTTTTATATTTTATTTTTAAGCTGAATCTACACTTGGAAATATATATATATGATTTCAATAAGAAAAAAATTCAAATTATATAGAAATAATATTGCTTCGTAAATTGATTTTGAAATTCGTTGCCAGACGAATAAATTTAAGTCATTAACCCCTAGGTTGCTAGAATTTCACTGTTCAATGACTGAATAACGTATGATGTGCGAGGTCGATCAATAAGTAACCGTGTTAACAAATAATGAAATCGCTAGGATTTAGCATCCATTCAAAATTCTCTCAAAAATTTAATTTAATTTAGTCGTATTAGTTTTGGTACCATTAGTAGTACAGCGAAGAACTTTGTTTTTAGTACTTCTGAGGGTATTCAACGATATTTTGTATAGAAAAAGATGCCTTGAATACAACCAGAAGTACTCAGTGGTAGATTCTTTATTTTGAATAATTCTATAAGAGCTTTCTGTCTGCTTGATAGATGATAAAGATAATAAATAAAAAAGATAAATAAAAAAGGACACCAAGCTCTTAAGTCGCTAAAATACGTTTGTTTGGAAATAGCAAACGTTTTAGAACTAAAAAGCTTGATTAATTGGTGTGGACGTTTGACAAGACTTTTCTGAGACTTTCAGCGTCGTTTTAGACTATATGTCTGTACAAAATATTCTATCGGCTGCTTTTTATAAAGGTTGTTAATTGTGTACTATGTTTATCTCTACTAAGCCTCCTTGAGTTTAATGCTTACAATGTATATGGTTGAGCTTAACTTTTCCTTTGGTCATGGGGCAAGATTTTTTTAAGCAATATAGTTCACTTACATGTTTTCCAATATTTAAACAGCTGATCGTCTTAGAGGTGAGAAAAATGATATAAGTTTTTGTAGTGCTCTACTTGAAATGTTGTCATTCTATAGTCTAAGATTGTAAAATTTTCTTTATCTTCTTTCGCACTCTATTATTTCAGCGCTACAAAAGGAAAATAGGACGAACAAATTAAAATTTTTTTCCCAAAATACATACATGATCGATAATTACCTTCATGTGAAAGACCTTTGCATGCATTCTTCAAATCAAAGTACACAATTTGTGACCTGGCCTTAGTCCCAGTTCCTTAAAAAAAAGTGAAACTCTGCTTGTGCTCTTTAAAAAAAAAATACCCAGAGTTAATAGTTTCAACTTCTACGAAATTATAACCCAGAAAATTCTTACTTAAGGTAGGGTAGAGCACGGTTTCAACCAACAAACCACCACTACAGCCAGCCCGGTCTCTAGTTAGTTGTCACCAGTTACGCACACCAAGTTTGTTGACGTTCGTTCAGCACTTGAACACGCCACTTAATATGAGCTTTTCCTACTACATCAAGGGTAGCATACGAAAACTTGTCTAGGCTGGTGCGTCGATAACTATACGCTGTAGAGCGTCGAGCGTCATAGTCACTCAGTCGCTGTATTTTCAGTTTTCTTACCTGGTTGATATCGCTGTAAGGCCGTAGATTTCGTCGTTGAATCTTCTCCTCCACTCTCCACCGACATACTGGGTCAACCATCACTGGAAGAATCTTTCTTTTAAATCAATTCAGCTAGTTTTTTATCCAATCTTCCCAATGTCTATGCCTCTGTGCCATACACCAGGATTTGAATGATTGAGGTCTTATTGATGGTTCTTCATGACGGCTTTATTACTTAAAAATGTTTTCTAAGCCCGAAGAACAGGTATTCATTTGATCTCTGTTTGGAGTCGTTGTGCGATATTATAGTGGAACCCAAACAATCGAGTCTCCGACTACTTCGAAGTTCTAGCTTGAAGGTGTTTGGCCTCTCTTCTTGATGACAGCATTACTTTTTCTAACCTAAAATATTAAAAAAAAAAGAATAAAAAAGTCATCAAAGCTCATCAAATTTATGAGTTTCACTGAGTTTACAAGTTTTATGTTTATCTTTAAAGTGGACTTTTAAATCGGGGTTTCAGCTTTTCACCAAAGCCGTACCAATGATCTATATCAACTGACTTTAACAGGGAGAAATTAGGTAATGTGATTTTCTCGCATAAAAACATGCCTGACTTCAAAAATTCTTTACTTAGATTTTTGCAAATATGTACATGGAGCAGGTCCAAAATTAAAAAAACTAAAAAAAATCAAAAGCAGCAAAAATTAAAAAAAAAAATCAATCAATGTTTGAAGACATGACCCTGACAATTAAGCTACCATTTTTTTTTTTGTTTTATTGTAAATCAAACACCTATCTGTGTGCTAAAATTCTATTTCCAGAAATCGCAAAGCATGATCAATTTGGTTAACGCTTTTTTGGTGGTCATTTAAATTCTGCTGATGCTGCCGATGCGCCACTTCTAACCAAGTTGGCTGCTTCGAATATACAAAATCTACAAAGTAGCCCAACCCTATAGTCAAACCCACATAAAACACCTGAATGATGATAAAATAATTTATTTGCCAAACACGTACTTGGTGTACTACTTATGTTAATTCATCGCTTCTTCACATCTTTACAGCTAAACAGACACGAAGTTCTTAATCTCAAAGCTTATTAATTATTCGCAAAAAACAAATTGAAAAAAAACTAGTTTTATCTTTTTTTTTTTTTTTATTTACCCAATTGATGTTATGCCTTTGAGCAAATAAAGGTAAAACATCTAAGAATTTATCGATTAGTCTGTGCCATTTTACTTCTAAAACTCAGTTGCAACGTATAAACTTGTGATTTGTATTTACCAGAGAACTCAATTTATTTATTCATTTTATTATGATTGAGAGTAGAGAGAACCTTGAAGGAGAGGGAGGCTTTTGAAATCTTTGCCAAGTCATAATAAATATACAGACGACGGGACGGACGCATGAGAAGAAAACTAGAAGATCTAAAGATGCTACGAAGATACGACAACAACAAAATCAATCAGAGATCATATAGAATGAGCGGAATATCTGTTTATGAGTTTGGCTATATAGAACAACAGACGCAGTTCACTGTGTGTCAAACTCAAGACCGATCAAGATCCCGATCCCGAATTTCAGCCCAAGTTTGTATACTGTGTGTATCTGTGAAGTCTGAAGTCTGCAATTGAATAATCAATTGTATGTACGGTATGAAGGTATCTGTATTCTTCGTGTGTCTTCTCTGCTATACGAGTATTCGTCTCCAGAGATTCATTATGTTGCAATTTCAAGATGCTGGTTGTGCCTTGTGTGTATAAATCTAGTTCTAACTTTCTAAGCTTAGTTGATCTGAGAATAAGGCAATAGAACCAAAAAAAAAAAAAAACAGAATAGAACTGCAATAATGATGATGGAGGAAAGTATAGAGGTAAAGTCGCGTTAGCGTTAACATACTTAGAATTGAAGAAGTGGTCTAACCAAAACAAGGCACCAAATGGGGGCGATGGCTGAGGTACTTTAAAGGGGTTACCTGTCTCTACCCTTTTTTGCTGTACTGTGTGCTCTTGCTGTGCTGCTGCTGCTGCTGATAATAATACTAATGCTTCAGCTTCATGAAGTTGAGTTGTCGTATGCCAAAGTGCCTATAGTAGTGCCTACCTGTGGCCAGGTAAACGTGATCGGAAAACCGGTCGCTATGAGAGGCGTTCGCATTATTTTTTTTTGTATTTTGTTGTTTTCTTCTTTTTCTTTTTTATTTTGTTTTTGTTGAAGTTTCTCTCTGTGGATGGAGTCCTATACTCCATACTCTGTTTACTGATATTATCTCATTTAGTGTGACCAGGGTGATGTTACATTTTGATCCTTTTTTTAGTTCAAAGAAATATTTTGAAGGCTTTCTAAGGAAACAAAGGTTCACGCTATCTATTAGTTTTTGTTTAGTTACCTGGGCACGTACATTGCGTAGGACGAGTATTGTTTCATGGTGGCAGCTGGCCCTACATTTGAAGAAGCTGAAAACATGAATCTTCTTCCTTCGACTTCTGTGACAACTGCTGTGGTTTAGAACGATTTGAGACTAGGTATCAAGACTTGAGAAGCTTGTACCTTAATATGACCACTGTAGGTCCCTTGTCTTGAACTTTGTACATTCGGAAGGTGTTGTATTCTTTTTATAGTCAGTGTTGTTGCTTTTGGTTACGTTGGTTTCGGGTTTATTATTTTTCAATAAGAAATAAAATATTACATTGTACCCGATTATTGGCAGCTGTTTTATGCTAACTCAAAGATGAAAGTGGCTAAGGCAACGAACTTTGTATTTAGCTGAGCGAGATTTCTTGATAGCGGTTACTAGATCCTTCCCGAAGTGTTTCTTTACTTACTCACTTTACAGCTAAACTTGCATTTCGTTTTGTTTATTTTGTTTTTCTTTAGGCTGTTGATATCGATATCATAGATGTTGAAGAGCTTCCTATTTAGGTTATAGCTGTAAAGCGATTATAAGGTGCACGTAGATTTGACTTTGAATGCTTAATAATATACAATCTTATAGACTAGTGTAAGTATTCGAAACTAGTACTAGTAAGTATTCGAAAATACTTAAAAAATACCCAAGTGTCTCTAGTAAGCACAGACATAAGTCTCCTCGCTTCATTAGCAACTCCAAATGGTTTTTACTCCCGAAAATCAGAGCTGTAAAAGACTAAACTAAAACAACTCAAAAAGTACTGCAGTTAATTAACTTTTAGTCAATTAACTGGTTTTATTAACTGTTCAGTCAGTATTTTAGTACTGACTGCTGACTGTAGTTTTACAGTCCAAACTACTTTTGCAAGTTTAAAGTCTGTTTAGTCAATAAACTGCAGTACCGAAAAGAATATCCGTTAAGCTTCTTGCAGTCTGTGTCAGTAGGCATGACAGATCCCAAACCAACGCGACGTTAAAAAAAAACTTTGTAGTTAGCATTTTCCTTACACCTCTGCAGGGGCGTCGATTAAGTTTGGGTATATTAAAAACCTTGGAGCCAAGAGTTTTTCTCTAGATTGGTGTAGGTCAAGGAGTATGTTTTTAATACAGCTACCAGCTGTTTTGTCGCAATCAATTACGCAGCAGTAATGAGGCATTGTTACAAAACAAAAACGCACAGTTTATGATCCGTGATATGAAGAACCCAAAACTAAATAATAATTTTACTACTCAATTACACTATCATAGGAATTCTCAAAAAACATGTCAATTAATCAAGAACATCGTAATTTATTGAGTGTACCATGAAATTTTTACTTTTCACTCCCATTACTATCATCGTTCATACTTTGAAACCCATTATCGCTAAACAGTTTTTTTTTTTTAATATTCAAAACAGTTTTGTACTTAAGTTTTTTTCTGTTTTGTAATTCTTCTCAATCTAAATTGTAGCGGCTTTATAGTCAAAAGGTTATCACAAATATAATAATTATCACAACTCAAGCTGACTTTTGCTGTTAGCACATTTCGATTTAATTTTTTCTTTTATTTCCGTGATGTGATTCATAACGAAAACAACTTAAAATATCAGTTAGTGCAATCGAACTCGGGGAAAAAACCAAACTACCTACTGGGAACTTTAATAACTTTCCATACAAACCTGGTAACCCCATTTATATTATATCTCAGTTGATTTTATACACACTTCAATGTTTGGCCCATGAAAGAAAATAAATACCAAAAAAAAAAAAAAACCTGAATATTGTATAGATACAATTTACCAGCACTAAAAACAACCATGCCAACCTTAGCCTTTATGTTACTCGACGATCAGTCTTCTTTGGAACTTGCTAGCTAGCTATTGCAGCAGCAACGCGCGAGCACACTTCTCTCTCAATAAGGTACATTCAAACACCGCGCAATGTGTAGTTCGTCAATAGCATTGTAGCTTAAATATACCTAACCTACTCGTTCTCGCAGTAATATCCATGAGATTCAATTGTGTACTTATTACGATACAGTCTGTTATTGTATGTTCAAACGCGGATCCGTGTTCGTGTTGATCGTTGTGATCGCGCTGATGTTTTGGAAGAGCGTTTAATGTTTTTATTATTATTTCTTCGTAGTTTTTTTTTGTCTTCTAATTCATTTTGTTTTGCGCGCTCTCAGAGTTTTATGATGAGGATGCAAATTAACATATGCGACTTTTAATCGCACAAAACATAAATTGTGTTTACAACTTGAATACTAGAATCAGATTTGAAGATCAGTGAAAAAGAAAGAATCATTGAGTGCAATAAGTTACAAAAAAAAAAGTTAAGTGAAAATTACTTCGGAACAGCTTCGTGCGGTGTCAAATCAAAGGTTCGTCAATTAATATGCAAACTTTCACTCGAGTGTAGTAAATTTACAACAATAAAAGGATATTCCCTAAAACAGATCTTATCAAAGTGAGTATCTTCTTAGGGTTATGACATGTTTTCCAAACATTTGTCTCTTCTTCCGTTGAATTAACACGATCAAGAGAGTATAGTTGTAGGTATTATGGAGCTACGCTACCAGTATATAGCTGTAAGCTGTTTTCATAAATATTTATGCCTTGACTTGACTTGACAGGAGTGTTTGTTTTTTTTGTTGCCTTTAATTCTGATTCTTATTAAAAATTAAGTAGAAGCATAAAACAAGCTTTGCAATATAAGATGAAGACAAGTTTTAGCTCCGGAGTCCGCCGCCGCTGCCGGAGACTCAGGAGAGCCCGCGCTACCTTTTTTTCTGTCGTTTTGTGATTTCAAAGTTGTTAATGTATCTTTCTTCCATATACTCTCGTACTTGTATCGATGTTGTGTGCAGTGTAAAGTCAACGGCATTGGCAAACTTACAATTGCAATGGCAATTCTTTTGAACAAAACAAATGTAGGTATGATGATGGAGTTATTGTTGTTGCAACTGCAACTGAAGCTGAGCTGAGCTGAGCTGATACAGCAGCAGCAGCAACAGGCAGTTAAAAACGACGACATCAACGACAACGACGACGAAGACCGACCTACCTACATAGAGTGTTTCATCTCTCGGATAATCAAGTACTATGCAGTGTTTGCGAGTATATCTGCAACCTACGGATCTCTACCGAGAGTTGCGCTGGAGTAAAAAAAAAAACTAAGTACAATGCAAAACAGCCAGCCACACATAAATGGAAACAATTGCCAGTTGGCACATTATTCAAAACTACATACTATGTGCACGGGGGGAGCAGAATTAAAAGAATATAAAAACCAGAGTTTATGCTGGGTTGTTTGACTAATTAAGTAATTTCGGAACTGTTAAGAGGTTATAATTAGGTTGCTGAGCTGGTTGAGTTGAGGTATGAGGCCAGAGAATATTGTTGTAGCTCTCTCTCGTTGATTGATGTTAAGAATCTTTTTTATACTTCCGTGTATTCTTTTGCAAGTTCGTTTATTTATTTATTTTGTCTTTGGAAACAATAGCTAGTTAGAAGATTTTTTACCAAAAAACTTAGGAAATTTATTACTTTTTTCTTCCTGTTAAGAAAGTTAAGTAAGTTTCATTGACCTCTTGTTTTGGTTTTATTTATCCTAAGTATAGAGAGAGTAGGCTATGCTTATAATCTCCGTATTTGGTGTTGATTAACTTTGAACAGTGTTTACCTAACTTCCCATTTTTCATGGTGAGAGTTTAAATTCACTGGAAACGAACAAAAAAAAAAAAATTAACCAGAAATATATTCAACAAAAGAGTTTTGCAAAAAACAATTTGGCGATGGGTGTCAGAGCTCAGAGAAGTGCAAGCTTGTGCATAATTTACCTACATATTTAAATAGCTATACCACATTATTGTTGAAAAACTAGTGGTTTCTGCAGGAAAATAACTTTCGCTTTTTTTTTACAAAATTTATTTACATATCTACTTATATAAAAAAAATTAAGTAAAATGTTTTTGTAGTAAAAAAAACAAGACAAACTTTTTGATGACTTATTGCTTTTTTTGTTGAACCTGATATGACCTTGAGTTTTTTTTTTATAGATATTGCCTGCGAAAACTGATAAGTTTTTTATTTATGATATGGGTTTGTTCTACAAAAAGGCCCGTAGTCAGTAGGTGGCGTAGTTTTTGGTTCAAAAAGAGGTTTATAAAAAAAATAAATATTAAAACTTTGCTTTTAATAAAAAAAAAAAACACGTTATGTTCTAATAAATTTATAAAGGTGTTATAATTAATTTAATAAGAATTTAAGAACGTTTTTGTAATGGAATCCTTCAAAACTCCAAAAACGCCTTGTTTCATTATTATATATATTTCATTTCACATTATCGAGGGACAATTGTACAAGCATTTTTTACTATAGGTAGGGGGGTATACCTCCTTCCGTTTGGGCAGGAGGGGCAATTTTATGAAAAAAGAACTAAAAATGGAAAAAAAATAACAATGATGCCTATAGCATATTATGCAATTCGCAATATGCTTGATTCGAAGTACTCCCATTCGCATTTAAAGCAATTGTGGAACTTGACAGGCGAGGAAATATTGAAGTAGTTCCTTGTAGGTATAATATAGTTCACCGGCAAGTACCATAATTGCTTTAAATGCAAATGCGAGTACTACGAATTCAATAATAGGCATGATTATACCGTTTTTTAAAAGCCATACTCTGTTCTATTACCAAGTTTTTAAATAAATTGAAATCTATGCATAGTTTTGAAAAAAAATACTAGTTTTAAACTCAAAATTTGAGAAAAAAACATACAAAAACCTTAAAAGTGTAATTTTTCGTCTTCTAGTTTTCGAGAAAATTGAAAACTACCAAAACTACTATTCTAAAAATAATTTTTTGTTGCTTTAGTATTTACGAATGTTGACAACGAAGATAAAAGAAAGTATATAAAATTAGTAAAACACATTACCCTAGCCTGATCAATACTATGTTCATCTTTCAACAAACGTTCCAAACTAAGCAATTGACAAGTAAAACAATTCTACAGTTTCGTAACTGATGTGTATGTGTCAAATAAAAGTCCCTACGTTGAATAATGTCCTGTGGATAAGTTAAACTATTCAGTATATTGATTTGGAATGCATGTAGAACGTGTTGATCAACATAGTATGGATCGGGTTTGATATTTTTCCAAAATAAAAAAAATCATTTATTTTTGGTAGTGTTTTCTAAAGAATCACGTTAAAATCAATTCAGAAATGACTGATTAGAAAAATCTTCAAATACGTGACGTCACTCGAAAAGGTTTTTTTTTTAACAATAAATTGAGATTTTGAGGTTAAATCAAAGCTTTTAAGTACTGGTTAGTAATGTGCTCATCTAAACCTACAATTTCCACTAGGTCGCTAAAAATGTTTTTTTTTTTTAATGAGGAAAGCATCTTAAAATTAAGCTTTTACCAATTTACTTTTTACAACATGGAAAAAATACCGGATGTGAAAAATTTTAATGTCTGAATTATAAAAAGAATCAATTGTTTTTTTTATGAACAAACGACCTTAGCTTTATTTAAGTTTGGAATTGGCATTCAGACAAGCAAATAAGTGCGATCAGTTAACAAGTAAATTTTTTAGTAAATTTAATTTTCCAATAAAAAGAAATAAGTCTTCTCACCTGCTGTTGACACTGACATAATTGTTCAATCAAACGATGCATCTTAACAGTTTATGTTCTGTATCTGTGTTAAATCTATCTTAACTTGGGTTTATTGTTTGTTTTTGTAAGAAAGAATTCCAATTGCGGTTAAAAAATTTCAAAATAACTTTTATGTTATACTCGTATGTATCTATCACTCGAGAGATTGTTGGTATAGATTAAAAAAAAACAGAAATACCTATCAGATCAAATTGAAATCTCCCAACGTATCAGATTTTTGCTTGGCAATTTATCGATGAGCGTGGGAATAGCACTATGTTATAGGCTTGCATCACTAAAGGCGTATATTCACATGTTGTATGATTACAAGAGTGCCTGTGCCTGGCCTATTAGATTACATAAGACGTCATATCAATATTGAAGCCTTATTGAAATTTCCATACCATTGAGGTTTATAAAAATAAAACGAAATTCAAAAAATAAATTTTCTGCGGTAAGGATTACCACAGAAATTGCATTGGATTTGTTTGGCGATTATGAAAACGTGATCGTCACGTCCCGTTGTCGTATGTGTATGAAAAGCAAAAGCCAGATGGGCGCGTTTTTTTTTTCTTATTTTAAGAGAAGAAATTTTTTTAAGATAAAAAATAAATAAATTAAATGGCTTGATGTCGTCATCTTTTGTTATTAAATATGTTTTGTTTGAGACTTGAAAGAATTTATTTCTATTGAATTGTTTTTGATGATGAAAATACATTCTTAGTCGGTTTCTTGATAGGACTTGAATAAAAGTTCTGCAATAATCTTTTGTGTTTTAAAAGAATCCAGTAAGAATTGATTTAAAAAAGGAACTAACATGAATATGAATATGAACATGAACATACGTTATGCTCTATAAGTTGAAACATTTTCCGTTGATAAGTTATACTGCGGTTATATCTTGAAAACGGTTTCTGTAAGAACAAAATAATACAAAAATAGGTGAATAAGGTCGAAACCAAACCCTGAAAATTTTGTAAAAAAAAATTTCAATTTTAACACCTCTATTATGGTTGTCTGTTTGGGTAGTCCCCAAAACAACGAATTTCTTTTATTTTTGACTTAGTCCTTATTGATTAAAAAAAAAAAATACAGCCTTAGTTGAAAAAGTTAAATTTTTTTACCAATGGCCAACATCACCCTTAGAAAGGTACCATTTTATTTATGCTTTTGAATACATACATATGTACATATAAGAAAGCATGTCTACATTGAAAAATCTTTATATGCAGGTTAATGTAATAGGCTTGTAAACGAGATAAGAAAATTATGTACAAAAAATGTTCTTATGAACCAGAAAAACATTATTTCGTCTTTTTATTATCACTTAAAAAAACTAGGTTAATATAGTTTACTTTGTGTAAAAAAAAACGTTTTCTTTAAAATTTTATTATTTTTAATCGTACTTATTTAAGTTTACAAATAAACTGGGAGTAGATAAGATTTTTTTACGAATATCATATTATGTACATTGATTTAAACTTTGTATACAACATAAATATATTATCAAATTGATAGCGCCACAGAAAAAAACTTCAAAGCTATGTCCGGCACTGATAAAAAAGTTTAAGTTAACATAGAAGAAAAAAAAATATATATACATATGTATAAACTGGTGTGGGTTGATTTTGAAAATTTAAGTAGCCATTGGCTATAGCACTCCGCTTGACTTGCTTAAGCGCTACATTAGTATGGCCTCATTACGAGGGTGAAATGACGTATTAAGTACCTTTTCCATATAAGTATGCTTGGAGACTGAAACAAGGTAAACTAAAATATACCAAAACGAGTTCAATTCCATGCATCAATAATGGAAGATGTGCTTCATTAAAAAAAAAAAACTATACAGGGTTCCAATTCAAAGCATGTTTAATATACACTTTGTTAATTTTTATTCGTATCATAAATTGATGCAAATTAATAAAAAAAAAATATAAATGTGCTCTCTTTTTCCTTAAATGGTATACGACTTCGGTACCGTAATAGTCGTATCAAGTGACGAGTTATGATATATGAGACATTTTTTAATGACTTGAATCATTAAAAAAAAAATACTTGAAGTAAGTATTGATGGCTGATTGATTTTAATATTTCCTCAATGTCATTCCAATTTGGATATTCCAGACTTTATACGAAACTATGAATTTCTTTGAAATATGACGAATTTTATCGATGTCTTTCCAAACTAAAGAAATATGTAGTAGTCAAATTTTGTTGTCAACCCGTGAGCTATGTATGTGCAACTATTTTGTGTCTGAAAGGAAAACGGTTCACTCACTTTTTGCAAAAGTGTGCAGCCCAGACACAAAAAAGTACAAACTCAGACATAATTTGCATAGACCTGCGAATTGGCACAGACGACAGAGCGTTGAATCATTGATAAAAATAAAATGTCAATCCTATGTTTGCATTAAAAGTTATTCAAGGTTAAATGTCAAAAATGATGGTTAATTGTATACAACTCTTAAACGATGGAAGCTATAAAAAACGAAAGGAGGCTTTTGACTCTCTTAAAAAAAACTACGACACTTTCTTCCTATGATCGATCGTTTAGAAGATATTGCGATTTAAAAATATATCAAATGTCGAAACAACGGTTTTTTGCATATTTATTACCTTTAAATGGTGAAAAAAAGTCTACATATTTTTAAATTAAGTGCTCTTCTGGTATTAAAAAAAAATATTTTACAAACGTACCTTCAAATTATAGTTTTTACAAACATTTATTTGAAAATTTTGCAAATCCACTCAAGCTGTCACCTTGATTTAACCTAACACATAAAATATCTTACCGTTGCAAAAGTTCTCAACAGATTAAAAAAAAAAAAAAACATGTCTCATTTACGTATGATCGATGGTTAAAGTGAAATGACACATTTTTAATCGAGATAATTTGGATCTACGGCGTATATGTATTTGTAAGTTTACATTGCTAGACTGGCTTTAAGATAATTTGCCAACTAGTTCTAGGCTCACTTTTTAAAGGGCCTCTAACCTCAATTGGCAGATGTATTTTTTTCCCAACAGAATGCAGCATGATTGAGAGGTCCTAGACAAACGGACTAATGAGTTCGAAAAAAAATCATGTTGGATTCCTAATTATATTGTTCTCCTCAGCTTTGAGAAAAGTCGGATATGAAATTTTGCTGCAAATAAAAATTATGTAAGTTAGTACCAGCTAATTGAGAACGATTTCAGACTTCTGGTTCACGCTTTCCGAATTATTCCCAATTAATTTTTCTTTTTTTCTGACTACCAGTGTTAAATAATGTTAAACAACCTTATATCTGAGTTTATTTAACATGAATTTGTCCTTAAAAGTTTGTAGATACCACTTAGCATTTAAAAGTTACAGCACTTATAAAATTTCATATTGATCCCAAAAATATGCAATTTTTCTTTTTAAAATATAAACACTCTTAACACACTTATACTGGTATCACACGATTTGTGTTAACATCGAAATTTGTGTACTTTGGTCATAAAAATGTACGAAACAATCTGGACGACAGCAAATGACACACAAACACGATTTGTGTATCAATTGGTGTCTTTCTTATTGTGGTTTACATGGTATTGTGTATTTTTATAACAAAAATACACAAATTTTTGTGCATGAAATTTTTTCCTTATAAAATTGGTTTAAGACGAAATAATTTACTTTTGAATTTTTGCAAATCGGCTGCCTTACTTCGACCTCAAACCGACTCACAATTTTTGTTGCAGCATATTTGGTAATTTAACTTAATTTGGTTCATACATTTGGTTATTCTAAACATTTGCTTGTTCTTTTTTTCACCTTTATACTATTTGTTCTAAATAAAGGTGTAAATTCAAAGCATTCTTAAAGCCTGTAAAGTTTGGTTTTCGCAAAACGAGAACTGGCCCCAGGCCTTTGCACACTACTCAGTTTAGTCCTGCCCCGCGTGCAAAGCCATTCTTCCCATTTTTTCGTTAAGCCTTAAAGATGAGTATACAACAAACAACCAGCAGGAAATATTCCTTAAGCGGATAACTATAACCATAACTTTTGTAACATAACTGATGATGATTTTTTTTTTAACTCGTCTCTCCTCTTTCTTTCTTTAATCCTTTATTTCTATTCAACACACACAAACTTTTAAATAAAAAACGTGGGTGCTGTAGCATAAGGCTTTATATTTCGATCAGAATTAAAAGGTAAGTTATGTCGTCCTTGACTCTCTGCTCTGACCGACCACCAACCAACATTATGCCAAAAACAGTAAACAAAACAAGAACAAAAAATAAAAAAAATGTGGCAGAGGCGGGAGATTCTTTTTGATGGGATTTTTGTTTTTTGTTTGCCAAACCCAAGCTCAAGCTTCAGAATATATTTACACACACACTAAATGCGAGAAAAAATTATCACCAAGCTTTGTTTTTCGTCAGTTTTTTTTTTTTTTTTTTTAGGGTGTGAGTTGTAAATATACATAAATTTGTGATTTGTGTTTTTACATAAATTAACTTGATGATGTTTGTTTTAAATTTAAATAATTGTAAGGTACCCATAACTTTGAGACCTTAACGTAAATATTTGTAAACTAATCGATCTTAGGCTTTCGAGCATTCGATTAAAAGATCATTATTCCACCGGAAAAGGTTTGCTTGTTTTCATTCACATATAAATCATTTGCAAATAAAGTTTTGTAACTTCCTCCCATTTAAACTTTGGAAACAGAAATATACCTACAAGTTTCTATATAAAATTCATAAATCTACCTACGCCTGCACCCTTTTGGGCACAAATTTATTTTCACCTTCACCATAAACCACATGCTGCACGCATATGTCTTACAGATTTGACACTTTAAGGTCACCTCCCAACTATTCAATCAACACAAATATATTCCACAATTTCTATATAAAAAGTGAGATTGATCCAAATTTGGAAAGCAAGCGTTTCTCAATATAGAGCTTGAGTGCGATGTTGATAATGGATGCTGCCCGCAGTGGCTTTAGAGTGGCACGGCGTGGTATAGCGTCATAGTGGGCCTGCAATCGACATCGTCTCATCGAACACGTTTATCAGAAACCATAATGTGTGCATTAAAAAAGGTGTAAACGGAAGGGTCTTACCACGCGTTGTTTTGGAGCCTACACGTTGTCAAAAGTGCTATTTGATGGCGATGTGTCGCCTCATATAAAACAGAAACCAACAACTTCCTACAACCGTTTAGCTTATAGTTATTGATTCTTCTAACCCGAAATGTGTATTAATATTTATGCAAAGAAACTACTGAATTGTCTTGCCCTACAACACGAGAGACACGACAAACAAACAACCATTAGAGGGCCACCATCAACTATTTTTTTATTTTAACTTGTTATGTTTGGTTTCGTTTTCTCTAAAGTAATCAATTCGACAAATATGGGTAGCTTTAGCTTTATAACAATCATGGAATCAATTATGTGGTATACTTTCCGTTATACACTTTTGTGTTTTTCGTTGTTGTTGCCCCGATTTAAGTTAAGTGGCTTATCTATCTTTTTTGGTTAGAAATGGGCGCAAGGTTATGTACAGCTGAGAATTATTATTTGAGTTGTGTTGTTTTACAAAGTATAACAAGTGCAATTGAGTTTTTTTTTTACAATTTTTTTTTTTTTGTATTCATCAAATTAAGTAATTTGTATGGTAATTTTTTCTTTCTTTCATTAATTTGCTTCGCTATTGTGAACGCATTCCAAATTTCACACGACACGCTTAATTTTTTGTTTTGCTTTTTGCAGTGACAGCTGACAGGTAGCAACATTTACACCACAAATTTGCACAACTGACAAGGTCACAGAACTTATGCCGTAACACTGTCCAAATAATGAATATAATAGTTTTTAATAAAATGACTTATAATAAACGAACATTGACATTCCCCAAAGATGAGTATGATCATTTTTAGTGTCCTACATTCAGAAAAAAAACTCAACGTATAATATAGATCGTTCATATTAAATTAAAACCTGTTTTTCACGTTGAAATATAACTTAATTCAAATGTAATTGCCAAGTGATATTGATGCTATGACGTAAGGACACATTTTCCTGACAATGGTCAACAAACTTTAATCGAGGTGGTGAACACGAATCTGAAATAATAATGTTTTTATGTTCTCTAGTTTTTGAGATATTCTCGTTACAAAATCACAAGAAAAGGTTTTTTTCCAATATTTTTGAAGCGATGTTTTAACGCGAGTCCACATTTTGCAGAAAATTGTAACGGATTATAAAAAATGTGTTTTCTTCTTTTGTAAAAATCTTTTTCGCAGTTTTCTAATTCCCGTTAGAAAATCACAACTACTAAAACTAAAGCTGATAGAAACATTCAGACTGCGGATTCGAGTTCAGCACATTAAAAAAATATATATAGAAACGTTTATTAAAATTTATTAAAGTTAGGGAAACAAAGACCATCTTAACCAGTGTTTCCTTTGAATTAACGGGAATTGGGTTTTAATTAGTGCAATCGTGTGCGCGGCAATTTAAAAAAAAAAAAAAAAATAGAAGAAGTAATATTCAAAACGAGATACAAAGTCCATTACTACACCTAAATTTAGCAACAGTAATGTAAAAGTCGATAAAAACAAAAGAAAATCGAGGTCCCTTATTTTAAAATTATGACAATTTGTCATTTCTAGTAGTTTGAAATTTAAAATAACATTTGTTATACAGAAAAATTCTTGTAAGGCTAGTGAACAGTTTTCAGATTCCTATCAGACAAAAAAGTTAGTTTTTGAAAGTGATTTTACAAATTCAAATGGAAAACGAAATTACATAAATGCAACTCTTAAGATATTCATATTTTAATTATATCGCCTTTTTTAAGACTTCAAAGTTGTCGGGCAAAATTATCTTGTATGCAAATAATTTTAAAGTGGTCATCATAATCAACAAACTAGTTTCAGTGATGTCAGACTTACATATATGCAAATATAAAGTTCTTACTTCTGTAAACTGATGTATGTCAGGTACAAGGTTTTTATAATTAATAATAGATCTCACGGTTGGCACCGAATATGTGTATTTACATTTTCAATACTTAAGCCCTGTATTCTTCAAGCTTATGAAACTCATTTAAAACATTAAATATTAAAAATTCTTTGAAAAAAAATGCAATCATTTTTTTAACGGTCTTCATTTATGATTTTTATTTGTTATTTCAAGGTTACACATACATTAACTCAATCACTGTAATTTCTCAGAACAAAAGAATGCAGTTAATAGCCCTTTTTGTTTCTAACAATCAATTAGCATTATTACTCAAAAACCATAAATAAATTATCACTAAGTGAGAAGGGGAAACATTCACTCGGATGATAATTATTTATAACCGTGCTTCAGTCATTTTTTTTTATATACTTCTCTAATCTTAATGCATTAATTATATGCCGAGCGTGAGTTTCCCTCACGTTACATCTAACAACTTGTGATGATGAATAGAGTGGTAAATATTTTATAACAATCATCTTTAAAGTTATTTTTAAATTATTGTAAATTTTAGAAATTTTTTTTGTATTCCAGTGGGTGTTTTAATTTTATGCTTGTTTTTTACAATTATGTTCCATAATGCATCGGAGAGGGATCCGGTTTTACTGAGCTTGTTGGCATTTAACTTTATAGCCACCAAGAAAAGTGTTTTAATTAACACAGCTTGATAAGAAAAATTATATTTTTAAATTAATTTTTCTGAGGTTTGGTTTATGCGCTATTGTGAATAGGTTATAAAAATGAAAACTTGTCAGTGAGAGTTGACAGCTGACAGTGACAGTGGAGTCGCATAGTTATACAAATGGCTAGGCTTTGAGTCGCCACCACATGTGAACTTAGTTTAAGTTAAAAAAAATATATATACAACAAAATGTAAATTAAGATGGGTAGCAAATTTATTGCTATGTAAAGCTAAATTAATAACTTGATTTAATTCGAATCGAAATCGAGTGCATATTTGTTTAGCATAATCGTGTTTGTTAAAAAAAATAAAGGGATTTACAAATATTAAATGGGGTTATTATTCAAATGGATGGCGCTTACTTTGTGGTCATTTGACTTTTTATGACAGTTTTAAAATGCATTCACATAAATACTGAGTTAACTTAAAGTGTTAATCTTTTAATTTGGGCTTAATTATGAATAACAATTAGCAATAAACCAATAATTGTTATATATTTTTCAAAAATGATGGGGGAGAAGATAAAAAATACATGAATACTTTTCGTATGTGGTACTCATCACCAACTGGCACTTTTTGTTAAAAAAGAACTCAAGTTGACAGCTCGTTACGGAATTAACATTTTTGTTCGTAATTAAATACTAGGAACACTTTCTACTAAGGTAAGGTTACTTGCGAAGTCTTTTTTGGTACTATTTTCCACATGATTCGATAGTACTAAATTTTTGATGTTGATTTATAAATATTTCTGATAGAATCAAGTGTGAATTGTAATAAAAAAAAAATCATCCAAGTTGAACTCTACACATGATTTATTGCAGGAAGTTTTTAAATGGTGAGTAATGTTAATATTACAAAAACAGTGTCTGTTGTGACTGTGTAATACATCATTACAGCTTACAGTCCGGAAGCTTATGACTTTTTACCTTAATCATCCATTTTATCACAAAGCAAAAACCCAAATATCTGCGGCATGCAGTCACAAAATTCTCTGTCCAAATTTTGATCATCCATACCGAGACTTATCAATTTTTCCGTGCTAAAGAATTTACGCCAACGCACAACTCCCAACCAAACAAATAAAAACACAATTTAGTTTAGATGATGTTTAATTTCACCAGCACATTATTCTAACGCATATCCTGTCTATGTTCAACCGTTTTGATAAAACTTGATTGACCAAAAATTATCTCCTGCAAAATGCAGTCTTAGGATAATCGACGTATCCGGTTACATTGAATCCCTCCCAGACGTATACTTCTAACACCAACTAATAGAACTTATCTAATTTATTTCCATTTCCCTCACGTTACATTGACAGGAAATCCACTACGTTGAAGCGAAATTGTTGCCAATTTAACAATAGGTACTTACTTATGTAAGTTTAACACTGGTTAACGATCATGTATGAAATTCCTGCAAATTTTGTCTCTAATCACTAGCAGTGCTCATTCAAATCACCTTTATTTGCAGCACACCTACGTGATCAGAATCGAAACGGTGATTGCATGCAATGAAACATTTAACGGTCGATTTAATAATTATTGTTTTGTGTGCACAATAGTATACAATACAATATTGCAAGGTCGGCTGCTTTCATGCCGGCATACCTAACTACCTACCTCTTTGAATAATGCAAAATTCGAACTAGATATTTCTAAAATGCATGTTTTACCAGGGGAAAAACAATATTTACGTGTGCGCAACAAAGATGCGCAGGATTATAGAGGATCCCAACTGAAATTTCTCTGAAAAACACACGTGTCGTTCTAAGGGATAGCAGATAGACAATCTATTAGCATCAGACGAATGTCCCTTTATTTTTCGTGAAACGTGACATCCGAGTCAAGTTGTTATGGTTTTGCTCAAGAAATATGTGTATCCTAGAAAAATTCTTGTCATTTGAGCGGAAGGAGTGAATCTGTCAACATCTCTCGTGTCAACAAGTGGAATACAAATTATTATTATATTTGTTGTCTTGTCCAAGTAAAAATTTATTTATGTTTTATTCATTTAATTTATATAAGTTTTGTTAAAAGAATACTTTTCTGTTGATCAATTTTTTATGGCGTTGTTTTTGTGTTTTTTTTTTTTGTGTTTACAGAATGGAGAGAAGATCAATTCTAATAATTTTACTGCTTGCGATAGTAGCACAGCCAAGTGCTACCATAGGAAAACGTCAATTCAATATACTGGAGGATGATTCAAGATACATATCACATCAGGGTAAGTCGATTTTTTTAGTGCTATTGCTAGACAGTGTTGATAAAAAAATGTGTCCATAAATTAATTAAATTAATTTTGTTTGTATGCAACTTTAATATTAAATATCTCGGGGGATTTTTAATGTTGAATTGTAATTTTGGTTACCCAGTATCTAGATTCAAATCCGAATCAGAAAAGCTCTTTCAATTTTTTTAAATGTTCCAAACACTGTCAAATGATACTTTTACGGATTTGGACATTGGGCACTTTCTTTTTAGAAGGTTTATTTTTTTATTTCAATTTAAGTTGTTTGTTTGTGTAAGAATATCTCAAAAACCCGACGTGATAAAGAATTTCGGAATTGAGATTCAGACTCAGAGCAAAAAAAAGTAAAGATTCGTTAAAGGAACAATGTTCATGTACATCAGTGTTATTTCTAACAAAAGTTCAACGACTGCTGTGTTGCGCTACATTATTTGCTTCACCTTATTACTACTTTCTTCCACGCAAATAATACCTACTCATTTTTATTATTTTTGTTTTTTTCTTCACAGACTTAATGTCGTCGTCAAATCGTTTCGAAGATACCAATATCACAACATACTCAAGAATGCTCTTCGATGTTGCTAGAAATCAAATGATTGTTGGAGCAAGGTAAGTTTGAGAAAGAAAAAAACAAAAAATAAACAAAAACAAAATTGATTTCAATCGTAATCGCAATGTAAACTTGTTGACTTATCTTATCGAATTCTTCACAAAAAAAAAAATCATCTTTAGCAAAAAAAAAGAAAAGAAAAGTGTCAATTTAGTTTGACATAATACCTACTGTGAATTGAAATTGATGAAATAATGATACAGTGAGTATAAAAAGATACTCGTATAAATGGAACAAGTGCCAATGTCGCAAAATTGTCACGCAACTTTAAATTAATGTTATCGTTTGGCTTTCATACTTTTTTCATACTTTGTGTGACACACAAATAAATTAATTCAGAAGCTTCGGAATTGAAGTAACGTATGCGTATTATTTTTTTTTTAGTATTAAATTTTACTTTAGCGTATTCTTCCATATTTGACGTTTATGTTTGTAACCTCATTTCAAGATTGAAGAAAAATAAGAAGAAGACCGTAAAGTGAGATTGTGAGGATCGCTATCTCTGCATTATTTATCTGTCAAAAGAATACAAAGATAAGCAATCCTTTGGTACTGTACTCTTCTCTTAGTATATTGTCTTTTTTTATTGCTGATGTGTTTACTTTGAAAAAATAGATAGAAGAATACTTGTGTGTTTGTATCTTTGCACAAGTACGTATAGAGGGTGTTTTAATTAAAACGTAGAACTTTGAATTTAAGTGTAACGAAAGTGTGAATAGCATTATTTTATTCAATCATTTGAAAGCAAAATTGTTTGACCTTAAAATAATGATAACTACGATTAGTTTTAAGATAACTTACTCATAATGATACTGTTGCAATGGGTGTTTTTTCCAGTCAATTCGATCTTCAGCGAGGCGTCTTCGTTTCACCTAAAGTCGCTGGAAATTACCTTCAACTTGATTTTTGACCCATTTCATAAATTTTTGTAGTAGTTGTACATTTTTTTTAATAAACTTGTACATTTTTTAACTTAAATTTCTGTGCTGTCTTGGAGATTGATGCTGATGCTTTCCCAGCGTAATGCAACTCTTGCAACTCTTTTTCTTTTTTTAAGTCTTAATGATGAAGTCTGTGTGCATCAGTGGATCAGTAAATGAACTATTGAATGCTTACTTCAGTAACCGCACTGGAACTGTGGTATGATTTCCCAATAGTTTGTCTTTGTATCTTCTTCATTAGATGTTGATCCAAATGATCCAAATCTGGCATCATGGAGGTGACCATTCGGTTCTTATGAACAAGATTCCTCAACGTCTTTAAGAAAATATAAATTAAAAAAGTGATTTGACTGAGATGAACACATAAGAAAAAATAAATTCTTAAAAATCAGTTTTTGACATAGCATATTTGAGTTTAATTAAATTTTCAATATCTCCCTAATTTGACGGCATTATTAGCGAAAACAATTTCTAGAAACGCTGCCTTTTTTCTATAAAACGGAAATATAATTAAATAAATCAATAAAGTAATCGTTGTACTGAGGCGTTAAATATAATTGTTCCCGATGAAGGAACAAACCAAACAAATAATCCTTTTGTTGACAGATCTTTGACTTATTCGCACTAAAAGTCTTGTTCACACGCAAATCTGAGTGTAAATCTTTCCGCCCTTAATTGTCAACACCAACCAAATACATCCTGTACCGTCTAACAAGAAGTACCTTACACCTTTCCCCATTTAAATTCTACAAAACACCTTAAATTGAACAAGTAAAAAACACCCTTTATAAAATAGAACTAATTGACACTCTGAGCTCGTTTTAAAAATTTGAGTAGGTATATTTTATTTATGTTTGCGCAGCAATTAATTTTCCATGGAAATTGTTCCTTCATGCATCTTGGTGGACAGACCAGACCAAAGCAGACATATAACCAATCCATTAGAGCATTTGACACCCAGTTTGAAATGAAGATACTTTATTTTTTTTTCTAACTTCAATTATATACTCGTTCGTATAATGTGATATTAAATAGAGATATCTTAAAACAATATAACTCGTTATAGAATGATTTAAAATAATATACGAGTTTGTATATGGCAATTGGGCGAATCATCAGCAACGAGTACCTTGGCATAATGATAAAGTTCAACCATACGTAAAAAGTTAGAATATCAATTTACGCGCGAACGATAATAAAATGTCCATTTTGTCTGTTAGATTTCTGTTTGGTTTAAAGTCAAATAAGAGAGTAGGCACTATTTGACGTGCTATACTTCACGTCGTCGTGTCGTCGGTGTCGTCGACGAGTAGGGGGCAAATAAACAATATTTTTAGAATATATTTGTGTGATATATTATAGATAAGCAACAGGTACGTTAGGCATACATTTTTATTATTTATTTTAAAACTTGTTAACTTGAGATGTTATCATGTAAGTAAATACATAAAATAATGTGATCAGTCGAGACGCACATACTTACTCTTTCAGAATCCATGGGCATGTATAAAAAACTCATTTTAATTATGTGTTTCGGTTTGGATCGATCTATGGACCAGAAATGGTAACAACAAAGTAATGAAATCCTAAATTACTTGTTGATTTTTTTGGTTCTCCCATAGAATAACTTTTAGATTTGTTTACGGTAGCTACGTTAGGCTATCCCAAATTCCCAGACGATGTTTTGCTCCTTACGATACCAGAAAAAAATACTCTGGCGCATGTGTTAGATGTTTATGAGACAAATTCATAGTATGTATAGACAAAAGATCTAGTTGGATTAGATTTTGTTTGAATCGAACCAAATTGTAGTTCAGGCATGCTTAAAATCTGCATAAAAGTTAATTCTGACAATTAAACTTGAAAGAATGGGAAAATGTTCAGTTAATTGCCTGTATCTGAGCAGAAAAAAATGTACGATGAACACGTTGCACGTGATATATGGACGTTTACGTTCGCTCGAATTCGTATGCGACGATTCGAACCCTGATCTTAATCTAGAATCGAAATTCTAAGTAGGCTAGGAATAATTGACAATTTCAAAGGTTTTTCAGAGAAATTTAAGCCACCCTTTCACTAAATTTGACATTTAATGGCTTGACAGATTGTAGACAAATTTTATCAAAATAGGTTCCAAAGTCTTGTTTCAATTTGAAGTAACAAAAATAAGAGACAAAAGCTTATATACTTCTTTTTCCACTTCGAAATCTATCACTCTATAATTAGAGAGAAAACGAAATCAAAGTCTGATTTTTGTTTATGGGCGCAATTTCAAACCAAGCAAAAAAATGATATGGAAAAGTCAACATTTAGAGCAATTTGATAATTAGATATTTTTTTTTTTTTTAATGCGATACTTTATGTTTAAAAACAATACATTTTCCTAGAATAGTACTTTAGAAGTAAAGTCTTTTATCTGTCCTTTAAAGTTTGCGGGAATTTTTATTGTAATCATGACACTTGGTAGGTACTCATTTTTACTTTCAAAATTTACAAAATAAGGGAAACTACCTTTAATACACTCTCCATTAGATACTTATAAAATTGTATAACTTGAGAGCCCATTTATAACTCCAACAGTATTTCTTGATAATATTAATTTTGTTTTTGAGAAATACTATCTGATGACTTCATTGAATACACATATTTAGATTTTACTTATTCAGAAACAGGAAAAGTACTTTTCGAATGTAAATACTAACTTTGTATTTTCCAAGCAATGAACTTAAACTTACATCGTTTTGAAATTGGTTCTTGACTTTTATTTAATAGTTGAATGCTTTTTCAATGTAAATCTAATCATCTGCTAGATCATCGGAAAGGAAACCGTTATGTTTTCATAAGCTTGGGAATTTAAAATCCTATTTTATTTTGTATGAACAAACTTTTTAATTTAAACCATTCAAATATTGATTTTAATACGAGTAAAAGTAGATTAAAAAGATTGTTTCGGATCAGTGCTCCACTATCGTGACTGTCATGAGTTGTTTAAAATAATTTATTTGTCTTATATTGTTTATGTATGTTTTTATTTATATATTGTGCATGTGTAAGTTGTATTCTTCACATACATCAAATCTGAACTTGCTAAGCTCCTCAAAGCCCACCACAACCAAAATAAATCGAAATTAGATCTTTGAGTATCTTTTTAAAAACAAAAAATAATTCTTTAAAAATACACTTTAAAAAGTTAATGGCAGAGAGCAAATAGAAGCTGTTTATAAAAAAAAAAAAAATCATAAAGAAACACCCGAAGGTTGGAGTACAACATTTCAACGATTAAAATATATTGCCACACAGCGACTGCTGCCACAAGAATGCCGACTCAAAGGCGCTAATTCGCCCACCACATAATGACTACGCAATAATGAAAAAGTATTTCATTCAAATTCAAGTCAATCCACATTAAAACTTAAGTCCGTTCAAAAGTTGAAGTTATTAAAAGTGCGATTTTTTTTGTATTCATTCTCTCGCTAGCAAAAGCAACAACCCGTGTCCTCAATATGTAATCAGAGATAGAAATACAAAAAAAAAAAAAAAAAAAAAATCTGTATCTAACAACTTTAATGGAACCTACATAGAAATGCAACCATCGATCAAATCGATAGCAACTCAGCGACATCGAATGCGACACATACAACAGCCCACCATTAAAGCAACCCTTGGGACAAACTTGTCTAATCAACAACAACAACACAAAAAAAAAACATGAAACAAACAAAAAACTGAATTAATAATAATTTTAAAAAAATATCAGCAAACATAGTGCAGATCTCCCTTTAAAATCGATCGCGTAAAAAATAGTCTCCGCTCTTCTTGTTGCCTGCCCTGCCATTGCACGGGATTACTACACGATCACAGAACATAGAAATCGATCAGAGAGTCAGAGAGAGAGAACTTTGGATGTAAATACATGTAGCTTGCTTTGAGATCAAGATACACAGTCCCCGAGCCCGAGTGGCCAGTGTATAGGCAGGGTAGGCGCTATAGAATGTTGTTTTGGTTTTGGTTTTTGTGGCTAGTGGGCAGCAGGTTGGATCTTTCGTGGTTACTTGAAGTTTTATATATGTGACGGACGACCGCCAACGTCCACCACTAGCAGATAGAAATCTTCTGATCTCACACAGTTGAGTTTGAGTATATCTCTCACTCCCGGGGAGCCATGTGAGTGTGTCAAGCGAGCGCTTGCCGCGCGCGCTTCGTCACTTAACCCGTTTGCCTTGTAGTTCAATGCCCCCCTCACCAAACGTCATTGGAAGAAACGCGATGGGGCAAATCTACCAACAACCATAATTATGTTATTACACTAGTTGACCCGATCGGCTTGGTTCGCACAAAAATAAAAACAAAAAGTTGCATGACTTTGGCATATGGCGTATTTTTTTTTTTACAAATCAATTGGCACACTTTAGAGGCTTTTTGTTTATGTATGATCACCATCAGAGCTCATGAATTTGTCTGTCATAGTCATCGTCAATTTTATGACTTAATTTTGCAAACAAACAATTAGACTACTTTAATAAATTAAAGAATGACTTTTTTGGGGCCATGAGTTAGCATTAGTTAAATTATGAATACAAAATGTGAAACAACCAGTTCAATGAATACTTTTGGGAAGAAACATGGTCTAAGAGTAATTTTTGATTTGCACATGTTGTCAGGGAATTTAAGGGGCTGTAGATAACCCTTTTATTATTTTTAAGGTGCTCATAGAAAATTTTTTAAAATATTTTTTTTTTGAATAAGTCATTTATTCAATTCAATCTTAAACTATCTATCTATCTTACCCTAAAGACAATGTATAATACTGTCTATGGATTCCTGACTCTTTCTTCTATAAGTTCCATCATCTTTATTCAATAAATCTTTGAAATATATCCTAAACACCTTTTCGACAGCTTTCTTGTGAGAACAGATGTGAGTTTTTACGTTCTACACGGCTGAAGAAGCATACAATCTGTATTTAGGGCCGAACAGTCGATTTTTGTGAATTTAAAGCCTGGCTTTGCTTCCTACTTTTTTTTGCACCCACTTGAACATCTGCAATGAACTGTTTTACTGCCAATTTTCAATTTTCTTAACTTCTTCTATGAAGATTTTTGTTTTATAGACTTTCCAGTTTTTCTCTGAATTACTTTCAATCTTTATTCTTATTATTACAAGCAGTAGGTTACTTTATTTGCAATACATGCGCTTCACTGGAGTTTAGCCTGAATAAAAATCACAATAACCTACGACTATAGATATTGTGAAAACAAAAACATGTCGGTAGCCCGAAGGTTGAACCATATTTTTTTTTTTTTTAATTCAACTACATGCCCTAAATTGTCAATATTTCCTTTATTAAATGAAAAGTACAAAAGTAGAACCCATCTCAAAGGAACAGACATTTTAGGCAAACTGAGATTGTATCGAATCGGTATG
Organism: Meliscaeva auricollis; assembly: GCA_948107695.1. NCBI lineage: Eukaryota > Metazoa > Arthropoda > Insecta > Diptera > Syrphidae > Meliscaeva > Meliscaeva auricollis. The sequence continues at coordinate 904,932 of OX403619.1, forward strand.
CTGCCGGTAAATGTCTGCTCGTATGAGAGGGCTTACCGAAAGTTCCCAATGTGCGCTTTATTCTATATTCCATTTTTTTAAACCAGCCTTCATTTTCCACTCATCGAATTCTTTACTGTCGAATTTAGTATAAAAAAATCAATTCGTTTATTGAAAGGTATTCGACATTAATATAAAACCTTGATGCACCCACCCGAAATTCATTTCAAAATTCTCAAATTTTCAATAAAAAAAAAAAAAATAACATTCACATGCCTTAAAACCCTGAAATAAACAGCTTCAGTACTTCTCTGTGAATATTTTACCATTTCTTGCCAACTTAATACCATTAATTTGCCTGCAGAAGAAAAATAATAATAAACAAAAAAAAATCAACTAAATAAATTACAAAACTAGAACCTGTACGCGTGGCCCGCGATGCCCACTCACCTCAAGTCGATTTATCTCTCGGTCGCGCCACAACATAATGAAATTCGATAGCTTCGCGTCGCGTTGCATTGCTTTTAACATTTTGTAAACACCATCTCGATAAATGAGAATAAAATATTGATAACATCGTCTTCTTGGTCGTCGTCGTCCAATAAGGAACCAAAATACTAATAAATATTTATTCGTTTATTCTTTCACTTCCAGAGATTCAATCTTTCGCCTATCCTTTGACCTGCATCTACTGGAGAAATCAATCTGGGAAGCGACTTCGTCACAAATTCAAATGTGCCAAATGAAAGGCCAATCGGAGCACCATTGTCGTAACTATATCATGGTCTTGCAGAGTTACGAGAATCAACTGTATGCGTGTGGGACGTATGCATTCAACCCGAACTGTTCGTGGCGCCAGGTAAGTTATTCCGCACCGCACTGTTGCACTGCACTCTCACTTACTGTAGCAACAGATAGAGAGCGAGAGAGGTGGGGACCAGTTTTGTTGCTAATTATTTTATGCATAATTGAACATTCCACAGATGGAGAATTTAACCGTAACAGCGTATGACAGTGGCGTTGGGAAGTGTTCCTTCAGTCCAAATTCCAATATAACCGCTTTGCTAACGAGCGAGGGCCAAATATTTGTTGGATCACCCACAGATTTCTCTGGTTCAGATACGGCAATTATGAGGACGAATGTTGTCCATCCACAGGAGCACTCGACCCGACGAAAGAACGGCCATCTTATTCGGACGAAGCAGTACAACTCCAAGTGGCTGGACAATCCGCAGTTTGTGGGCAGCTTTGATGCGGGGGCTTTTGTTTATTTTGTATTTCGAGAGACAGCTGCTGAATACATGAACTGTGGCAAAGTAGTCTACTCTAGAATTGCCAGGGTGTGCAAATCTGATGCTGGTGGGGATCAAATCCTCAATGATAACTGGACGTCTTTCCTGAAGGCACGTCTAAACTGTTCTTTACCAGGAGAGTATCCGTTTTACTTCAACGAAATCCAAGGAATGACCTATTCAGCTGAGGAAGATGTGCTCTACGCTACATTCACAACCCCAAAGTAGGTTACTCATCAATCGCACCCAAAAACCGTTTTGAATTTTTTTTTATTTTCATTTACAGTAATGGCATCCATGGATCGGCAGTTTGTGCCTTTAATTTAACTGCCATCAATGCAGCATTTGAGGGTCCATTTAAATTTCAAGAGCACATCGATTCCAATTGGAAAGATGTAAACACTCCATATCGCAGTCAATTTTCGTGTGAGAACCCTGCGGCAGGACTGAGTTACAAGCACCTTTTAGAGTCTTCCCGATACCAGTTGATGGACGAAGCAGTACAGCCAATGACTGCAGCACCCCTTTACTACTCACCACTGGAACGATTCTCTCACATAGCCATTGACATAGTTTCCACAAAGCACATTGGATCCACACATGTTCTGTACATCTCCACGGAGGGCAATATTATTAAGAAGCTGTCTGTGCTCCCTTCGTTGCAAACCTGCCTCATCGAAGTGTGGCAATACGAGGAGGAACAACTTAACTCGCATATCCATTCCATGGAATACCTTAAGGTCACCGACTCGCTCTATGTGGGCACAGACCGAGCGCTAATGCGAATCAATTCGCATCACTGCAAACGGCACGTTTCGGAGTCAACATGCCTTAACGCCATGGACCCGTATTGTGGTTGGAATGAATTAATGGAGGAATGCACACCCCCACCGATTGGTGGTGACACTTCGGAGAAATATTGGAAGCAAAAGGAGCTTCAATGTCCAATTCTTACAGCACCCATTGATGGCGGGTGGTCGGCATGGTCGGATTGGTTCAAATGCACTAAGTACAGCGACGAGGGATCTTGTTTGTGTCGATCAAGGAGTTGCATAAATCCTGCACCGAAAAATGGTGGCGAGGAATGCGTGGGCATTATGACTGAGGTCACCAATTGCACCGTGAATGGCGGCTGGACAGAGTGGAGTGCGTGGTCAGCGTGCTCGCAGACATGTGGTGTGGCAGTGAAGACGCGTCGTAGGTCCTGTGGTAACCCGAAGCCAGCATACGGAGGACGCACATGTGTTGGCCCAGATCGTGGCGAGATTTATTGCTCGCAATTGCCGCCTTGTCCATCGCCAAAGCCACAGGCAATCGATGGTGGATGGGGACCCTGGGGTCAGTGGAGTGAGTGCAGTGCCGAGTGTGGGGGAGGATTTCGCATCCGTCGACGAGAATGTAATGATCCAAGTCCTCAAAATGGGGGAATGGATTGTCCTGGATGTAACATTGACTACGAGGTATGCAACGCCCAGGGGTGCCCCGAAGTGAAAAAGCTTAGTCCATGGACCCCGTGGATGGTGCAATTGAACAACAACGAAACTAATGGAGAGGAGACGCATGTGGAAAAAAGATTCAGGTTTGTGTGCCGTGCGACAACCTCTGATGTAGGATCTATGAAGATAAATCTGTCGAAAGAGGAGACTAGAATCTGTCATTCGGATGGGTCATGTCAGCGAGGCAATAATGAAAATGAAGAGGAAAGTGTATGGAGTGAGTGGGGACCTTGTTCTGTTACATGTGGAGGTGGGCTTCAATACAGAACCAGGTCTGGAGATGGCGGCAAGCATCACAAGAACACCGTAAATCGTGCATGCAATATACAACCTTGTCCTAGCGAATGGGGCTGCTGGACGGACTGGTCTCCTTGTTCGACAACATGTGGAATTGGAATTCGCAAGCGATCCAGAAAATGCCTCGGGCCAGAGAGGACGTCCTGCAAAGGCAAATCAATTGAGGAAGCCAAATGCGAAATGCCATCATGTGCTTGTAAGTTAGTGTAGATTATTTATTTTCGTGGTTTTTTCAGTTTTTTTCTTCTCATTTTAAGATTACTTAGGCTGGAGCAATTGGAGCGATTGGTCACCATGTTCAGGTGATGGCATCCGTTTTCGAACCCGCAAATGCCAACTTAATCAACCGAACTCGAACGAATGTCTTGGGGAAGATTTTGAAAAAGCCATCTGTGTGCCAGATCCCTGCAATGGTAAGTTTAAACCGTGAATGATCTTATTTCAAGAATTCCATCATTATGCAAATAATTTTCATTAACAGGCACAGCAATGGCTTCATTCTCAACAATCACCACCATGGTTGCGCTCTTCAGCTTATTCTACGCTCTGACAATTTTGTTAACCTTCTGGATCACCAGGCGACGATTTATGCTCGAGACTCCAAAAAATAATTCACCAACCCCCAGTTACGATGCATATCCAAATCAGTACTCGAGTCTTCCAACCAAAGATGTAAGCAGTAAACCGCATTTTTTAAAAATTAATAACACGGCATCCTCCAATTTCGCAGATCTATGAACCGCGACCAAAGCCCAAGAGACAAAGTAGCTTCAGCATGAGTTCTGGCTCAAAGAATTGCAATACCAGTGGAACTCTAAATAAATCCAATAACATCCAAAATAATCATACGCCTAAGGTGCTAGCAAAGACCTATAATGATTGTGAAACAGGAACTCTGAAACGGAATTCACACGGCCTCAATAACTATCGGACGAATATTGATGATGAAAAGTTTTGAAAAGGCGAAAAAAAAAACACTGCAAATTATTTACGTTAGAGAAGGGTTTTTCATTGAAATTAAGAGAAAGCAGTTTGAATGTTTAGCAAGAACCTTAGGTAATAGAAATAGAGACTACTTTTAGGAGTTTAGGGAACCACCTCCATTTTGTCTTAATCAGCTGCAAGTAATGTCAAAAAATGTTGGGGAACAAAACATTGCATACTTTTAGGATACTTATGAATTATGTTTTGTGGGTTTTAAGGAGAGTCAAGTTGTCTTGAAAATCTTTTGCCAAAATTTATAAAATATTTATACAATTTCAATTATAAGGAAAGTGATTCTTAAATTCAATGAAAAACTTCGATTAGAAAAAAAAGAAAAGTTTCCTTACCAATTCCATTAATTTTTAAATTTAAACTATTACATTTTGTTGAAGAAGACGCAGTGCCATTAGACTATAAGCTAAGCGACGATTTTTTTTTTTGTTAATTAATGTTATTCGGAAATGGCATTATTTAAAATCTCTGGCTCATATTGAGTTAATTTATATTTAGATTTAAGGAATATAGCATTTAAGGTTTATAGTGCTAAGAATAATGATTTTTTTTTAACTACGATTAGTAGTGTGCTTTGGAAGATTTTATTATATTATATTCGGCGACTAATCATACAAACAAAAAGAAGACTGATTTAATTGTTTTTGTCTAATTTTTTTTGCGTACGATAAGTGCTAATAAACAATTTTTGAGTGTATAGGGGCTGTACTAACAAAAGCAATGAGAGATAAGTATTAAATTAAATAATTGTAAAATAAAACAATAAAAAACATCTTTCTATTCTGTTAAATAAATGAAATTAAATTATATTTTCGTAAAAATAAATTTTGTTTTAAAGGAATTTTTTATTTAAAGTTACCATAAGATACCAGTTAAGTAAAACCTGGACGAACAAGCTTTGGTCGAATGTTGCGGATTTTACAAAAAAAAAAATACAAATAGTTAAAGCCGTTCACGACAAAATACAAATTATTTTTAAGCAAGCTTAAAGTTATAAGATTAAACATGAAGCTTATCTCCCATGGGACCTTTTAATGGTTTCAGATTATTTTTTTGTTTCTTGAAATTAAGTACCAAGTTAGGTCCTACTATCAAAGAAGAGTCGTTTGTACAAAGGCGTAAAGCGTGGAGATTGAGTTCAGGCAATATCTTAATAAGTTCAGTTAGAAAAAAGTTAAACAGAACGGAAAGAACAGTTTTCTAAGAACCGTCAAAAAAATATTAAACAGAAAATAACAAAAAACGCATTTGATAGTTATTGCAAATCTGTTTCGACTCAAAAACAAGAGCTGAAAACCCTGTTTTTTCAACTATGTATATAACTTTTAAGGCTTTCACTGTTAATATTCGAAATTTTACAAATTATTTTCGGACTGTTTCACGTTATAAAATTATAATCTTTCAATGTTGACACTGCTACGAAATACAACTTCAGCTACACCATTGCATTCATTGCAACAAGTTGAGTGATGACACTACCATATTTTATTGTTGTTGTTGTTTTTTAACATTTATTCAGAGACACACAACAGCTCAAACAAATAGGTTTTAGGCCAAAATTTAATGTATTCTGTTTGCTATGACATGAATCTAGTGTTGATCAACAATCGAAGAATTAAACCTCTTTTAATTTTCTGAACATAGCTGAATTGGAATGCTATGCCTACATTTTGAAGACGACAGAAAGTGAGTGCAAAGCTCTGACTTATGAGCCTTTTCTAAAAGATTATCTTCACCGGTTGAACCATATTTTTGGTCACCAAGGATTAAAATTGCTTCCAAGATTCTGTAAAGAAACTACTGGGTATTAATTTCCTACCCGCTCTCGCGTTAGAACACCCTTGTTGCAGTCCATTTAAAATTATTAATTCAATTAATTTGATATAAAAGAAATGCATACAAGTAGGTACTGAAAAAAAAAAACTTTTGCTTCTACACTTAAGGATTTCGATGTTCTTGAGCATTTTGCTGCAATATTCGTCAATACACCAACTTCAAATAAGAGGACAGAAAAGAGTACTGATAGGTTGGCGGAATCAGATTTTTTTTTTCTTGATTTACTGATTTAATTCGGTGACGTTCGGGTCGATAAAGGTTTGTTGTAGATAACAACTTTCAGTAATGTGATGTACAGTTATACAAAGTCGAAGGTATATTTCTTTTGAAAAAGAATTGACACGAGATGAATTCATTACTCGCACTGAAATCCAAGTAGATATGTTCGAGTGCCTTGACCGATTCAGTGTTGAACTCTGAACTAGACGGTAGTCCGTTCAAGGGGTGGTTTTTGAGGTTGTGCAGTCAAATGCTTTAAATTATTCGACAAGAATGGAAGCATTGATAGCAGCCGTATTGAAATCGACAGTTTTTTTATGAGGTATCAGAAACATGCCTCTTTTTCGAGATACAAAAGTTCAGAAGACATTTAAAATAAGACAATATGACAGTATTTCATTGCATATCTCTAGACTTTTCAAGATTGATGACAGAATGTGGTTTTTCATATCTCTCCTAATCTTTTGGGTGCACTTTAGATATTTATGACAATTTCTATAAGTTTCTTCGAGTGAAAGGAGTTTCAAAATTAATTTTAAATTACTGAAGACCGAAATAAGAGCTACACCACTGGGCTTTGGTTCTTCGTGGGCTAGTAGCTCACCATGAATTACTAGAAAATACTAAGTTTCTAAACGCATAATTTGCAAAGTAGATAGGGGTACTGCGCAACATATGAACATAATATAAACGTTTGCTGATATTTATATGAGCTAGAAAATATACAAGATGTTTCCTGCATTTAAACACAGTCTGCTTAGCAACACGATACACGAAGTTCATGCGTTGAGGAATTCTCCAAATCAATCCCTAGCAGCTTTGACTACGGTACGGATGAGAACAAGTCCGCACGAATGGTCGTCTGAAGCATATACCTATGTAAGTTTTTATTTCTTCATTCCAGACGAAAGGCGAAATTAATTTCGTAATTATTGGTAGCTAGCCTGGTAGTTCGAGAAGTAATGGAAATATTTAGTAGATAGGTCCTACTTACCTTGTTATTTTTTGTTCTAAATTTAGAGACTCTGAATCCCAGTAATATTTAGTAAACGTACAATATTTAGAAATTTGTGACCAGAACATGATAGACAGTTTTGTTATCTTTTTATTGTGGAATAATTTTATAAATAAATTATAATAAAATGGAGAAAACTGTAATCAATAAAATTATTTTCAAAACTTTGTTCTAGCTTTTTTAAAACACACTTTTTAAAAACAAAGAAACAACAGGCATCTCATTCTCATCTCAACGCAACAAGTCGCCGTTTTTCTTTTGTATACGACATTACGATCTAGTGACGAACAGTGTTACCATAACTTTGATTTTTAGATGAACACTTGTTTTTTTCATTTTACGATATAAGATTTGATTACGTGCCCTAATTTTTCAAATTCATAATAATTGTTCAAAATTTTACCCCAGTTGAAGAAGTGATATCATTTTATTAATCATTTGCCAAATTTTCAATTAAATATTCACAATTGGACATCACTTTTGGTTAAAATTAAATAATACCGTAGAATTAAAGGTATAACAATTCGCAATGTACACTAATGTGTATAACACTTAATAGAAAAACTACATTAGTTAATACACGAACCAATAGTAGAATGTATTTGCTCTTCCATACCATTAAACTACCCTACCTTCAATAACTGTGAGATTTGTCAAAAACACATGTTTCTGAAGTTTCGATATTTGTGTGCTGTCTGGCTGGATTCGAAATTTTGTGAATTGTTTGTTTGTTGTTAAATTTGTGAATTTGTTGTGTTTCGTTTGATAAAAAGTCGAAAAATGGTAAGTTATTAAGAATAATATTTATCAGTTAATACATTTTATAACAAACCTCCTTATGCAATTCAATGAAATTAATTTATATCCATTTGCTTTTACAAGATTTCTGTTCCTAAAACAAAAACAACTCTTTTCGCATTTTTGAAGCGTTTACTTTATTGCATTAACATCAAAAATAAAAATCTTGAATTGTAAAATCATCCATCCATGGTCGTCAAGTATGTACACGATTCCTTCTTGAGTTTCTTTTTTTTTATATAAAATATGGTTTGTCGGAAGTTTTCTCATCCAATATATGATTACTAAAATCGATGGTGCTGGGTTGCTGTTGTAAAGAGGCTCTCTTGCCACCCCACGAATGAAAACGCTGCTTTTTCCCCAACACCATGGAGTCGCGTTTGTCTTCTTGTCTTTGGAATCGTGTGCGGCATCTATCTACGACAGCATCATGGACAACATTCACAAAGTCTACATCGTTGAACTGGGCCATGAGCAACTTGAAAAATGCCCAAATTTCACCGCGTTCTTTTGGTGGTTGATAGCCATGAAGAATGTCGCGGCTATTGTCAGGATGATAGGAATCACAAACGTCTTCGAAACTGATAATGGCCTGGAGAATGAATTTGCGATATTTGGCAAGTTGTTCCTCACACACATTGCATTCATATGTAGTGGTTTCGGCTGCATCTGTATGGACGTAGCAAATGGCCAGAACAGTGAGAAGAGTCAATAATTTTGTGAGAACCATTGAACTGAAAATATAAATTGAAAAAAAAAAATTGTTGGTTTATCAAATTTTAGAACAACAAAACAACCGATTTTAAGTGGGATATCCATTTTGATTGAAAACATGTTGCACAAACTCCTCAAGATTCCTGAGAGTTGAAAATTATTTCCAACTTTTTTCAAATCCCAGATAGCTTGAGGGCTGTCAACGTTATATTTTCTCTCAAATAGGCAATCCACTTTAGGACAAGTAACGGTCCTAGTGTTAGGACTCTGAAGAAACCGGCTTTAGGAATAAAGGGAATGTAATAATGTAGAGTTTAGACTGCTACTTCTGGTACAGGCAGTAAATGGTAAAACGGAATGAATGTTATTGTTATCCGTCGTATCCCAATTCAAATCTGTGTGTTTTGAAACACATCGAGCTATTAACCTAAATTTCTTAAGTGCATGAACCTTTTTTACACAATTTAATTCTTTCTTAAAAAAAATAAAAAAAGAGTTGCTTTTAGTACTAAGTTGAATATCAAAACAATATTTTAAATCACTTTTTGCTCGGAATGGTTTTGAATGGACTTATGCCGTTTTTCCCCTAGACCCTTCATACATTTTTGTATAGGCTTCACTTTCAGGGAGTCAAACATGTATGCTTTTCTCAGTGTTCGCCTCTTGAAATCTTACTACAATAACTATGTAGTCATCTCATTACAAAACCTACAAAAATAATATACACGAGTAGGTCGCACGTACTTGCTCTTAGAGTCAAAGTTGGTGTGAATGCTAAAGCTTCTTAAAGTTTTTAAAAATAAATATTTTTATAACAGATTTTAAAAAACCATAAAATTCATTACTAAAATGACTTAAAAAACTTCTTAAATAGTTTTCACCTTGATATGCCATATTCAAGAAAATATTAATAAACATCTAAAACCAAAAATAATAATATTTTATTCAAAATCGTTAGTTTTGTTTTTGAAAAAAAAAATAAGTTTTTCTATTTTCATCATATGGTAGGTATCGCTAATTTTGGTGCTAAAAAAAATCAATTTCCCCCCTGGAGACCCACTCAAAACCGTTTACTACCAAGTTTGCGATAATGCAAGAAATTCTTCACTCTTTCTAAATCATTTTGACAAAACGTTAGTACAACTCCAACATTTCGGTTGTTGCTCCTCATAGCCCCCCCGCACACTACATACGTTTTGTCCGCAGATAGTTGATAATTGAGAACCCGACAAAAAAAAATTACTTTTGCGTGTTACACTTTTTTAAGAGCTAGAAATGTATTCTTTTGGTCAATTTTTTTTTAATCAAGCTGTTTTAAGAAATGGATTTTGAAAAATGTTTGCAGGGATGTGAACGGCAACGCTATCACGTTGTGCTTATAAATCTGTTTGTTTACTTTTGTAGTAAAGTGTTTGAAATTTGTCAAAATAGCAACAAAGAGGAAGATTCGTTTCAGAAACAGAAAAACTTGCTACAGAGTTAACAAACTTTTAGTTTCACTTTGTAGAAAACTTTGTACTGAAAGTTAGTCTTTACTTTAAAAACACGTTGCTACAGGTTGCTACCAAATATTTCTGTAGTAAGTTGTTGCAAGATTTTCAAAGGAGAGACAATTCGCTCTTTTGTAGCAACTTACATGTGGCACACAAACAGAAATTCTTTCAATAGCATAGCATAATTACATTTTTGTATCCGAAAATACATTAAGGATAATTTATTTATTTCTTTTTCAGCATTTTAACAAGGTAGTTTTAAAAAATAGCATGTTTTTAAGTCGAAGAACATGGACTTATCTGTAAATCAGAATCCCAGTCTAAGATAAACCGCAGTTTAAAAACGACTATGAATATGAAGTCGAATATTTTTGTTCGTTCTTCATCACTTCACTTTCACTTTGTTTTTGTATTTTATTTGAGCAATACCTTAGGAACATTCACGGATAAATTGCCTTAAATTAATCGAACATTTAGTTTAACCGTTTCACATTAAAACCTTTGCCAAACCTTTTAAAGCGTGTGCATAGCTTTGATAGTTTCTATATTTTGTAACTAAACACTTATTTGTCAAAAATTCGCTTCCTTCTTGAAGTCTTCCTATTTGCTCTACTTTAAAACTTAAAAAGTCTTAATCTCTTATTACCTGAGTATGCAAATGCGCTTTAATGTCTAAAATAATCCTCCAAGAAAAACTCACTGATTAAATTCACTTGTTGATTCACGAAATACAAAGAAACAACTGCGATTATTTGGCTTGAAATCCTTTACTTTTATACCAAAAGACTTGTTTCTTAAACCATCCTTATTGTCTGTGTATAAAAATTGCCTCCCGTTTGAAAGATTGGCATTTATAAAGTGAAATTACGCGACACAAATGTCGTTCATAATAATTTTTAATTTTTTCCGTTTCACTTGAATTAATTAATTATTATTTTTCTAATTCGTTTCACACACAACTCGTTTTTGAACTTGTGCAGTAGCGCTTATTTGCTTAAGGCATCACTCTTTTACTCTGATAAACATTAGGGAATATAATGAAGCAACTATACAGTAGCTAACTCTTTAAGTACTCTGATGTACCTACTCTATGTGTCTAATATTCAGTATTCAGGATGTGCTCTAGTAACACGAAAAAAAAAACAAAGTAGGGAGTCGACTTTATGATGGTTGATAATAAATTTGAATGTTAAAATGGATTGATGGTAGGTAGGTGGCAGAGGAATGTTTGTTTGTTTCTTTCTTTATAAGGACTCTCTTATAAGTCCATGTTGTGATGTAATGTAGGTGTAGGATGGCAATGTATCCTTTAATTTTTGTCAATTACCACGTCTTTGTACTTCAATTACTTGTATATGTCACTGTCATAGGGTAAACTTGTATGGAATGGTTGTTTTCAACAAAGATAAAAATGAAAACCATAAATTTGCTTATCTCAAATCTTTTCTTAACGTTACAGAGAATAAAATCGATTAATGGAGCTTAATATGAAGGGTGTTGTTAGTACCTTGTTAGATGGACTACTGTTTTGACCGAGCATGGGTTCTTCGGTCAAGTTCATAGCTACCCTACATTTTATTCAGTCGTTTAAAATATTCTATTTAAGTCATGCAACTTATTTTGAAGCTCCTTTCTACAATGTCTTTAATAATCAGGAAAAAGCGTAACAGTTCGAACTAGTAAATATAACAGAAAATAGGGTAAACATAACTTAAAATCAACTCCATCTATTTTTTTTATGTCTTTTGTGTACATTATCCCATAGAATAAATAGCATTACAGCTACTTATGCAAAAAGGCAAACCCTTTGAGTTTTAAACGTGGTTGCGGGTTTATTTAGAATTTATTCTTTTGCTTCTTCCTAGTTTCAATGAAACCCAGGCAGTTAGATTGTAGAGTTGTCTACAAATACAAGGATATATTTTTTTTTTTTTTTTGAGGATGATGTGTCTGTAATTTAATTATTGACTCAGAGTAGCTGCTGCTCCTTCTGATGCCATTAAACGAATTGAGTTGTTTTCATTTGGCAGGCATTTAACGCGGTGAATTCAAGTGTGATTTTCTTAATGTTAATCGCGAAATGTTTCTTCAATTTGATTAAGCATGACGTCAGGGCTTAAATTTATATTGAAATTCAGTTTTGCTTATATTATATTTTTTGATTCAGAAATTTCGATTCTGTGGTGATGGAGATTGTCCAGACTGGATATTAGCTGAAATCATATCGACACTCTCTGTGCTGGACGCAAAAAAATTTACGGACTTGGCTACGATTGTGGCTAAAAAAATTATTGGCGAACAATTTGAGGTAAAATTATTTCAAAGAAAAAAAAAAAAAAAAAACAATCATGTTCCCTGCATCTCTGTTCTTATTGTAGGAATCTGGTGTTCGATCTATCACCTCGACCTTAGAAGACGATGGAAAATCAGCTGTAGCATGCATAAATTACTTGCTTATAAGTGCAGCTCGACATAGTACAGATGGATCTGTGTTTAATGAAGAACTGCAGCAGTTGGGACTCCCGAAAGATCATGCTGCTGCAATGTGCCGTGTTCTGTCAGACTACTCAGCACCTATTAGAAAGAAGCTAATGGGTCTTTCCCTTAAAAGTATAAATCTTATCTACTTTGATTTGGTTCGGTTAACTGTGAGACTGGTATTCATCAAGCGCTCATAAGTTACGAACGCTCATATCGGAGCTTTCGGAGTCAGCGCTCTCAACTTTATGAGTGGTCGAGACCACTCGTAAGCCACTAATATATCTTGGTGAATAGATTTATGAGCGCGTGATGAATATCGGCCTTAGACTATTACTTAGAAGTTGCTTCAGTCCCTAGGTGTCATTCTCTTTTATCTTTATATTTTTAACAATCGCATATCATTTTTGGAAACTATTGATTTGGCAATTTTGACTTAAAAAAATCTCTATGCTTTATCGAACCATCTTCTGTAATTTTGTTATTAACTTCTAATTTTAATTGAACTCTTATCTATCTTCTTCGTTTAGTCAATGAACTCGGCTCGGTGAATTTCAATAAACCCGACAACACAATTGATTGTGTTCAACTTGAACTGGAAGTTCTACAGGAACTCAATGGTGCTGGTCTACCAAAAGATATCATTCACAAAGTTAATATTGATTCAGCTAATCTTAGAGCTCTTCTCAAGGATATGAAAGAAGCTCGGGAAATTATACGAGAATATGATTTCGAAGGAAAATATTACAAAGATAATATGTGTTAGTAAATAAGTTAAGAATTTAGACGAAGAAGTTTATTCAAAAAATTATAGTCAAGAGTCAAGACCAAGATGAAAATGAAGCATTCAAGCTTTTATTCTGAGGTTTGCTTAGTGTAATAATCAGATATTTAGTTAAATATTATAAATAATAATAAATATACAATTATATTTAAGAAAAAAAGAAGAAGCACCAAGAAAATGTTAATCGTTCATATTCATCAGATTTTGAAAAATGGAATCCATATGAGGAATGAAAAATTTGTGAAAGTGGAGAAAAAGAAAATAAAGCAGAGAAGGTAAGTTGTTACAAAATTGTATTTAACATGATGAAAGTATGTATTTAGCTTTTAATTCATCAAATACTGTAGTTTTATCCCGTTGATCCCGTTCTATCACGATTGTGCAAATTTCCTATTTTTACTTTGCTCTTTCAATGATAAATATTTTGGTAATCTCTGTTATTCCGGAATTAAAACTTATTTAAACTATTCAGGAATTAAACCAGTAGGTCTGTAGAGTGCTGAGTTAGGCAGACAAAAAGGGCAACTCATTGTGATCGTGACATCGATGCCGCCGCTGCGCTATAGGGATGGCTCAACATGGACTTTACTAAACATTTGACAAAATTAGTGCCTCCGGCCGGAGAAAGCCATCAGTCACCATCCTTCTATGAGTCCAAACAAACAACACCTAAAGGAATCATACAGATAGCAGCTCCAGATGTTCCGCTTCCTTCGAACATCCTAGGCCCGCTTTCCAACGACTCAAAACATCCCATCAACACAATAAAAATGCGCTTCGTCTAAGTACATCAGTAAAGTCATAAGTTAGATGAAGTCGTGCCCAGTTTATGCATTCTGTGATTTTTATCAGAGTCGGTAACCATCTACCACAAAAAGTGCATTTCCACTAGACGTTTGGAATCGTTAGAAAATTATAGGTTCATCCATTCCTGCTAACTACACGCACACTCTCAGGAAATGTTTGAGGGTGTCAGTCACTAGGCCTTCGTGAGCTAGTCGTGCCACACAATTTAATTTATTTATTTTATAACCATCCACCAAAATTATGCACCTAACGTATTTAAGGGCTGAGGTCACTTAAATTTTTTAAATTGAATTTCATCAATCCCCTTGGCCTAAAGTAATTCTATTTATTTTTTCTTTGATATTCTAATCAAAATTCAAAATTTAGTTACATGTGATCGCAATCCTTGAAGCACATTACTTTGAAAACTCCCCATGGCTCCTAAGAGCTTAATTTTTAATTTAAAACTTAGGGAATGTAGGTAATCTTCAGATAGTTATGTTTCCACAAAACAGCTCTCCACTCGACACCTTCCGCTGCCTATTTATTAATACGTAAGTTTATTTTAATCTTTTTAATGACTGTTAAGTCAAGCAAAGAAGTTTCATGATTTATATTTTATTTGAAGAGAAGACTGCATGTCATCTTATTGTAATTTATTTCTAAGCTATCTTTAATTTTGTGTTCGAATTTTGACCGCTCGGCATTACCTTTATAAATTGAGAAAAAAGAACCAACTTTGTTTTAGAATTAATTAAAAATTATTTTTTTGATTTGAACTGCAAGTAACTTTATCTAAGACAACAACCATACAACCACTTTACTATTTAAATGTTTTGCCATGCATCTAATATCACAACCTTGTGCTTTTCTAATTTGTGCCAGAGCTTAATAAATAATTAGAAAGTTTTCAAATCCATTTCACCCTCTTGCCAATTTTTCTGCCGCCTTTCATAGAAACATGTTTGCATTACAATAAATAAATTCAACAGTATAACTTTTCGGAAATTCAATAACACCTAATAAAACAATAACATCCTGCTCATCGGCGTGTAAGTCCATCACCCCATCGTCTTATCGTTCCATTTCCATGGTCCCATCCATGGATTTCCTCTTGGATTTCATTATGATTGTAAATTTCCTTGAATATGATTGAAAATACGTTTTTGAACATGATACGCTTCGCACAGGTGATGCTGTTTGGACTGAATTTTAAATCAACCATTTCGACCCCACCGGTTGTAGCATTGTGGCATTGAAGGAAGAAAACCAACTACCAGCTAGTGGTCGCAAGGATTTGCTTATTTTATTGCTGAAAGAGACTTTCAGGAATAAAATGAAAATTACTGCGATTTTTCGGGAGGCAAAATATTTCCAGAAAAAATGCCACTAAGCGTTTTAGTGGCACGTAGTTGTTTTAATGAACAGTCTTTGTGGTAAATTATATTAAATTTGGCAATTGAGGCTTTTGATGTTTGATTTCTGTTTCTTAAAAATTGCAAATTCTAAATTGCATATTCTAAAAACTGATCAATTTTAAATGATAAAATCAATTTCAATCATTTGTGTATGAATCCATAATATACCCTAAAAACACCTACATAGGTACATCGGAAGTAAAATACTTAGAGAGCTACGTGTTCATTTTGAATTCATTCCCGACCATAAGTTTTCTTTACTTTTTTTGTTGTTGTTTGTCTTTTCGCATACTTCCTCTTCTGGCTCAAGTTTGACTAACGGTGAAGACTGTGCCCGCATAAACTCTCGGATTTGGTGATGCTGACGAGGCCAGAACCACCCTGTTTAATAAAGCCAAAGCCGTGTACCACGTGTTACAGCTCACTTGTGAATAGTAAAATATAGCTGGGTAATGACCAAATGATGACTTTTAACATTGTTGATATATAGACACACACATTCTGATTTCGCCATCAAAATGATGTGAATTTGTGTTAAGCAAAAGCACGTTTCAAAATAAAGGAGAATAATAATTGTAGCATATGTTTCGGCGGCAGCGGCAGCGGCGATGGAGCGCCATCGCATCATTAAGGGTGTTTTTCGGTCGATGGTGATGGTGGTGGTGCAAAGTTAGATGGGCGGGTGGATCGGAGCGGCAGTGGCAAGCACCACATGGCAGCTTATAACAAACATATCCTCTCAAATTGATGCGACTTTCTACTTTGCATTTAATTCTCAAAACCGTTAACCAAAAGTATTTTTGTTTGATAAATTTCGACAAAACGAAAAAAAAAAATGAAAAACCAAATAGGTACAAAAACAACAATTTAACACGCCATTATAATGGTTACAGCATTATAACAATGCAGCGCGCTGAAAGTAATGTAATTGAATGTAATTGTTTTACTCGCATGTAGATCCGTTTTTCATGTATAATTAAATGAACATTTATATCTCTGTGTTCTGTGATATCCTCCGGGGAGAGAGAGAGACAACGAGAAACACACAGATGTCCCCAAAAAGTAATAAACACGTAAAAAAAAATAATCTCCTGTAATAATTTTGTGTAATGCGCATCCATTTACAAAATTTTTGTTATGAGACATTTCATATGGTGGAATGGTCATACAGTCTGATGGAAAAATAAGAATACATCCATGCATTTAATTTCCTTTCAACCTTTCTAATTCCTGTTCCTGTTCAACCTGTTCTAATTGGTCCTAAATGTGTGTTATATATAAATTTTCTGCGCTTTTGATCAGAGAAACAATAAGGGAAGGGTGCGAAAGCAGATACGGATCCTTTGGTGTTTTTTGATTACATCTGTTATTTTATGAACCTTGTCTATTGTGGAATGTTTATTTCTAAATCCGAACTTCTTTCTTCTATCACTGTGCTAAGTATCTTCAGTACCAATTTTTAAAAACGTTTGTCGTATTTGGTAAAATACAAACCCGAAACCAAGAAATTGATATTGCAGGTAATGACGATCTCGTGTGGTACAGGAAAACAATTCATTTGAGAATCAGATTCGTTAGAAGTTGAATTTCTGTCCAGACTGAAGCATGCAGTTATAAAACAAACAAAAAACCTGGATTTAGTATAACCAAGTGTCCGGTATCTTATAAATGATAGTAACTGAAGTTTTGATTGTCAAGTCACATCCGCAAACCGTTAACTTATTCATGTTTGTTTTGTGAATCGGATAAAAAGTTCCAAAAAAAAGCCCCAAACGAATCAAAAAAAAAAAAAAAAATAATAAGTCTAACTTTTTGACATCCAAAGAGAAGATCTTTGGATGTCAAAAAGTTAGACTTATTATTTTTTTTTTTTTTTGATTCGTTTGGGGCAGAAAATCAGTAAGTAAAATGATGTTTGTATATATGTTTATGTATATGAGTCCCCAGTTGTAATTTTTTTGCATTCCCTACTGTTAGTCTCTAGCAACTTAACGCACAAAAAAAAAAAATAAAAAAAACAAGATTTAAACATTTCGAAAATGACAACCCTAATTCAAGGCAAATGCTTTCAGTGATTTAATTTTTCGATTATATTTGAATTTAGGACAAAGTCTGCATTCGCAATTGTGGGCCATCATTAGGGAGCGAATTGAAGTACACCCACACGCCCAGCCCATGCCTCTAAGATATCCACTTCGTCATCATGCTCATCATCTCGACTTGTCATTTCTCGCAAAAGTGAAGAATAGCAATTTTATGTGCTGTTAAGGGAGAACGAGGAGAGGTGTGTGCGATGTGATGTCCTTATGTTAAAGCTACGTACCGTATACATACTACATATCTATTTAGCTATGCCTTAAGGATTTCAGGGTAATTTGTCCTTATCAAAATACCTATATATACCTAAGTTCATTTCCAGATGGTGTTCGCAGTTATCATCGCCAGCTTAACGTTTCCATATAGAAGTAGGTACCCAGTGGTAGTAGTAGAATGAAATAAAGGTGTTTGTTGAGAGATAGATGGAGAAATCTGTGTGAAATTTGTTCATTTTGTGTCATGTTTTGCTTTTGTGAAGAGCGGAGATATTTTGACCTAGAATAATAAATCATTTCCAAGTTAGACTTTTGGTTGTAGAAAATACTCAAGTATGGCATATACTTGTATATTTTATAAATTATCAATATAATTGAAAACAAAAAAAAAAACATAAATGCATAATTTGCAAAGTTTTCTAATGAAACAATGAAACAATGTTAAGAAAAACATTGGTTAAGGAAAGGGAAACAATTTTGTTGACCAAACAAAAAATTTAAAAAAGAGGCTGGGTGCGACCCACACTGGTAAATTCTCTTGGTAACTTTTTTAATAAGTGACCCAATTTTATTTTGGTTTTAAGAATATCAAAACCTTAGTATGTTAGTGTTTAGTATTAAATGAAGCCAATACCAAATTTGTGGCCGTTAAGTTATTTACTACTGATTTTCATGTGGGCTAAAATTATCATCAAGTCAAATTCAGTATTTGTTACGAAAAACATGTTACAAGAATTTAATTCGGTTTTTTTCCGGGTTTTTCGATAAAAAAAAAAAACTCAAAGTTTACTTTTCCGATCTCCATTCGATGTAGGTTTACAAGGAGCTTAATCCTAATCAAATTTGGAATCAATTCTGCCTACAAACGTGTTGATTGTTTGTTTTAAAAATCTGAAAAAAGAAAAATAGTGCTTCTAAAATGTAACTTTAGCTGAATGTTGAATCAGCTTTTACGTCAGTCATAATAAAAGTCCTTACAGTCAAAGTCAACTTTTCAATTAAGTTGCCTAAATTTTGTTGATAGCTGATATAGAAAAAGAATTCATTGTAATTGTAGGCTTAAGTTTTTTTATTCACAGCGAATTGTGGAACGTGTTAAATGTGTTCTATGTATTTCACGGCAGGTGGGTGCCGTGACTTGAAGATGAAATATTAAATTTATTATATTTTTTTTTAAGTCGAACATCAATCTGGATATAAAACACATCGTACTCCTGAGGATTTCTATTTCAATGGTTTTATTCTTTTCTTGTTTGTTGTTGCCAAATCTGAATGTTAATATTTTGAAATACATTCAATTTGTGTGTTATATGTTGTATCTTACATGGTTAAAATTTTATCGACGTTCAATAGATAAATCATAAAAAAAAACTGATGCCAAAGAACCACATCCCTTATAGTTATCTATTCTAAAAAAAAAAAACACAAACCAACACAAAAAATGAAACAAATCTAAAAATCTAGATACAATCCAATTTTTGGTTATATTTCATATTTCTATACATCACGGCAGAATATTTAGAATATCATATATATTTTCTCTCTTGGGGGTTGCCGCTGCCATCAATGTCCGCCCACAAAACCCTGGGTCCTTATTTGATTATACTCGTATCGGTATCGGTCGGTATATGGGAAATAGAAATCCATCCATGATTTCTCCTAGTAGTTGCGCATAAATTTATTTCGCCCGCTTTATAACGGAACGAGGATTCCGGGAGAAAACGTCATCATATTTCATTCATTACTCAATGATTTATTCGAATATTTGGCAGAGATAAAGGTGAAATTTGAATCAAAATTTTGCGGATTTTTCTATATTTTTTTTTTTGGAGAATATGCTTTTCCCCATTCCTCGTTCCTCCCAATGCCAACAGATTCTGGGTCTTGATACCTTCGGAGCAGCAAAATCAAATTTGGCATGCAATTTTTCCTGTTCCCGTTCAAAGTCGGTGCTATTAAGATTATTCACAGCAGTAGGTAGAGCAGCATATGCGTTCTATGCAAAAACGGCTCGCACATTTGAATAAACCTAAAGCGGGTAAAAGATATAAATTGATTGACTACTATATCGGGGGAGGAATGATTGTTCTCTGTGTGGAAATGGCAAAGGTACAGAAGTTAGAGGATGCAGCATGTGCGATTGACAACTGACTTGTACATTTCGCAACATCATGTCCACATGTAGCCAATGTACAAATGAGCCCAGTTGCCCTCTCATTTCGGCTAGAATGGTAGAATCTTGGTTCGTCATCGCCCGCCAGCCTCATGCTTAAGTGTAGTTTAGCTGCGGCACCTTAAAAAGGACTAATAAGTTGGATTTATGCGACATAAACTGCTTTCTGGAGCGAATACCATTTACATAAGTAGCGTGTCACTTATTGCCGAAAACACTCTATCCCAGAATTCAGGGGTTGGCTGTTTGCCAGATGAAATTATTGGTTTTGATTACTTTTGTTGTCGTAATAAGGTCAGTTGGGGTTTTTGGGCCATAAACTCGACTCGAATCGACTCTCCTTCCTCTTAAAGATTAACATACATATTTGGGTAGTTATGAAAATTATTTGTAATCCGCGCATTTCATTGAATTGAGTTTGCGAGTTTGAGTATAAAATTAGTTTCTATGTACTCGCAGCAAGTTTTGCGCACATATGCTGGAGTTGCTGGGTACAATTTGTGATTGTAATTGCTTATGGCTATTGGCAGAATTTATGATGTGCCATAATCTTTAATCCTTCTAATTTAACTGCCTTTTTACCCAGGGGAAACAGTTGGTCAGCGGTGGTAGAGGTACGAATGATGTGAATGAAAGCAACATGTTCGTTTTACTGATTTCTGGTAAAGTGTTTGAGAAAGATTAGGTGTTTCTAAAAGGTTGTAGGTATTGGACAAACTATTAAAGGAAAATGTTCAACATGTTCAGAAAGAGAGAGAGTGTAAAGTTTATTTTATTCAAGTGCGGGGAAACTAGTTATAAACGAAGAACATTTAGTCCCAAAATTTACTGAAACTATTAAAATAAGGGTTTGTATGTTCATTAGGTACTGTAATTCTTTTCGATAAGTACTTTTAGTTTTCAAATGAAATTGGAGAGCACTGAGTTTGAGAACCGCTTCCGTCGGTTTTTGGAATGCATTAAATGAAAAACAGCTGCGGATTCGTATGAATTAAAATTAATTGAAAGTTTTTCTCTTGCTGTAGCTTAAAATTAAGGTTCTTCTTGTGGCATTCAAATTGTTTTTAATTTTTAATTGAATTTTTATTTTGTAAAGAAACATTTTTGATAAATCAAAATAGTGTTTAATTACAGTGAGTTACTTTTATTCAATATAGTCGCCAAACATTTTTTTTAAGGGCATTTTCCTTAAAAATAAATGCCAGACGACACCTATTTGGCTATCGTGTAAATACAATCATTTTGACGATGGTGCTATGGTGATAATCGAGTTCCGGAGAGCAAATTTTCAATGGCCGAAACAATATCGTCAAGAAATTAGTAATTTTAGTTGCGAATTTCGAGGGTGGTCCGTTGGTAAATGCTATTTTGCGAGTTGTTGTTTTTTTAGCCCAATTGTCATTTTAGAGATATGAGCTTATTAGTCAAAATGCGAATCCGGAGAAAGTTTTTGAAAACGCGTTCACAGCGGACATTTAATGGTTTTCGTAAAACACTTCAATTATTTTGATTCTGCAACGCACATATACCAAGCGTTAAAACAGAGTAAACACTTACAATTAAAAAAATTTTCTTCCGTCTAAAATCGTAAAAGAAAATATTGTGGTTTTAATCAAAACCAACACTACGGTCATGGAGAGGTCCAAAAAAGTCTCGTCTAGAACGAGTACCTCTCATATAAAATTGTTGAGTTACTTATTCGAATTTTATTGATTAAAATTTATTTGTTTCAAGAAACTGGGACAACAGATAAATAGTGTTGCCGTTTAAAAAAAGTTTTGTTTTTGGTTATTGGTGTATAACTCGTAAACGGTTTAACCGATTTTGTTCAAAAGAAATATTTTAGATAAACCTAAGTAATATTATATCTTGTTCACTATTCTCGTCAATATAATCAACTAGCCTTTATTGTCAAGCTTAGTTAATAGAAATAATTTTGTTTCTCTAAAATTGCCGCTCTTTTCGGACCTCGCGAACAAACATTTTTGCTATTAAACACAATGTTAAAAATTTATAAAATAGACTATGCCAACAAAAATGTTCAGATCTGTTTAAGGAAAATGACTACATAATAAGTATTAAGGTCTATTTTCCACAATTAAGTTGTAAGGAAGAATTTTATAAAAAAAAAGATTTTCTACCTAAACTTAATGGGCTGTATTCATAGATGTTGTCTAAGTCATAACTAAGAAAGTAACGGCTTAGATAACATCTATGAATACGGCCCAATGTGTTTATTTGATTTTAGTTGAGTGAAAATAGGTTAATGATAAGATGTGTTAAGGTTTTGGAGAAGTTCATTACTGAGGAGTTAATTGATTTGGTACTTAATTTCTGTGATTTATTATTGTCCAGTTCCTATCCAATTCCTAAAGTACTTTTTTTTTTGCAGGAATAACAAAAGAACTACAGATAATTTAAATAACTTTTTTTTTATTCAAGTTTTATATAAAGCAAATTTAAATCATGCATGTTTTAGATGGATATTACCAGCATCTTTATCCGCATAATATATTGCATAACCGTGTAGTCACAGTTTAATGATATCTCTTTAAAATTAGAAATGTGTATTATAAACTCCCAGGGGATGATGCCATTTTATCTGCTCTTTAATCAAAACAAACGCCAGTTTAAAATCTGTAATTGCTTTCGAAAAAAAAAAACAGATTAAAACTTACTCGCCAAAACAACATGACTTTCAATAACCAGCGCTAGCGGCGCCGGGCGGCTTGGGCTGACTTTATGAAAGTCAAAGGGGAAAGGAAAGCGTAAACATATTCCAATCAATTCCAAGATAGGAATTACATGAATGACAACAACTTACAACGAGGGACTACTTAGATTGTGATTTCATTATGCGTAACCGAGTGTTAAAGTATCAGGAATATATATTCCCATTCCCATCGCTTGGGTTGGCACGTGACTGATCACGTGGCACTGACGATGACGCCAACACCAACACCAACACCACCACCGCAAACCATAACCCAATGGAAGCTTGAGTCTTTTCTCCAAACATAGTTTCAAGGGGTGAATAATTGCAAGATAATCATGTCCTTATTGGCGGTAAACATGGTTGAGATGAGTTGAATACCAAATTAAATATTTATTAGATTCCATGGATCGACGCGCATTTGTTTGGTGGACAATATAACTGATGAATGCGGTGACCCCTTTCAATCACACTTGCGTAAGCTGGAACTACGGAATGTTTTCCCCGGTGGGATTGAAAGTCCCAAAAAGGTTGTTTAAAGTCATCCAATTTGCTTATGATAATTTGTGTTTGTTGAAGGATTCTTCTCTTAATCTGCAAGAACATTAGTATTTGCTCAGAAAAAAAAAATGAGCTCGAATCTATATGTAAAGGGTATAGCATCAGTATTTGATTTTATATTTTTTTATATCCGATTCAGGTGTTTCCAATTGGGGTTGTTGTAAACCCTCTCGTTTGGTTCACTACGATACTGAGCTATAAAAATCGAAGGCTGCCTATGATTTTGAATTCGAGCCTTTTTATTATCCTTAATATTGTCATTATATGAGTGCGATCCACGCGAGTGTGTGTATTGCGCAAAATGGCAAATTGGCATATTATGCGTATTGCATTGAGATTACTTTGCATTTTTGTGTGTTTTTGCTTTTCCAACGTGTGTGTGCTTACAAAATTTTACGACAAAAAAGGCGCTTAATGACATTATTTTTAGCCCAACAAGAAGTCAAGGTATGAGGAGGCACACATCTAGAAATCAGAATAGAGAGGTATATTTGGATTGGGAATCTATATACCAACGTGACCATATGTGCGAGTTGTAAACTTTATACGACCTCTCTTCGGGTTAATATTTCGTATTCTTCATTTTTATTTGTTGTATAGTCAGCAAGGAAGGATTTTTGAGTTGATTCGCTGAGTTTGTCGTATATTTAACCAACAAACCTGACCCACACCTTGACTCCGGTGCTCTGGAGAATGCTATAGAGTTGAATGGTTTTATGTTTAAACTCTGGGCAATGAAGTATTGGGGGGCAAATATATGGTTACCGATTAAACAAACCTGGGATTTTATGGGTTTATTGGTTGGTTCAAATAACAAATATGTATGGAAATACGAGTTTATCCAAAGCAAAGGTTTTATAGGCCAAAATGATGTTGTATTTTTTTTAAATGAAATTTCCTTATTTCAAAAGGGTTTAGAGAGCCAAGTAGGTTAGGTATAAAAGTTCGGTTTTGCGGTTGAAATGAGTCGTATTGAATATTTATTGCGGCTGTATATTTATTATAAGACTTTTAAATGGTTTTCTTTGGTTTAATAAATTCAAATTTGTATCTACAACTTGTTTTGAAGAAATGTATAGGTAGCTGTTTTAGGATTAAGAATTTTTGTGGTGGGTATCTACCTAATCTTATTGTATAAGTAAGCTCTTTAGCTTTTATTTAATATTATCCGAAGAACTAAGGTTAGATTATTTCAGAATTTATTATTATTGTGTATACGATGCAAAATATGTAGCTGGCATTCTTATCAATGAACGCATGTGTCCATACCTTAATTTTCAGTTTTTTGTTTAAATTTTGTTGTCAATGAAATCGAGACCAAAGGAAATTGATGCCTTCAAAACAGGATTATCGACCTAAAATATCGCAAAAAAAATAATTTTTTACCCTCATTGGCTTGGAACATATAATTGAAATTAAAATAAAGTGGACATTCGGAAATTTTTCCGCGAATTACCAAACCTCGAGATTGGCCAGACTAAAATAAAAGAAAATCATCACCAAGCTACCGTTCCGCTGCATTAACTGGAATGGAGAAAAATAATTTAAAAAAAAGTGTTTCGGTCGACACTTGTAAGCGGACAATGAACAAATTCGACTTAAAATTATCTAACATACATACATTTTGCTGCACGATTAACTCAAGAAGTACCAACGCCTAGTGAATGACATTCTTAACCATTTTCTGTTATCGTGTAGATATCAGGAATGGAGGGAAACTACAAATTTCTGCCGGATTCGAACGGCTAGTTTAGTTGAGATGCACTTTTCGTGGTAGGCAGTACTATTTGAGGTTTTGTCAATTCATCATAAGAGGCAGTACGTACCCCTGAAAAAATCTAGCTGGCATAAGCTGGGAATTAAACCTAGATCTCCGGCGTGATAGTCCATCGCACTAACCATTTCCTCCAGGGGTAATACTATCCCTCACCTTCCTTGAGCAGGTATGTACATCTTTTGATTTCACTTTTTCTTATTTACGAACGATCTTACTAATCACTAAAACTTGTGGTTTCTACTTTTTTTTTTTTATTTAAAATGGAAAAAATACACAAAAATAGCTGAGTAGCGTTACTCCATATACATATGTACAAGTTTGTTAAAAAAAATTAAAAATGTATGTAGTTTTGAAACTGGTATGAGTGACACTTATGAGAAGAATTGGTTATTAGGTAACTGAAAAAAAAAAAATGTTAAACCATACAAATGAAAATTGGGCATGAAAAATCACAATGAGTATAGAATCACCCATATACATTCTTGTGTTTCCTAAAATTTTATTTTTATATTATATATTTGTGTATATTAAACCGTTTATCAATTACACATTCAACAAGATCCCTAATCCCAAAAATGTTCAATTATTCCAACAACAACGGAGAAAACAAAAAATTACAAATCGAGTGCACGGCAATTAATCCATTAATAATGCTATCAATTTCAAAAAATCTAAACCGACACAATGCGATCAGAACTATTATTCAAAAAAAAAAAAATCGAACCAAATACAAAAAGGTCTCACAATCAAAAAAGAAAAAGAGCAGGCTGTGACAGATTTTTATATCTAGACCCTCATCAAAGAATCGCCATATCACCAGATTTATACCGCTAAATAATTGGCAGATCGTTGTAATTGCTTGCACACTCATATGATTTCAGTTAAAAGGTAAATAGGGTAATTTGTCTCCCATATTAGTGCGCGTTAACAAAAGAAGAGCAATTTTGTTCCAATCCGGCTGTCATTCATTTATATACAGGAGTTTATTTCTACTTGCAAACTTGCAATACAAAAATGTAGATAGTTTAAGGGCAACTTATGGGTTCTTGCAAAATTGAAAATGAGATTTCTGATTCATTTTCATTTTCAATCATTGTGTATACCCTGGATTGAAAAATGAATGGGATCAACAATCTTTAACAGCAGTCAAGTATTTTCTTATAAGAAATATAAGAAGCTTTCAAATCTAAGGCCCATAGTTTGACTATCTAAGAGAGTGTTTATATGGGTTTCACACCGAACCTTTCGTGCAAAAAGTACAAAATCTCATCGAAATCTAGACCTCCTATACATTTTCAGTTTGTAAACTAGACTACGACGAAATCTCCTACAAAATCTACTTGATTGTGCTAACCGAGACTCATTTATAACACATTGTTTTCTTTTGTATGACAGTTTATAGCATCTTTTAGCTGCAATACAAAGGGAAATGCCAAACAAAATCTAGTTTATATGCGGTGTGAACGGTTCAACGAGCTTTCGTTGGTATAAAAAGGTTACAAGGCTAAACCCAGATACGCAATCGTGTTAAAAGAATTGTTTTAAAGTTCATAATATTTACAAAACTGATATATGATAAACTTATCAACTAGCTATTAATAATTAGCTAAACTTTATCGATTTTGATAAAGTTTCTCAAACTAATAAACAAAAAAAAATAACAAAATTTAAAAAAATCAAAGTTCTTGTAAAATGGTTTACTATGAAAGCAACTTCGTGCGACCCATTGGTGCACTTAACTGAGAACATAAGATTCATTATAATTTGTATACAAATTTGGTGTGATATCCTTAACTGAATTATTATTTAACAATAAAAAATCAGTCACAATGGGAGCGAGTGTGAGCACTGTGAGTGAGAGAAGTCAACATGATTACCGAGGGTTATATCTCACATTTAATAGGATGAGAGGTAATTTCGGCATCCTGAATGGATGGATATATGGATAAGTAGTTTACTGGCTGCAGATGTTGATTGATCACATAATGGTTAACAAAAAAAAAAAAAAAACTGAAATTCACAAAATCGAAAAGGAAGGAAGGATGTCCTGTCCAAATTTCGGTATGGTGCCCCTACCTGCCACCCAAGGGTCTTCCCATTCTAAATAGAGTGTCTTTTGTAAGTCGATTTTCCAATTGACTTCTTCTTTTCGATATGATGGCAAAGATGTGTTTTTATATTTTTACAACGGGTCGTTTACTTTTGTCAACAAAAAAAAAAAAAATGTTGGCATTTGCAAATACGGTTTTGAGCAAAACTTGATACGTGAACTACGTGCCATTTATTTGATGAGTTTTGTATAGTGCTGCAGGAGTTAGAAAAAGATAGAATTAAGGGCTCTGAAAACGTGATCTTTTGAATGAAAAATTATGATTTTTGTCAGCAAATTTAATCTTTACAATAAATAATTAATAGGGAGAGAATTTATCACTTTTCGGAGCAACAAACTCATTCAGCCAATCAACTGAAGCGGAAAATCAGTTTATTTTTTGCAATTATAATTTTCAATAGGCATTGATCAAAATTAAACTACGATAGGATCAAATCTGTGCAACATTATATAAATGCATTGATTTTGTAGAATGTAAGGTTAGACGTATACGCCAAATAGTAGTTTTTGGGAATTAGAAGTTAGGAAGGTTGGGATTTTATAATTTTTTTAACATAAAATGTATTTTTCTATATCCTTTACCTACTGAAATTTGCTATCATAAAATCCATAACGTTTAAAGTTTTTGTTTTATGTACTAATTTTTTTGTCTAGAATGGGGTTGATGCATCTCCATCAAAAATTAACTTTATTTTTATTCTCGTACGCAAAAAAAAATCGAATACAGTATTCCAATATTAATCGTGTTCAAAGTTTAATTTTTTCATAGTTTTGCATAGTTTTTTTCTTTTTTAGTGAAAGAGACCATAGGTGCTCAAAAGGTATCAAATAATTTTATAATAATAATATTGTTAACTTAATTAGAAATCTTAGGCCTCCCTTTTGTCTGTCCCTTTGTATTTTATGCATACCTTCATTGAGGTGAAATGGTTTCAAATTTGACATTTACGTAAGTTCAGAGCCATTTCGATGGCTCTTGTTTAATTTCACGAAAGTTAACGAAACTCAGCAGAACGGCTATTATGGTGAACGAATAACGACATATAATGCTTTGTATTTGCTCGGTTGCTTAAGCTGACTAACGCTCTTTTAAGTCTATTACAGTTGGCCCTTAACTGTTAAGTTCTTAAAAATATTTAATTTTTTAATTAAAATAGTAGGTTATATTTTTACTTGCGATATATGTAGGGTAGGTACTACAGGGCCAGTTTGGAAATAAAAAACATTGAACTCGAGATAACAATCAAACATGACATTACCATAATAGACAATGCAAAAAAAGTGTGTCGACAATTCTGCCTGTCGTGTCCATATCTCAAGCTAAAGACTAAACCGCTGAATCGATTTTCTTCACCCTTGGTAGTTAAGGGGTTTGAGTGGATCCGCAGAGGGGATTTTTTTTTATAATGACCAAAATTAACGGTACCTGTCATATGACGAAAATGGAAAAACTTATTTTTTCAAACACGACTAACGATTTTGATTAAAATTTTTGTGTTTAGGCAGCTACAATCTAAAGGTCGTACTTCTGAAATAAAAAATATTTTTTTCTGAATGTTTACTCAATATTTTCGTTACTACAACGCAGCAGATAAGGACTAAGCAAAGAAACAAAGAAATATTGCGCAGTAATATTGAGTTGTGTATGGACGACCCTTTTTCGCACAATATTTTTGGACAATATTACTGGGCAATAATATTGTGTCGTGTAGGTCGAGCAAGTACTTACGTGCGACCCAGTCGCGCATTTTATTTTGTTAATGTTGGTATGCAGTGTTACTGTGGATAATTTTAAGGGTTTTAAAATATGCTATACACATTTAATATAATTCATTGATTTTCAAGCAGAATATTTTTTTTTCTCGATGATCATATGAATAGTACCATTATCTCAGACTCAAACACTCATTCTGGAGAGTCTTAAAAAATACACTATAACTGGAACAGTTTTTAAATTAAATTCTGTTACATATTGTTAAATGCTTTCTATACCGCCAGCAAATACAAAAAAAATACGAACACTTGCAAAAACGCATTCAAATGCTTAAAATTTGGTAAAAACAATGACGATATAGTCTTCTTCTTTAATAAAAATTATAACCCAAAATGATTCGTTCCATTGATATTATCAGTACAAAAAAGTCTTTTCTTTTAATTAGACAAATGTTTATGACTACCACCCTGCTGTGGTAATTTTCTTTTCTTTTTGTTTCTATTTCGTTAAAAAACTCAATAAAAAACTCAAAAAAAAAAGGAAACACAAAATTAAAATTCCCTTGAACAATAATGTCAACCACATAGCATATCATTAGAGAGTAGAACATTTTGTAAAATATACCACGATGCTGCATCTTTGTCTTATGGACAAGTTATATCGTATAACCCTTTTTTACTTTTATTATTTTATAAGGTAGAAAAGATCATAAAATTTAAATATTTTTAATTTTTGAAAACATTTTTTTGTTTTGTTTTTAAATTCCTTCCACCCCTCATTCAAGAGATAATCAAAAAAAAAAGAACACAGAAAAAATGCCTTAGTCATAAGCGAATTAATTAAAAAAAGTAAAAGTTAAAAATAAGATAAGAAATTATGCACGCTATAATGATTATGTTTTTTGTATAGAACTTCATCAGGAGTAAGGTGGGATTGTTTTATAGACTTTTTAGGTAAATTAAGTATCTACAATATTTTTTTTTTTTTTTTTTGCTTCGAAGAACAAATTGAGTAAAGGGAAGATTTCATAAACAATGATGATATATTTTTTTGTTGGCAAATAGATACAAATACAAAAAATAATGCAAGGAGGTAGTCAACCAATTTTGTTCTAGTTTTATAACATATATTATATTTTTGAAATTATTAAAAAACTCAATAGGTTATATGATTTAAAACTACATCTATCTACAGTCTACACATAACTAAATGAGTTAGTGTTGCCGGAGACCTACTTTGAAAAATAGTACAAAAGACAAAAAGTAGGTATAGTATTTTGAACCAAAGGGTAGCACAGAAGGTTAATTTTTTTACATAGGTTGGTATAATTAGTTTGTCAGTAAAAAACTAAATAAAATTTCGCTTGTCGTTTTCCTTTTAATACTTCAGACTTAAAAATGGAGGTTTAACAACCAGGACAGGTTATAGCGATCAGGAATATAATATATTTTTAAGTTAATTTCACTCGTTTTAAAACACGAATACAACATAAATATCGATGGAAAATTACGCAAAGAAGATTTTGTGAAAAGAAATTTTGCAATGGAACAATTAGTTTTTGTAAAAAATTTATTTACTTATCTTCCTGACTCAAAAAATTTATTCGTACCAGGAAAATAAATGAATACATTTTTTAACAAAAAATGATTGTTCAATTGCAAAATTTCTTTTCAAAAAACCCTTTGAGTCATTTGTCATCTATTTATGTATTTTCGGTTAAAAACGAGTGAAAATAACTTAAAAAATACATTAGAATTTTTTTTCTTGATCGCTATAATCGGCTCCTAAGAATGGATATGGGAGAATTCAGGAAAAACTTCGTTTTAATGCCCTATTTGTCACTTCGGATTTAAATATTTTGGCGTAGTAAATTCAAATTTGAAAACCGAGATTTTTATACAAAATGTACATGTAATAGGAAAATATTTAGCACACCATCAAACTAACAATTTTATTGAATTTTTGAACACATTATTTGCCACACAAATTTTGAAAATAACTGAACTGAACTTGATAGAAAAACGAGGCTGGAAAATGAAAACCACAATACGACAGCAAATTCTGTTGAAATGGTCCAATGCAAAAATGACAAAAAGATCTAAGCTTATTACAAATCCCTTAAAAGAAATTTCACTCCGTTAAATTTGAAACGAAATATATCTTAAGGATGATGTCGTTGTGACACTAAAATTTTTTGATTAACTTCCGTAAAAAAAATTGAAAGGAGGATTACGGTAGTACAGAGCAGACGAGCGTAGTACAAATTCTACTACAGTAGTACTTTCGGCAACAAAAAAAATGCAACTTTTTCAGATATTAATTGTGAAAAAAATTGAAACAGTTTTTTCTAAAAAAAAATAAATACAGTTCTTTTTACTATATTTGCTCACAAATATTTTGCCACCAAAATTATAAGAAAAAAATATGCTTAGAGTTTTTTAACACTTAACATCTAAAAAACTTACTTTATTTTCATAAAATCGAGGTTTTCTTTCCTCGAAAAGTGACATAATTTTAGGGTAACTTTAAAATAAGCATAGGGATAACCTTAACTCTGAAACAAATGCACAAAAAATCCTTTGTATTTACTTGTTCCTATTTCAACCATAGAGCTTGATCTAAAATAACGAACCGTCCAACATAAACATTATGAATATTTTTACGATTCTTAAATAACTACTTTTAATTGCGATGGGTCTAAAAGTTTTTATGTTTTGAATATTTTGACGTTTTCGGCAATGCAATGCTTGAAGAAAATTTTAAATGTATTATAGTTTTTGAAAAAATTTATTGAACTTATTGCGTCTTCGTCTTTTTTTTAAGAGTGTTAGTTTCCACTATATGAGCCTTAAATCGTTTGTAATTTTCGTACGTTTGAATAGATACTAAGAACAAAATTTAATGAATCTTTCAAAAATTCTAATCCAAATAATGTTCGTGTTTAAAGCAAAACAAATCGTGTGAAAACTTTATTTAAGTAAACGGTAAAACCCTTTGAAATAGTCAATCAAATGGCAGAATTTCGTTTTGGAGCTCAAAACAATTGAAAACGTTATGTATATCGTAATCTTCTATTAATATTTAATATATGTGTATGAACCCTTTTTAAGTTTCTTTTTGTAACTCGTAAAAGCATCGAAAAACCCCATGTCTAAAGTGTAATTTACTAAGTAACTCTTGATTCCGTTTCGGTATTTAACACCCCTCTGTATTGCGTCCTTAGCACAATCATAAACAATCCACCCCACAAATTCTATGGAATCTTGGAATTTTTTGTTTTTTTTTTCTATTTACCCAACAAGGACAAGTGCAACCCTCCTCCACTCTGAGATCATCGCTTAACAAAAGAATTGTATCCTTTTTGTTGCGCTCAATTTACCAATGTTAAACACTTGGTTGACTTTTTTTTGTTATGCTCTATGGAAGTCTCTAGCCAAAAATATACCATTACCGCAGTACAACAAGAATGAAAAGCACACAGATCGCGCCTTCAAGGTCCAACCCGTCGTCGCCCCCTCCCGTCACCATATTTCCCAGCCTTCTCTTATTTAGCGAAAAATAACAAAATACTTCCTTGTTGCAATGATATAGCTTAAAGACTATCAAATCATTTTATTCACTCTCTCATACCCCGGCCTGTGTATTCGGTCGTTTTATAGAAAATTAATTCAATTGCTGGAGTTGCGTTGATATTCGCGCACACAACATAATGACAATGAGAGAGAGATTAGAGATTAGAGATTCTTCCTTTATTAATTAGATAAATTACAATTTTTTTTTCTATTGGAAATACGGACATGACAATGCTGCCGTCTGCCGGAAATAACATTTCAGTAAAATAAATAAAATTATATAAAGAGATTATGTAACAAAAAGATTTACAATAGATTTGAAATAATAAATTACATAAATAAATATTATACAAAATATTAGACAAAAGTTTATATTAACATAGATATGAGGAATAAATTTGTATATAATTTTA
Organism: Meliscaeva auricollis; assembly: GCA_948107695.1. NCBI lineage: Eukaryota > Metazoa > Arthropoda > Insecta > Diptera > Syrphidae > Meliscaeva > Meliscaeva auricollis. Next base: position 937,878 of record OX403619.1, read on the forward strand.
AATTTTAAGTGTTAAATATTAAATTTTTAATTTTAAATTTTTTTTTTTTTTTTTTTTTTTTTTTTTTTTTTTTTTTTTTTTTTTAATTTTTTAAAGGTTCTTTTTTTAAATTATGGAAGAGCGAGAAACGTTCGAGCAATTTTAATGATTTGCAACATAAAAACTAGTAATTTTAATGATTTAAAACATAAAAAGAATATCAATTTTAATGATTTGAAACATAAAGATTTGATTAAAAGCAATAATTTGCAGCCCTTAAATTGAATAGAGACTTGTTGTAAGAACTAATTTAACAAAAAACTATTACGATAAGTCATAGCATGATTGCAATATTTATACAAGGTGAGCCAACCACGGGCGCCATTTAATATTTCGTAAAGACTATTTACGGACAGAAAACTTTCTTGGAAATGTAATCTTCGGATTTCTTGTAGAATTGGGCATACAGCAATAAAATGGTAAATATTTTCAGACTCTCTCCTGTTACATAGATCACAAGTTTGCTGAAGATCGACTCTATGTGGCATGAAATTCAAATTTAATAATGACAATGAGGGTGAAATTTGTTTGAGTAAAAATTTCCACATGAGATGGACAGTGGTGTCAAAAAGTGTTATTTTCATATGGAAACTTATTCAGTAATTTGTTACTGGGGTTGCCTCTCGTCTGGATTTGTATGGATTTTTATTTAACCTTAAATAATCGTGTAATTTCAATCGAGAAAACTAAGGAAACCATTTTTGCACCATCATCATCATTGACTTGCATTGACAATTTTTTTTTTTGTATTAATTTTAACGTCTGTTTCTTGCCCGTGACTCCTATATGCAGAGACAAACTGTGAAGAAATCGTTTTCTTATTTAGTGAAGTGAGCGTTCCAATTCCAAGTACCGACAAACAGTGGTTAAAAAAAAGCACACCATTAGAGTTCGCTCTAAAAAAACATAATACAAATACTTATATATTTGATGACGTCAGCAAGCGAGTGTTTATCAACAGCTAGCAAAGTTAAATATGTTCAACAGATAGCGAAGATAAAAATGCTTAACTTTTGGTAATCAGATTGGTAAGCGGCTGGCACCAGATAAGTGTGACCCGTGCTTTAGAGAAAGAACATTATAGTTGTTCTATTATTTGGTATCGTAAAGCTACATAGTATCAGACGATTTGTATAAACACAAATTTTTGTGTATTTTGGTAATAAAAATACAGAAACCGTTTGAACCAAAAATTTGATGACATCAAATGACAGACATTAACGATTTGTGTATTATTTGTATACAAACTTCACAAATCGAATTTATGTTCGAACGTGAATATGGGGGTTGAAGACCTTTGGCTTGCAATTTCATTCAAAGAAGAAAATAAAAAAATAAAAATTTTTTTCACTTTCAATATCCATTTCTATTCGTCTTATGATAATTTGTATGAGTTCTTTCATGTTCTGTTTTATTTTCTTTTGTTCCTTTATTCCATTTCTGAACTTGGAATTGCGCAAGCTAAGAAATACAAAAGAATGAAAAACAAAAAGGGACCTAAGTACTCGGTATTCAGTACTCAGTTTGTATATAAACTGTATACGAGAATGTGTACACCACGGCGTATACTTACTTTTTTTATAAACATTTTATTTTTTGTTACCAAATAATTCGTTCTCCATGATAGAATTTCCAACCCAACGTTAGTCTTTTTGTAGTTTATGGACTTAGAAAGTATTAAAGCAATTTAGGATTCATTTAGCCAGTTCATGTTTCTGAGTTCTCTAAGCGGTCAGTAACCTCAGCAAACTAAACAGGATTTCTCAGTAAATAGCATGTCAAAAACGAAGCAGAAAAAAATTGGACTCGTTTTTCAGCTGCTGTCAAGGAATACCTCTGAGATCTCAAGAAACCTGAACTAATTTATTTGTTTAATTTATTTTACTTAATTAAAAAGACAACAAAATCTGACATAAATACACAAAAATGCACAAATTCCATTTATGAAGAAATTTTGAAATCGTCTGAACCACAAATCAGTAACCATTAACTAATTTGTGTTATGCTATGGTAATAATAGTGTGTCTGTAACAAATTCCAAAGACCATTCCTCGGAGACATTAGCCTACAAGCTGATGCTTTCTCAGTGAAATATAGTATACGAAAAGTGTGAATACTTTCGAACCCCACTGTTACAATAAAGTCATGCAGACACAAATAAAAAATGGATTTCAATAATAATAATAGAAGGATTTCGTTCTTAACACATGTACTATGCTGCTTTTTCCATTGTAACATTCGTATTGTTGCCATTATTTAAGGATACAGACGCATAAGCAATACAGCAACAGCCAGCACAGCTTCTCTTACACTCAAGGGTTGTTGGGTGGGATACATGGAACCAGTTCTTCCATCACAGGACGACTTTAAGGAAGAAGCACTTGTTTACAGGAAAACTACAATCGTATTATAGCTAACACGTGTAGTAGTTATCTCGTTTGTATCGCTGTGTATGATATTATCCCTGTAAAGCAGAAAGGGGGAAATGTAATTTGGGGGTGCGCTCTGCTCTGGCATTATCCTGCCACTCACCAACCAACCACCCCCTAACTCAAACAAAGCGACTACATTGTCATCATGTGAGTGTGTTCGTGAGTGAACGTTGTGGTTTTCTTTTCAATTTGAACGCTAAGCATGCGGATCGTTGACGGCCGGCGACGGGGGATAATAATGACATAAGGGTGAAGCGCTAATAAAGGTGGAGACAAAAAAGAGAAGATCCTTGGCAAACATTAAGGATATAGGAGTGTGTACCAAATATTGTGTGCCTCGGCGGCGGTGGACATATAGCTGGTGGAAAAATTGTTGTCACAGTCATTAGTGAAACGCTTAAAAATTTGTAAGCCAATTAAATTTACGATGGCCAACAGCAGCAGCACCAGAGCATCATTATCATCCAGAGCAGCTTCTATAGAGCAAGTAGAAAGTAGGACATTAAGTTTATGATATCTTATCTATGTTTACTATTACACACAATGTAAATATACATCAAACAATTGTGGACTAGTTTATGGAGTCCTGTGCTATTAAAAGATTTAATAAAACAGATGTGGATCCTTCAAGTTGCGACTTTACTTCTGGTCTTTAATTGGAATTACATTTGATAGATTACTTAAACCTTCTGCACCTCCTCACCCCAACCCCCCCTAAGTCGTAGGTAATAATTTAGACGAAATCTTATTTTTCTCTTATTTAAGCTTCTTAATAACGAATCATAAATCAAATCAGGAAGAAAATAAAAATAAAAAAACATCACGAAAATATAATAGAAAAAAATAAAAATTTTCTTTTCCGCGATGTCAGCAGCAAGTGTCACCTTAAACTTTTAATTTAAACTCACGACGTCCTATTTTTTTTTTCTTCTTCTTCTTCGTTGATGTTATAAGTATGAACAGGAAGGTAGGTTGCTTATGTCTAGAATACAAAAAAAAATGAGGCACATGGTGAGAGCTTGATGCGCTTTTATATTGACCACCACCCCTAAGTACGTATTAATTAAAAAATAATTTTCCAGTTGTTCTTTTTTTTCTTTTATTTTAATTCTATTTTACTTTATTCGTATTCTTTTGGGGAGATCTGAGTTTCTAGAAAATCTAATTAAGCTTTAACGGGGGTGGTAATAAGATGATAGATTTTTTAAACATAAATACACTTATACTTATGTTTAAATATGGAAGTAGTATTGGAGAGCATTTTCGTATCTAATGTTGTTTAATATTTTATAATTACCTATTCGTCACAATTATTTTACTTATTTATATGTGACCAGCACCCTAAGGCGGCCTTACAATCCATTGTAAATTTGGGCCTCAACCAGCAAGCCCTTTGAGCCACCTACCACTAGTTTCTAGTTAGCCACAAGTGAGCGAAATTAGAAGTTACCGTTTCGAGAAAGAGGGTTGCACATCGGGTCTTCTGTTGGATGAACTCGTTCTTAGGCTCTGCATTGATGAATAGGAGCTAGATGAGATTCCTAGGAGACTGCGTAATAGCCCGTCACGTAGATGAATGACATATTGGGCGATGGTTAACATTTAACATACCTTTCTTTTACCAATTTCGCGCAGGCATCTGAGCACTAATGCCAACAGTCGTTAACAAGCCCACTGATTAGTGTTAACAGTTTTTGTCTTACTTGACCAGAGCCAGACTTAACCATTCCTAAAACTATTTGAGCCACAAGAGTTTTGAGTTTTTGAGCAGGTGTTCTCGAAACCGCAATTTCTAACTACCTACCCTTGGCGTAAAAGTTGGTGCGATAGACTTTCACGACAGAGATCTGTTTTCCAGCTTATGCCAACTTGTTTTTTTAAGGGTATTACCTCCTCGTGCTATGAAAAACTGCATCTCACTTTATCCGTTCTAACTCGGCATAAAATTCTAGGTAAGACTGAGAATTTAAATTTGTACCCCCAAACAGCCTTTAATCTCTAACGAAAACAATTTGGCTCAGAATTCTGGCAGCTCATCATAAAATCTCCATTTACCAAATTATAGTAATCGAAAAAAACAAAAAAAAAATACTTCAAACTAAACTAAACTTTTCTAAAAGGCGCCAAAAAATCTTCCAACTCAACCGCTTATTATTCAAATGATGCCAATAACAAGGTTTCCTCTCCCATCAAACCCTTATATCCCAACCAGATATCTCGATCCAATTCCGCTCACATTCCAAAAATAATGACAAATTTTGACGAAGGACTACATTTATCCTTTCATATAATTATCATTTTCCGATTTCCATTTACTTAATAAGGCCAAACGCACAAGAGAAAGGAAACATCAGTTTCCAGTTCCACCATCACTGCGTGTATAGTGTATCTGCGTATGAGGAAATGAGAATTTCGCATGGGTAGGATATGCCAGAGCATAAATTAAAATTATGAAAACCACACAGCAAACAGCTTTCACATTAAGTGAAATTTTGTTATTATCTCCAATTTCGAGTCCTGAACTCCTCTCAATTTCTATAACAGAATAGTCAGAATAGTGTCGGCTGTCGGTTCTTGCTTTTGGGTTTGGGTAAGGGACTGAGGGCCTGCCTCGGTCTTTCAACTTCTACTCTCCCTCTTGGGTGTAATTGATGTTTTATTATTTTCCATTTCCCCAAAGCCAAGCTGTGCGAATGTCTCTGTGGAAAAACATATTGAGATCGTGTTTTTAAAACATCGACACGACAGCCCTTTTCTTTTTTGAATTGTGGGGCCGCAGTCGGGACAAGGAGGGATTCAAGGATAAGACTTCATCGACTTGGTATTGTTGTCGTTGTATTAGATATAGATATGTCGCTTTTACGACTCTATTTCTTCGACACAGTGCTTTTAGCGTTATTTAATTTTTTGCTCCTTAATGTCATGTGTGTTGGGTTTGGATTCGAGGCTAGGCAAGGCGAGCCTTGTCCCGTGCGCCACTGTGCGTTTGTAGTTGTTAATTGAATTAGAATGAAATATATGACATCAGAGTCTGTGAGCAAACTTTTAGCCATTTAAGCCCGAATGCGAGTGGTAGTCTGTGTAAATGGTATAAACTACTTTGCATATATCTTAATTATTTCTCAAGAATATGGGATTTGGATATTTGCTTACGTATGCGGTGGTTGCTTGGCATTGCCACCCTTGTGCATGTCGGCGTTGTCGTTGCCGTCGTTAAGTGGTTATTGCCAAAGTGGAAATCACAAATTTTGAAGAAGGGACATTTTCTATAACTAAACTTTTTCTATATACACAAACTGAATGGATGGAGAAATGGGTAGAATGTGTCTTTTTTTTGGGGGGGGGGGGGGGGGGTTTGAATGAAAAAAAGAATGTCGGGACAGCAGTTTTTTCTCAGTTCTTCCATCTCTAAATGAAAGTATAAGTATTGTTTTGGTCGTTTATTAAGTTGTGTCGGGCAAATGGATAAGTAAACGAGTAAAAATCACTATTTGCCAAACCGCTAAAAGACAAATTTATTACTGGCCCCATGTTGGCTAGTTAGTTGTTGACGAACATTGTGGCATTTTGTAAAGTGGTTAGAAATGTTCAGACATAAATCTATTTTTAAGAAAATTGTCATTTTAACACTTTCAGCAGGGGTCCGAAATAGAAGTGTAAAACTAATACTTTTGAGGTTTTCAAAAAGTTGATACACTTTTAGCAGCTTTGTGCCAAAATTTATAGTTTTTATTTGAAATAACAGCTTGATGCAATGGGTCGACATCAGGAACTTATTTTGGGGGTAGTGTAATTTGATTAAATTGAATTAGCAAATAAGCAAAAAAATATATGTTCTTGTGTTGAATTAAGGTAGGTATGGTTAAACAGAGATTAAGAAACATAAATTACAATTTTTTCATAAAAGTAATTTAGTTTATTTTATTGTAAGCAGGCATTTGTCAGATTAGGGCTTGTTCTGACAATGTCATCAATTTTCTTTGTCAACTTAGCCAGTTTTTATTACGATTTTTATACATTCTCATTTTTACTAAGCGCGATGGGGGTTCTCAGCATTTTTTGATTAAGAAAACTGTTAAAAAAGGTGCTTGTATGGCAAGTGAACTAGCAACGGCTTACGTTACGTAACAGAAGGGAATCCTAAAAATAAGTTAAAATATCTTAAACCGTTTTGATATAAGAAACATAAATAAATAAATACATTTTGTGGCTCCGCGAACGAAGAACCAAGCCCTAGTGATGACTTAGACTCTCCAGTCTCAACCATAAATAAATAAATAAATAAATAAATAGATAGTCCATCTACATCGTACTAACTATAACGCTAAAGGGTCATGGTACTATACATATACTATAAACAACAATAGAACCCAAAAAGTATTTTTTTATAAAAAAAGCATTTGTCGACAAATGAACCTAGAAAAAAAGTAATATTTTATACGCTTTTATCTCTAGATACTGGCGACTGTAACATTTGTGAGGCAAGTAGCGGTAGTAAACCGCATAGTTAATCAAGATTGCGACCCCATACTAGAACTTTGTTGAAGCTTTTGATGGCAAACATATAGTTTTTAAGTTAAGTGCATAATAATTAAGTGCGTGGCAAGTGCTGGATGTTACTTCTGCAAATATAAGCAGGTAAATATGTATTAACAACAAAAACAAACTCAAGTATTTAAAAAAAAAAATTAATTTTCTATTCTCTATAAATTTTAACGAATTCTTTTAAACATTTCATATTAGGGATAGCTCTTTCCTTCATAGCAAACCAATAATGAAACGGTATTTGTAAACTCAAATACCCACAAATGTCGAAAGAAAATGAGAAAATTAATAAGAGAAACAGAGATAACAGATAAACTGATCAAGGTGATGTGAGGCAAATAGCTTCCTACCATTTAGTGTAATTTTATTTATAAAAATAGATTTAGAAATGTATCAAATTTCATTTGTTTGTTCAAAAATAATGAAATCTGTCACTCGTGTAAATCCGACATTACTCAACTGTTGAAACCACAATCCGTTGATGTTTGTATCATGCAGTTCAATATCTTCGACGTATAGTGCTCGTTGACCAACGTCGTTCTCAAAGAAATATGGGCCGTCAGCCCAAAAGTCAGACCAAACAGTGAGATGGATCTCATGTGCATTGGTATATTCTGTATATTGAGAAACCCATTCATCCAGAAATTGGCCTCATCGCTCTAGATGATATTTCAATGAAATTTACGGTCATACTTCAACTACTCCAGAACCTATACAGTAAGCCCAGTGCGAGGCGCAACAGAACGTTGGTTGGCCGAATAGAAAACTCATTTTGATTAAACAATATTATCATTTGCACATGTTGTTAAACGCGTTCGTCCTTGGTGACTTGGCAAAGCAGACTGAATAAATGAAAGTTGATTTCACAGGTTTAACTTCAGCAATATGGTCGCTATTAACTGCAAATTTCGGAATTCTCTATTGGAAGACCCTTTACATAGAATCAGAAATAACGCCGTCTATTAACTTATGTTGACTTCATAAGTACTTTAAATCTAGGACTCAATAGAATATAATTATGTAGAAGCTTTTGAGAGAAATGCCAATTTTAAGTGGCTTTTTCTATTTTTGACACGCATTTAAAATTTCAACGCCTGAAAAGATTGCTGAATTTCTATCAATAATACCAAAACTGATCACTTGATTTCTTTCTAAGGTATTATAAAATCAAAAACACAAAATTTGAAAATGATATACGGTCTTAAACTTTAAGGTCTCATTTCAAAAAGAAAATGAATGTCTAATTAACCAGAAAAATCAAAGTCAAAAAATCTATAAAATTTCCCTAAAATACAAAAACAAAATCATGACATCTGGCTAACATTGTATACCAACATCGAAAATATATTTTTCAATGCCCATCAGTCAATTTCTATGCTTAACACTTTTTGTACATTTTTTTTGTGTACAAATATTCCTCTTGCATGCTGCTTCTCCTCATTCACATCACTTAATATTAATAATTTTTCACAAAATCTGTGATTTTTGTTGTCTTGCTCCCTTTTTTGCATTAAATTTTATGTCTATTTGAACAGTTGTCATTTATAAAAAAAAAAATAATAAAATAAATAGCGTCAGAAATAGGGGATGAACAAATGAGAATCTTTAGCAGCGCCATATACACACTAACCCTACAAAAGAGTTCCGAGTTTGGCTCGAATATGTACTCAGGTCATATACCTACCTACATAGTCAATGGCTACTAGTAAGATTGCATACATAGAACCATTTCAAACCAACCCATTAAATTAAAAGGCTATAAATTACCCGATCTTAATGCCATTTATTTGAATCATTATATCCATTATCAGCTCGCTTCTGGAAAAGGAGAAGAATGCACTTTTTCGTTGTAATTAAGTGAGTGTGGAAACAGTAGCACCAGGACTCTATTGTCTGCTTTTGTTGGAAATAACTTTACTTATGAGCAAAGACAGATTATTATTATTGAGGATGGTTATTTGTCGAAAGAGGGCTAAAATAGGTATATAGAGGAATTATAATTAAAACGCACAAAGATAGTTACACACACTCTTACACTTTGTATAATTGAGATGTTTTTAGCGTTGCCATGGTCCATTTAATGGGCACTGAGCAATGTGTATGTGACCTTAAAAGTTGATGCTTTTCTATTTTATTATGGTGGGTTGGCAGTGTTGAAAATTAATTATAATCTGTTGCTTGACCAATAGCTTGTTATTAGGAGTAAAACATTAAACTCTGACATTATGGTATTTTTTTGGATAACCAAATTTTAAGTTTTCTTTATACCCACGAGAGTCTATGAGATCACCCCGCACTTCTCTTGCCTACATGATGAATTCGTGATGAATCTTCTCAATCTACGATATCGCTAAATAAAAAGAGTTCCCAAACATCGCAATTTCTTACGAGGCCTCTTAGTCCAGCCATGATGTACCTAACACCGTCCGAAATCTCACCGTCGTCGTCGATAGACTCTCCGACATGGATACTCAAGATTTAGCGCACGAGGTTCTGCTCAGCGAGGATGATCTTTTACGGCTACCTTCTGCGTCAGAATCTAAAGATGACCTCGACCGAGCCGTGGTGGGTGTAAATATTATGAAGAATCGTAGTTAAAATGCTAAAATTACTTCAGATTAACCTCCAGCACTCAAAACTGGTTTTTGCCTCTTTTTTTCTCCGCTTGCACAAAAAAGGGAATGATGTCAGTTTGAACCAGAACCCTGGTTTCACGAATCCACAGTTCAGGGACACAGGACTCCTGAATACTACTTGGTGTATGTATGGAACAAAGGTGACTTCAGATCATGCATATTAGTAAGAAGAAACATTAATGTATATTAACTTCATGATTACAGTGATCGAGAAGTATCACAGTTAGACTACAGACCGACAGAGGTACCTATTTACTATCTTGCCTACCTCGGCCACAACCACCTTGGTCGTCTCACTGTCGACAAGTTATAAAGACGCTAATCGCTGATGCTGAAAAGCAAATAATCTGCATAATAATACTAACGCCCATCATATCGATTGGGGTAGCACTGACATAAATGACAGAGGTGAGTCACTTTTTGATTTTATTCTCAATTCCCAGTACTAACATTATTGTATGTAATATCGGTAATGGACCACTTTCATAACCAGAAACCGACAAGAAGTTTTAGACATTACAATACTGAAGAGCATTCCTTCTCTAATGATGACAGATTTCCGGAATCATCAAAAGACTAACTGGCTTAAATATAGAGATGCAATTAAAAGTTTAATCAAATCCGAAATTCCCTTGAATACAACCTATATCGACAACCAAGTCAATGATCTTATCGCAGCTCTTAACGCTATGGAGTCAAAAAACAGTACAACATATAAACTAGTTTTGATTACTAAGGAGAAGCTAAGATGGGTTATCGACAGCTTAGACCGATATAAATCTTCTGGACCTGATGGTATATCACTATCCCTATTCTAGAGGTAATTCTGAACGGATGTATGAACATAGCCTAGCACATATACCCGCCTTATGGACCGAAGTTAAAGTGGTATTCATACCTAAAGCGATCAAATGCTCTCATTTAAATCCAAAATATTTTAGACCTATCACATTATTTCTTAAAACTTAAGAACGATTGATTGATATCCATTTGCGTAATGCCATAGAACTTTGTTCTTCGGCACAACACGCTTATTGGGATAGGAAAATTGGTAGCAAATACGAAAGTAATGAATCTGGTGGTGAGAAGCTGAATTATTAATTTCTGTCAAAAGAACTGTCAGCAGAGGCTCTATCCCCACTGCAATGAAGCATCGTTGCTAACGAACTACTAGTTAACCTAGCAGCGGAAGGTTTTAAAGTGATTGCATACTCTGATGACGTTTCCATTGCAGCATCAGGAAAGCATCTTCAAATCGTTATAGACCATATGCAAACCGCTCTCAACAAATATCGACCACTTTTTCTTTACCAACTAGAGGCATTATTCCTTTTAACATTTGTGAAGAACTTAATAAGTTTAGTTGAATTGGCTGTGATATTAGCGCTTTTTATATTTGGGCTAAGAAAGCAATTGAAGAAAAAATTTCTGTCGCTAGGAGCCACTCATCACTTTTGTACAGTGAGGAAGCAAAGAGCATCTCTCAAGCAAATGAAATGTTTCTTGGCGTATTTGAAATGGAGGTCCAACGATCGAATTAAGGTCCGGTTTGTGTCAAAGAAGAAAACAGCATCTGGCAAAGAAGACAAACCGATGAACTGTACAAGCAGGTCACTGGCCCGGAAATTATTTTTGTAACTTTTAGAAAGGTTGCCACATGAAAAGTGAAGTTCCCAACGTCGACTCAGCAACGGAAGACCTAAAATCTGATGCCGTGATCACTATGATAGTGATCTTAAACTATTGAGGTTGCAAAATTGGAGATTATCGGTGGTAGATCGCCCTGGTAAAGAGGCTATTGCACGCACCCAGCTAGGAGTCTTGGTCGCACCCAGCGCTGTAGAACCATGAAGAATAGTAAATAAACAAATCACTAAGCCTATATCAACGAATTATAAGGTTCTTCCTTTCTCAAAAAAACGAAAATGTTTTAATTTGTTGTTTTCATTCTTCGATATCGAGGAGGTTCCACAAGAAATAAAATCTCACCCATACCCAAACGCACATTTAATAAACTATAAATTCCCATAACCAGCATCCTTCCAACCCTCTTCCACAGGATTTTTATAGATAACAAGAATATGCTATATTGTAGGGCTGCGTGCTTCTTTAGCCAATTTTTCATTATTAATTGAAATCAATTATCGATTGTCCCCTATTTTTATTTATTTATTTTTTGTCCAGACCCTTGTGTAGTGTATATGTTTTCTCAGTTAGTTACACACCTCACCCCGTGTGCCATTGGCTCCTATAATTTATTGATATGAAATAGATATTTTTATGTCTGGTTTTTCATGTCTCCATTAACTCGCATTTACTCATGTTGTTTATACATCAAAAAAGATATACCTACATGTATACAACTCTTTATTGGTATGTGGGTACCTACCTAGATACCAATCTCTATCTTACATAGATATACAGATGTAGGTACAATCTGCAAGACTATTCGGTCAAAGCTATATACAGTTTTATATGCATGTATCTTCCCATACTCCCGGCTTTGTACATATATCTTATCTAATAAAATTGTACAAAATTCCATAAGAAAACCGTTTCCACTTGAAAGAGCTTCCCAAAAGTACAACAACCAAGAGCTACAAAAAAAATGACTAAATACAAATGCGCTCAAATCATCAAACAATAAACTCGAAATGGACTCCGGGTCACCTACAACCACAGAGAATCCTTTTTATCATCTGCATTGACTGAATCGGAACGATGTGGAACATGGAACGACAAAGCAATCCAACTTTCATGTAGAAGCGCACCCCTGCGGGAGCCATTTTAGAAAACCCGTATTTGATGTAGACACACCCAGAGGCGTGGCTAAGCGACACAATCCCGCTCTCACCATCGCATCGCCATCACAATTATATTATTGTGCAATGTGTGCTCTCCGATTCCATGGGGTTGTTTGGAACGGTGCTGCTCATTATTTGCTTTTGACTCTGTTTGATGTTCAACTGAATGTGATTCAAAAGGATTAAACAAAGAAGAACAACAAAACAGAAAAAAAACGAAGAGAACATTGCTTCCATGAGGAGAAGAACATTGAATGCCTAAATAAAAATCTTGGAGTAAAAATCATTCAGTCGGATCCGGATTTATCCACCACACCACACACACATACAGACACAATCTAAAGTTGATTTAATGAACGAAAGAGAGAGAATTCTGCGGCAAACGATGAGCCAGAGTGAGAGAAAGAATGAACAATACATGGCACACGATATACTCCACTTCATTAACTTGGAGTGTTGCCTCGTTGGTGGCGGGCGTCGTCGGTCGCCGGCGGCGAGGACGACGATGACGAAAACGACAATGGCAATGGCGTTCGTTGTTGTTCGTTCCTTTTCCTTCCTCCCAAAAGGAAATCCTGCTGCTGATGCTGCTGAAGCTCGTGCTATGTATCTAACCAGTAAGCTATCGACGAATTTAATCTGTTATCGATTTCGAATTTGTTAAAGTTCGTACTGAATTTGTAATCGACATTGGTGTTGTTAAATTGGTTTGGTTTTGCTGTACAATTTATGTATGTATGGAGGCGCTAGGGGTTGGACTCGGGCTCACTCTGTTAGCTGTGTGTAGTCATCATCAGACAGGATTTTACATAATCACAGCTCCAAAGACAATTGAAAGTTGCCAAAGAGTAGGTATTGTAGATATATTTTCGAGTGGATGGAGTTGAAGAGTGGCTTGCGCTTGGGAGGTTTTATGAAGTCACGCTATATATGTATAATAGTGTCCGTTAAATAATAATGTTAAATCAAAAAAAAAGATATAGAAAACTTTTTCGTTCTGTTGTCAATTCTTTTTTGGACTTATTTTATTTTATTCTATAAGGTCCTTGACATCCTGTAGCTGACAAGGTATTGTTTTGTTATTTCAGTTTCTTGGTTCTTGGAGGAAAACTAATCGATAGTTTTGCTTTATTTATTAATAAAATCGAAAAGAAAATCATATTAAGTCAAACGTTTGCTTGACATTTTATGCGGGTGTATTTTTTATCGCTTCCTTTGGAGTAGAGTGTAGTTTTAAAGCTCAACCATTTAGCAATTTGGTACTGAAAATTGTTGGTATTGCCAAAGATTTTTTTTAACTTGAAATGAAGCAAATTATTATGCAGATTTGCTTCGAGTCGTGGTCCATTAGAGCTGTGTCAATAATAAATGATACGATCTTTTAATTCGACCATCGAGAAATAATATTTGTAATTGAAATCACAAGATTACGAGTCAATCGATCTAAATTTATAATCATTTGCTTATTTGCATGAAAACTGATTCCTTATTTGACTCTATTCAAGTGGTTTAGAATTAATACTTGCCTTCTTATTCTCAATCAATCTCTTGAATCCTAATGCAGTCCTATTTCATTGTTTTACTATTCAATACTCTTCAGCTTCATTCTTCAATCTATACTTAACACCGAGCAAAAATATAGTAAAATCAAAGAAAATCATAGTGATTTAACTATTTTTGGTTATGATTTAGTTTCGAAGATGAAAATATTAAAATCAAATATGAGAGAAGTGAATTTAAAATTAAGTAAGAAAATTAGCTCTTTTAATCCAAATCGATAAATCTTTCATAGAAAATAGATAACAGAGGAAGTTAGCAGTTTTCGGGTTGATTAGTATTTCTTTTCTCTTTTCCAATTCCCAAATAGATATTGATGATTCCAGTTCACATTCATCCTTAAATTTTCTGTAACCCGAAGCTAAAACATATGAATATTCTTCTCCGACGGCGGCAGTAGAGTTTTAAGTCTGAGCTTACAGAGTAATCTACATATTTTGATGTCATTCACCAACTTAATGTTCATTGCCTCAATTTTTTTTTTTTTTTTTGAGTTTTTGCTTCTCTGTAGCAAGGTTCTTGAGGTTAGTCTTTTTCTTAGTTGCATTTTTTATTTTGATTGTAGTTCGATTTGTTTTCCATCCATTTAGGTTTACGAAAATTTTCTGAAAAACTTAGTTGCACTTGTTCGTCATAGCTCATTTTCACTAGAATGAGCAATTGAGTTGAGAAGATGACCATAAGCCACACAAAGTCTTTTATAACATCGCACCACTATCCAGCGCATGCAAATAGGTCAATAACCGATCGTCCCCGACGGCAAAAAATTGGAGTTTACCACACTCGTCACCTTTTGTCAATCGAACATACCATAATCTACCGTTCCTCTTAAGCGTTTCATCTTTCTTTTGCGTTTCTGGTAGTTCCGAAGTTAAGATGATTTTGTGAATAATGAACAGAAGAGTTTTGATAATTGTCAATTCGAGCATTGAAATACCCAATTTACTTAGTATTTTACAAAAACAAAAATTTTTTTAAAGTTCATTTAGGTATAATTGGAATGAATGTTAATTTATAATCATTTTAATATTTACTCAAATCATTTCCATAGTTTTTCTCTACATAATAAAGGTTTCTAATTAAATTATACTATAATAAAAAAATTCAGCCTGCAGAATTTAGCCTTTGAGACTTGTTTTACTGTAGTTGTAAGCAAAAATTGTTGAGTTAAGAAAATTATTACCTTTTTGGTAGACGACAGGTTTTTCCTATTGGCTTCTAGCATGATGAGAGTTCATTAACTCATTCACAGATGGCGCTGATCTAGAAGAGAAGAGATTGATGGTAAATTTCCATTTTCAACCGGTATTATTTGTGCTATTCAATTACGATTCATTTATTCGTAAAGTCTTACACAATAAGATACAATATCTTTTTGAACAATATATTCAAAGATGAAATTACAATTATATACTATTTCACAGTGTCGAAATGTTTAAGACAATTTCATTCAAACTCTTCAAAATTTCACAGGTTTTACTAAAAAATGCTGCACCACGTAAGGAGACTTTCTAAGCTCTGTTTACCAATCAAATTGGCCCGGTTTTGTCTCTATTTGAGTCAAAGTAAATCCAAATCGTAAAAGCAAATCAAAAATCACATCGATTACAATCAACAATTTGCCAGATGAGTTCACTCCAACAAAGAATCAATCTAAGCCAATTAACTCGTACAAAACTACAAAATCGGATAAACAGAAAAATACAACAAAATATAGTTTGCCCTATATCCTGGGTGACAAACAAATACCAAACAAAACATCCTTTGGCACGCACATACATTGTGTGTCGTTTCCACAAATACAATAACACAAAATCCAATCCGATTGAGTAAAGAAATCCGCATAGTTATTTTACAGATTTGTCATATATCTGATCCCTTGTCAGAAGTTTTTTTTTCTTTTTCGTTGTATTTGTCCTTCCGATGTGCCAATACAAATTAAAAGAAATTCTATCCCAAGGGAGAAATGAGAGTACAATTTTGTAACCTTTCACCTCCCAATTGTCTCCTTCAGGTATAAAAAGAAATGCAAATATGACAAAAAATATCACACCTGGATTGCTACACAACATTTATCTAAAAGGAAGGAAAATAGGAAACAGAATTTTGTTTCCAGATTTTGGATTAAATATTTTTGGCAACAAGAAAATCTAGTTCCTGTCATCCTGTCTTTTGTGTACTTTGAGCGGTGTTGGTGGCAGCACATCCCTGGACAATCGATTTTAAAGATTGAAAATGTAATCTTTCTTGACTTTATGGCCTTTTAAGAGCGATGATCAGTTGCTGCATTCATAGACGCACGATATCTTTTATTTTTTCTTAAAAAAAGAAGGAGGATCGATAGGCTGTACTTTGAGGTTGATTGTTTGTTTTTGTTCGTTAGCTGGCACTGGCATCTGAAATTGCCATTCGTGCCTGTTTTGGAATTTCCGGATCTGTATATCCTTTTGTTGTTTGTATGGTTTTTGATGGATTGTTTGATCTTTTATTTTATTGTTTTCTTTTTTTTTAAAGGGTTTTGAGGGTTTTCGATCGAAAATGACCTGTTACATACTCTATCAGCCCTTTTGCTTGGTTTGTTTTTTCCATTAGGAAAGCATGACTCAATGAGGGTGAATTCCATTACCATTTACCCGCTAATGGCCTGTCGAATATACAATAATGTTTTCTTTTCGGTCGATAAATTCCTTTCCATAAATAAAATCAGCTACTGGATTTTTTTCCACGTGAATGAATATTGACTGCTAACGAAATTTATGAGATTAAATAATGAATTTATATTTTATGTTGTTAATAAATAAATAATTTATAGTAATAGAAATTCATACTGATTGACAGTTAATCAATCCCTCGTCATTCCAAACAACTTGTCGCTTTTCTTATTACTTCTTGGGTTGTGCAAGGGCATTGTGTTCTAGATCACTTGTCACTTTATTTAAACCTTGCGACTCTGACAAAAACATATATTTTGAAAAGATATCACACCAAAAAATAAGAAAGCATTGAATATTCCAAAGATGACATTTCTTTCCTTTACTCTTATATTGTTTCGTAGGTAAAAAGGCAGGTTAACAGTCTTTTGATTCACAGCTAGCCTTTCTCATGACGTACATATAAATAATGAAATTGGAGAAAATTTAAAATACGATTTTATGAATGAATTCCTGAGTTGTCTTGTATAAAACCATCCATCACTCATTGATAAAGTGAAAGGTAATTAAAGGTATGGTAGCAATGTAGTTAAGGAGGTATAGAATAAACAGTAGGTAAACCGAATGTGTATACTCCGTTACGGGGATTAAAGTTAATAGGGGTATTCATGTCATGTCATCTTTTCATAGTACCTAGTATAAATTTCGTAGTTCAAAAATATGTAATAACGAATATCAACATAAACATCTACAAAACTAAAACAACTTCTGCTTATAAGAATTGTAATAGAAATATTTAATTTAAGCTCAAATATCAATCACCTTGCTGTGTATTTGATTTTGAAGTTTTTGTTTTAAACTTCCCACTTCAGATGGGCCCTTTTATATACATAACTAACTTTGTTTTGTTATATTTTGTATACAATGTTTAGTCTAGTAACCCAGTTATTAGTTATACAGAATAAACTTTTTACTATAATACAATTTCTTAATCAACCATTTCAGCAACTTTTGTTATTTTACCTATTTTGCCTAACATATTCATGGAAGAAAGTTGCTTACTAACTAATAGATAGATACTTAAACATTCTTAACACTACCACGAAACTGAACGATCCCTCTAATGGACAGTAAGAAGCGAAGTGCCAAATGCCCGAAAGAACTACAATCACATTTAAAAATTTTGAAGAGTTTTAAGAAAATCTGGCGTGAGCCTTTATTAACGTCAACGATTAATGGCGGCGTTATTCTAATTTTTTTTTAAATTAAAATTTAAATAAATTGCCTAGTGACTGACACTCTTTTTAACCATTTTCTGTTTGCATGTAGTTCAGTTGAAATAGACCTACAATTTTGTGGGTTTCGAACGTCTAGCGGAGATGCATTTTTCATAATGACAACCTATACTCTTGGAAGTTTTTTCAATTCCTCACAAGAAGCACTACCCCAGAAAACTTGAAAAATTCAAGCTGGCATAGGCTTGGAATCGAACCCAAACCACCGGCGGCATGAGAGTCCATCGCCTTTACTATTATGCCAAGGAGTATTGCAATTGTTCTACGTTTCTCGAGCAAAGCAAAAAAAAAAATCAGGAACTGCTTGCCAGATTTGGCTATATCGAAAATTAGGCTTTATTTTTTTCCGACAGTAATTTGGGTATGACGCCCAATCACAATTTGGCTATAAATAGCGCAAATCTAATCTTGAGCGATATTTTTTCGAACAAATAAATCATGAAACACTTTTGTAGGCCTTAATGTAATCTACAATTTGCCACCACTTTTTTTTCACTGAACATATTCATTCCTTTTGACAATTTAATATATTATTTTGCTTGGTTTTTTCTTTTAATCAAAATAAATTGTGAACAGAAATATTTTTTTTTATTCGAATTGGGCTCCTATTTGGACTTCTTTTTCAAAAATTTGTTATTTCAAAAACCTCTGACTAATTCACTATCACCTTTGCGAGCTAAACCTCTATCTGTAAAAAAAAAACAATAATGCAATATACTCTGTTCCAAGGTTAATTCACTTTTGTTTCAGTCTTTTAGATTTTAGCGCATTTTCTAATTTCAGTTGTTGCCATGTTGCCACTACTTCAATGAACTTATTAAATTTTTTCATCGGACATCCAATTTAAAAAATACTACTGAAACATCATTTTGGAGATTTGATTTCCAAGTGTAGGTATGTTTGAATAATTCTATACCTCAGACATTGATATTTCCCAACAATAAATGTAATTAAAAATACAACTCTTGTTTATTTATTATTTATTTTTCTTTCTTTTTTTGCAATTTCTCCGTTTCCATCATTGAAATATTACTTTAAAATTAATTTTTATTTTTAAATTTTGTTCTTCTTCATTTTTATTTATTTGATTTATTTTTATTAAAACATTTTATCGCCATATCTCTACAATAAATCTATAATAACTATAAATTTGTATCATTTTTTTTTTTTTTTATTATTAAATATTTATAATTATGTAATAATAATAATAATAATAATAATTAAAAAGTAAAAGTAAATAAAGTAAATACACGGTAGAGTAAAAATATTAATATTATATACAAGCTTTTTTTTATGTTGTTTTTTTTTTTTTTTTAATTCCTGTTGTGTGTGTGTGTGTATATGTGTGAGCGTATTTGTGAGTGAATGTATCTTTATATATATATATATATTTATATCATAACTTCAATTAGTCTTTTGAAGACTGTCAAAGTTTTTAACTAATTATGATGAAAGTCATCCTCCATTCGACATCGTTTCCTATTCGGATCACCCATGTCCAAACTTTCTGAATCACTGTCAATTGTTTCACTACAATCACCATCAGCGTCGCCGCCATCATTAATATCATCTTGCTTCCGTTTGGCGGTAGCCATTTCGGCTGCATGCCTTTTGCGCCACTTTGTTCGTCGGTTTTGAAACCAAACCTAAAAATACAAAAAAAAAGTTATTATAAATTGCTTTTTAAGCAAAGGGTTTTGTATAGGATATGTTTTAATTGGAATTATGTAATTGAACCGTAGATTAAAATTAAATAAAATATTTTTTTTTTGTTTCGGTTTAAGATAAAGCAGAAGAGAACAAATGGGTCCCCTGATTACCCATCAGAAGAGTGGTTTGATGGTGTATCCTTTCGAGGATTATTTTTTTGTGCTTGTGGTATTTTGGGTCATTAACACAAATTTTCAAAATTCATTCTTTTGTGGATAGAAGTGCCGTATGCAGACAAAAAGGCAACATTCTCTCATACACCCGATGAATTGTTTTCTTTGTAAAGAAAATAAAAGAATCAAGTCTGGTTCTCTCGTCCTTAGAAGGAAACACATATGAATTAACAAAGGATAATGAGCAAAAACACATAATTTTCGGTTCATTGGTCCTTAATTACCATATCGGCCAGAGCCATTGGCTTCATATGGACAAAGTGTCTACATCTGTGCCACACTCTGTCATAAAATAATGACTATGGAAATTATTACCGTTAATTCAAAATGCCCCAAGGTGAACCGACCAGGCTTTTTCCTCGAAGAGTGTAGGTGTAGTTCATAAAATGATACGTTTTTTTGTTTAAGGATATTATTCTGGGCATTCATAAACAAATTGCTTTATAATTCATGAGAAAAGTTATTTTAAGAGGTGTAGGAGTTTTTTTTTTTAAGGGAGGTATAAAAAATGGCAACAAAAATTGTAAGATGATTGATGAAAATGTGAAAAGAAATTTTGTCATGGGAATTGGATAATTAATTAGACACACATAATCCGTATCCGTGATTTTGTGTGGACTTAATGGAAAGTGATTAAAATATATCATTTCAATTTTTGTGTTCCAAAAAAAAATA
The DNA here is from genome assembly GCA_948107695.1 of Meliscaeva auricollis. Classification (NCBI taxonomy): domain Eukaryota; kingdom Metazoa; phylum Arthropoda; class Insecta; order Diptera; family Syrphidae; genus Meliscaeva; species Meliscaeva auricollis. The sequence continues at coordinate 958,395 of OX403619.1, forward strand.
CGATAAATAATTGAAATAAAATTTAACGTAGGTCGACTTGGGTAATCTTCAATTTTTTTAGTTCAGTAAGGAAATGTTAAGGTCACATACTTTCTCTTTAACTTTGTGTCCAATAAAATACCATTAAACCTTTTTTGTTGTTGAGGAAGTGGGATTAAGTTCGTCTTGAAAATATGATGGATTTGATTTTAATGGAATATAAATCTTAATGAAGAGTCCAATGTATACCTACTGTTCAACTATATTATATACACCTAATGACCAATGAACCTTTTCTGATTACATTTATACCTACTCTTCTTTGAACCAAACTATTTGAGTCTTCAGAAGCTTAGAAACAAACAAAACAAAAAAATATATATGTACATATATAAAACCTCTATAGTTAAGGAATTTCGTTTGATTCATTCAATTTACCAGCGCAAATGAACATCACACAAATGACTTAATGTATTATATGAAGGCATCTTCATTTTTATTTCGTTGAGCTTTACAGAGAAGAACAATAAACATTTATGATGATAAAACCAGCCAGACCCTAATTGCTAGATGTTAAGTGTATAGGGTCATAAAGTCAAACGAAGAACATAAAAGAGATTAGGTACTATTTAAAAGAAAGAAAAAAAAACCATCAACCACCAAAGAAAAACTCAACTCAAGCTTTAGCTGATGGTTAAAATGTGGATATTAACGTCTAAAGCAAATTAATTAATTGCCAAAAATACTTATTTGTTGACTCGGAAAAAAAATATGATTGATCGTAAAATGTTTACTTTGAATTATAATGTAGCATCTAATTGTTAAGTTTATTTTGGAAAATATTAATAAGCAATTGAATTTTTTTTTTTGAAAATTTTACAAAAATTTATTAAAATTATCAGATATTGTTAAAATTTTAAGAAGCAATAAACATGTTTTTTTTATTGTTGTAAAGAGCTTAAAAAATTAATATATGCGGTATTGAACTTGTAATAACACCAAGTGAGCAATCATGTCTGTATAAGAAGCAGTGTTGTCACGTTATTGCAATTGCAGTAAATCTACTGGATTGTTTTCCTAAAATAAATCAACTGCCTTTAAACAAAATCTACTACACTTTTAGTTTTACGTACATTATGTTGACTTTGTGTTCTCAGCCATCATCATATTTCCTGCAGTTGGAAATAAATTTATTGCAAATACTTTAGAAAATGTTATTCTATGTAAAGAATTGGACGATGGCAAGAAAAACTGATGGGTCCCATCAGAATCAGTGACAGTGGGGCTTATTGATTATTTCAACAAGTTTTCATTAATAGATGGTGAATATAAAATTAAAAATTGATACTAATAATTCCTTACTATGTGCCTTTTATTAACTTTTTTTTAGTGTCTTGTTATGTTTTGAAGAAAATTTAATATTTATTTTATGTTTTTACTGAAAAAAAAAAAATTCAATCTACTGCATTTTGTTTGTAAATCTACTTCGGACTTTATTCCAACAGTGGCAACGCTGATAAGAAGTTTAACATAATTTTATAAAAATATAAAAACTTATTATATAAAATGTATGAAACCGAAGCTAGCTAGCTAGTTTTAAAGCGAACCATGTTGTCTCTTTCTTTGATAATTTTCGTTTGAGTCAAAATGGCACTATAAAGAAAAACTGAACCGATTCTAATAAAATGAAAAAAATTGCGATGGAGTTTTGAATAACACATACCTTTTATCTAATCATCATCAGATTATTATGGAAATAGACTTTTATCTTTTTCACTGATGAGGTATAATGATAAAAAGAGTTTTTGAAATATAAAGCTACATATATTCAATTGATTTGGTGTGTTACCAAACCGAGGATAAAAGGCAAACAAAGAAAACTTCAAAACCTGAAGGACTCAAAGTCAAATAAATATCAACGTTCTGTTTCATTTGTCAGGATTACTCCACACACGTGAGTTTGTGTACCTTTATCCTTCTTACACACATACATTCTCGCGTGATGTTTACAGGCAATGGTTTTTACTTTGAATTTTCTCAGCGAATAAAATCCGATGGCAATATTGATTTGATTGCTAGAGATATCTATCTATCTGTCTGACTGTCTGTGGTGTCTTTTTGTCCAACCCCAATCGTCATAAAGGCATAAAATGCATTTTCCACTTATGTACATATATGGGAAGGCTATGGATGTGATTCTAGCAGAAGAGGGTATAGTCATCGACCATCGTGTTGTTCACGTTTTACCTTTTTTATTCCGTCATTTTCTTTTCGATATTTTTTTTGTTGATATTTTTTGATTTTTTTATATAAATCACATAGCAATAAAAATTCACTTAAACCATCACTCAAAATGAGATTTATTGCAGTTATTAAAATGTACGCTCACCGACGGACGATGACGACGACGACGTAGTAGTATAAACCATAATATTCGGTTAAAAAAAATCCCTAATATGTATGTGTGTGGATATAGAGGTGGAACGGAACCATAGCCTTAATGGCAGAAAAGTCTGAATTGACGGACAAATATAAGATCATGGCGTCCAAACAGTTAAATTTGAAAATTGTTGTTTTACTATCTTTTTTTTCATCTGTAAAAATATTTATTTGTTATTGCCACAGTTATCAATGTATGCGTATAAATACTACACATAAATTAATTTTGGACTCCCCTCGTGTGCTCCTTTTGACAGATTGCACCTTCAATTTTACTGTTTTTTTTTTAACAGAACTCAAAGGAGATGGTAACTTTTATAGCCCCCGAAACGTTTTTTGTTCCTTCCATGAATACTTAATATATATATGGGGTCTGTGTGTCTATTCGAGGTAATTGGCTACCCAGTAGACATCCGCCAATGGACGACCTTTTTTGATGAACAACTGACAAATTGTCAAAACCATAAATTCAAATTCTATTTGATGTTTGTTGTTTTGACATGGTAGACCAGCCTAGATCTGATAGTTATCGTACTTTGTTAAAAAGCCGTCATATAAATTCCTCGTCTATAAAGCGAGACCACTAAAATTTGTTACGCTCTCTAAAATCGCATACATTAGAACTACATACATCAAGGCATCCTTTTTTTCTTTTTCTCAAACAGCTAGAACTTTGTTTCATCAATAAAAATGCCAATGACTCATGATTTATGTTGTTTTTCGCAAGAAAAAAATACTGACGTAAGCATTTTTCATTTCGGACAATGGTCAGGTAAATCTTGTTTGTAAATGGAATTGAGATGATTTTATAGTCAAATGGGCCTTAGCCGGTAAAGAAATAAATAGTCAACTAAATAGAATTAAGAAAGTGCGGTTGTAACGCATATATGTAACCATACCTTCATTATTTAATAATCTGTAACGCCTGTCTGATTTGAAAGCAATTAGTTAAATTGACAGATAGAGAAAGTTAAATACCATTTGACACCAGTTAACTTATTAGCACTTGTGTCAGCTGTCAATTTGTCATCTATCTGCTCCGCTGCCAACCAGTAAAGAATATGAAGCTTTAAATCCCTAAGTTTAGTAACAATGTATGGAAATGTTTTTTATTATTGTTGACTCTTTCAATTACAATGCGCTTTACTGTGCTGACGAGATGTCAAACATTAGACTGACAGTAAAAGCTACAAGTATTTGTGTGTGTTCTTTTATTTCCTGATGGGCATAGATTTGTGGTTATTTTTTTGGTTTGACTCTTTAGATTTTGGAAACATTTTCTCTAAGTAAATGCGAAATAGTTTCGTTTGTTGTCTTTGAAACAGATGACAAAATCATTAGGATAATATGTCAAAGGAAAGTTATTCTTGGAAATTTCCCGGTGGCACTGTACCTATTGTAATTTGTACATATGTCGATTTGTGACTCTGGACTTTTGGATACTGCATATTGCATGCGCCGGATAAAGGTAACCCGAGATTAAGCATAAAAGTAAAAATTATCATTTACGTTAGTTTATCCTCAATAATAATTACAGCTATCGGGATATCAAAGGTACAAGACTTACACCCATACTTCGAACATTTCTATTTTGGTCCTCTTTCTGATGGCAACCTGAAGAGACGCGTCGCTAATGCAAACCAAAAATCAGCGTCAAATGATTGCGATGTCAATGTGCATCATACTGCATGGGGAAGTACTGTGGTCGAATCGTGTCGTACGGAAATGAGCGAACGTAAACGTATTTGCTATTTCTCTGTCTATCTTTTTTGTACGACTATATAATCGTTAATACCTATACGTTCGTTCGATTACATACCTGATTTTAAAGGATAGTGGTGAGTCTACTTTTGTTTTTATTAATTTCATTTACTTTTACTTGAATAGCCCCGATTTTTTATCCTCATTATCTGATCTGGATTAGATCATGAAAATAAAACGATGCGGTTCAAAATGGAGGCTTTCTTGTAAATCTATCACTTTTTGTCTAGTATTTCTTTATTTTAAAATAATCGTGCATTTCTTATTGTTTTCCTTACCAACCTTTAAAAGCCATCTGCATTTCAGAGTAAGAACTAATTTTTGGATAATTTTGTTTGTTTTGCTTGTTAAAATGATCTAGATTCGGATCCGCATGTATAATAATATGCAGCTTATATCTTATGTGCTTTTGGAAGTTATATTTATGTAACTCTAAAGTTTCGACTCCATACCTCAAATTTTAATTATGCATTTTAAAAGTAAGAAATTATTTAAATACTATAATTTTCCCATTTACATTTTTCCTCATCAAATTTGATATGATGGGATTTTTTTAATTTTTAGTCTTAAAGGCACTTATGACATGAAGTTGAACAACGTATGGGCACAGTTGTTTAATTAAGTTGATAAGGCAGAATTTTATTAAAAGGATGATCTTTTGCTTACCTAATTTCTCTTTGGCTATTTTTAATAAATAGGTACACATTAAAAACTTAAAAACTAATCATTCAATCATCAAATTAAACCTTTATCTGTAAATTTTGGTTAATATCTTTGGTCATTCATCAACAAATTCACTTAGAAGAATAATTACCCAAAAGAGCGTTCATATAACATAACCTTTCAAAATTACTTCGTTGCTATAGAATTATGCAAAAACCCCAACCACAATTAAGACCAAGATACAGATTTCCATTTGCCAACAGCCATGCCGTTACACTCCATTGCCATGCTTAAAAATATATGTACCAACAGAAATATATGAACACAATGTCATTGTCAAACCCTTCTGCTCGTCCTGAAAATTAAACAACACACCTATGTATATGCGAATGTATAAAATTATACAACATCTCTTGGGTTATTAATGGTTGAATCAATTTCGTATATAAAATGTATATCTACGATGCAAAGTTTATAGGTTGACATTTTGAAAAGGAAAGCTGATGGTTTCGGTGATATGGTTCTTGGGATATGGATGATGTTCTCTAAGAGAGAGTTTACCATCAAGTGTATGGATGATTGTAAACTGTAACAAGTAAATCAAGACCGAGATTTGTCAGTTTAGATAATTTTGATAAATTGCAACCCACCAACCCAGCATCACTAGTATACTATAGATTCACCACCAACCACCACCCATTAGGGTTTCACAACATGAAGACTGATCAAGGAAAGGCTGTGTGCGTTTGTCCTAAATGCTTTTTAATTACCATCACCCCATGCCGAGTGCTTTTGAAAATGTTTTCCAAAAATCGAGTTTGCGCCTGCTGCTAGCCCATCAAAGTTATGGAAATTAATTGTTTCCTCTATATCCTTGCTACTATAGCTTCCTTACTTCCTATATACCTTTACTATCAGGGCGAAACGAAATAGCTCTGTGGTATTGGTTGTTTTTTTTTTTTCTTGTCGTTTTTGAGATATTCCAGGACACATGATTGGAAAGGATACCTTTGGTTTGGAATAGCAAAACAGAAAAATTAATTCATTTTTCAAACTTCCCTTCAACCTAACCTATATTTATTGTATCAGGCGACAGCCAATCGTTGCATAAAAAATGAATTCTTGAAAAAAGGATTCCGACAACCATCATCAGAGCATTCATGTAGGAAGAATAACTTAGGTACATACATATATTTGAATAAAGGATACACGCGAAATGATACATGCAGCAGAAATGGTACCTAAGGTAAGGTATGCCATGCCAATGCATACATTTCACATTCATTCACAATGGATTGAGGCAACGATGTAAAAGTGTAAAAACAAACAAAAAAAAAAATACGTCGATAGCAAGAAGAGGATACGAATATAATACATGTGTAAAGGTATATTATACTTCCCAATTCAAATGTAGAGAAATATGGCTGCTTTCTGGCATTTTTAAATTGGAAAATATGTCACCACAGGCTGATGATCATTGCGCTTAAGTTTTATGATTTTCTAGTAATCGAAAAGATAATATTTATCTGAATTTCAAACTTCATTAGACCTTAGTTAAAATTGTTAATGGTGTAAAAATAATAACCTTTCATTTAAATTAAGGACACGAAAAGGAGAATGGGCACTTTTGTATGGACTGCGTCGCATTCATGTAAGTTGGAAAGGTCTTTATGCATTAGTTTTTTTGTATAGGGTAAGCACAAGTCCGTATCTCGTGGCGAAAAAGAGTTATGGGTGCTTATTTGTCAAAATAAAAGTGCATTTTATTTATTTGTTAATGATCAAAAACTTTTAAACGTTAATAAAATCAATTGGAACATTCTAGGCAGTCAATAAGGTGGATTGCAATCGGTGTCCCACCCAAAACCCCTTACCCCCTCATCACCCCGGAAAAAAAAGTGTTTTAAATTTCATTGAGATTTTGTCCCTGGTGTTGTAACACAATGTGAAAAACATCATTGAAAAGGTCAAAGTAATAAGCAACACAACTTATAGCTAGGTTTTGAGCCCCACAAAATATTTTACAGCATTTCTGTTGGTGGTAATTGCTTGGAAGTAATGCCCATACTCATGTTCTAAAAATTCAAATGAATTCCATTTGGGATTTGGCCGCCATTTTGAAAAAAAAAATCATTAATATTGCAATTTTAGGTTTGGCTATATTCATAAAACTAATAGTTTTTGATAGGTGATTTTTGTGTCAAATCACGCTTATTTGCATGCTCCTTCAAAACGAAGGTAATACTGTACATATAAGAGCTAAGAGTACGTTAAAAGAATTAAGGACTCAATATTTGGCATTCAAAGCTTATTCATTCCTTCGTAAGTCAAATGGTTTCCCTTAAAATATTGAACAATTCATAAAAATCATTCCTTTTTGGAAAACTGAAAAAATGTTTTTTTATTGGTTTTCCTGTGAATAATGTTCTTTTTACATCATAATCAACCAGTCCAATACCAAAAGTATAAAAATTCCAATGTACTTCAAAAAAGAGGTTATTTTTCAGTGTACATCGCAATTAATACGGTTTTTTTTAAATTTATGGTCTTAGCTTACATTAGAATAAGTTCTCCAAATTCGAGACGAATCAGCTTAACTGTTTAAAAGTTTAACCAGGTCAACGAAATCTAAGAGAGCTCTTTTCTACCAAACAATAACATTTTATTTTTAAATCAATAAAAAAAAACGGTGCTTGATAGAATTTTTCTGAAACCAGATTTACATATTGATAAAAGTCAAATCTTGTTTTATTTCAAAAAATTATATGAAGGAAAAAAAAACTTTATTTTTGCAGACCAGTGTAATTAGGACAGTTCAAAAAGTATAAAATTTGTGACATACCTAACTAATTTTGCGCAGCTAACGAGAAAGGGGCTAGGACAAGTCTTGAACCTAGACGGCAATGAAGGTAAATTAAAGATTTTAAAATTTCCAAAGATTTTCCCCTCATAAAGCACTTGCAAACTCACGCCTTTTATTAAATTAATTAGGTTATTTTAAAACAAACACAAAATCATTCAAAAATTAAATCACGCTCCTAACCTAGAAATAAAAAAAAAATACAAAAGGGATACAAACCTCCTTCGCATGCGATGTGCTATCAAAGCACTTAAAACTCCCAATTAAAATATGGATTATGTCTCATTTGAATAACACGCTTGTAAAACGAGGAACAAGAAGAACTCTTCCCTTCAAAAGGATTTACCATCAAATGAGAAAACTAAACATTTTAAAATGTTTCGCTTTCAAGGATTCCTTCCTCAATCACTGCGATGCCAATGTTGTATAAATCTAATATACTTACATACACTCTGACGTACACACACACACTCCCACGATCTCATGTTGGTGATGTTTAAAAATAATGTAGGAATATCCTCTCGCCTCGTCGACAAGGCTGCTAACAACACTGTGAAACCCACTTCACCAACCCCACACCCCATGCTGGGTAATCCTATTCCAGACATTAATCTGAAGTCGTCATCGAAGGAGTGAATGAACAAAAAAAAGGAACAAATAGGAAAAAAAAACGAAATAAATATGAGAGGAGAAAAACTTTTAAAAAAGGATACCCGCACCAGCACGTTAGCAATTTAGAGTTGCGGTAAGTCCTTGTGGACGTATAAAGTGCGGCACGACGTCGTCTTCGTCATCGTCGTTGGTCGGGGATCATGCGGTGGTACAGCAGAGCAGCAAGCCAACCAAGTTTTTAAATCCACTTGGATTTGTTTCAATAAATATGCAAATGTCTTTTCGAAAACACACGGACCTCCAAAGTAGATGGAAAATGTATTTTGCGCGCGTTGGCAACGGCAACGACTACGCTTATCAGCGAGAACTTAATGTTTTCAGTGATATCCATCCGATGGTTATACACACAAAATATAGCCACTGAGATAGACATGCATATACACACGCTTCGAGGATTGTAAAGTTTTTATTTTCACAAAAAAGGCAAGAAATAAATTTAAAAACATGACTCAATCACATAATAGACATTCCCAGTTTAAAATTGGGTATGGGTTGGTTAGTGGTAACGCCTAGGCACAAGCCACACTAGATAATAGTATCTAGATATCGCCCTAGAATTAAATCTAAGGGATACATCTTCTGTGGGGGGTTTCTTTTGAAATTCAGATTGACATTTATTTTTAAAACAGCAAATTTATTTCGAACACCATTTTCGTGTTGATGATGTAGACTTACCTTAACTTGTGATTCAGTCATTCCTAAGGCATACGCTAACTTGGCTCGTTCTGGACCAGCCAGATACTTGGTTTGTTCGAAGGTTTTTTCGAGGGCGAATATTTGCTGCCCACTGAACGTGGGTCGCGTGTGTTTCTTCTTTCCATCTTTATCCGTGCTCTGGTGATGATGATGATGCTGATGATTATGTGATTGTGATAGATTTGCTGACACTGAAAGAAAACAAACAAAAACGATATTAACAATAATCAATTTTAGTATTTTATTGTTTGTTCTTTTGAATATATTGATCTGTTGTGTAATTCATTTAGTTCACGAGTACGTGTTTATCATTTTCGGTTGTTTTTTTTATATTATTGTTTCGTCACCTAGTCGTTTGATATTTCTATACATTCATCATATTAACACTCCTTTTTCCTACTGTCATGCACTCGTCATTTTGAGTTGATTATTTCTTTAGGTAATAAGGAAACCGTATTGGATTCATAAAAAATTGTTCTATCAATCTCATTTTTCAAAACTTAAAAGGCAAAATGACACTTGTCAGAAAGATTGAGCATCCACAAGAAAATAATAATTATGTCTAAAATGATGAATCTGCCAGTGGCAGGTAATGTTAAAGAAAGTGTACCTTTGAAACCTAACAAAACACTCCGATTTACTTAGAATCTTTTCTACTGAAGACCTTTGAGAAAATACCTAATTGATAACTTTATTAGACCAGATAAATATGTCACTAAACAATAGCACGTTTACAGGGCAGGAAGATATAATGCTAAGTTCAAGAATGCCAGAGGTGAAGGCTTAATGTATAAATTATCATCACAGCTAGGGGTTATCCGCAATATTCTTCGATAATCGACGAAGCGATAGTCGTTTTTTGAGACACTCTCTCAAACTGTGGTTGAAATTTCAAAAAAATGACAATTATTTTTTTTTTGTCTCTGGCTGAACAATAATTGAACAATATTGTAAAATGCAATTAAATTAAAATGAATATTTTTTTATTCTGTATCCATTCCAATTGTTTGTAATTTTTAAGTGAATTTTCAATTCATAAAATAATAAATTAAATGTGCAGAAACATTTTTTATAAATTTATGGTGATAAACGAATTGCGGAGAGCAAATTTTCAATCCTCGAAACGATGTCGTCAAGACAGTGATTTTGAGAAAGTAGCGGAAATCAAGACCATTTTCGAAACGAAATCGTTTGGCGATAATCGAATTACGGAATGACCCTCAAGGTGCTAGAAAGTGGCGGTAAAATGGAGAAGTAATAGAAACATTTTAACAAAAGAGGTCAGTAGTAACAAACACATAGAAATACCCGTATCCACGAAAACCTTAACAATATGTAAAAGACTAGCACTTATTTCATGGGTATGCATTAGATGAGATGGATGTACACTTGTACAGGTACACCATGTTAGTAACGTTAACATGTTACCACTTCTGGGTTAAATACAGTATACAGAGTGAAATAGAAAAAAAAGCAGATTTGGCCTTTTTTTATTAGATTCAGTAGGTCGGTACATCGATAAGAAACCCCAAGATGACACGAGGAGCGCATTGAGCCATGAGAAAAGAAGATACAAAATCTTCCAGCTCAAAAAAATCGAAGAGATCGAGGATTTTATAAAATAGTCAAGTTACTTACTGTGTACTGGCTCTAAGGCCCGACTACTCACTCGTTTTGGACGATATGCATAAAATGTTATCTTTTTTTTGTGTGAGGAGAGAAAACCTGAAACTCTATGAAATATTGCAAGTTGTGGATGAACAAGAACTTAAAATGTTGACCCTTTCACATGGAGCGATTGGAAAAAAGCTCATTTCAGATGTTAGAATGGTAGAGGCAACACGAAATTCCATTAAAAAAAATGCAAAAAAATCACCCATCAGTATCTAATAAAAACCTCGAACGATCCTTAGGAAGAGATTCTTTTTTTTCGTATGTAGCAAATTTGTTTATTTAACTTTGTCAAATATTTTTTTACGACTTTTCCTCATAAAATGTTTTATAGACCAAAAATCCCTATAGCAATAAATATTTCATCAAAATGTACACTCATTTCACATAGGATCACTGCTTCTTTACTTGATTTTTCTAATAAAACCTGAACATGAGCCAGTACGCACAACACCTTTGCCTTTTAAATACTTTCTTTTTATATGCCCAACGGGGCTCACAAAATATTAAGTGAAATTATTGCGCGTTGCACATTATGGTGTAAATAATAAGGACACACATTCAAATTGAATAAAAAAAAAAGAAAAAGCTAGCGCAGATTGTTTTTACCCATTTATCATAAAAAAAAAATATAATAATAATAATAAAGGACGAATTCAGGGGTCGTCGTCGTTGTTGTTGTCTCTTCAAAAAATGGTCTGTCTCTGTTTTATAAATAAATGTCTGTTTGTCTGCAATATACCATGATGGTATTATACAGAGAGTCAGTTATTGTGCGTCTCATCTGGTTTTTGTGCGCGCTTCATTTTTAATATTTATGGTTCATAAAGACCCGAATTTTCACCCTCCTCCTATGCTTGTGTAGTGTGTGTTGATGGGGAAAGCTTAAACAAGCGTCCACAGGGACAGATATAACACACTTTGTTTTCACTTGTTTTTCTTTATGTTTTTTTTTTTTTGTTTTTTCTTTTTATAAATTACGGTTTTATTGATTCATTGAAAGGCGGAATAATATTATATAGATGAGTGTTCCCGCTATGGTGTGAATGTTACAAATTGTCATTTATGAAGATTATTTAGGATTTGCATGAGATGCATTATTTGAAATGAATGTCCTTTTTTTTGTGTTAGCAGAGAATGCAATATGGCACCTGACTTTTGGGGATATTTGTATGCTATTTGTGAGTATTGTGTAATTGAAAATTGAAATTTTTATGACTTAAACAGGATATTTGTTAAAATAAGGACAGGATATTTGTTAACATAAATATGAACTGTTCATACCGTTGTTATGGATTAATCTTGTAATACTGTTTTCAGTTCTAAAAGATTTGGCTTAATATTTCAAAACAACAATTTTGATTGATCATCGTCAAAGAACGCAGTAAACTACGACGACTTGTAGTAATCTATGAAAATGATTTTTAAGTAAATTAAGAAAACTATAAAAATCACTTGGAAAAAATAGTCTTTCATTGTACAAAATACCAAATAAACAATGTATAAATACATTTTTGAAAAAATAATAATAATAATATTTTCGTTAAGAACAATAATTTTTAAAATTACAACGTCAGAACATGAACAATTTGCTGTTTTCTACCATTCTTTTCATTGGGCGCTATACACCATTTGTTGGTTTAAAAGGATATTTGTGTTTTGCAGCCCCAGCAGCAGATTTATTTTCTTTACATAGTTTCTGCAAGATTCTTACCATTTTTATTGAGATTCCAAGGTTGCTTAATTTAAAAAAAGGATCTTCTATCGATGCAATCGGAAGCCATTAAAAAATTTTATAAAATGTAAAATTTTTGAGACATTTGCGTAATCAGAGCTCGTCTCATAATAAGAAATCGTTATGGATAACCGTTGCTTATCAACAAAACAAATATTGAGACTAAACAGAGGTGGGCGATTAATTGTGCCGCTAAGTATATAATATCATATACAAAGTCCATTAAATCGAAGCTGAAGCGAGTCAATAATTAACTAAAAAGAAAGAAGAAAAAAGTGTACGAAGGGACCACTTCCTCCTATGAAACTGGAGACGATAAAGACAGGGCTTAAAAAATGCAATGGATAATGCAAATTTCGCCATTTGCCACAATATCTTATCTTAGATGTAGCTTTTTTTCCTGATATTTAACGAAATTTGACGCTCTGATACTTCTGCAACAACATTTCTGTCTCAATTGCCAAATTATGTTCACCAATATTCTCAAAATAAGAATCTTAAATAAATATTTGCGAATTTCATCTTTCTCCTCTAAGCTTGCATTCAAAAACCTTCTAGGTACTTAACCTCACCACAAGTAGAAAAGCTAACCCAATGAAACCCTTTATCTTAAAAATATCATTTGTTTAGGTTGGCAATTAAAATTTTATTAAACTATCATAATCCACTGAGCAAACACTCAAGTCATATTAAAACGCATTTAAAGTGATTTAATTCATCGATATCCAGTGGCAAAATCAAACTTTCTTATCATATCAAATAAATTCCCTTCTATACCTGATTATTTTTAATGGCAACACGATGCAATAAATTCGCATTCGTTAAATGTTTGCTATAATTAAACCGCAAACATAATAACTGCAACACATGGTTTTATATGTATCAATATACCAATGTGAGCTACTTGATTATTGGAAAAAAAAATTACAACAACACTACAATAAATTTATTAAATAAAATTTAATTATGTTCGATTAACGGGCGCTCTTTCCATTGCCCACGACTCGAAATCGGAATTAATAACTCAATTTAACCAGACAATTGTTTGTGTAGTCGATTCAATTACCGCGGCACGTACTCGTACACAACACAAAACCACCGCACCGCTTCAAGTGCAATACGGTACCTCTGCCCTATACTTCTGCTGCTGCTGCTTTTTCTGTTTTACAATAATATAGGATAGGCCCTCCACCCTCGCACTAGACTTTGTTAAACGCTATACCCTGATTCTGTGGTCATGTTGTGGCATTTATTAATTATTCTCTAAGCGCAGCAGCTGTTAATGAACGAGGGAGGAAGTTTGGGGTTGTTCTTTGGAGTGTTGTGCTTTTTGTGCGACATTTTGCCTCATTTATGTAATGAGAATGGCTTCAATAGGGGGACTGAAATTCCGGAAGAACTTGTTAAGCAGAAATAAACCACCTTACTTGATACTAGATATACCTACTGGGAAATGACGACGACATTATGCGCTGCTAATGGTATAGTTAGCATGTTCTTCATGGGGACGTTAGAAGATTGTTATTTCTTGCTGTTTTGGTAGTTGGTTTCATGCGATGTTCATGGAGATGTTTGTGTCAGTTATAAAATTGTTTTATATCTCTGTTCATTCAACTGGTGATGAATTTTTTAAATACATATTTTTCCGTTGGGCGCCATTTAAGGAAGTCAACTTTTTAATGTTTTCTTTTTTTTGTCTGGGTATTCAGCGATATCTGGATATTTCGTAGATAGTTGTTATTGAAAATATTTTCCTCAGAGTTGAAAAAAGAGCAACATTGAATTAGCAATGATAAATGACCCAATCCATTGTGCAATCCGAATTATGACAGAGCCAAACAATCCAGCCTTTTCCCAGTAGCGTACTTAAATTAAATTCAATTTCCAGATTGATAGGGAGAGCCGACGACCGACAAAATAAAACGATGACGTGCAAGCCTGGGGCAATTAATGTCACCCCATTACTAAGTGATCCCTAATTATGTGAAATGATTTAAACCCATAAAAAACCAGGCCAAAGTGAGAAAAACATAGCATCAGGGACAGGGATGGTATGGTATGGTATGGTGCTTTGGAAAAAGACTGGGATCGGGACCGGGCTAATCGTTTTTTGTGTTTTTCTCCCCCTAATGTTGATGATGATGATGACGATGGCAGCGATGGGTTTTCTGCCATTTCAACAGTTGTGTGTGACTAATAAAATTATACGTGAAATTTTTAAGGACACTCACCACCACCACGACGAGTAGATAATTTCTTGCAGATAATTCTAACTGCACAGGTTTATCAGGCCTTATTCGTTCTGACATTTACATACGGTTTAATTATGGCAATAACCATTTTCGGTTAATGGGGAGTCTCTGTGATTGTATGAGTACACACATCCTACATGTACATATATCCATTGCTGTGTGAGTAAATTTATCAATTTTTTCTCATACACTTATTTCGTTATGCTTCATTTCATAAAAGATAAAATATTTCTAAAATAAAACAATTCGTATTCAGAACGAACAACATGAAGAGATAAGAAGATACAAGAAGTAATATAACCGGATTGTTTCTATTTTCTTGTCATCATTTTAATTTAAAAAGGGGTTTTAGATCATTAAGATACTCACACACACAGACACACACACACATCGGGCCGAATATTCATTTTATAAATTCAATTAAAAAGCTTAAGCATGTAAAGGTTCGCGGAAACTGGCGTCTTCATTATAGAAAAGGGTTAAAGTATCTAAAGATGTTTTGTTCCATTTATGTAGATATTATGTATCTTATCTACATATGTGCCCTTAAAAACGTGGGTTATTTAAGGAATTTACGAGAGAAAAGTGTTGGTGTTTTGTTGAAATTACTACAATTATTTTATTGCTCCCATGTGGGCTGTTTTTAAGTTTTAAGTATTTTCATTATTTTTCATAGCCCAATTATAGTTGGATACATCAGCTTCTGCAGCAGACATACGTACAAATATGTATATGAGTGTGGTTTAGGTACGTGGGAGATATGATAACAAAGGAAACATTTATATATTTTAAGAAACCATTATAATTATTCAAGAATGGTGAGATTTGAAATTTAAAGCTTCCATTCATTTCAGTGTTGTAAATTCATATCCTTGATTATTAACGAATTTAAAAGAGTCTATAAAATTTTTCAATCTTTAAAATGTTCTTACATGTTGACATGTTATTTTTAAAATTCATCTTAATCGGTTTAGGCGTTTAAGTTTTTAATAAAAACAAAAACTTTTCTTTGGGAGGAATCAATTTTGTACTTCAAAAGTAGGACCTTAATACCAGATAAATACTGGGGCTTGATTCCGTAAAAATAAAACGATCGAATGATATCGTTTCGACAGTTGCTGTCTTATCTGATCATGTATGTAGATGTGATAGAGAAATATCATCGTATGGCGATAATCGACGAGAAATAGCCCGTTTCGGCCGAAATGTGTGGCCGAGTCGTCGAAAATTGGGTCCAACGAATCGACCGCTGCAAACGTGCCCGTGAAATATTTCAAATGGTTTGCGTTTTATTTAAAAAAAAAACGGCAATCAACTATCACCTTAGTCGATTCCACCCCTGAATAGTTTAACATATCCACAGCACATTATTCAAGGTTTAGGCTTTGTATCAGATAAGACACTGTAGAACAGTTTGGAACGTTTGTTGACCGTGTTGATCAACATACTTCTGTAGTGTGGATTGAGCTTAAAGTATTTTTTTTTCGGTTTTTTGTCTAATTGCCCTGACCGAATTGCTCCAGAATTTTGTACTCGTCACAACCGAAACGAAAAATGATTGACACCCGAAACGATTTTATGTTTGTTGTACTGTGTGCACAAACAGAACCGTGCGAGATTTAGTTCTATTTTTTCAGTACTCGCCATAAACAAATATTAAATTGTTTTCTTTTAGTTAACACTATATTCCAAGTAAGGAATTGGGAGAACTTTGAATTAGAATTAAAAAAATTGAGATTAAACACACACTTTCTTGTAGCACCCGAAACGCGTTCCTTTTAATTTTTTTTTTTTTTTATTTCCGTCTCATCAAAAATAAGGTGTCACGAAAGTGTCATTGGTTTCTTATTATAAATTCCCAAAGAACATCACTTTAAAAGTAGGTACAAATGTGTACAAATGTAGCACCCGAAACGATGTTTTTATTTTTATACTATTGCATAACAAAAATTTTAAAATAATAAAGTTCAATTCGTTTTTTTTTTTTTTTGAAATTTTTCGAAAATGGGTTTGGTTTTTTTTTAGATCTTCAAATTTTTATTTAATTCATCTATAAGAAATAAAATGGCAAACTTAGTAGATTTTAACAAAACATTTCCGCCCAAATTGAAAGCTAACCATCAATTTACTCGACAGCGGCTTTCTACTAATTTTGTTTGCAATTTGACGTTATTTAAAGTAAAAACCGGATTTTGACATTGTATTGAATAAATTAAAACCATTTTTGATAAAAGATGATCCTCAAATCAAAATTTATAAAAAAAATTGGCACTGTTAATCAAAAGCCCAAACAGAAAAAAGGTGGATATTTGTAAACAAAAATATTTTATCGAAAAATAAAGCTCCCTCTTTGTGCGCCATTTTGCTTCTTAACTCTGTGTGAGTATGTCTTTATTCTATTATGATGCTTGTGTGAGCAATTGTATTATGCTTGTGAATTCACAGTACATAATGTCCTGGCAGCTTTTTCAGTGTGTGGGGAAGCAGCATCCTCGCTGTGTGTATTATCCTTCGTTTCACAATGGAGTCTATGGAGCTTTTTATTATGTACCCGTCGACAGTGCCAGGGACGACAACAACGACGAGGCGACAACAAATTCTCCCCAACTCCCGTTTTTCTATGCCCAAACAACAATTGTTTCAATGCGGGGGTTGTTTGTATGCATCGTGTATAGAATAATGTAGATACATCACATATTTTTTGGAGCACGCACACACCAATAAAAGACTTGTTAGTAGGTTTGTTCTTCACAGATTTACAAGATCCTTCCTGTCGTATTCCTTGTGTGTGAGCTCCCCAAAAACAACCTCATCCCCCTAGCAAATGGTTTGTGAAAATAATGCAATCATATATTATTATTATACGTATGTCAGTTCATCGTTGGGAGCCCCCAACAACAACCCCCTATCCCAACTGCCAAAGTCTATGGAAATAATTTTTGGGACGTTTTCAAGAGGGTGGATAACACACATTTACATCGTGTATAAAAGGGACGTTATCTCGTGTAGGTTCTGTTCTGTCTGCTCTATACAATGTGGGAGCTGCTTACAAAATGGAGAATTTATTAGACGAGGTTTGACAGTAAGGGGAGAAGGGGGTAGTGTGAGAGATGTGAAAACAGGGGATGATGCTGTGTGTGAGGATGAACATGTTTATTTTGCTTGCTCGTATATGTTTTCCTGGTTTCATGATACATAAATATGTGAAAATGATTTTCATCGAATGAAATGAACATTATAGTGAATTATGTATGCACGCTGTGAAAAGAGAATGAGGGGATTTTGATAAACATTGCAAAATTATTGTGTTGTATGGAGATTTATATTTTGTATTTTTTTTTTTTTTTTGTTTCGGAGTATAGGGTAGGTTCCGGTACAGACATACATGTCTACATGTTATTTGTTTTCGTTTGATAAATTTTCTTTTAGTGCAATATGATTATGACAGTCGATTTAATGCTACCCAAACAAAGGTGCAAGCCGACATTTAAAGACATTAGCAAAATTAAATGATGCAGTGTAAAACTGTATGCTTGCTCTTTCAATGGGAAAGGATCATTTTTTGTTATTTAACGGAACTTGAAATGGAAAAAATATGCCCTTCAAGCTTCATGTTGCCGCTTCAGTAGCTAATACAAAATTTGGCAATTGCGAAAAAAGTAGGGCCCCAATCCTGTTTGTTCGTTTGTGTGTATTTTTTTTCAAATTTTAGTACGAACAGCATTCTTTATGCCTGTTGTGAGTGTCGGGGGAAAAATCTTGCATATTCGAATAAATCCCCTTATTGGAAATATTCAAACAGGCGAAGTGGGTTTAATTTAAAGCAAAATAATAATAGATTCAATTTGTTTAAAGTTCTATATTAGTAGAAAATCATTTTTATTAGCACTTCTGACTTATATTTTGCTTTTTGTAAAGATAATTTTAACATTTTGGGCAAACAAAAATATTTCGCGTGAAATATTTTCCGGGCGATACTCACAATGAGGCTGAATGAAAAAAATTATTGTAAAAACACTACGCACCTTCTCGTGCTTGATGCAGTATCAAATTGAAAAGAAATATTTTTCGTAGTTTTATGGAATCTTGCCAAAATTTTTATGTCCCGCGAAAATTATATTGCATTATCTTTTTTTTTTTTTTTTGAAATGTTGGTATTCAAAAATACTTTGAGATTCCTTTCGCTATATTTTGAGAAAATTCTAAAAAATGGTGATATCGTTCGCAGTTTTATGAGGTCATTTGAGCATGTACATATGTCAAAAATTAGTATTTATTGTCATGGAAACTATTTATTTTTGTTTTGTTAGTTGGAAGATAGCTCATTATATTTAAATAAATGTATAGATATTGATGTTTTCTCAAATTTCAGCTCAAACTGCTTATCGGTAAGCGACTTTTTAGAGCAACCACTAGATGGATTGAATCAATTTTTAAGGTTAATAAATATGTACATAGATCTTTAAATAGGTCTAAAATTATTTCAAAATCTCGAAATGTTGCAGAATTACAATTATTTTAAAAACTGTAAATTCTGTTTTAACTCGGGTTTTCAAATATTTACATATTAATTGAAATTCTCTCGTGTAAATACTCCACTATTAATAATGACTTACTTTTTATCGCATATTATTCTTACAGCCCGATTTTTTTCTTTATTTATTAAAATTAAAGTGTCGAACATTTTCTCAGTAGACAGGTATTAGTTCTTTCTTCAGATCGGTAATTTATACTACTAAATATGCTTGGAAAAAGCGAAAAAAAAGGTCTACAGTCAAAAATTTATGCGAAAGATATAACGCCACTCATTCAGCCCTATTCTAAACAAAAATTCCCGGGGAAATGTTCTTGGGAGAAAAGCTCCTTATCGAATAGTTGCAAGCAATTTCGTTTCCATTTCATTTTAACGTCATTCTATACTTAAGAGGAACGAATTACAAGCGAAAACGGAATACAATTCCGGGAATAGTTCGATTGGGAGCTCTTCTCCCGAAAACATTTCCCCGGGAGTTTTCGTTTAGAATAGGGCTGATTGTGAATTTTGGCTGTACAAGTGTACACTAGTGTTATTTACCCAATGTAAAATAAGTATTTTCTTATTTCTATAAAAATAAGAAATAAAATAAATCATCAGCATTACAGGTAACATTATGTCATAAAAGGATATCCTTTATCTAATTTTCCATACCAGAAAGCCCATGCCTAAATGTTAAACAAAACAAAATTGGCATCATGTGGTCCATGGTAAGTCTTCTCAGAGTAAAATATTACAATAGAAGCAACAAAATAATAGGAATCCAATGTATTCTTTTGAATCCGAAATAAATACAAGCAGGATATCAGAACACAATAATATTACATTGTTAATTCTTTTCCTTCTTTTTTTATTATCGATTTGCTGGGCGCACATGTCTCTTTCAAAAGGACGTGCTTTCATGTTATTTACTCTCTTACATCTCGACATTGTGTTTAATTTTTGTTGTGTAAAATTATTTAATGATCATTTCCTGAAAATCTTCCTACACACACACTCACACGTTTAATTAATTAAAATTAATCACGTACATCATATGATTGTCGATGACATTTATAGTGAACCAACAACAACAACAACACAAAAACACAATCAATCATTCGATGATGTATAATTATGGTCGAATAATTACTTAATATTATGTTTCACACTATACGCGGTATATCGGTTGATGATGATGACGATATAGCAATGGCTATGTGGCATTCTTATATCCCATAAGAGTTCTTCTTTTCTGAATTTTGTGTACGTGTGGATGCATTTTGCTGGAGATAATTTATATCATAATTCAATTTGCATTCAACCAGATGAGTATACAATCTGAAACACACACAAAAACATGCACATATGCACCCAATAATTCTCAAAAGGAATATAAAATTATGAAAACATACACAATGAGATGACGAAAGTGTCAACGAAACTATGGCACCAGCTCCCTTCTTCCTTTAATTTTATAGAAGTCCCACAACAATGTACTCTATGAAAAGTAAATAAATATTCTTCAATCTTACCAACAACCAGTAATAACTTTGATTTCTGGTGCTCACTTTGTTGGATCGTTTGGTGCAGGTTTTTGTATCTTTGTTTGTTGTACAGTGGTGTTAAAAAATTACTCGGGAGATATATTTTTTTTTAGAAACTATGTCGCAATAAAAACTCACCTTTTTGTAAAATAAAAAGTGAATGCGTTCCACAATCGCGTTGAATACACTCTACCACCGTTATTTTGACTCTTCCCTAAATGCATACAAACTCTGCGAAGTTAAAGCTATAAAAGAAAAAGATAGTGAAACTTTTTCTATTCTTTTTTTGAAGGAAGTCACTATACTTAGGGTGAAAACGTGTGGAACGTGCTCATTTTTCTTATTTTGTAATTTCCTCAAATATTTAAAGACTCTAAAGTGAAGTAAATTTGTATACAAAAAAAACTCTATATGTGATGTATTTATTTTGGCACATACTGTTTGTGCATATACGGGTTCATCAACTCAATCGAACAAACCCTAAATAAACACAACTCGCGACCGCTAAGCAAGAATAACACATTTATTATGTCTTAAACCGATTTTCTAAAGACGATGACGAATTCATTCCTCCAAGTTGCAGGAGTTGTTGATATTTTTGTTAAGTTAATCATATTCTCGATTATTATATTGAATTTCGTTTTTTTTTAATACTAATGATGTCTTAAAGATACAAATTTTGCTTGAAATAAGTAAACATAATAATAATAATAATAATTAAATACTCACTTGTATTGGATAGTCGTTCCCTCCATGCCATCGGATTCGCCACAAGACCTTGAAGTCCCGGCCAATATAGATGCGTCCGGTCAACAATGTGTCCGGCGTGAGCCTTGAGAGGCGCTCCTTGACTTTGTGACAGGTATTGCGCCATACCAGCGGCAGCAGCAGCTATTGAAAAACGAGGAATTCCGCCTGCGAAAAGGTGTTATGGTTAAGCACGAAAATAATCATCAGGTCTATCAATGTTTTAATAATATGTAGATACATATGATTCATAATTTGTGTGATTTGTCAGATAATATCAATAAAGTAATCCTATTTGAGTATTTGATGAAACATAAGGAAGAGAAATAGAATTACCATAAACACACTTTTATGGTATTGCTTGTTTGTTAGTTTTTAGAGATTTGCTTTCTTATGATAACTCTCAAATTTAATGTATTCTCAAATAATAATGATCTAATAAGAATTTTCAGTGGCTAAATTAATATGTATTTCAATAAAATGTAGAAAATATACTTTTTATTTTTGAGATGATCTTGTCATCGAAAACGAAGAAAAAAAAGGATGAGTCATCATCCAATCGACCAACAACGACCCTTCAAAAACTGGTTTGTTACATTTTTTGTCACATACTTGCTATTATGAATAGCCTATGCAAAATGTACATTCACTGCCGAAAAATTCCAACTGAAAATTTTTAAATTTAATTATCTTCATTTTGATCTAAGAAAAACACACGGTTTTTGATTCCCTGCTCTTAAATGGTGAAGTTTTCGCAAAATAATGTGACCTTTATTCCGCAAGGCGTTTGTGCTAAAACGTCATGCTCTAAAAGCGACAGAAAAACACACGGTTTTTGATTCCCTGCTCTTAAATGGTGAAGTTTTCGAAAAATAATGTGACCTTTATTCCGCAAGGCGTTTGTGCTAAAACGTCCTGCTCTAAAAGCGACAATTAACATTTCTGGGAAACGACTACGCTGTTATGAAGACAGAGATACAGAACGAAGAGAACTGTAAAGTTTTATGTATAGTCTCGAAATAATTTGAAACCGAAAATTTCTTCTGATAAAGGCCATGAAGTTTGAAATTCAGTTTAGGGTGACCATGCATGGAAAACATTTAAAATAAAATTAACGCAGTATTTTTTGTCAATTATTCATCCATTTACGAAATAATAGTGTCAATTATAAGAATCATTATCAGATCCATGTTTTCTAAGCATTAATACTACAATTGGCTCGGCTTACTTCGAAGATCAATTTCGAATCCTTGATCTTGGCCTGGGGACTGGAACATATTTGATGTCCTTGATATTGTCTTTGTCTGATCTTGCTAAAGTTCTTAATGCATTTTTTTCATCATTTCAATTGTTGTCATTGCCTTTATGGTAAGCAAAATTTAATTTTTGATAGGCTGGGTTAAACGGTCCTTACAATTGGTATAGAGTATAGACACTCAAATGTGTTTTCGGCAGTCAAGTTATTTTTTCTTCTTTAATAAATAAACTTCAGTTTTATTACAGCTACTAAAAATTGTGACATGTACTAATTTTCAATCAAAATTGTTCAGAGCCGTTTTTGATAAAATGCTAGGCCCTAAGAATGGAACTCGGCTAATTTCTTATTATGAATAGCGAGCGATTCTTAAATTAAATACGCTTTAAGTGTCAAAACCCTAGCGAATTTCACTACGGTTAAGTGTCAAAACCCTAGCGAATTTCACTACGGTTATATCACAATTAGCGAATGGTTCGCTTATTTATTGAGGGCCTTAATAATTCAAAAATAGGTATTCAAAAACACAAACAAAATCTGGAAATTATGTAAAATTCATTTGTACCAGATTTAAAAAAGATCCTTCCACATGTGGGGGCCTTGTACAATTTACAGATGGAAGCAAGGACCGACGAAGACTGGCGACATAACGAAAATATTTCGATCTTTCCATCATACTAATGTTGGATGCATAGCCTCGAAGATTTTTCGGACACGAAACCATATATTGCTCTATTGAGAAAGTAAAATCATTTCAAAAATGTCTAAGAGCGTTTGCACAGAAAAAAAATGCTTCGCAGAAACATTTCTGAAATGTTTCGATGACGCATATTTGGTCAGGACAAACGCTTAGTTTATATTTAGGTTCTCTTTCAAATGCATGATTAGCCAACACCCCTATTACTATTTGCAACTATCAATAATTGATAAATATTGAAATTTTGTTAATTGAAAAGTTGAAGAACTGTTCAATAATATTTATTAGTTTTATTGCAATAGCTAACAATAAGCATCATTCTCAGCTTTCAAAACTTTTACACATCGAATAAGAAAATATCGATTTTCAAATTTTATCAATTGATGGTTGACAATCGGAATAGGAGTGTATTAATTTTCAAAATGATGCAGAATTGTGTCTTCAATAAACTCCACACATTTCGGACACCAGACTTTCTTACATAGGGCCATTAAGACCCTAATTAAGTGTAAATCATTCTTGATTTAGGTAAAATTGGACGTTTGTAGACTTATCAATGTTCTTCACAGTTAAAACGCACATTGTAAAGAACCAAAATAATTTGGGGTTGGACTTTGAACATCAACGTTCAATATGCCAAATCCTAATTTTTGTGTAATTTTATAAAAAAATCTATGGAACATCGTCAATGCTAACTGACATCGATATGGTTTGTTTCGCAAAGTCAAATGCGCCCTGGGGTCAAAAGTACCCCAGTTTACCCTACTCTTGCTCAATTTATGTATCGGGAATAAGGAATTTAAAATGGAATCACTGTTAATATATATTTTAGATGAAATTGTTACTTAAGTTTAAAAATTATCAACACCTACATAGCTAGTTTCTGATTCACAAATCACACAAATCAAAGCAGCAAACATTTATATTGGTATATCCTTAGCCGATCAGCAACAAAGTATTTAATGAAATGTTATACATTTTTCACAGTTTTAAGAGGGTCTTACATTTATTTCTTTTTTTTTAATTTGAGTTATTTCCTATCACTCATACGTAACTCATGTTGGCAACACTATCTTACAAAGAAAATTTATTTCAACTCTTGAACAACCGACGGAATAATTTATTTTTAAACTTTTTCTGTCCATACTGTCAAATGCGACGTAAAACGATAAAGAGATTTGGACAAATATACTATTTAATTAATTTTTAAGGTTTAAATGTTTGAACCAGTATTTATAACCAAATTCAAGCCACTGAGAATTTTTTGGTTTTTGTATTGACCACTTACCTCCAGTTAAAGCACTTAATCCCGCCGACGTCACAGGTGGTGGCGGTTTAGACAATATCGTATCGATTCCATGCGGATTCGCTGCACCCTGTGTATGTGTGGTTGAGGTATGGTGATGGCTATTGCTCATGCCATATCCCCCGTTAGAGCCGTTTGAGTTCCCTAAGGCACTACCGATGGATCCGCCGCCGCTGCCACCACCTCCGCCATTGCCACCGACAGTCGATTTCATTTCAGTCATAGAATGTAGCGCCGCCAATGGCGGCCCCAAAAAGCTCAAAGGCAATTTATGATCCAACATTGTACCGGAACTACCGTACCGTTTGTTCGATAGATTTTCCGGACTGTAATCACTGCGCGGGGGACTTCTTGATTCGCTATTATTGCCAGCCTCTTCACTGCTCCGATGGCTTACCACAGAAAAGGATTTAGTGCTGTCAACGGGGCTGGAGTTCTCGTAACTACGGTTGTTCCTATTGTTATTGTTACTGTACGGATTGCAATCGGTGGGACTTTCCGAATGCAGTCGCGATGAAGCTAAAGAATCCCCTCGATAAGCACTGTCAACGGAACACAAAGGCGGTGGTGGTGTGGAGGCGTTATCCTCTTCGGACCGAGATTTAAGTGAAGATGGTGGTTCTTCGATGGATTTTTTCAACAAGGAACTAGGTAGATTATTATTATTATTATTGTTGTTGTTGTTGTAAGCGTTGTGATAGTCCAAAATCGTTTCTCGCTTCCCGTAAGAGTGGTGTGGCAGATAGTCGCCTTGCGGTGAATTGTCTAAATTGTTATAACCGTTAGTCCCCGAATGCAACGGTGGACTATGATTATTCGAAACTACTGAGTATCCGCCACTATTGTGACGCATATACGGATTGACTAGATCCAGATTGTTGTTTTCCGGATTATCTTCCCGGAAGTTCGAATATATATTGCCGTTAAAAAACTGATGTGCTCCAAAGGGAAATCCCACCGGTGCTCGAAATGCTCCGAAATTGAAAGAAGAACTAGGAGACAAATGAAATTGCTTGGGGTCACCACCGCCTATCAAATGGTGTTCCGGCCTTGACAACTTGGGGCTTTCGGAGCCCGAAGCTGATGTAGTCAAATACGGGCTACCCAGATTGACGAGATATCGAACAGTCGCGATTTAGAAATTGTACGATATTTTTTTCGTTAACGCGGCCGATTAAGCATTAAGGAAGCTTATTTTTTCTATTAAAGATACGATTCACAACTAGAAAACAACTATTCAAAATTCTTGATAATATTTATATTCACTGCTATCCCATTGGAATTTTGAATGAACCACTGTTGGAAACACTTTGCTATGCACCATACACGTCCATTGACACGAAAGAGTTTCACACGAAAAAAGTTGGTCGCGAGCTACCGTAATGCTGTGTCCTAATGATTAGGCCCAAAATCAAAGAATGATTTCGAAATTGACTGCCGACGTTTTTTCAATGAGCTAACAAGGCAAACAACACAAAAAACCCAGAATTCTTTGACACGACAACGTTCCACACGATTGTACGTGTGTGCGTACGGAGAGTCACTAAGTAAAAATGAGAATTGAAACGAAATTAGATTTCATTAACCGAAACCGAGTACCGAGATGGGATTCCGGTAGTGAGTCTGAGTCCTGTGGTGATGCAGTAACTTCCTAGATCGATTCAGAAAGGGAAGCAGCAGGGTTGGTTGAGAGTGGAAAGTTATTAACACACAAATACACTTGCAGCGACACCGAGAATAAGGGAACAAAAAAAAAACATCCCAATGAAGTTGAAAATCGTCTCGTTCCATTGCAATGGGGTTGAAATGAGAACAGAACGTAGGTACTTTCGCACACCATTGCATGACTTGAAGCCACGCCTCCGGGAGTTAAGAAGGGAAAATGTATTTCGCCATTATTAAACGACAGAGCAGCCATTCGGAACATGCGTTGTTTAGCGGAACAAGCGGTCAAAGAGTTCATAGTTTCCATTTGGATTCCAAGTGATTCCGGTATTCAGCGGGCGGAGTTACTGGTACTGTCATTTATATCGGACAGAGTGGCTCATTAAACAAAGAGAAGTGTCTTTTCCGTTTTGGATTTGGCGGCTGGCAATGTACGCTTAGCGTTGTGTTATCCTGTCCAAGAAGTGTGTTGGCTTTAACTTTATATTGAAGTGAATTCGCTGCTGCCGTTGGGTGGGAATGAAGTGAAAATGAGATAGAATAACGATGTAGGTAAATAAAGAAGCAGTTAATATTGTTGTCCCCTCAGCCTCAGCCTTTACGTCTTGCTGCCACTGGTGGCTTGCTGTTGTTGTTTTCGTTATTGTTGTTTCTGTTGTTGTCTTAATGATCTCTCTTCTGCAAGTAGCCCCTGTTAAAGAGCGAGGTGTTCTATTTACGATTCTATTGTGTATCGTGTCTGACTCTGACATGGGGATCGAATTTTAGCTGAGGAAGATTTGCTGCTGCTGCTGAAGTTGGTGGTTGGTGCTCTGGTGTTGGTGGAACCTCCCAAATTGCTTAATAAGAGTATTATTATTGCGGAGAAATGAATTTTGTATTTTAACCTTTTGAATATGCGTTCATTGTTAATTATGATAGATTGATGTTGTGTTGATATTGTTGTGCGTTTGTGTATTTTTTTTTAATGTGTTTTTTAATGTTTTTTTTTGAAAAAAATAAGAAGGTAATTGCTGGCTTATAATTGATTTTGGTTAGGTTGATAGGTTCCTATGGATTGGATACCTAATTATTGTATTTTTTTTTTTGTATTTATTTAATAAACATTAGTATAATAAAACATTTGTTGTTTTTTTTTAAGAAATACTATGTATTGTATGTATTGAGGTTATAAGAAAAGTTTAAACAAGTTTTAGCTAAAGTAAACGCAATGGTTATAAAAGAAGAACGCAGCAAATCATGAAACGTCTGTTCACCACAACATTTTTTTTTTTTAATCCTGAAGCGAAATTATTTTGAAAGAAAGTTAGGTATTAGTACAATATAACAAAAAAAAAATATTTAAGAAGCTACCTAGTGTTGCCGTTCTGTTGACTCTAATTAGAATTGTCAGCTACTTTTTTTAAGTAGGTACCTACTTACTTTTAATAGAATAATTTTCAACCAAATTAACTAATTTAAAGATCCTGCTAAGTCAAAAGCTCTAGAATCCCTAGAACCTGGGGTGTACCGTTTATCTACTAAATCTCTGCTGAACATTGGTTGATTGATAGGGTTATGAAATTTTACGTGGTAGAATACAGAAAAACGACATCACATGTTCCTTGATGCGGTCCAAAAGATGTTGGTCATAGTAATCTGCCGATTATAGCATTGAATTCCATACGAATTTTTTTTAATAACTATGCTGCTTAAGTCGGAATGGAGTGAGTTTATCATGTTCTCTCGTTGCAATTCAATGATCAAAGAAAATGTGTAAACAAGTATGAAAAGCTGAGGATGCTATCTCCAGCTAAAATTAAGTGGATTAGCAGTTTCAAGTATGATAAGCTGAGAATGCTATCTCCAGCTAAAATTAAATGGATAAGTCAGAATTGAACTGTCAGAATTGAACTGTCAGAAGATAATCGCTAGTCTACCGAAGAAGTATTTAACGACTCTTTTAATATTTTTAAGTCACTTTTGAATTCTTGAAGAAAATGTTACCTTAGTAGTGATAAGAATTAAGTTATCTTATTTAATCAATTTTATTTGGCCACTTGAATTTCAGTTTTTAAGCTATGAAACCTGGAATGATTTTTCACCTCAGAATTGTTTTGTTCCATACGCCATGTTTGTCGTTTTTAAATTAGGAAATGTTATGGTAATTTTATATGCTCTTTCTAAATCTGTGATACTGAGCATCGACTTTGGTTCCATATCCACAAAAATCAACAATTTGTAGAATTGTTTTGTGCCAAAAACCATTTTTTGGCGTTTGGGACCTATTTTCTATTTAATTACTAACAATTTGTTTGCAAGAATTGTTTTCTTCCACATGCACTTGCGTCTAAAAAAAAAGCTATTTATGTGGGACACTGATCAAAAAAAATGTAGTATTCGATATTGCGAAGGTATGAACTCAGCCATGGCTTGGCTACCAAAGTGAAAGTGATGTAAAATGCCTCATCTAAACCTGGTTCTGTGGCCAGTGGCATCCTTGAGTAACGCCCTGCTTGACTTATCTTTCCAATTTATTTAAATACATGCAGAATATCAATATTTTTTTTGTTCATATGAAGCATGTTTGATGACGCTATATTGCCCAGGGATCAAAGTTCTTCCTTTGTATTGATCGGGAGATTTTTCAAGTAATTAAAAATTTCAAATTTCGGCATTTAACTTAATGCTTTCTTGCATTTCATGGATAAGAATTGCTATGTGCCATATCCATTTTTGTGTGTTAAAGATACGAGTAAAAGAGTAGACTTTTACGATAATTAACGCAGCTTTTTAACGGTTTGACAAAACACTTTGAAAATTTGTAGGATAACTCATTATTACACTAATTTTAATTTTTAAAAAATTACGCAAAACTTTAAATTCGTTTTACTCGAAAAAGTGCCAATTGCGTATAAAACAAAATAGTTTGAGGGCGACGATATGTATTACATAAGCATTTTCTGTCGAGCCGTTCTGCCGAACGATACACTTTCAGCGAACCACCTTTGCTTCTACATCATGTCCTCAGCTATCAGATCAGTTATGCTATGACTATGACTATGGCATACAAGTTAAGCAATTGCACCCATGATTACTATACCTACGATTTCTTGATTTTTGTTTGCTTTTCAAAGCGCTAGTTAAGCTTGCGGGTCACAGCGAATTGGTTGCCAGTCATGGATTCAGGAACGCTGCTATTGCCAACTCAATGTGACCACAAAAAATCGTCTGTGATGCAAGCAGTCGGTGTTTGGTTGGTTTTTATCTTTTGGTAGTTAGGTAGCGACGGAGTGGTTAATTAATTTCTGAAACCAGCTAGGTGGTACCAGTGCTTGAACTTCAGGGTGAAACGGCTTTTAAGTAGCAACTAATACCAGTTCATTTGGAATTGTTGGAATATGAATTTAAGAGATGTAATATGAGCACTTATTGAGAATCACCAATTCTTACATGACTAAACCCCGATTTCATAAAGCCCTTTTAAAAATTAAACAGGTTTTTAAACTATAAAATGAGGTTGTTCCATATCAAAAACGTCATTTTAAAGTTGAAAATGATCGTGAAATCGGAAAAAAGATATCCATTTATCGTCCAAAAATTGAATCTGAAATCAATTAATTAGATACATCAATTTCGTAGAAAGAAACAGAGTGAATAAGATATACACAAAACTCGTAATTGTTTGCATTAATTTAAGGTTATAATCACAATTTTATAAGAAAACTCAAAACAAGACACTGAAAATCTTAGAAAGATTAGAATAGTTATTGTTCGTTCGAATTCCTATAGGCGCCATTTTGGAATAGTTTTTCTCAGACCCACAACTTGGTTTATTGGTCAGAAGTCCGCTAATGGTTATTGTCTGTTCCATCTATGAACCTCAATAAAACTAAACAGAAATAGATTTAAAAAGAATTTTTTTTTGGCATATACTTTTCGAATTATAAATTTTGTTACCCTTTAATATAGGACAGCATCAGTCCATCAGTCATATAATTTGCGTCCAATCATTAAAAGATTTGTTGTTAATTTATGGCATTTATAATCGACCAGTCATACAGGACGTTTCTCTGCATTCGTAGGTATTTTTAAGTATCAAAAAAAATCATTTGATATGTATGCAGATAAGATTGCTCATCAAAGATTGACTTTGGCAATAAAATGTTAAAAGGAAATGACTGACAAAATAAAAAAATCAATCATAGCTTACAGGGATCTGTTTAAAAAATCTACCTAATACCAGACCAAAAGTATAATAAACATTTTCTTAAAATTCGAATGAACCTTTTGATTGGTTTGGATTGTATATCCCCAAAATGATTTATTAATTTGTTGCAGGGCTTAAACTAGGTATAACGAAAAGGTATTTCTATATATAAAACTGACAAACAGGTCACATAAAATGATTTGGAGGAAAAGAATATAAGTTTTAAAGTATATGGTAACTGGGCCAAAATTTCTGATAGGTTTAAAAAGCACTCCAACCTATTTCTTTAATGGAAATCTAGACCAAATGGGCTAGCAACTTTATTTATGAACGTTTAGCAGAATATATTTTTATTGAACTTTAAATGCATTCTGCACCGCACTTTTAAATATGTGTGTCCTTGTGTGTGTGTGTCCTGCGCTATTTTATATCCCAAAGCTTGCCAAGTTGCATTTCCATTTTAACATGTATAGGTCCTTCATTTTTCCTGAACTATAGTCATTTAAGGACCAAAAATGAAAGAAACATACAAAAAAAAAAACGAAGAAACATCCTTTTTTTCAAATAAAGTCTCCTTTAAATGGGCTCGAAGTTGAATTAAAAGCCAACTTTGCTAGTATATACACTCCCATATAGCCCCTGTATGCCACACCAGACCAGCCAAAACATTACAAAACATTCTGCAGGCAATTTTAATTGCTCCCTTGTTGAAGATATTATTAAAAAGAGTATATGGGTATTAAATACAGTTATTGTTATATCCTTTCTTATATTTGCACATAATTTTTCGCCCCGGGGAGGTGATATATTCGCGTATAATTTTTGTTTTCGTTTATTTTGCAAGAGAATGGGCGACGAGGATGATGTTAAAAGACTTTTATTGCTTGATTTATTGTTAAATGGTTTTATGGGAAGAACACACTTTACTGGTGCTAAAGAGGACATCGCTTTTGGCCTGATATTATTTATGCATTTGAATATAGTTGTATAGGTAATATGGTTATATGATATTGAGAAAAGTTTCAGAAGAGATTCGAAGTCATTGGTTGAACGTGCATTGAGTTGGGGTTACTAACTAGAAGAAACAAATTGCGAAAAAAAGTTGTTTGATTGATCACAAATTAATAGGTAGGTTGTCCACGAATACGAGTATATTGAAATTGCTAACTCGTTCAAAATTGACACTTAATCAATTTTAGAATATGCATGCAATAAAAAAAAGTAGAACAATATGTCCAGTCCAGGCATGGGTCTTTTAATTAATTTGAAGTCGTTATCGAAGCCTTGTCTAGAACCTTCAATAAATTATCGTGTTATTCTATCGCCAATTACAAAACATTATAGAAAACTTTTTAAAAGATCAATCCATTTTTGAGTATTGTAAATAAAAAAGACAAAGGGTCGTATTGCGAGCATATATTCGCAAAAAGTTTATTCGACTTAATTCAATTCTATTTTTCTATTGAACCTTAATTAAACGATTTGATTCAAATGTCAAATAATAAACAATTTTGAATAAAAATGAAATAGAAAAGGAACTATGTATAGCAACAGAAATCGCAATACGGATAATAGATTTTTTCTATTCGACTTCAATTTTACTTTTTACCATAGTGCGAGCGTTTAGGAAACAGATACATATATGAACCAGGATACCACTTTGCTACAATTGTAGTAGATTTGCTACAATTTTCCAAAAAAAAAATAAAATATACTCCCTACTACGCACCATCATCAAAATATCGAAATCTACTACATTTTAAAAATCTCTATTTAAACCTAATCCAATAAAAAAAAGGCCAAAACTACTCCTTTTTCTCTATTTCACTCTGCATGCATACTGCATGTAACCCCAGAATTTTTATAAAAATTAATAGAATAAAATAAATTTTCTCTCAAAACAATCTTTTTTTTTTCTTAAATTCATTTAAAAATGGTTATTAATCAAGATATTAAAATATATTTTTATGTATATACAAAAATAAAGTCTTGAAGAATTTCAGTTTTTGTTTTTTCGTGATTTTTGTTTATTAAAATCTAATATAAAAAATTGTATTTATATATATGTAAAAATAGTTAATTTTGCAATCTACTCCTATTTTCTTCAATCTACTACATTTTTCAAATCTACTGCAATTTTGTTTCCGGAAGTGGTAACCCTAATAGGTACCCAATTTTTTAAATAAGCATTATTGCAATTGGTAATGCTAATATCAAGTACTTACTCAAAAAAAAATTGTTCTTAGGCCGTTATTTCTTCTTTCAATGCGGTTTTGGGTTCAGAATGCTTGAGCTTAAACATGTTTTTGTTTAACTAGTTCGTTTAATCAAAGCTGCATTCAAGGGAAACAGCTAATTGGCAATTCAGCCATTTTGTATTTCTTGGACGTGCCATGATTAAATATTTAATTTTCATTTGAAAACTGTTTTGTATACAATTTAAGAGTCGCAAAAGAAAAACGGCAGACGTCTACTTTTTTTGTCAAAATTAAGGTAATGATGAGGCTCGTAGATTTATTTAGCACTATTCTATGACAATCAAATTGTTGAAAGCAATTCTGCCGTATAAACTCAAATTGTATCCACATATTAGGTACCTTGTGTTAGGATGAAAGTTTTTCAACTTTCTGAACAATTTGTTTAGCTAAATCTTCATAAAATCCGGAAAACTTGTGTATTCAGCTTCAATCCCTTTTTTATAATTTGGATAAGATTAGTTAACCCATTTATTAGTCTTTGAGCAGAAAATGACGTTTCTGTCTTTAAACATCAACGTATCTTGTACATTGCTTTAAATTTATGTACATTAAAAAAGGAAGATATTTTCTTGAAAGGGGAATTTTTTTGAGGAAAAGGGCTCTCTAACAAAAATTTAGTTATATTAATTTGAGTTAACACAGTAGAATTGAATCCTTTTTGTCAAAATCATAGCATCATGGTGATTAATGAGAAAATGAATTTATACTTGCGTTTTTATTTTAATTTTTTGAGTGGACATGTGACTTTGTTCCCCCGGCCCGGGACCCTTCAACCGTACATTGTTTCCAAATATGAATGTTCATTACCAAGACTTTAATTTGTTAACTAAATATTTTAATTTCCCCTTTAAAAAGAAGCACTAATAAATTATATTAGCTCAGTTCACTTAAGATCGCATGCAGTTGAAGTACGAGTATGTACCTATTTCAAAAACTTTGTGAAACAAACAAAAATAAATATAATTCCTGTTCAGGATACAATAACGTTTTGATATGATATTCATATTTGAAAAAAAAAACAGCATTTAAAAAAAATGTATCCGCATAAAATAAAACCACAGAAATGTCACAAAAGTATGCGGCATTTTCTTCTTTATGGGACATTTTAAAAGTTTGCTTATTGCAATGCTTCCGTTCGTGAAACAATGATTTCGATTTCCCTCAATAAAAATGCAGCCACCAATTGAAGGCGACTAAAAGCCATTTTCCTTCTCAGAAATCAAAAAGAAAACAAGAGGCATGAGAAGGAAGACCAAGAGCAAGACGAAGTTAAACTTAAGTCTTAGTCGGCTATATTATATGAAACCCCAATAGAACGGGCAGAAATGTATTTTGGATTATATACGATTATAGGGTTCTCTCCATTGGATCTACCCTTCGCCAGTGGAGAATTGGATATAGCTTAATTTGAGAAAGAAAAAAAAATAAAAGAAAATGAGACGCGAAAAAGAAACATTCTTGCTAATAATTTCCTCCTGCCACCATACCAAATACATATTCAAGCAAAATTCAACTGCAACCTCCCTCGTGTGAACTGGCGACTATAGCAGCTATTGGAGGAAATGCCAATTTCGCCAATATGCTGAAGGGGACAAAATATTTTACGGGCGTCCTCCACTACCCCAGCAGTCCACTGGCACGCGGAATCGACAAGTCCTGATGCCAAGTGAAGGGTCGCAGAATTTTATAATTTTTATATTTCCTCATTTTTTTGTTTTTTATTCTACTTGTTTTATATTAATTTTTTCCTATGAGAGAGTATTTGATACGCGCAAGGTGGAGGAAGTTGTTTCAAATCGATTTATTAACGTCTTCAATAAAATTTATGACTATGAAGACTTTTTTCCATTTTTTTTTCTTGTTTGCTACAGAATTTGATTCTTTTTGTTTTTCAATTCGATTTCATTTTCACATTTAATTAAATTGTAATTCGTGAAATATTGCTCTGCAATAAACATTATAGCTAATTTCTTTTAATTTAAAAGTTGCGACAAGAGTGTTTTTTTTTTGTTTTGTTGCTGTCGCAACCTGAATGTCTCAGGTTTATGGCAATTCGTTCACAAATGTTATTAATTTTACTTTGTCATTAGTTATTTTAATCTCAGGGGGTTCTTTCATAACGAAATGGTTGGTTGTAATTTTGTTCTTGTAAAAGGTTTTTATATAATGAGAGTTAGTGGTTTTTGTTTTTTAAACAAATAATGTGTAAAAAAAAGCAAATTAAAGTTGATCTTTTGGTTTTTTAGAGTAAATATGCACACTTATTACGGTTGTCAATGATCGAATTAAGGTACGAAGTTTCAATGTTTATCAATGATCAATTTAATATTTGACCACCGTAACAAAGGCGATGGTTTAATGAAAGCGTGTATCTTAACTGTACTCACTTCGTCTCACTTTATTACGAACAGTCATTTTCTTTTTTATTCTGGCAAACATCAAATGCTAATGGAATAAATCATCTATGCTCTTCGCAAAAAGGGTCATAAAATTTACTAAAATGATTGTCAGAAATGCATTTTTAGCTCTCTGTATTAAAATCAAAGCATAGAGGAATACGTTGCCGAAATTTTTGACATGGTGTTTGTACACGAAAATTTTTAGGATAGGTTCTAAAACCATCACCCATTCTATACGTATTTTTTTTTTTCAATCACTAAAATTTGACAATTGGACGGAGTAACATCTCACTTTAATTTTAACATATGTTTATACTTCGTGATATTGTGTGAAGGTACTTTTACCAAATATTACAGAAAACTTAGGAAAAGCTTATTCCAGTTTGTATTTATCAAGTCATTTTTGAGCTTTGAAACTGTAGATATTCTTAAAGTAAAAGTTGATTGTTCATCACAGTTACTTTTTCGTACCGACGACGATATACGTTGAACTTGAATGCTCCTTATAACCCCAACTTTTAATTCTACCATTAAATAATGGAAGACAAATCATTTCGTAAGGTGACACAGTAAAGAAAGAAGTTTAATTAGTTAATACATTTATTGGAACCAAAACCAAGTTTTCAAAACTCAAAAATAACTGTGTGCTTTTCCTAATCTCCTGAAACTGTAATATTTGGTAAGCAGCGATATGGATTTTCAAGCAATACAATGCAACAACACACTCTGGAACTACTATCAATATAGACTTGATTTTAATCCATAGAGCTTAAAATTTTAAGATAAGACAATTACACGTCATTTCTTACATATTTTAGCTTGACGATAGTACCCAGTTTGTTTTGAAAGTAAGTTAACTTCGATGAGCAGGAATTGTTAACGTTTACGTTTTAGCAATACGACTCCTGATGCCTGTGTTAAACATTGGTTTGATGAAATTAATTCTTAATTAAGTAATTTGTATCTATTTTTTGAAAAATACAGATAACCATATTTCCACCACATTAATTCACCACAGTATGAAAATCTCTTGTTTTTATTGCATATTTTTGGGAGATTTTTGATATGGAAATTCAAACTTAGTTATGAGACTTCAGTTTAAAATAAAAATGTGTAACTAAAAATTGACATAGTCCATAGTCAACTCGTGTTTAAATTATTTACCAGGGTTAACTTAGCACTGAAAAAAATGCCCCCAGAGATTAAAACAAGGGTTATTTATTAGAAAGCAGTTTGAGTTTTGAAAGCTCTTCGAAGTTCCTGGTTCATCTAGTTTCTATAAACCCATTAATCGAAAGTATTTATATGCAAAAATAATAATTTTCTGGCAAAATTCAATAATTAGTTTTAAACAACTTTAAATAAGAAGTTAAGCAAACCAAGTTAAAACACCTTTCAGAAAATTGTTCTGAAGAAATTTTTAAAGAAGGCTTATACAAGATATAAGACATGACTGGTAAGGCCTCAATTTATTAACGAAGCTGATATTAGCTGATTATAGCGAAATATCATTTTTTGTAAAAAGCGTATCTAAAATAGAAACTGTGTTCACCTCCATGTTCTGTGTGGGTAATCTTTAATGAATAAAAATACTTAAATCACAAACTTAAACTAACCCAAAATAAATGAAGAAAAATGCAAATTGCATTGAAAAATAATTGTTTATTCTGTTATCTCTTTCTAAATGAATCTTTTAACAGCCGCAAACATTAGATATTCACGGCAGTTAAAAGTAACAAAATGTTCTTCTACCCCCTCTTCAACACAGACAACTCTCTACAATTCGAACTGAAAAATGATTTAAAGTTGAATTCTATATTAAACTTTCTCTTCAAATAATAATAAGTGGGGTTGGCTTTGAGAGACACTTTGGAATACTCAAGGATACAACAAGTGAATTCACTGCTGAATTTAGTATCCTTGTTTGGATTCATTGTTTCTATTTTATTCATAACGACGTGTCAGCCATAATAACAAATTCCATTAATTCGGTAATATTCATCATGATGCTAAATATATGTATAAAAGTTTGCAACGAGAGACAGAGAAAGGGAGAGCTCGGAAAAAAGGGCAGTAACAGTACAAGGCGGAAGGAAAGGGGGACTTGGAAAATTAATTACTATTTATACAAAACGCTGGGCCATTAATAATAACGAAAAAGCACGACTTAACCACGCGACGAGACGGAAGGGTTGTTTATACAGAACCGAGTTTTGCTTAAACATTATTTGCTTGTCCTGCCACGCTACACAAGTATACAACACAGTTTTATGCACTCTCGCACGAAATCACAAAATTCGCTGCTTGTTGATGAAACAATCCAATAAAAAGCTACAGATTGTGGTGTAACTGTGTGCGAGAGTGACGCGAATCCTTTTTGGTAGAGAAATGGCGCCAAACAATTCGTCCGCCAACCCCATCTTTTGTAAAACAAAAACCCCACCCCACCCCAAGCCCTACCATCACTCTCTCACCATTAAGCTGTTTTAATGAAAATAAATGCTCTTAATTAATAAACACGCATTTTGAGGTGGCAGATATGTTGCAAAAATACCTTCAAACCGAATAACAGCACTATAAATGCCAAACGGAATAGAGGGGTGCATGCGGCAGCAAACGATAATAATAATTTTGTTTAAGCAGGGATTTTTATAAGCCTGCAAAATGGAGTGATACAAAATGCACGGCAACAAATTATGAGAGCAATAAAATTAATGAAAATTGTTTGTGATTTTTTTTGTGTGTTTGTTGTGTTTTTAAGTTTATATTGTTGCTGGGGAAAGGGTTTTTTGAAGGTTTGTCACTTTCAGGATTGTACTTTATCCAGTTTGCTGATAAACCTGTTTTTAATGCTGAGTTGGTTAATTCTGGAAATAGATAAAACAAAAACCCCAGTTTAACGCGGCTTCAGAAGTGAGATATTCTTTGATATATATAGTTTTGCCCATCTCTGTGGAGAAATCAGTAAAAGACTCGAGTTTTGGATTTGACATTTGTAAAACGGTTGACTTAAGCTCCTTATAATTTATGAAACTCTGTTTGTTATAAGTATCGAACATTGCAATGATAAGCTCTTGGATTCCTTACTGTCTAGAAACAGTGACATATTGAGGGGGGCTTAGGGGGATCAAGCCCCCCCCCCCCAAGGCTGCAAAATCATGTCACTATTTAGGTGATTTCATTATAATGTTCAGGATTAACTGAAACTTTTTCGTAAATCTTAAAGATTTAGAAGGAGTTCAGGTACTCAAGCCCCCTCCAAACTTTTTTCTGGATACGCCGCTGTTTCTAGGCCAAGTGAAGTTCGCCTTGCTACTTCAAACTCATGCACTATTGCCTTCTGATCAATAACGCTGACATTGGTACAGATGGTGCTTGTGTGTTGTTCTTCTATCTATGCTACAGCTATCGAAGAAAAATTGAATTACAACCATTTTAACTCTTTACCTATGTACCTAAATAAATATTATTAACCGTAGGTATCTCTCATAGACGGCTTAATCGATTTCAAAAAAAAAAGTTTTGAAATTCTTAAAAATATTTCATAGTGCATAACCAAATTAAAAGTTTTTTCTCGAAAACGGGTTATTTAGCTCTTGTTTTTTTTCTATCGCTCGTCGGTTAGTCTTTTCCAGGAGCAGGCTGCAAACCAACTAAATGTCTGTTCACCTTCTCATCTTACACATCAGAAATGCATTCATAAAATATTATAACATACAAAAACAACTATCTATTTATTCAAAGAAAACTGTCGACATTCAGTTAAACCATCAGGATTAAGCTAAAAAAAATTGCTACAAAATAAATAGCCGTAGATATTTCAAAATAAAAACTTATACATTCCATGCACACACCATCGATTTGCACAGCTGAGGCCCGCCCGGGCGCCAGTTCACACCTCCTTCTTGCAAGAATATTCAAACCTACCTATACAATCTACCAAAAATCCCAGATATTATGACAATGATGACGCCACATAAAATCTCATCAATATGTGTCGAAACAGCAATGTCTGTATGGCCATAACATGTCCATTCATATCCTGAACCCCTTTTGGGTGCCTAATCTGCCAATAACTTTGCATTTATTCAATTTAAATTTTCAGCATTCCCATTTGGAACAAGCTCACTATATTTCCCCCCTTCGCAATTGGCTGGGAAAGGTGATACCATTTCAAAAAAAAATGAAAAAAGGATTCCATTCCATAATGATGGTGAAATTCGGACAGCATAATCCCGGGACCTTATACCTACAACTCGTATGTATTGGGAAACAGGTTAAATAGCTATTGAATTGATGTGCCTTTCTCTTTCGGACTTGCAAGACAATCAAATGCCAACCCCACGCCATCGCCATCGACATTTCTGTTTAGCTACGGTGCGGTGGAAGGAAAATCCGTAATTTAATATCTATAAATGGACCAGAGAAAATCCTTGCTGAAACCCTTTGTTTACCCATTTGTTTTCTATACATCCCCGTTCCTGCCAGAAACAAATGTTGTCATTGAGTGCTGTAAACCGCTGCTGCTGGTGTACTCTGGTAAGGGGTGAGAGTATAAGTTTAAGGATTTAAAATTGAAAAAAAGGGTTCAAGCCAATAGGTCTAAATCGAATCGTTTTGTGGTCAAGTTTTAGGGCCTTGGTATGTCAGTTAGAAAGTATTTGCACCCTCTTTTTTTTATTATTGAAATTCTGTGTGTAGTGAAAAGGCGGCTTTCCTGTTATAATGTACATGGGCGGAAAGGGTATTTTTTAATAATAATATTTTTTATTGAATATGGTTTTGATATAGGTACATGTGCTGCCACTTCGTTAAATTTGTTACAATTGATTTGTGATTGGTAAAATTGTGGTGTTGATTACACGGGTCCATAAGGTTTCTGTAACATAAAATGAAACTTAGATTTTTCGGAAATGAAATGTTCTATCAAAAAGATTTAAATAGGAGTTAAGAAAAACTATTTGTTTTAAAAACTGTTACAAATTATGTTATAACAAATTACGAAGCGTCGTAACAGAGCTTCGAAAACAATGAAAAAACATTTATTTTGATTTTTAATGGGAATATCTTAAAACCGTGACGGGATAAAATATTCGATTCGATTGAGAACCCAAAACAAAAATTCCACATTAAATTTCATCCCATAAGGGTGAATATTTTTAGGTTATATAGAAAAATTATCTGAACAAATATTGTAGATCTTTTAACCACCTTCAACTCTTGTATTAAACTTTTTAAGATAGAAGGTCTACTTTTATAAAAATCGTAAAAAACACGATTTTCGACACCCAACACATTTTTTCGCGCACAAACCCCCTTTCCACGAATCTGTTGGTTGGCAATTTATGTTTCCCCTTATCCTAAATTTTGCCACCGCCTTTATCCTGCTAATATTTTTTTCAACTTTTACCTGCTGAAAACTGAATTTGCACTGGTCTACCAACATACTAATTGGTTTTCTTCTACTTAAATGCATTATAAGAAAATAGAACTTTAAAAATCCATACTTTCCAAAGATACTATGTTCATTTCACTGAATTCCGGGAACTTTTCCAATAGGAGCCATGTTCCCGAAAATATTTTCTTGCACCATCATTGGGGCAATTCGTCGAACTAAAAATTTTGAAAATCTTTATATTTTGGTTTCTCTAGAATACGAATCTGTCATTTTTACGTGTGTGTCCATGACAATTTTTTTCCACCATTTCTAAAAACTCTAAAACTCAGGAAAGAGTTTTAACATTCGTTTTTTGCGATATGGGTATCATAAGGCAGGTTTACGATTCGTATAAAGACAATCGAACTGGAGATAATAGGCAGACATGGTATCCAAAGCTTTTGATAGTTAAAGGATATTTCGAAAATAAAATTTCTAAAAAAACAAGATTTTTGGGTGTATTAAAATAATTTCGACCAATTACGATTTCTTTATTCTCTTCACTCGTATGAAGAAAACTTCCATTTTAAATTGTTTTGATACAGACATTTCGTAGTGAACGTTTTTGTTCATTATAAGAGTCTGTTATAATCTTTACCCAAAGGTATTTCTTCATTTGTTTGACCTACTTAAATTGAAGTGACCTCCAGAGCCTGGTTTATCAAAGCTTCAAGACCCTTTTTTTATTAAATTATATTAAAAATGTATCTCTTCAAATTCCCAAAAACTCTTTAATTAACCATCTTTTTCTCATCTCCGCGATTTTTTTCTTTAAATCTCATTTCATCCGCACAAAAATTACATCAAATACAAAAATGACAACAACAAACAAAAAAAAATATCAAAACAAAACAAAACAAAATGCAATTATGTATTATTGTGCCAAGAATAGCACACTCAGCAGCAGCGTCATGAAAGGAAGCAAAAAAAAATAAAATAAAATAAAATAAAATAAAATGTAATCTTATCCCTCATGGCAGTACTCTCAACATTATAGGAGTATGTGTTCGTAAGTTTTGTACACCATTCACGCGTTGATAAAAACCAATCTAAGCGCGTACGCTAGTTGATGTCGGTAGTTATAGTTGTTGTTGGTGTTATAATTTTTATAAGTGCGCTGTAGCTTCATCATACACTCGACACCATCTTCCACTTGCCCCCCTTCCATCATTACCATCACGGTTTGGTGTCATTATCAACCCCAGCAGAATTATGAAGTGTGAATTTGTAATCATTTTTTCATACATAAATGAATATTGCAACCCAAGAGTGCAGCAGCAGTAGCAACACCCAGAGGAACAGCAGCAACGTGTCATACAAAGTGGAGAAAATGTCTTGAAGAAAAAAAAAATAATAATGAAACAGATTGGATTAATCAACGTAATTCAATCAAATCAAATTGATCCCGAAGGGCGACGCAACCGACAATAACGACGACAGACTCTTGTGGTGATGTTGCAGTTGAAGATGCAAGGAAAATATAAAACCCAACTTCACACGACATCGACTAACACAGAATTTTACTGGAAGATCGAGAAAAAAAGTCACACCAAAAAAGAAAATTATAAATAATAGAGAATCTATCGATCGAAGACCAAGACGAAGACGTTTAAGACTTCTTCTAATCGAACCTGTTTTCCAAGGAGAGATGCTTTGATGCTTTGGACCTTTAGTGTTGCTAACTAACTTCTCTCGGCTGTTTGGTTCTTCGCCTCTTGCCTGATGGTTAGAGCGTCTAATTTGAAGAATAACCTAAGCGCACGTTAGATCGGATACACAGACCAGAACCAGATTTATCTTCATCCATCCTCGCCCGCATATCTATCAATAGCTATCGTTC
Organism: Meliscaeva auricollis; assembly: GCA_948107695.1. Classification (NCBI taxonomy): domain Eukaryota; kingdom Metazoa; phylum Arthropoda; class Insecta; order Diptera; family Syrphidae; genus Meliscaeva; species Meliscaeva auricollis. The sequence continues at coordinate 1,000,976 of OX403619.1, forward strand.
TTCCGCACTCCAAGAGTCCATTTACTGTGGCGATTGTGTGGTTTTATGGTTGCCAACTTTGTTTTTTCATAATTTATTAATGCCTGGTTTCTGCAGATGATTTTTTTAAAACTTGTCCTTAAGGTTTGGAATTTAAAAAGATACTCTTTGAGTTATAAGAACCTCAGAAAAGAAACCCTTGGTCTAGCTAGCTCATTTACATTTCCAAATTATAGCAGTGTCTTCTATGCTCTGGCAGCGATGAAAGCTGCTAAGCATGTTTCAGTGATGGCAATACCACAAGCTGATATCAACTTTTTGCTTGAAATAAGCAGCAATAAAAGTAAATTCTACCACTAAAACCAAATCGAAGCTCGTAGCTTGCTGCCGCCAAGAACTAAGGGTAACTGGACATAGTGGTATCGTAGGAAATGAAAGTGTTGACGAGTTGGAAGGAAAAGGATCAAAACATGACCATAATCAAGTAGACTATCAGTTCAGATCCTTAAGCAGATTATCAAGAAGAAAATTCTTGCTGTAACAAACAAGAGATGCGAGTTCTCTTGAAATTTGTGTCATCTGTTTAAAAAGTCTCTCTCTCTATTTCTTGGTGAGTATAATCACTACTGGTCACACCCAACTGGGTTACCTCAAGAAAACGATGATACTCAGTGTGGACCGCACAGGATGAGAAAAGATTTATCCACACTATTTTTGTCACTGCCCTGCTGTCATTTCAGAAATAGGATCATTGGAAGACACTTTTTCTTGACGAAGTTTCTGAGATTCAAAGGAAAAATCTATTAAAATTTTATCAACGCTACGAAATGGCTTGATAATTCCTGATATCTGTTACGCGGCCTATCCCGCCATCGCGTTGGAAATGCGCTTTTCTGCTCCAATCCTGCTAGAGGGAAGTTTTCTCAAGTGGGGAAAAGGACTCAGGAGAGTACCATCAAACTCTAGCCTGCTGAAACTAATCAAGGCCTTTATTGAGCTTTTAAAATATAGGATTTATCATATAGGTTTAAATATATGGGCATCATAAGTTTTTTGGGTATCACAATGGATCTACATTGATCTTAGTGTGATGGTAAAAAGATCAGTTGTCAGACCTTTTACTTTTGTGATAGAATCGGACATTACTTTCGAGATGATATTCTAAAATTTAATGAAGAAACCGTTCGTAAGAATTTCCACTATAATCGGTATAATATTTTGAAATTGAGATTTTTCATTACGAGTATTTATGTATAATGATGCACTACTAGGGACTATCCTAATCTCTACTTATAACGCGATCGTAAATTCGCTTTTCAGCACCAAAGAAAGCTGATAAAAAACTGACAGAATGAGACAAACATAATAACAACAACTACAACAACAGAAACAACGCTTGCCAATTGTGTGCAATCATTAAAATACTTAATGTCGACTATACAGACTATCACGCTTCTACAACTAAACACAATAATTAAGTGGCTAGTTGGTATCCGTGCGGCACACCAATCGAGGCGGAAAAGTCTACGATACGTTACGATTACTATAATTATTATTCTGTGTTGTTTTGTCTCGTTTTTTTTTTTGTTGTCGTTGATTCGTTCATTCGAGGGCTTGAAGTCGCTTCTGGTATTCTCGTATTCGATTCAGTGAAGGTAGGTGACGGCTGCCAGGAGGAGAACGCGCGCAGATAACAACAAATTGTGAGTTGTGGTGGTGGTGGCGGCGCTCGCGACGTTATTGACATTCAACTTGAAAAGTGATCGCAGTTCGGTTGGGTTTGTTTGTTCATCACATTATTATTGTTGTTCGTTTGTTTGGTGCGCGGTGTTAAGCAATGTAGAATAGACTATTCAATTTAAAAAAAACTGTAAAAAAAGTGCAATGGTTTGTGTTTGACATGTGTCAATTATTTGTTTACGCTACGATTATTTGAGGATTTGCATTTGAAACAATATTCAGGTGAATTTGAATTATGACGAATTGTACAATGCGGGTTTGTTTTTTTTTTCTCATCTTATTTCAATTCACAAGTTTGAATCATTGGATGAGGTTGGTGTTCATGATGACTTGTGTGTTAAATATTTTGTGTTATAATTTTTTATTAAAATTTACATTGCTTGAGGCCTAATGAGATGTTCTCATTTTGAATAAAAGCAAGTTCAACGTACTTAAATCTAGAATCGTTAGATGGTTTGTTAAGAAGAAAAAAAAAATGGAGAGTTAATGCTATCTATTAGGAATAAAGATCAAGCAGGTTTGTGGCCGGTTGGTAAGGTTTTTTTTGCACAATATTAATCGTTCGATGTTGAATATAAACTTATATAAGATAGTTACGTGTATTTGTTTTTATTTTTTTTTTGTTAAAGAAAAGTAATAGAAAGACACAAGTAGGTATAGAAGAATAACTCGATTTATCATTTCTTGGTTGGGTTTTACTTTTTAATTAGATTCTTATATTGCGAGAGTGATTTGTATGTCCTATACCTTTGGCTGGAAAGGTTCTTTTCTCTCTTTGCAACTTATCGGAAATATTTTTGGCATACCTACGCCTATAATTTTGTTTTATTTCAAACAAAAGTATAACAAATTAAATTTATTTTTGAAGTGTGAAAGTGAGTGTTTTTTTTCGTATTTCATTATTTTAATTTTATGTGTCGTTTGCAACCACCGCATGAGGTGGGCGAATGGTTCGCAATTTGCAATTTGAATTTATTTATAAAAGAAGTTAGAATGAAGTGCAAAAAAAAGTGAGATATTTTCAACATTTAACATTTTTAACGTACCTTTATCGTAATCAAAGAAGATTCTAAAAAACTGTCACATATTGCCTTCATTCGAAGTGATTTTATTAAAAAGAAAATAAATAGACATTTTTTAAACTTAAATCATTATTAATATTTATGTTTTCGGTAACTTTGGACACGATCCCAATCTACATATTTAAATTTGTATATCCATTATCTATCCTAGTTTCAATTAAAGGCCATCCATGGGATATGTATTTTCAATCTATTGTCCGAACAAAAATTATTTTTTATCCTTAAAACAGTATACCGTAAAAGTATCATTCGAAAAACCAATGTCATAAGACCATCGGAGTTGTAAAAACCGCAGTCTTTTTGTACTGACTGGAAGACTAAAACCAGTCAAAAAGTACTGCAGTTACTTTACTTTTAGTCAATTAACTGCTTTCGTAAACTGTACAGTCAGTATTTTAGTACTGTCTGCTAAATTCTTATTTTGCAGTTAAAGTACTAAGTAGCAGTACTAACTTGCAGTTAAAATTAAAGTCAATTAACTGCGAATGAATTGACTGCATTACCAATTGCCTGCAGTCTTTTACAGCTCTGATGAATATCTATAGTAAAATTTGGATAGGCATATTAAAATTTATTATTCCGTATGTTTGTGAAAAGAATACAATTTATATTTATTATTAAGTTACTAAGTTATAAATTTACAACCAACAACCAACCAACTATCTAAATTCTTTATCCATTGTGTGATGCGTATAGCTTTTAGTCAAGGTGATGCTAATTTAATCGAGTAATTTAAATGTGCTCATCATTTAAATAATATGACAAAATTCTTTGAACAAACCGGAACTGGAACTTTTCTAAAATTAGTTGTTTGTTCAAATAATATGTGAAGTCATAAAATTGCTGTTAATTTCTAACATTGTTTTCTTTTATCTTGTTTTATTTTTGGAATAATATAAAGCAACTATAAAACTAGGTATATAAATAAAGTAAAAAATTGTATACGTTAGGTGACATCATTGAAGTGAAGAAAACAATATAACCCTTGTGATTCCTATAAAATCTCTAAATTTAATTCGTTGATTAACAAGATTTAGCATATTAGATAAGAGAGCCATAAGTATAAAATTTGATTTTTTTGCGTTTTAAAATAAATGTTGGGGCGACATATTGCGGGTTATAGTGAATAAAAAAATCCCTGGGAATGTTTCCCTCGTATGAAATTTGGGAACGTAAAAAGCGAGGAAATGTTTTCCTCTGAATTTATTTGTCATTTCATATATTTTTTTGCCAAGGTAAATATATCCCTGGTAATAATTTCAGGGAAGAATAACGATCGCTGAAAAAAATTTGGAGGAGAAAAATATTTACAGGGGAATAAAAAATCCCTTGAGATTCCCGATAGGGTCCAGTATGTACTTGTATAGTGTATCAAAGAATTATAAATACAAAAAATCCAATAATCCGAAGACTGCACAAAAATGTTTGTTATGTTTTGTTATTATTTAAAAAGAAGTTTCTTACAAACAAAAATATTAACGGAAATTAAAGCATTTTTTAAGAACTTACGAAAACGTGACAAAAAAATATAATTTATTATATATAATTTGTTTGTCTTTAAAAAGTGATCTAGCTGATAAAAAGCCTTGCAATAAGGTTTAATATTTATTTTTCTAGTACGTATTAAAATACAGCCTTGGCCAAATGTATTAGGCACCCTCATAAAGTTGTTATATTTTTATAACGATGAATAAAAAAAAAAAACAAGGTATGCAGAATTATTGTAAATCTTTTTTTACTAAAGAAAAATTAATATTTAGTGTTGCCACCCCTCATTTTTATGACAGCTGCTATCCTTTTATGCATAGACCTTACCAGCCTACGGCACTCATCTGAACTTATTTTGTCCCATTCTTGTTGTAAAACCTTTTTGAGCATCTCTTTTGATGTTGTTGGCTACTTTCGAATGTTCCGTTTTAAAATTAAAAAAAAAAATTTAAATGTTTCAGAGAATAGAGCGAAAAATAAAGGGTGCCTAATACTTTTGGCCAAGGCTGTATAATCAAAAAATGGTTCATAGCCATGACGAACATCTTACGGCTAGATTACCGTAATATAAAAAACAAAAATTTAAGGTTTAAGTGCTAAGTTTGATTTTGGGAATTTGTGCTTTGAAATTAATTTTCCGAGAATTGATTTCAATGTCTCAAAAAACAATTCTAAAGACTTAATACCTACAATTTTCGAGTTTAATATGTTAAAATAACTAAAAAATGTAAAAATTAAATATATACATGGAATTAAATAGTTCCAAAAACGAACAAACAGCTCAACTTGTTTATAATTTATTAATAAACAAAAAAAAATATTTCCAAGACTTTGTTTTTTTTTTTAACAAAATCTCGTAAAATATATTTTTTCGTAGCATTATCTTTTTTCTGCAATAAATATTTTTAACACCAAATTAAGCGATAAAACGAATTATCATTGTATATTTCCAATTGCAAATTTCCAAATCATTTTGTTCAATCTTATCTTGAACAATGTATTTCACAACCGTGGCTCGTGACATGCCAAATATTTGTTGTTTTTGTATATATAAAATGTATATACTTGCGATTGCTGTTGTTTAACAAGAGATACTAATTTGATTAACAAGTTAGGATATCGTCTGAAATCTTATTTATAAACTCGACTAGATCGTACGTTTATTATACATCTTGACTCTTGTACATACCTCCAGTACATAAGAATCATTTTATTATGCCTGTTTACATAAAAATAAACCATTTATAGTAATGTGGTGGTTTATTTTAAGACCTCATCAACTAAATTTCAATTCTAGGAAATGCTCTTAAACCATTTTGTGTGTTTTTTTTAAAGAAAATTCCTTCAGCTATTATGTGTTGTCCAAAACTAAAACACGGATTCTTTCTGTGCTACCGTTTAGTACCAGCATAAGATACACTTCAAAAAAAAATCTTTTCATTATGCATTGAAACGTCATGCCTAGTCAAACATAAAACATGGAGAATTTAAACGAAGGCGTAACTTTTCCCTTAATCTTTAGATTAAATAGTTATTCCCTATCTCAACCTAACTTTATCAATGGCACGAGCCTTATCAATGACCTTGACATTGAATTTTTTGTATACCGAGTAATCTTATCGTTTTCTATTCTTTAGAGAAACCATAAACTGCTGCTTGACATTGTTGGTAATTAAGATTGTGTTAAGCGTGTATTAACCCAATATATCATATTTCTCTTCCTGATTATCAAGACAACTTTACAATATTCAAGAAATAAAGAATTATAGTCATGGAACCCTCAAAATGATGTTTATTTTTAAAACTTGAGTCACACACCTCAAAAGCACATTTTTTCAAGTTCAACTCAAATATCAACGAACCAATTATTTAGTTGTTTCTTTCATTTTCATTTTGAAGCTTGTTTATAAATTTTATATTGCGCCGCACCACCCTGGTGTCACAGCCATTCAGATCATATTACTTCAAAGCGCAAGTAATTTCGTATTAATTGGGGCACAGTATTTACACAAAAAATCCTGTCTAGCTAAGTTTGAGTCTTTTGAAAAAAAAAATATTTACAAAAAAAAATGCAAACATCGCACACATTGGAACAGATTGAAAACGCTTAATTTAGTCCCACAGCAAACAAGTATCGGTTAGGTGCTAAAAAAATACCTATATATTTTTCGATTTAATTATAATACAAACCTAATTACTCTAGTGACACATTTGCATTTGATTTATTATAGAAAACCCAAGGGACACACATAATTATGTTCACCAATCTATGGCTGTCACATCAGCAGCAAGGTGGATAAGTGCTCGCTCATATACGACTTTTGAAGATTGCAAAAGCTAGAACTACGACACCATTCGCCATCTGAGTGAAAGCTGCTTCAATACACTTATATTCCTCGCGGTGCTGCTCTGCTGCCACTGATAAGCTAGTTTGCTACTAAAAACCTATTGCTAATCAGTTGTGTTTAGAATGTGACCCGTTGTTGGACTTCGCACGCTTAGATCGAAGATGGCGTTTATACTGTTGATTTCATTAGCAATCTTGCTAGCAGTTTATTTGAACTATAATTTCCAGAAATTGCAATCAAGTTTATTTTCACTTGGAAGGCAGCAATGTGACAAGCTGTCGGTGGCGAAAAAGGGCATTTGGGATGTGCCAGGACCTTATCCGGTTCCATTTCTTGGAACTAAATGGACATTTCTGTTGGGACAATACAAAATAACCCAATTGCATGAAGCCTATAAATGTAAGTCTTAATAAATCGTCATCTGCATTTTACTAAATATTGATCCTTTCCTAGGTATGAATGAGAAATATGGTCCTATTGTTCTTGAGGTGACGCCAGGTGGAGTTCCTATTGCACACTTATTCGAGAAGACCGATATCGAAAGAGTTTTGAAATATCCCAGCAAGTATCCATTTAGACCGCCAACCGAAATAGTCGTTTACTATAGAAAGTCAAGGCCAGATCGTTACGCAAGCGTTGGAATAACAAATGAGTGCGTTTAAGACTTTATCGCGATTAAAAACTAATTTAATAATTGTTCTTCTTCTTGTAAGGCAAGGTCCAACTTGGCAACGATTACGTTCAGCCCTCACTTCCCATATAACTTCACCGAAAATTTTACAAAATTTCCTTCCATCTCTCAACTCGGTGTGTGATGACTTTATTGAACTTCTGCGCCACAGAAGAAACCCAGATACCTTTGAAATTGATCACTTTGAAGATGTGGCCAATCTGATGGGCCTTGAGGCAGTTTGTACTCTGATGCTTGGTCGGAGAATGGGTTTCCTATCAACAGAATCCGAACAGCCTGAAAAAATCAAATTATTGGCAAAAGCTGTGAAACAACTTTTTGTATCACAACGAGATTCCTACTACGGCTATGGTTTGTGGAAGTATATACCAACTCGGACATATTCGCAGTTCTCCGAGAGCGAGGATTTTGTCTATGAGTGAGTTTGGAATTGAATTGATAACACATCAGTGACAGTGGTTTTAATTTTGTCTTAGTATGATTTCAGAGATGGTGGAACAAGCTCTTCGGGATGAAGAAGTAGAAGTTACTAATCTGGATGATGAGGATTTAAAAAGCATCTTTATCAGTATTTTGCAGTTGAAAAATGTCGATATTCGTGATAAGAAATCTGCAATAATTGATTTTGTTGCTGCTGGTATAGAAACGGTATAAGATTTTATTTTCGAAAAATCAAAACAACTTTTGTGTAACTTTAAATATGCTTTCAGCTAGCCAACACCTTGATTTTTGTTCTCAATTTTGTAACTAGTCACAGCAGTGCAACGGAACAGATTCTTGCGGAATTCCAAGCACACACAAATAGTGTAATTCTGCAGGATGCGATTACAAATGCAAAATTCACAAAGGCTTGTCTGCAGGAGACTCATCGTCTTCAACCGACAGCATTTTGTTTGGCTCGAATCCTTGAAGAGGATACAACTTTGTCAGGATATGAACTTAAAACAGGAGTAAGTTACAATTTTAGCAAGAATGTAAATGGTTTTGTTTTTTTTATTAATTTTTTTTTCTTGTAGACAGTAGTATTGTGCCAGAATATGATTGCTTGTCATAAAAGTAGCAATTTCAAGAATGCAATGCATTTTATTCCAGAGAGATGGATTGAAAATGGGACATTTAATGTGAATATTGAAAGTTCATCGATAGTCGTTCCATTTGGAATTGGAAAACGTACTTGCCCGGGCAAACGCTTCGTGGAAATGGAAGTGATTTTGCTGTTAGCCAAGGTAAATATATCAAATTTATTGAATCTTTTAGCTATAAAGCGTTTGTCATAGACAAAGCAAACTACGATAATAGAGATTTAGAAATTTATTTCAATCTCGGTTTCTAATTCAAGTGTTTTAGAGACTTTCTGCTAGGAAACCATTATGAACCGGATGAAACTGAAACCAGCACATAACTCCAAAACAGGGTCCCAACTTGTTAAACAAAACGATTTTTCCCAATGATCAAAATCCCTATATTAAAATTTTGGTCACTGTCAACGATTCTTGATGTCGTCCTGAATTGAAACAAAATTGACAAATATTGCTTTGGTCTCAAAAACATAAATCTGCACTGCTTTAAATACTTTGGCTCGAATAAACAGAGTTGTTTGAATTCTCTATCATCGTACTGTCATGTTTGGTAGGGTTCAAAACAAATCAAATGAACTTAAGTTCAGTTCGTCGGATATGTAAATTACTTAACTTATAAATAAAATAAAACAAACACGAAACTCTTCTGGTAGCTGTAACAATCTAGATTAAAATTCATGTTTATTCACCTGCTTTTGCCAAACTTTTTGTCTGCATTTGTTTAAAAAAAAATTTAATGCGTTTGGAGCCCTGACTTTGACCAATGAGCATAATTTCTTGTGAAATCAAGGTTGACTCAGATATCTCAGTAAAATCAACATTCTTCGGTCAGAGGAAAATACATCTCCTACAAGTTCTATTGGGTCTCCCAAAAAGAAATCACATAAACATTGCGCATATTTTTTTTTTCTTTTTGAAAACCTTCTTCTTTCAAACAAAACCCAAAAATGCAATTTTTAGTTTTAGCTTTATACCTTTTTTTGTTCACAAGACCCGATAATTTGTTTCGAAATTCAAACTACTAATTGGGTGTATCTTTGAGTAATGAAAATGTATGAAATAATAAATAAAATAAAAACAAAATGAAAACATGTTGTAACTCACTTTGGTGATAAATTTTGATCCTTGATTTCATAAATTAAGCATAAAGGCTTGATTTGCTTTCATCCCTACATTTCACACTTTTGTAAAATGTTCCAGCTCCTTACCCGAACAGAATATTTCCAAATTAAAAGCTATGATGCATTTTCTTTGTATTCTTTGTTCTCTTTTTCGTTGAATTACCCAGTTTGGCATAAAAAACTGTTCCGTTTCTGTAGAAAAAAAAATTAACTTTAATTCAACCATTTCAATAATTTAATAAACTTTTCCTTTTTTTCAGATGGTCCTTGCCTTTGATATAAATTTCCAAAAACCGTTAGAAACTGAATTTGAATTCTTATTAGTGCCGAAAACTCCATTAAGCTTAATCTTAAAAGATCGAAATATCTAGCCAGATTTTCTTTTTTTAAATTGTCAACTTTCCTTATTGTAAAGTGTAGAGACTGTTTTTTTAATTTTTGTTTTATTTAATATAATATAATGATGTAAAGTAAAATATTTATGTGTATGTTTTTGTATATTAAATAATATGTTAAGTGCAATAGATAAATTTCTTAAAACGAAATATAAAAAAAAAAATATTAATTTCTATAAATAAAACAAAGAATTAGATTAAATTATTAAAAAAATGCTTTCATTATAAATATTTAAGTTCTGTGAAAGAAAAATTACTATTAAAAATTTAACTAATATTCTAACATCAGTAATGTATGTAAGTTAGTAAATATTTTAATTATTAAAAATTAACAAAACTATAGTTAAATTAATAAATAACATATATTCTTACATAAATATTAATGTTTAAATACTTTAAGAGCCGAATGATTTTATCATAAAGTTTTAGGTTTTTAAGAGTTGGAGCTGCCTCAAATGATTTTATGTTTTTTTTTTTAATTAAAAAAATAGTGAAAATAAACAATCTTTTGAGCATCTTCTTAAAGGAAAACATAATTGCACACTAAAAACTTATCACAATTTAAATTAAAAAAAAAAGAAACCTAGATCTTGTGCTTTTTGTAAACAAAAATTTAAAGTCAAAAAATCGCTTTCAGATTCTAGTTTTAATCACTAGTAACGTCTCGCAGTTGTTGGTCTTGGTACGCCCGAAGTCCTTGGTCTTGCTGACTTAGCTCGAACAGGATTTATTACAGCTTCCGTGTTGTAGCTCAAATAGACATGTGAAAGATCAACGAATTCCGACTAAATCAATACAGAAAACTATAAATTAAAATTAAATTTCAGATGAAATTGTGAAACATACCTCTTTAGCATTTTGTTCATTATCAGCAATATGCTTTCGCATATTATTTCCAGTATAAGCAACACATTTCAATTGCCATTCACCAATATCTTCATTCCAATGGGTATATTGGCCAATCATCATCTTGAAGAATAATTTTAATTTATTAATATTTATAGTTTATGCTATAATACGATTAAATTTTAAAATCCACTCACTTGGTATTCCTGAGGAATGTAAGAATTCAAAACAAGTTCACACAATGCCAATTCTCTAGATAAACTACGAATATTTTCGTAGATTCCTTCTTTTTCGCGTTGATGTTCTTGCTGTTGATCGGCAAGTTCAGCTTTGACACTCATTAACATTTGCATAACGCGATGTATCTTTTTGGTTATTCCAGTACTGGCATCTTGCAGACTTGAATAGCGTTCTTCGATGTCTATACGTTCAGTCTACAAAATAAAGGAATAAATGATTAACACAGAAAATCACATTTAAAAAAGATTCACAATCACTTATTGCTCATATTTGTAAGTAAATTGTGCATTTCTTTTGAATTTTCAAAGGAACAATTGCTGGCAACAAATTGTATTACAATAAAACCGAACTGCAGCCTGGAAAAACGACCAAAAGAACGTCTTAGTAAAATCAAAATCGATGGTGAGGATTTGAATGGTGGAGGATTTTGCAAATCCAAACCCAGCACTCAAGCGAGCTGCACTAAACTGAAATTCATTAATGCTGGTAAAGAATTTGGTGTCGAGTTGTTAAAATCAGTAGTTGTTGATTTGGATATAAGAATGCGTCAACTCATTGTTGGAGAAAAGCATGTGTGAAAAAAATTGAACCTCGGCATTTTTCTTCGATTTTTAAGAAAGAAGACCAACTATGTACAACAGTTAATTAAGTTTGGTTCACAATCATCCCACTGTAAATCCATTGTAATCCCTGGAAATCAACATTCTCATATATACAAACCTATAAGAGCCTTTGGTTATGCAACGCTTTTGCAAAGTGTAGCAAGTGAGTTTAATCATGTGGTTACCTTATGCGTTTTGTCAGTTTTTGCGGTCTTTGTTGGTTGAGGAGGCTATTATTTTCCTCAAATATTTTTTACCAATCTGATGGATAGGTGGTCCCATCGAGTAAAGAAGATATTACAAGGTTAAAGCTGTGTTATCTTTGGTAGCGATTTTACCTCGCGCGAGTAAAGCGAACAACTTTTTTTACAAGATGTTTGTTTCTAAATCAATTTTGAGTACAATTTAGTCGCTTTAAACGAAAGAGTCAAAATCATTGCAAACGAAATACGGTTGGCCTTGGATAATTTTTAAGTCGTTTAAATTGATTTGTCTTACACAAAACTTACCTCCTTCTTTTGAAGTGATTTTCTCAATTCTTCTTCAGTTTTCTCTCGCATTTCTAACTCTGCAAGTGAATTCTCCAAGAGTTTCTCCTGTGTCTGAGCTTTCTCAAGGAAATTCTCACCGCCAACTAATATCTTCGTCTCCAGTGACACAAGTTTTGATTTCAATTGCTCTTGTTCGGATCTAAAATAAAGGGTACACCCATAAATGCTATAATCGGGGCAGACATAAATAAGAATACTTTACTTTGCTCTGTCCAATTCACGCTCACGTTCCTTAGCTTTCTTCTCCAAAGCTTCCTTCTCTGCATCGGATTTCTCCGAGTTCTTTTTCTTTTTGGGTCTCTTCACTTCCCCGTTAGTTACTTCTTCGTCGCCTGCTTCGATGGAAATATCCGATGATTCACTTTCAGATACCTCCGATTCGGACGGTTCGAAGCAACCTTCTTCTAATTGCTTGCGTAAGCGTGCAATTTCTTCTTGGAAATGACGAAGTAGAGCATCTTTTGGCTCCTCATTAATATGCATTTTATTTTGAATGCTCTTAGCCCGACTGGCATATCTCAATGTCGAGATCGTTTCAACATAATTTGAATGAGCTGGACTGATTGTTGCACACTAAAACATAAAATTTAACTTAATCATTCTTTTTAATCTAAAGAAAACAAAAAAACGACTTACCATTACAGTTTTTGAGTTGCCACCCAAAGAGTCTTGCAATAATCTTGTAAGTTTAGAATTTCTATATGGAATGTGTGTACTCTTTCCGTCGACCAATGCACTTATGACATTTCCCAGCACCGACAACGACAAATTGATTTTAGTTGCTTCTTTCAAACGAATGCCAGTGGCTTGGGTCTTACTTTGTCTCTCAGATCCAGCCAAATCGACTAACTGCAATTTACCCATTTTCACATGCTGTGTCCCATCGGCCAATTCACTGGATTCAACAGTTATGGAGAAGATGGCATGTGACCGAGATGATTCAAGATTCATCTTGGTTGCCCCAACAACACGATTTTTATTTCCCAATTTCATGATGTTCTCCAAATCATCTGCATTATGCACCACATAACCACTCAGGTCTTTTACAAATACACCAATGTCTGAGCGTTCTTTGACTTCAAGACTTTTGTTAACATCCTTTCCAAGAAGATCTCGAACTTCTTCATTATAGATTTCCATATAGCTGACGCGAACCAAAAATCTGTAAGAGAAAATGTGGAAAAGTTAGTAGAGAGTACGGAGAACTCACTTATAAAGATTTACTTACTTTTGGTTATCCTTGGCCTTGGCTATGTGTCCGAAAATGTGTGCAAATGCATTTGGAATAATACCTTTGGTCTGGGGGGAATCAGGATTCCCAGCCATCGTGTAAGTCTTGCCTGTTCCGGTCTGTCCATATGCAAGAATGGTGCCATTGTAACCTTCGAGTACTTTCTCGACAATGGGACGAGCTGTGTCCACATAAAGATCAATCTGTAAAAACAAAATGCCGACAATGTAAGTTATGAGCTTGAAACATTTCAAATGAATGATAGGGGAGAATAGATTTTCTTGTCTTAGAGACTACCGCAAATGTTTTCAAACGCAAGCATCTATGAATTGGTTCTACTTTAAGAGAAATAGTCACATTGTGTGTTCTAATTCCTTATCACGTTGTTCCCAGTACTAGGTAAACAAGATCATCATTGAACATTTTTTGAATAATGACACTAATTATGCTACAAGTCTTGATGAAATAGAAATGAAACCTAAATTGGGTTTAAAAACAACTGTTAGTTTATTATTGGTGACCCAAATTGAATTAAAGAAAACATATGTACCAGGTTTTGAACGAAAAAGTGAAAACAATACAACTTAATAGGGTTACCTTCGACAATTCATTGCCCTGTTTAACGTTGCTCAAGCGGAAAATTTGTCATTTAATGACGTCTAATTTTTTAAAACTATTTATTCTTTTCTTGAACAATTTGGACGTTGTTCTCCTACCTAACACCATATTGACAACAAAATGGGAAAATAATTTCAAGGTCATAAAACATATTAAATAGTAGGTAATACTCATTTAACTATGTCACAGTGAAACAATCTGCGGTTAAATATCTGTGTAGACGCATACCTCACTTACTGTGAAATAAAAATGAAATTACTCGAAAAAAAAAATTACACTGGAAATAATGACTAACCCCAAAGACAGGAAAGGAATATATTCTTAAACCGCGAATTATGGTTTTTAATTTTTAATTTTAAATTCCATATTCTATGTCTAAGTGGATTTGCATTTGGTAGAATCTAATGCTAAACAGACATAATAAAAATAATAACATCGTTAAATTTAAATTAGATGTCTATTTGAGTTTCAGAATCAAGAGTAATTGCATAGGAATCGGTCAACGGTGATTGTTGAAATTTCATACCGCCAATGACGAACTAAACTGTTAGCAGCAGATAGTTATTGATTTTCTGGGAAACTCAAAGCATATGTGCAAACTGCAAGGTATAAATAAGGAATAGACTCTTGTAGTTAACTTATGCCAAAGACGGAAAAGTAAATAAATATGTACATATATGCTCGTACATACATTGGGAGTGAAAAACAAACAACCAATTGATATTTATATTTTTTTTGTTTTTTAAATTTGTTTAGTTCATTATTCTTACCATAGATTTATAGAGAGAATAGTAAGATAGGATTTTGAAAGCAAGAATAAACTATATAAGCCGATTTATCATTAAGAATTAATATGAATTGAATATTTAAAGTGGTACCTGGGTGCCAAAAGAAGGGTATAGTCAAGTCATACAAAGACTATTTGAGTGTACGTGACTTATACGTGTATTTGTGCTTCTTTAGCTAATCTTAATGCAAAGATTTTTCAAATTCTTAAAAAATGCACTACTGGGTCAAACGTACTTGTTTTTTTTTTTGTGAAGGTTGAAGGCATTGGTTAATCATTGAATATTGTTTTTGTTCTATTTTATTTATAAAATGGCATAATACAAGAAATAAAAAAGGCAAAAGTACAAATACCACAATATATATTTGGAGAAAACAAAATTGAAACATTGAAGAAGACAAATAGGAGTAAAACGAAAACATCATTATTTAGGCAAGATTTACGTCCACACCAAAAATTTGAAATGCAGGTTTAATGGAATTCTTTTTATACTTCTCTGAGAAATGTTGAAAAAGCTAATAACGTAACAAACGTTCGAATTTGTTCTCGGTCTTATCAACCCCAACATAAAGATGATGGGGAAATCCAAAAAGTGCTGGATAGTCATACCGTCCGACAGTGGTGCTTTGTATGAGTTTCAGCGACAAAATTCATTTCCATGACCATTTCTTGACGACAGTTGATAAAATTTGGTACACTTAGAGATTTATTTATAGAGAATACAAAACATAGAGAAAGAATAGAGAATTGAATTATTCCGTAAGGTATAATATTGGCTCAATTTATAAAAAATTAAATCACATTTTCGAGATAATTTTGCACGAAAGTACCACCTCATCTCAAAAACGTGAAGTCATAGTTTTTTTTTCTGATTTTAGATTGAAATTCACCAGCCCAAAATCCCTTAGGTTAGTATATTGAGTTTATGTTAAAAAAATATGAATTGCGAGCTACCTGGGAAGTGAGTGAGTGTTAAGTAGGAAGCTGAGTGATTTTCTACATGAGTTGGTGCAGGAGCCGATTAATGTTAATGTTTTTTTTTTTAAGAAAATTAGCATAACTAAATTTGTTGAGAGGGTTTTTCTTAATCTAAATGCTTCAGAAGAAGTATCTTTTATTGTATTATCAATTGTTTTTTTATATGTATATCTTCAGTGATTCCTTATATGAATACCAGTCTGAAGATTTTTTTTATGTTTAGCTCGATTAAAAAGTTATCTACAGGTTTTCCTGGGCGGTTCTAGTCCCGAATTCCAGCAATGAGGTTCATTTTTCCCTCTAATTTGAATGAGAAGGTAGGCAATGCCCATTCCATTCTTGAACGGTGATATAAGATCCTTGAGTTTAGTATGGGAAGGGATATCTAGAGAATCGGGTTGTAGCGATCTTTTGGGAATGTCCCTAAAATAAAATAGAAGAACAATAAAATAAATACAAGTCGAATATTTTGAATATAGCCGTCCATTTTTGTTTTACTTTGAAATAAACAACTAATCTACTTATTTTTAAAGTCCACTGTACCTCCTAACCTAACAATTGGGTTACTATGTATATTTGTCTATATATTTTTTTGTCTCCTTCTAAACAAATTAAATAATACCTATGAGTAATAAAAAATTCACATTGCGATGTGACATAGCAAAAAAAAAATGAAAAAACTTTGTATACCTACATAATTCAAATGATTTATTCGTCAGTATTCTGTCTATACGATGCATTTAGGTGCCGCGCGCCGCCTCCTTCTTCCCCTCACTAATTGCTCATCTAATTATAAAATAGAAACAACAATAAAATAATTCTCATAGCTAAAGCCAGAGCCAGCGCACCCTGTATAGACGTAGAGTATTAAAACTCAGAACTCTATGTATGCGTGATATTTATTATCTGACATGCTATACAGTAATACCTAAGCCCAGAAGCCATCCAAACCCAATCCTATCTATTGTTTTTCTACTCTTTACAAAGCAAACTATTAAAAGTCTGGTCTCGGAATTCGGAATAACAAACCACACAATTGTATGTATAGCTAGCTAGCTGCTGCTGCTTCGGCTCATCTAGACTCGGTGGCCGGTATTCACGACAACGACGACGCCGACGACGTTAAAAAACATGAACAATCCAAGAGTTTCTCTTAACTGCTGGTACACTGCTTACTTGGAAAACAACACGCACAGTATTCACAGCTTAGTCGCTTAGCCCCAGAGCTAGAGCCAGAAAATACAACAACAACAAAATGTAAAATTGCGCGAAGTTGTAGACTTGTAGAGTTACTAATGCGAGATCGACCCAACCATTCGTAGTTGAAACGTGGTGGAATTACAACGGATATCGAGTTTCTCTCTTGTGCGTCTACTTCTTGTCGTTTGTTCGTTCGTTTTTGGTTTAGTCTTTATTATTTTTTTTTTTTGTTCTTATTTTGACTCCTTGTCACTGTTTCGAGTAAAATTTAAATCGAATTATCGTTATATGAGCGGGATATAATTAAAACCGTTAATTATTCACAAAAGGAAGCCACTACAGTTTGCAGAGTGATTTTTCTGTTTTGTTGTTGTTTTGGGAAACGCCTTAAAAAAACAAACACACCCAAGTAATAGTTTAACACTTATTAAGCACGAAGAATAGTAAAGTAAATTGCATTTATTTTTTAATCTAATTTATTTTGAAGAAAAGAAAAATAGTTTTTATTAAAAAAAAAAAATAAAAATAAAACAAAACAACTTTCAACTAAAACTTACTAAATAAAATGAAAACGCACACAACATCACGCAGTGGATTGCAACTTTTATTGCATTTGACATGGCAGCAGCTTATTATAGGAGAATGCAACAGACCATGGCTTAGAGTAGGGTTCGGATAATTGTGTGATTGGAGCAGATTTACTACGTTTTTGAAACATTCAAATACATTTTTTGAATGGTGTGGAAATGGAATAGGGTTGCCTTGACTCCCCATGATTTTAAGCCTGCTTGCTCGATTAAATTTAGAAGTGTCAAAAAATTGTGATTGATATTTTTCAGTTAGGGTTATCATGCAGTAAAAATAACAAATAGACGTCCCTCATTTAAGTCCAAGTATAAAAATTCTTAAAAATATTTCTTTTAAAATGTTACATGAACCCTTTTAATTCATATTTTTAAAAACTTATTACGGTGGATTAAAAAATGCTAATTTTGACAGTTCTAGATTAAAGTGTTAGTGCACTTTTAGATATTCAGTTTCCAAATATGTTATGGAAAACGCCATGAGCATTTTTTTTTTTTTAAGTTGTGAAGTCATAATTTTTGTTTGTTTTTTATTCTGTGCTTTCAATTATTTTATTTTGTTTTTTTTTACGTTCCGTACCCTGTTTTTAATGTTTCATGTTTATTAAAGTTTAGAATTTGTGTCAGGTTGCATTAACATGTTGTTAGTTGTTTGATGGTAGGAATCTTTTTTTTCGAATTTTATTATTTTTATTAGATACCAACTACATCAACAATACTAACAACAACAAAATAAAATGGCGCCAAAAGATGGTGCTCTAATTTAATCAATGCTGTTCTTTGGGAATTTCAACACCTGGTAGTTTTTTTTTTTTTTTTTCTTTATTCTAATTTCTTTATTTACGACCTAGAGAGAGGGGTTAGTATATTTCTTTCTTTATTTTTATTTTCAATCTTTAGTGAAGTAAACGTTAATTGCAAATCAAAATACAGGTGTGGCATGACGCGCTAGTTAATAAACTATTCAACCGCAGGGGAAAATGAAGAAAAATCAAGTTTTATGACATTATTGCCAAGTAGGGTAAAATATATAAATGCTAAGGAAAATGTTTAATTTATATTCAACTTTAAACTCTTGCTGATTGGATTGCGTAATATTTACAGAGCAATTCCACGTGTGAATTTTACTACATTTGACACTACCGACGTTCTATTTTTTTTATGTTATGAATACCACCATGTTTACAGTTTCAACTTTAGAAGTATTCGGTCTTATTTTGAATTTCATTCGTATCGTAGATTTGTTACGAATCCTGAAAAAAAACTATCACAAATACCATGGTAATCGAAAATCTCACACAAATTGGCATTACGCACGGATTCTGTAATTGTTTTTGACGAAATTCGTAACATATAAGATTCTTCAATTATGACTCTTGATTTTTTTAATAAAAAGTAAATGCATGTAAACATGCATAAGGAGTAGGCATGTAGTGTAACTCACATTTACGTTTCATTAAATAAATCAATTTCAAACGGGTGAAAAAGAGTAGCCAGTACGATTTTTCCTTGATTTGAATCAAATTGGTAGACTTGTCTACTATTCAAATCCTCTTCTTTTCCAATAAAAAAAGCACTCTTCGACCCAACATAGTTGTATGAAGTCCTTTGAGCTGGTGGTAAATAAAACATTTATGCCAATTTTCCTTGGGTACAAATTTATGTTACTATTTTACAAATACTATTAAACACATGAGTGTGTTTAATAGGTATAAAACCTATTCGTATATTTTTGAATTTGCCTTTCAAATAATATTTTTTGTACACAGAAAGACAAATCATTAAGTAATTTCCTTTTTAACCATAAAAAAACTTAAATTCTGACTAACACTACAAATAACCAAAATATCTAATTTTTAAACAGAAATAATTATGACTCAATTGGCAATAGTATTCAGTTCGTAGTGAGTTGTGTTTTGTCTTTTCATTCAATCTTCTAAAACTCTCCTCTCCTCTAACTCTCGCTCGCACGAGTGTGTTTTCGATTTGTTTGTTTACATTTTCCCACATTACGTCGTCACATCGGAGTCTCCCGAGTCTTGCGGCCATATACCTTTAGGCTTTCAGTTAAATCAATATATTCAAGTTTGTATTTTTTTTTTTATGACCAAGCAGACTAACTGCTTTCTAGTTCGGTGCGGAGAAAGGGGCTAAGAACGAAAATTCCTTAACTTTAAACGTGATGGTGTACGTGATAAGAGGGGACCCTCCTATAGAAATGTTGATGTTTTCTAGGCCCTACCCTTTGGCCCAAATGAGCTAGAAGCGTAAAATTTAATAAAACATATATATTTTGTTTAACTGCACGACCGACGACGACGCACGGCGAGGAGTTAGGAGTTAAGCGAAATGAAGCGCTAAAATATATACCATAAACCTATACCTTTTGGATTGCGTGATTTGTTTTGATGATATTATTTTTGTTCATGCTATACTACATTTACCCGTTTATTATCTTTGATAAGTGTATTTCAAGCCAAAGTCGTCGTCGAATGCATTGAGAGTGGTGATAATTGGAAATTATTTTTTTTTTTGAGATTTAATAAATGATTTTTCTGAACACTTCGCACTTAAACAATTACTTCTCTGTGTAGAAAGTTGCTAACAAATAATTCATTAACATTTATATTTTGCACGTTCAAATTAGCCATAAATCACCCAAAGTCTAACATAGGAGTTACAATAACATTCTATTCATACAAAAACGTAGTTGGTTGTTGTATTTGCTAACCTTGAATTTTTTAACAATTTGGTTAGTTACCTGACTTTTTATTTAGATACTCGTGTGTAGATTCCAACTATTGCTATAAGAACAATTTAGCAATTATTGTGCTTTGATGCATGGCAAATGTTGTTAAATAAATAAAATCGCGGTTAACTAACCTTTTTCTCTCGCTTCAACTAACTAAATATAAATTATTGTATTGTGTGGCTTTTAACCTGGAAAATTGCTTAGTTTTTAAATTGTCGCTTCTATTTTATTTATTTATTTTTTTTTAGATTGGTGTCAGTCATTGGGATTTCATTATAAATTTTGGAAAAATAAAATTAGAATATCATGAATTATTTGCGAAGCATAGGTACCTATTTCATTTGTTTGGCTTGGTTTGGTTTTTTTTTTATTTATGCAGCTGACAGCAAACAGAACAAGTTTTTTTTCCTTAATTTTATAAAATCTACGATCACGAAAAGAAACCGTTATGTGATCGGTTGTATCTATTAACTGGGAACTGTCATTAATAAAGAATCGTTTAGAGTGAATCACGAGGAAAAAGAGTAAAATCATCACGAAATTGATATGTGACGATCTTATGTGTGTGTGTGAGTATGTTTGTTTACATTAATTAACTCTAAAACTTAATTAAAAATGATATGTTCCAATGTGTATTCCATTTGTGTTTGTCAAGTTTTCTCGGCACCATCTCTGTGTCACACAAAATCGATTAATAAAAATAATATACTCTTCTTTGGTTGCTTTCTATAAGAAAGCAACACCTAATGAAAAGGGCAATTTAATTTAAACATGATACCTATCGTACTTCTACAGAACGTTTTTTGGACTAAAAACAACGGTACCTGTGTCATATTAACTGTGGGATATCATTTTTTTTTTCTCAAAAACTGCTCTTCGACATTACATTGTCTTGTGCCCGATATAAATACGCAGAATCGAAGAGAATTTACACTCTAAGTTCGAAAAATACTCACAAAACCTAAATTATTTTTGTGTAATAATTTTGTTCAACAATATTATTATTAAAGCGATGACAACATATTTTTATACTACCACTGTCGAGTTTTAATGCTTTAAGCAATATAGTAGAAAAACTTTAAAGTTGAATATATATTGAAACCTCTGAGCGAATTTGAATTTTAAAAACACTTAACCAAATAATTACAAAAAAACTGTTAAATCTGCATCACGTGCCCTAAAGATTTGTCACGTGCCCGACACGTTCAAAAGCAGAGTTTTGTTAAGTGCGTCTGTAAGTTTGCCTTGCACTAAGTTGGTTTTTCTTTTTTTTGAAAACTCTGTAATATTTGCCGAAGTCAATTTTGAAGTTTTTACTTATCTTCCTGTAAGATTTACGTAATTTGTGAGTAAAACTTAGGTGTGTAATACCGGCCTTACTATCTTAACACAAAAATCGTATACACCTTTGAAAAGAATTCAAAACCGGTACATTAATTGCTACGACTTATTTGTATTTTCTATAAAAGTAACTCAGATTGATTGCCATCTTGAGCTCAATTTCATTACAGGATCTTAAGTTGCCCCTTGTATTTGTATCACAAAAAAAAGTAAGAATATTTTTAAAACAATTTAAATTCACAAAAAAACTAATTCTGTTCATGTCAGCGCCAACCAACTTTTTCTATTTAAAAATCAATTTTTTTAGCGTTGTTATTATTCTCACCTATTTTTGTTTTTTATTTTCTCTAGAAATCTCGAGAGTAGAAATGTCGCCGGCCGATGATGCAATTTACCCGAGTTCAACATCGAAAAAGGCCACCTACACATTAGTCGTGCTTAAATTTCTCGAATTGGTAAGCAGCCGCCTCTATTCTTCTATATAAACTCGTACTTCCCGAGAAGTTTATCAATTCGATTAAAGTCAATTAATTTCAATTGAATTCTTTTTTTTTCAGTGTCTGATTATCTGCTGCATTGGACTGATAGATGATCCCGCCACACATTCTCATTTTCGAGTTTTCATTACACCACGCGTTGTTGCCCTCAGTTATGTGACCTTTGGTTGTCTTCTAATTTATACGTCAATTTATTTAATTATGACTATGTTTGGAGATGCGTAAGTTGAACGATCAATGGATCTTGTAAAATCAATTACTATTCGTTTAAGGTTTCATTGTTCTTTTCTTATTTTGTATTAAACAGAACTCCATGGAAAACAGCAACTGTATGGTCATTTGTTGGTTTCTTTATGGTTTTGTCTTCAACTGCACTATTGTTCAGAGATTGGTCAAATACAAAAGAACGCAACTACTGGGAACCAAATACACAAAGATTGGACTTGGTACTGGCAACAGCATGGGTTGCATTGTTAACTTCTCTGGTATACTTGGCTGATTTACTTGTGACGATACGCTTTGGATCTCGTGGGGATTTGGATCTTTAAAGAGCTGAGCTATATTTTTTTTTGTGTCTGTATAGTTAAGAATTAATTCTAGGATATAAATCTTGTGCATTGTTATGTTAAGTTTAATGTTTCTTATAATCTCACTTGTACATTTTTTTTTATTAAAATCGTACGTAAAACAAATGATGCGACGATCATTGATGATAAAATAATTCGCGAAAAGCCAAACTTAAACAATTATACGAATTAAAAATTTTATAGTATGTGTCATATTGCCATTCAAATCATTTGTTAACAGTTAATTGTTTTTTTTTTTTTTGTTTAATATAATTGAATTTACATATTTAATTAATGTTTTACTAAACAATTTGAACTTAGTGGGTGAAGATTATTACGAGAAATCAAACGTAGCTGATTACAGCAAATTTTGAATTCATTTTAACTGAGGCATTTGTGTGACGCGAATGACTGAATATAGGGACTTTATTTTGTTGAAATCCAAAATAAAAAATATATTTAATTGTAGATAGTGTGAATGGAGGCATTTTGGTACTCCACCGGTGTACTTAATTTAGGCACCGATATTTTGTTCTTGTAATTCCTACAAGCTTTTACAACTATTTTTAATATAGTTCGAACTAGCATAAGCGACTAAATATGCAGTCAACTGCATGCATTAACATTAATTTGGAAAATATTCAATTAAAGATATTAAGAATCTTAAAGACAAAGTAGATTCACGCCCATTCTAACTATATTACATAAATATCTTTGCAAAAATGTACCCGTTAAGATCAGACCTCGAAAACGGCCATCAGGCAAAAAAAAACGACCAAAGTGCTAAATGTAATTTCACATACAAACCTAACCTCGAAATTCGGGATTTTCTGAATCTTTAAACAAACAAAACAAGGAGTGTCCAAACGACTAATCACCGAAATACAGGGTTCTGCAGATAGCTGAATAGAACCGGAACCAGCCGGTTCTCAAGATTTTAACTCTTTTTCGTCTTCGCTTAGAGCAGGAAACTCATGAGGCAGGCGCATACATTGTCAGTTTTTTTTACGAGTTTAACTTAATTTTTGGAGGTCAGTCCAACTCACGCAACTTTGTTGCTTCTCTTAGGTTATGTTAGCTCTCCGGGTAGGCGCCGTTATTTTCATTTTTTTTTTTAATTGACATTTCTATTAGTCATGTTCTACTAAGTCTATGGTAAATAATTTTGAAAATTTTCCATAATTTATTACAACTTTATACTTGATTTACCTTAAGTTTGCAAGTAAATCGTTTTCAATATTTTGAATAATTAAATTGCTTTCACCAAATTGAATTAATAAAAATCATTTTGATGACTTTTTCAATCAAACCAAACCACTTTTTTTGCGGTTTGGTCGTTTGCCTAGCAAAGAAAATAAATCATGTATTATCGGAGTACTCCGTTTGACATCTTACGCGATACTTGATACGCTAGTTAACCAAACACTTTTCGATATACTTAATTAACTGCCATGTGTCTAAAAGCTCTATCTCAGGGTAAAGAATAATTCAACGGACCTCACACCATCCACACAATTCCCCTGTTACTTTTTGGAAAAAAAAACTACCAAGTTACCATCCTCTTCAGAACTATTGAGAGAAAGGATAGTTCTTGGAAAGTTTTATTCCGATGTTGGAGTCACAAACTAAACAAGCTAACGTTTGGGACACGCCAATATTTTAAAATAATTTTAACATTTTACTTATAAAACCTCAATGCAACTTGCACGGCACTGGTTAAAAAGAATAGAAAGATCAAACTTTAGAGGTACAGTGGATTGAGATTAAAAAGAATTTTATCTCATAAAATCCCATGACTGTCGTCCAATCAAAACTGGGGGGACAGAGTAAAAAACTGCTGCCTATAGCGCTACTCAAATGTACACCTCTGAGTTGACACTCAAGCTTACATCCATTGCCAGCTGCTAAAGTAAAAGATTTTTAATTTTGGTTCGAAGTAAATGCGATACCTGCTTCCATGCCAAATAAAATTACCGGATTCTTTTACCCTCGCGGGTATTGCTTAGTAGACGAACTCTCTCTTTTTCTAACAAGGTAAACAAAGAAATTTCCGCAATCATAACTAACTCAAAACTAGTTGAATGTCGCTGCAGCTATTTGAGATTTACAAGCGCGACAAACTCAGGCTGTGACAGAGGTATAGAAACGAAATGGCAGATGAGCTAGACAAAAACGGTAAAGAGCTGAGCGACGTCGCTGGCAGATGAAATTTGCGATTCGCTCATAATTCGCGCGACGAATTTTACATAGGTCGGCGACGTGCGATGCATTCTGTTTAGCTCTTAACCGTACACTGGATACTTATATGACACCGCAGTGAGAATAAAATTTCCACAAAGCCGTAAATTATGGATCGCTAGCATTTGATACTTTTCAGTCTTTAAGTGAACTTTGCCCCGTATCTTTCTAGGAAAAAGAAATACCTTTTTTAATATCGCAAAGTCTAATTTAACTTCCAGTCTAAGTTCAAATCCAAACGGATGTCAACTTAATGGAAACCCACATGAGAACCACATGGCTTATCCAGAAGTTGTGAAAATGAAGAAAACCATAATCATCATCTTAGCTAAGAAAAAAAAGAAAGAATAATTTTTTGATGAACAGGGAGGTGTTCGAACGAGTTTCTGGTTTGTGGTTCAAATAGGCAGCCCTCATATATACTTTCGCCCTCCCAGTCTAAATCACCTTTTTAAAAAGAAATGCCATCTTAATCTGCAGGAGGTTCTAAAACCCAGTTCTTTGCTGAACAAAATGTTTGTTAGTAAAATAGAAAAACTATAAGGCTACGCTTATATTCTAGTTGTATTACTAACAAAAATGGATTCGGATCTTTGGAAAGAATAGAAAGTCTAAAATTTAAGTTCAATTAAAATTTGTCCTCCAAAAAAACGAAAGTGACAGAAAATTGAAATATTTTCAAGGACTATTCGTAAATTTGCTTGTTTTGATGTACCTAATTGTCTTGTTATCTCGAAACTTACAACACCAATTAGAAATTATTCCCAACAAAGAACAAAAATCCTACCTCTCACATCGTCTTTGGAAGTAAAATAAATAACAAAGTGACTCATTTCTTTTTTCACTTACCTGACTCGAATCATCTCCAAAAACATTATCGAAGAAATATTGTTTAGGTGGTTCGTTTGGTGTTGCATTTGGCTTGATTACAGTTATTGATCGATTGATTTTATCAACTTTAACAACATTCATAGAATTATTTTGGATTTCCATTTTGTCCATGGGACGAGAACGAACCACCACTCGAACATTTTCGATTTCTTCCAGATCTACTGGGTGTTGTTCGTACTGCAAAAATAAACAGAGTTTTTTTTAGTGTTTAAGAAAACGGATCTTGAATTTGTTTTATTTATAATATTTACCGGCATTTTAAATTAATTTTCTTCTATTCAATTAATAACAAAATATTGATTTAAATGATAAAAAATTAATTTTAGTCTGGGCTCTGCTTTTGTTTTGCAAGTGCGCCTGTATTTAGAAATGTCACTTTGTTGTCATTTGATGGTGACAGCTGTTCTGTTCGAATTCGAATACGAGTATGAGTTGCCATCGCTAAACAAATATTTGGTACATTTGGTACTGATACACTATTATATTTAGAAAGTGGTGGATAAGCATTTTGTGAGAACTGTGTTAAAGTAAAGCCAAAGCTTTTCACAAAAACGATTTGAATTGAATTTCTTTTCGAATACAATGAGGTTGTTCTTAGAAGAGTCGGGCCTCTTTTCGAAAATCAATGAGTGCGATTTAGAGTAAAAACGACTAGTAATGCCGGATTTATACGAGTGACAAAATGTCATTATTTTTGTCATTAACTTAAAATTAATGAAAAAGCTGTCACTATTTTGTCGTTAGTGTAGAGTTAATGACAAACAAATTGCAATTTGCTGCTCGTATCCTGCATTATGCATATTCTTCCCACTCATTGATTTTCGAAAATAGTCACACTCTTGCGTTACCGGGTAATAGCTGACCACAGATAAAAACAAAATAAACACAAAATCATTAGAATGGTGAAGCATGGGCCTAAATTTCGGTGACTCTTTTTGACGTTTCTCTCTTCTCTTGTTCATTATTTCCCAATCGCTTTTAACCTTATACGAACATAGGAATCAACAAATATCAAAATAGTAAGTGTCATGTGAATACATGGATTTTCATAACTTCTATATTTTTTCTCGCTCTAACCTTAGACGAACATAGGAATCAACAAATGTCAAAAAAATCCATAGATTTTTAAAAAAGGTTAAAACTCTGAGATGATGGTGAGGCAGTGCATACTTTCCGTTAGAAAGTGTCAATGTTTCTTATAATTTAAAAGTGGTCGTAAAGAACCAGTTTCACAGTCAAGTAAGTGACACTTTGTATGGGGCTTCTCGAAGAATTGTTTGTTTACCTCTTCACCAATGATGAATTGGCCAATGGGAAAGCTTTCATAACTAAGCTAGTTTTTATTGTGATAAGAAAACAGTTAAGATTTTTGTCAAGGGTGGAGAAAGGGTTAAAGGGTGGGCTAGTATTTTTGTTAGTACCTACTTTTTGTTTTAGGTTCACTTATATTTTTGACGTTCAATTTATAGTTGAAAAGCAAAGTATAAGATCAAGGTTTAAATGTTTAAATTATTAAAACTTTGAGATTGTTTGGTACCATTCGCACGGTAAATTGAATGACGAAAGTAAAATGCTCTAACGATTTATTCTCTCACAAGTTGTTGTTATTTTGGTATTGCATTCTTTGATTAAAATAATAACGAGCATATTTTATCTCCATATTGCTGTCATTTGTTACCAAGGGCATCATCATCTGCCATGCTCATGCATGACTTAGATTACGTATCAAAATTATGCCAAATTCTCGGGTGTTAAGTTCAATACTCCCCAAGGCTTATCTTGTTATTTTAGGCACAAATAATGGTCCTATTTTTAAACAAATATAAACAAAAAATCCTTTATGTTTAGATCTAACGTAATATTCCGTTTTCATTGCTCTGAAGAAACTAAAGCATCAACATTTTTCTGTTTTATGCAGACATCTTGTACCCAAGTTTTGTGAAGTGGGTTAAAAATTCCAATAGTCAAGTGTTTTCAGGTTTTTTTTTATATTGATAAGTTTTATCTTAAATGAAAGTGAAACTTTGCTATATTATCACACCGGCAGCAGGGTTCCACTTAACAAATTTGGATGGCTACAATAACCCAGAACGACAACAACTTAAACTGATAAAAAAAAAACAAACAACAAATTAATTGAAATGGAAAATAGCACTCTGTGCCTAAAATTAACAACACAACAAATGTTATAAAAAACAAAACTAATTTATATAATTATAAATGTTATAGTGAACTTTAAAGATCCCGAAGGTTGTCGTCTAGTCTGTGTTATTTGAATAACTGATAACTTGGAGCTAGGAACAATTCCTAGCACGCTTCAAACAAGTGCTGATAAGAGAACTTAAAAAGAGGTGCCTACGCTACTTGTTCTACATTAATAGTGCTTATCACTATTATAATCAATTTATTACACACATAACAATCATGCAACTTAAATATAGATTCAAACTAATTTTCTTATCCGTTCATGTTAGAAGGCAGGTGCCTATATAATGACGTTTAGTCGTTTTATTTTATCAGGCGAGACTGTAATATTTGCTATCTTTAAAAAGTTTGGTAAACGCGCTATTTATAAATGTCAAAAACTAATTAATGTTAATTAAATGATAAGGCCTAGCATCTTGGGTAGCGAGCTTGTAAGTCCGCACTCTACCTACTTATTTTGACGATGTTATAAAACGCATTTTTACTTTTGCGTTAGGTTCTAAATAAGGTTTTTCTTTTAAGTCTGAAGAGAGTTCGAAAATAGCCATTGACCGTTTTTAAAACCTTTCCAATACAGTTTAATTGTGTAGTATTGTTATGCCGTTTTAAAATCAGCCGAAACAAACCAAACTGAGGTCATTTTGACGTGCGCATACAATTTATCGATATAGCTTAACTGAAATTGATTTTTTTGACAGCACCGTTTTGAGCTTTCTGCCCAAGGGATTTTATATGTAAAGTATTCCCCCTAGCTAAGCCCGTAGAGATTTTGTTATGTATGCGTTTAACGTATTTTTAAAAGAAGAAAGAAAAGTAGCTCCCAGAAACGACAAATATACAATTATGCACAATGCACTTTATTGTGCAGTGGAGAGAAGTTAATTTTGCTGAACAGTTCACGACAGATATAAGAAACGCTTGAAAGCCGAGAAAGGAGAGTCTCGAAGGAAACAACGGTATGCCAGTGCACCTTTTTTCATATGAAGTGTGACTCAAGTTTTCAATATTGTTTTACATGCTTGTGAAACTGGCTCTGAGTTTGAATGCCATACATAAATTAAATTGGTGTTTCGTTTTCGTATATATTGTTCTCTCCGTGTATTTACTTGACGTGTAGTAAGCTTTTTAAATTGTTATTATTTTGATTATATTCATAGATTCTTTCGATCATGCACAATGTTGCTTATTTGAATTTTTGCAAACAAAAATTGAGTTGAACGAAGAAAGTAACAGGGGCCCGACGTTAACCCATGAATAGGAAAATGTTGGGTTTAATTTTTACTCCGATGTAATGTTATATGTAGAACGTTTTTGTTTTGAGTCGGTAAGGAACTCATTGGTGCTTTACAATTTTCAATTGAACATACAAGAAAATCAATGCAAACCCTAGACGGAGATTATACACTGACGTGTGTAATCCCCGCCTTATCTACTCGATAAGAAGTGTGGATAAGGTACTAAATTTATGGTTGTCATCAAATCATGGGTTCTTTGGCACTCCCAAGGGTTTTAACTTCGTGTAGTGGTAATAGCAACATTATAGTTTTAAAATTCCGAGTTCGAAAATTGTTTCCACGTTCTACGGTGCATAGCCATAAAACAACTGGGTTGGGTTAGGTGTGGATTACACTTAAGTTTTACTTACAGGAATGTTTGCACTGCAGGTGAATTAACGTTTGAAAACACATTAATTCGGATTTAAATTAAACGTTTTTTCAAAAAGTGAGGCAGTGGAAATCCTGTTACCTCCTGTTGTGATGTTCATAAAAAAAAACTGAAAATATATGCGTTTTCTCACCGATTGTTCACAGTCTAAAAGGTGTTAAAATCCCTCCAATTCACTGTACGAACTATTTTCTCATCAACATTAGCTGATGTCCAAGAATTGGAAACTTACTTATTTTATTCCAATTATTGGGTCTTATTGGGTATTTATTTCATTTTCTTTGTAAGGATTTTTTTTTTAATTCCCCGGATTGCTACTATTTAAGAGGGTGAAGGGGAAAACCCATTAATTCATTGAAAATTGTAGTAGATGGTTAGTACCTTAGTGTCCTGCTCCTGAGTCCAACTTTACAAATCCCCTATGTTTTTTTTTTTGTTTTTGATTGAAATAGAATAAAATTGTGAAATTGCATATTTGCATTTTTAAACTGATTAAAAATAAAATGTTTACTGGCCAATGTAATAAACAAGATTCCAAAAAGAAAAGCGGAAAAACAATATTTTGAAAACAAAAATTACTTTACTACGAAAAGAAACAAAAATTGTAGTAAACAAATATTGTGTGTTTGAGAGGGGCTTATCTTTTGCCTCGTGCTGTTGCAATATTATTCCCCAACAGGCGCCATTAAACTGAGGTGTACAAATTTTGCGATTATTGAATAATACGACGTGTCATTAAAATAATAATATTTACATATATGTATACATATTTATATGAGATTGTCATTTAGAATTTATTCACAGCAATCATGAACTTTCCTTCAATCATAGGTTAAACAATAATATTGAGTGACAGCACCTCACATCGGACATTTATAAATAGTCGTATAAGCTTATGAAACACGAAGTAATAATACTGTAGGTATATTTTACTTTTGATAAGAAATATTGACATCGCGACCTGTAAGATGCATTGAAGATTATAAGGGCGAACATTTAACAAATAAGCTTTTAATTCAGCATAAACAATCAATTGCGCTGACATGCGCTTTTTAAAGTCAACATTGTTCCAAAGTGAGTTGGTATTCCGAGAATGCTTACTTGACCTGGAGATAAATCTGTGAGCCTGAATAATATTCAACTAATTTTGAATGTTTTTTTGATGATCTTTTGACCCACGCGAGCTGAAGATATGCATTCGTTTGATTATTGAATTCGTTTATGAGACTTTGGAAAACCAGCCCTCCCTAGAACAATGAAAAGACACTGATATTTGATAATAAGGCTTGGGGTTTTCAAATTTCACCTCATAGTATTCGGGCATTTTCATCATACAGCAGAAATCTGACTTTGCATGAGTTGCATTTTAATAAGCATCAAATAAGTACAAATTTAAATAAAACCAACATGAGGAAGCGATTTGACTGGACAGAACATTATGTAGTTCAAGGATTATTAAATGTAGTTTAATAACATATTTTTGAACAAAGTATGGAACGTAAAACATGAAATAAAACTGATGAAATTTGTAGGCGGGAAATAATCACAATGCGATAACTTTTGTGAAAAAAAAATATTTAACATTGAATTTTGTTCAAAAACAAAAAACAAAATTCATAACATTATTTTTATATCTCACAATCTATTATGTCTGTTGTTATGAATGACACTAGACCACCCACTGCTTTGCTTTATTTTTATATAAAAGATTTTAAATAATAGTATGTGCCTATAAATAAATTAACCCAAATTACTAAATACATATTTTAAAAACATGTGTACATGTGTATGTACCCACACAAAATTCATGTCAGTAGAGAATGCTTTGTGATAGCAGAGGGCATTTCAAAGTTGATCTTAATAAATTATATTTATGATTAATAAAAAGGGTTATATTATGAGGTGAAAAGATCAAAAGATAACTTTTATAAAAGGAGCGAAACGATCCTTACAATTTTGATGAATAACATTCTAATCCTAAAAATAAGCTACACTACACATTGTTTCAAGTCAGTGAATCCCCAACCTTTAAGTGGATATAATATTTAGTTTTGCTTATTTGTGTATATGTATCTCTCAATACCTACACATGTCAGGTAACCAAAAGCTAAAATTTTTAAGCTAAGTTAATACATATAATAGCTTTGGACTATATGAGCAAGTTCGTGCGGTCCAGTCGTGCATTTTATTTTCACTCGTTTTAAAATACAAACACAACATACATAAATCGAAGACAAATGACTCAAAGAAATTTTTGTGAAAAGAAATTTTGCATTTCAACATTAGAACTGTTGCAAAATTTTATTGCACTAATCTAGGAAGACTGTCAAATTTCTTAAAGTGGGGAGAGAATTCCCTCAGAAAAAAGTAAAACAGTGAAAAACTGTGAAATTGTCTGGAACTTATTGAAAAATTTTCCCTTTTTTAGCTTTCAATTCGAGTAAAACACTTTTTTTTAATGGAAAATACTACAACAATTACCACAATTATTTTTATTTTATTTTTTGTTTTTGCACCTGACGTTTGACATATCATTTGATAGAATTCATATTTCTGCCGGAAGGAATTCTTGGGACTAAATTTGGCAGGGTGGGGAAATTTCTTACCTTCCTACAAATGCTCTCTTCTACGAAAAACAGCACAAATTTAAAAGATGGAAATAGAAAGCAGACTAAAATTTACCAAATATGACTAAATTCGGCAGTATCAGACCTAGTAAGTGTGGAACAAACCTAATGTTTTTTTTTATTAAAAATTTATTTATTTATTTTCCTGATACGAATAACTTTTTCCTGTCTGGAAAACAAATAAATACATATTTAACAAAAACAAATTGTTGAATTGTTAAACGTTATCATCATCTTTTATCATCGATAAATATTGTATTTGTGTTAAAAACTGAATGAAAACAACGCAGAAATCCATTAGAAATTTTGTAGCTTAATAAAATAATTTTATTTAAGGTGGGGTGTGCAACCCTAAAATTTGAACAACAACTTAAAATTGGTAGTGAAAACCCTTCCACTACTTAGCACCGAAATTTTTCGGAAATGTAGTAGGATTTCAGATCGGTAACTATTTTAAAGAATTTAAACACTTCAGTTATACAGATTTAAAAACGATTATAGCTCTGATTGCGAAATAAGGCCATTGATTATTTTATCAAATTTGTGTAGAAAAACACTGAACAACGGAAGTGTTTAAATTCTTTAAAATAGTTGCCTAGAGATTCTGAAAAGAATCGATGATCCTTGAGTGAGAGAAACCCAACATAAACATCCCAATGACAAACACTATTTTTTGCGTTTACTTCTACAACATTTTATAAGATTTTGTAGACGAAACGAGACAATATTTTTTTCATTTGTTGATTAAAAGCCAAGTCTAGACTCATAAAAAAGTTCCTCTTGAACAATTTAAGCCAAGAATCAAAGCGGAAAATTTACTGAGTTGATTCGTCATAGCAATTAGAACAAATATATTGATAGCGTCAATAATTTTAAGTAAACAACTGAAATGTGGGGGTAGAAAAGGTAGGTTATACCATATTTTCATATTATAATAATCTTTTCAAATCAACTGACCTATAATACACGACAGATCATTAAAAAGTGATCTTGTACAGCTTGAATTTAATGGGTAAATATAATTCAATATGAGATAGCTTTTGTGAACCATTATTTAATAGTATTTTTTTTCAAAAACAATTGTTATTTATTTTTTTGCACGTAACAAATTTTATGTCATTCAAATGACATTTAAAGTTACAAAAGGCATAATAAAGTGCAATTATTCTTCGATGTCGAAATTATCACACGTGTATTTAATTAATATTTACGATACATGTCAGCCTTAAATTAGAACAAAACTCTAGGGGTAATTTTTTTTTCTGAAGCACGGAGTAATTTTTCAGTGTTTTAGTTTTCAAGAAAAGCAACGTACTAGATTGTACTGGTACTAGAAGAACAGGTAACAGATATGCAAAAGGTATCCGATATCTTTTCGTTGTTTTACCTATGTATATATATAGTATGTAGAAAATAGTTAAGAAACGAACCATTTCGTTGCAAAAAAAACCCGAAGGCATACTAGTATTATTGGTGTACCTCAGGTATCCAAGTTATTATCTAATTTTGTTTTCCTACAGTGTTTGGTGAGCTATTTAACAGCTTAAAAATAAAACGAAATTGTTATGTTTAAATATTGAAAAAAAAAAAATATCAACAAAATGATTTAACAATATGTTTTACATTTATCAGCTATTCTTGAAAACCAATGATTGTCCAAAGGATTTCTCTCTTCGCACTCATGAGGCATTGTGTAATACCTGACACCTGACTTATCGCCGATTTCACCAAGCCCTTTTAAAAATTTAGCAGGTTTTTAAACCACAAAATGACGTTTGTTCCATTAAAAAAACGTCATTTAAACATTTAAACCGCTTTTAAATGTTCATGAAACCGGCCTTTAGACCAGTATTCACCACGCACTTATTACATACTTAAGAGCGCATAGGCATTACCGTGTAATAGCTGACTAATGGCCGATTTCAGCAAACCCTTTTAGAAATTTAATAGGCTTTTAAACCATAAAATGAAGTATCTTCGTGAAATTGGGCATTATAGATCAAGATAAAGCCAAAGTACTTCACAACCAAGCACAATCAAACAGGCATTTGTGAAATTAAAAATTTTAAGCCGAAGAAAGCTTGATCAATGACGTTGCTCTGGTATATTTGGACCAGAATTCTAATTCTAGTTCAGTAGGTGTGTTTTATTATCTTCTCTCGGGATCAGTATCTGCAATTAGTACAAGTAAAACAAAAACAATTTTGGAAATTTACTATTATTTTGTTTTTGCTTTACATGTTTAGATACAGATCCGTATAGATAATAACACCTAATGACGCTATCTGAAACAGTTTAGAAAAGGATTTTCTTTGTTTGCTATTGAGTCGAAACAGGTTAGCACAGATTAGTGGAAACTACTGTCTTGTCTCTATCTCTCTAGTGTGTTTGTTGTTGTTTTTTGTTCCGCTCTGTTCTGACAATTCAAGAAACTGTTCTGTTGTGACATTTTTCTTATTAAATAAAGCTGAAAGTACCTATATTTGGTGCGTTCACATTCGCATATAGGATAGCCTATCAAAGATACCATCGCTACCAATATATTTGCGAATCTTTTTCAGCTGTTATTTAACATAGGTAGGGTTACAACAACAGCAAGGTATCTGGATATCTTAAGAATTTTATGTGAAAACTCACTTGAAGTAAACTGGTAAGAAAAACTAATGCTATCACGTCTCAGTTTTTAAATGCCAGATTAAAATTAAATCCAATTTAACTCATCAAAGTTGATGAATTAATCTGGATCAATTGAATAAATGCTTTTTGATGTACAATTCTGATTTTTTAATGCCCTTCCGCATGTATCCTTCACTGAAAAAGTGATTTTTCAAATAACTTCACTGAAAAAGTAATGTTTCAAATAACTGGGTATACATTTGTTTTAAGGAATAACCTCTGGTCTAACTTAAAGATCTAGTCTAACAAATTCGTTGAAAAAGACCATTAATCTGATAAATCATTTAAAACTCCCTTTTTCTTGTCATGAGAATATTGCAATTATTCTCAATACATATACATGTTCCAACCTCGAAAATAAAAATGGACAAGCAAAAATTTGTATGCGTCAAAGCATGTTAGTTTATTAATCACAGCTTCATTCAATCTCAGATGCAACTTAAGTAACATAGGAACAAGTGAACTCCAACTCTACTCCTCCTCTGCACAACATACAAAATTCATAAAACAATTAAGTGCAACTACCAGCGTTAAAAAGAAAAACACGTTTAGGCTGTAAAACAAGATCCATGCACGTTGCACATGAGCATACAATATTGAGTGTTGCATACATAAAATTATTCTTATAGGTTGTCATGCCATTGCCACTTGGAACTCCAGAGGTTTCTCTTTACAAGTGACGTGTAGAAAGTGTCAGACGTAATCTCTATATACCTACGAAATAACGAGTCTGTTCGAACTTGATAAAGGTAGGTACCAAGATTGTTGTATTTTTTTTTCTAAATTCCAAAAGGGCTCATGAATAATTTATTAATGGCATACCTTTGCTACACAACATTGCAACCTAAATATACATAATTTTTAATGCTCTCAACTTGTTGACACTAAATTGAGATATTGTTGTTTTGGTTTTTGTTTATACAAAATATTTTAGAGATGGTCAGTTAACATTTAAGCAGCGTGAAATGCTGTGGACCCACAGAATACAATCGTCTAAATTTAATTAACGTTTTTGTTTTATGTGGGCCTAACCCCTTTTGTTGCATTTGCTTATGCAGAAGCTCGTGTAGGAAGCATTTTGAATGTTTTTTTGATCATTCGAAAAAGTGAATTATGATGAAATATAATCAGAATCACATTCTATCCGAATTTTTTTAACATAAAGGCTAACTTGCCTTACTTTAATTAACTTAATCAATTTATTTTGTTTTTTTTTTTTTTAATTTTTCAATATGTTTTTGTATGTGTGTTTATTCTGAAAGTATTCAGGAAATAATACTGGAACTTTTATTTGGTAAAAATCGGGAAAACGATATTGACCGAATGATCACGGTAGTGACAGTCTTCGGTTCTCAGATCTTATTCACAAACCAATAATAGCAAGAATTAATTAACTACTCAAATTTGCGGTGGAATTGGTTAAGGTAATAGTTGAAGTTTATAGTCATTATTTTAATTGACATGGTAGTTGAAAAAAAACGCATTTTAAATGCAAAAATACGAGCGTTACTGGCACTTAAACATGCAAGAACTCCATATTTAGAATAGAAAGTAAGGATCTATGTTAAAATACCAGTGATTTTACGATTTATTATCACTCAGGAACTTTGCGAAGCACCCCAAAAACACAATAATACATTCTATTTCGATTTGCAATCGGTCATATTTTCGGTCGTACTTTCGCAAAAGTTTTAACGACTTTATCAAGAAAAATTCTACAATTGAAGATCAAAATATGAACCTCACATATATTTTAGTATCATACATTAAATAACCTCTAAATTATTGGGTCACCCTGTGCATTTGGTATAAAAATGCATCGGGTTACTTTTCTGTATGTATAATGTATATCACAGTAGGTATTTAATTTTCCTGCCAGACACTTTGCGTGGGTTTATGTATATGGTATGGTTGCATATACCCAGTCACATTTAGTTCACAATTGAAAAATTTATCTGTGTTGGGAGGAAATACCTCAAAGTCAAACTGTCCCATGTCTATACACCGGTACCGGTACCCACTGGATCAGTTGGAAAAATGATTTTACCACCAAACGAACGTTGGTGTCCCAATAGAAGTGGTGGGACATTTGAATTCATTCCCCCATCATCATATGCTAGATTGCTAGATCAAGAGGAATTTGCAAAGTAGTAAAAAAGTAGCACCCACAAAGAAAACCGGCTAAAAATCTATTATATATGTATAGACATTTGCAGGCAAGTCCTGGCGTAGGTAGGTAGATATTAAATGCCAGTCGAGAAAGGCAAAACTATAACGAATGATGTTGGCTATGGCCGTGGAGTTAACGGATTAAGACTAATGATTTACGTCATTTATTTTAGTGATCCCACTAACGTTTGTATAAGGATTTTTGAGATTTTTTTTCTTTAACCGTGCGGAGAGGTATTTCAACTTTTGATTTGGTGATTCAGTTTGATCATAAATACAAATTTGTTTTTTTAACGATATGAAGGTAGTTATGTCGTTGAAAGAGTTGTAGATCAAAATTTCGTAATGGAAAGTCTATTAGGACTAATTCACACTCAAGTGATAAACTTATGCCGAATTTATTAAATTGAAAAAACAAATTGGACTTGTTGAGAAATAATTTTGGTGAGCACTTAATTTCACGTTGTGCTACGGCAAATTGGCCACCTAGATGGTGCGATACCACACCTTTGTACTATTTTCTTTGGGTATATGTCAAGTCCCAATTCTTCCAGAATAAACCAGCAACGATTGCCGCTTCGGAGGCCAACATCACTCGTGTTATTCACGAGATACAAGTCGATATTCTCGAAGAGTCATCCAAAATTAGAGCTTCCGAAAAGACTACCTCAGACATCCAACATTTACATGATATCAATTTTGAAAAGTAAATACCATGAATTGCTCTTTTAACCGTTAGTACAAATTTTAAGTTCACTTTCAAATTTATATTTTTTATTTAACATTATAAATTAAACCTCACGATGAATCACCCTTTAGCTGTCAAATTATCATATTTCGTATGCCAGAGTTGCCAGAGATATAAAAAATATTAAATAGAAATTGACATTCTGCAGAGAACAATTTTGAAAAGGAATTAATATTATCTTGGGTTGAGAGTAAGTAATAAACTGATAAACAAGATTTAGAAATATTCCACTCGTAATAAAATCTTTAATACATTTTGTTTATCATCAAACTTTGATGGATTGGGCGCCTTCATACATGCATGTATGTATGTACATAACTTCAAAGGGCAGATGAAAATATTACAACTTTCGCGATAAAGAAGCTGTCTGTATTAATCAATTATTGTTAACATTTTGGAACCCATAAAAGAAATCTGTTAATTAATGGGGGAAAAAAAAACTGTATTGTGAATCTGATTTGCTCTACATATACACACATAATATCTACATAATGTACACATATTTCATGTGAAGGTTAACAGCTTATAGTAACTAACCGTTATCCTGTTTGACATAAACTCATTTATATCAATATTGAGGTTAAATCCGAAAACAAAACCACCTTCAAATTGAAATAAACTCAGCTTTTCTAAAATTTCTCCAATCGACCAACGGATGCGACGGGGCTTGTCTCAATTTGGCCTTCAATTATAAGTCCATGTGCGTGAAGAAGTTCAAATGATAGCCGTCCTACGTATGCATCGTTATCAATCATCATTTATATATCAAGGACGTTCAAGTGACTTGAACTTCATTCATTGAAGATGCAAATGTGATCTTTAGCATGAAAAAAAAACTAAATTAAATTCAAAAAATCCAAAAGATGATCAAAATTATTATGTTCTCGGGAAACTAAGCTAAAATAAAAGATAAGAAAATATTTTTAAATCTATTTTTTTTTCGGAGAAAAACTAATTAATTATTATTTTTATTTATTATGGCACGTACTGTTATTCAATAATTCTGTGATGTCGAATATTGACATTATTACCTCGTAAAACTGTTGCAGTGCACTTAAATCCAAATAACTGTTTATTTTCATTTATAAACAAAAGAAAACAAAAAAAAAAACAATTATATTTATTGTTTTGAGTGGCGATTAGAAAAATACGGTCGATTAACTTGAAAAAATATTCCACTCTCGATCAGATCAGCTTGCGCCAGCGTGCGTACAACAAGTGCGTTCTATTTATAAAACGAGTACGAGTAGTATATACGCGTACAAATGGCTCATAAATGTATCTATATGAACCTCGTTCAAGAGGTGATTCTTTTTGTATTGATAATGATAATAAAATGCAACGTAAACGAAGGCAGAGTCTATAAATTTAAAATTTAAAAGAAAACAAAAGTAAAAAAAGGACACATTGTGCACAATCGAAGTTAATTACACATCTTCATATAGTTTGCAAGATAGAAACAATTTAATGTTTGCCATTTGGTGGTTTTTTTTTTTATTAGTTTTTCTCAATGCACATATTTACGAGTACAAACGATTAGGCCAGGAACATTAATATAATGGTGACCAGAGGTCTGTAACAAAAAACCACAACTTTATTTAATTATTTTGTTAAAACTTACTTCTTGTACAAAGCATGTAGATTTAAGTTATAGGTTATAGAAAGATTCTTGTTCAATCTTAAATTACTTTTTTGAAGATTTTTGACTGGCATCAAGATAGAGGTATCACAAACCAAAATAAATTTTATTGGATTTTTTTAGCATTTTGTATTATAAGCCCAATTTTTCAGTAATAAATTATCCTGGTTTCAGGATTAATCTTGAGTTAGTTCCTCAATTATTTTTCAGTCATATTTTTTTTTATTCGGGGATTTAACCACCGAAGTTGGTAAGTTAACTCCGGGTTTAAAAAGGGGTTTGTTTTTACAGATGGATATGCCATAAGTGCACATTTGTGTGTTCGAAGCGATATTGATGTTCAAATCTGTTTTCCAAACATTCTTACCCCGATTTGTATCTATTTTTCATAGAAAAAACATAAAGTTAATCCTGCACCTGCAAAAAGTGTGCTATACAGATAAGTCGAGTTTAAATAATTTCTCTTAGCACTGAAAAACTAGCCCTTATAGAATTAATTAATGTAGGTATTTGCCGTCTTAACGTGTGTACCTTCACATATTGTTTTTTGAGCTTTCTTTTTGTCAAGAAAACTATGTCACCAATGTTATTCTCATATGTACATATTTAATAGAAAATCGAAAATCAAACGCTTTCTTCAAAAAAAAAAAAAATTCCTACATACATCAATTTGTTGAGTTGAGTTGAGTGTCTGTTAACTCAATAAAGTTTTAAATTATACAATATGTATTATGTATAAAAAAGTGTTCTCATTGGGGGGTGACCCCCATATGCGACAAACGATAATCATAAAATTTTAAATTTTATTACATTAAATCCATGAAATTATTTTTCCAGATTTAGACACATAAATGAGAGTGCGTAGGTACTAAAATACATACATACATATGTATGTATTAAAACAAAAAGAAATTCCTTAAGCTCGCTTAAAATTGAAGAAACAGGGGATAAAATCTCTTTTGGATATACTATAAACTAAAAGAGCCAATAATTTCATTTACATAATGTATAGGAATATGTTTAATTTTAAGACAATGATTTATTATTTCTGATAAAAAAAGGTTTCGGTAGATACACAGCCCTATTCTGAATGAAAACTCCCGGGGAAATGTTTTTGGGAGAAGAGCTCACAATCGAAAAGTTGCAACCAATTTCGTTATTTTTTCACTTTTACGTTATTCTGAACACAAGGGGAACAAATAACAAGCGAAAACATAATGAAATTCCGGGAATATTTCGATTTGGAGCCCTTCTCCCGAAAACATTTCCCCGGGAATTTTTGTTTAGAATAGGGCTGACAGAAGAAAAATTTTCCAATTTCACATAGCCCAATAGCCTTACGACTATACTTGATAATAGACCAAATACCAATTAGTACCACTTGAATTGATCGAGATTCTTAAAAATAAGAAAAGAAAAAAAAAATCACTCAAATTCATCTAAATAACGTGCTGCTTTGGTCTGGTCACCAGTTTTATATTTTGTCTGTATGTATAATCAAATCGAAGCAGCTACTCAATGCATTTATTATTATTTCACTCGAGAAATGAATGTGCGTGAGGGAAACCGGCTCTTTTTTATTAATATTCCCAAACGGCTTAATGTTGCTGTATCCCACTTGTAATGGCCTACGCATAGTTCTATATCTACGATCATTCTTCTCTTTAATCGAGTAAAATAAAAAAGATTCGATGAATGTGCCACATCCCAATCAAGCAAGCAAGTTTTCTATAAAAAGTATATGCGGGGTTAGAGAATTAAGTAGGGAAATTGGAAAAGATTTTCTATGACAATTGTCTTTTTTTTTAAATACTTATAGGGTAAATTCTTAGTTATAGTGATTTTGCAACACAGAACATTGTTGTTTAAAATCTTGTTTTTTTATTATTTCTTACAACAATTCAAACTTCACTTATATGCAACTATTTGTGGCGAACTAAAATTCTCAACTTTTATAATAATTGTCACAAAGTATTTACACATGCCATTTTGTACAAGTCAAACGAATATGAATGCAGTGAAATCTCAACCGGACCAGGTAGATATATCAAAAGCTAGTTAACTTCAGGCAAAGCTGGCAAATCTCAAGCAAAACTGTAAATTTCAGCTGAAAGTAGTATATTTCGACAAAACTGTTATAAATTTTAAGTGAAACTTATGAATCTCAGGCCTTCGGGCGATGGGGAGGGTAAGGCTATTTGATTGTAAGGTTACTTTTATATACTCTATGATAACAGAGTCGGAACAAGGTCTTCTTAGGTTCGAATCAAATAATAGATTGCTTATTCTCAATTTGTCGAAACTAGATGTGAGTTGTAAGAATGCAAAAAGTAATTTTATATAGACTTTTGCACCGCTTGCTACGTTACCTGTGTTTAGTGTCTAATAAGATGGTGAAAAGTGAGCGTAATTTGTTCGTTTGTTAAATTGTGTTTCAGCATCAAATTCACAACCACGACGACCACGCCTGTTTGTTCAGAATATCCATACATTTTTTCTATCTAAAATCTATACTTATTTAAAGAATTTTTAAAATTCCTCCAACCACTTCTTAAATGAAATGAAAATATATAAATACATACATTCCTGTGTTTCTTAACGTCTTATTTTGAATTTCAAGGCACGTGACCACAAGAGAAAAGCTTAAATAGAGCGTAAACAATTTAGCATTTGGCATTTGTCACTTAATTAGTTACCTTCAAAATAAAATCTTTGGAACTTGAATTTGTAAATTTTATTTACACTCTCTTCTTTGGTTATTTTATGTTTCGATCGAACCGCACTGTGTACCCAAACACCTTAGCTTTATTTCTGAAAGTAATATGTATAACAAAAAGTAAATAATTTAAATAAATACATATCAAGTCAAAACCTCAAAACTCACATGTCGTCGTATAAAACCTACCCATGAACTGACGACTGATGAGTAAACGCATGAGGCAAAAACATTTTTTTGTTTGCTTTTTTTACTTCAAAAATAAATCACGTCGAAAATTTGCAACGTGTGTCTTTTATCCCATAAAATGTTGTGTAGCT
This sequence comes from Meliscaeva auricollis, assembly GCA_948107695.1. Taxonomy (NCBI): domain Eukaryota; kingdom Metazoa; phylum Arthropoda; class Insecta; order Diptera; family Syrphidae; genus Meliscaeva; species Meliscaeva auricollis. The sequence continues at coordinate 1,043,586 of OX403619.1, forward strand.
GGCTACATTTCAAAATCAAAATAGATTTTCTCTATGATCTGTCTTTTTTTTTCATTTTTGTTGAATTCTGTTTAATGCCAATTTAATGCATATCCGGTGGTACTGGATTATTAAACGTACTTTGGTTTTAATTAACTAAAACACTGAATGGTTACTTAGAATACTTCTATATAACAGTTAAATTGTTTTTTACTGTTAATCTTACTTGTTATAAAATATGCGTTTTTAATTCAACCAGAAATATATTTGACAAAAATATATTTCAGTTTTTTAAGACCCAAATATTTAGATTAATCATTATTAAGTTCATTTATGTTTTTTTTTTTGTCAGTTTTCCTATAATTTGTGAGTTTGCACGTTTCTTGTTTGTTTGCTGATTCAGAAACTGTTTATATTGTTTATTATGATAAGCTTTGGCTAACTAAACTTTTTAACAAGCAATTTGTTCTCAGTGGCGCTCAAAAATATATGTATTTTTAAAATCACAATTTTGGTTGCCATTTCATTGATAATAAATACGAAAAGTTTAAAATATTTAAAAGAAAGGATTGCAATTTTTCGAATTTTGTTATCTTTATCATACTGAACCATTTTTTTGAAAAGTATTTTCAGAAAAAAAACCAAGTAGTTTGAAAAAAAAATGAATGAATAGATTTTTGGTTTGGTTTTTGTATAGTAGACAGTTCAAAGGGCAAAAAATTTTGTAATTTCTGTCTATATTTTTTGCTTATACACTGAGCAAACTTTGTCACTGAGATCTTAAAGCATGACGCATGACAAGTGACAGAAAAAGTATCTCCGTCTGAACGAGATCTAAACTCTAAAGTCACAATTTATAACATGAAGTATGTATTGTTCTTTTAATTTTATTGCAACATAGTAAGTTTGTTAACAAATCCCAATAACAATTGTACCTATCCCATAAAGAAAACCAAAAAAGAATCCCATCTCAAATTGGAAAAAAATAAATCAAAGTGTCGATAAAGAAACTTCAACTACCAATAGCCAACAAAAAAAAAAGTTACCTGCAATATGATGCATTTTAGCGCTGCTGTATTTGTTTGACAATTTCTAAAATGAATTGTACACGTAACTTGTAACTAGCATTAAAGGCATGATAAGAATTGATATAAACCATAAAAATATTAAGGGTCATACAAAAAATTAGACCATGGCAAACATCAGACCATTCGTAATCAAAATTCTTGTCTGCCTTTGAGCCGATTAGACTCAATTGGTTTCTGATTACCCATTGTAATCTTAGAATGGTGGAGTTTTTTTTTCTTTCAAAAATGATATGTAGGTACCTACCTACTTTGTAAATATAATACCGCATAAGTTGTATGTGTAATGCACATTCATACATAACAATAAAATGTAATGAGAATGACAAAATATTGTCGAGACAGAAATGCTTAATGTCCCAACATTTTAGGTAGACAAATCGACTTTACTGGGAAAAACGATTTCACTAAAAGTTATCATTGGTAGCTAACGTACCTACCTACATAATAATAATCACTCTCATGAAATTTCCCAAATTGTTCACACATGGTGTTTATAGTGTATACCTATGAATTTATATAGACTCAATTTTTCCATTTTATTATTTACTTCCTTCCCATATCAAAGTGAGTCACTCAAATTCAACTATGTAGGTACAATGGTACATATATTAAAAGTTGTCATTCTATTTTTATTACTTTAAACATTTGTACGAGCAAGGACTAATATAAAAATAAACTAGGTTATTGCATTGATAACGCACATCGATAACGAAATCGAAATAGTTAAGCGGATTAATATAAAAATAAACTTACCCACTCTTGGCTTGCAACTTGCAGGTAGATTTTATTATAAGAGACATTCTATGCTAAGTAGTGTTTTATACGAAAGAGCACGCATACAGTTTTAGGAATACTAATCGAATACACATAAGGAAGAGAAAAAAAAATACTCATAATTTCTAGTAGAAACAAGACCGTAGTCAATGGGGGGCTAGTCAGGGTTCGAATTCACCTTAATGCTTAATACATGATAGAAAAAAAAATCTTGTTGCTCATAAAATAGTAGTATTTTGTAGTCTTACGAAAGATTTACAAGATTAGCGTTCCGAAAAATTAGTAAAATATCCATAATTTATACCTCCCCAAGTCCGACAAAAACAAAAAACATTAAAACCACAAAAACATTAAAGGTTGGACTGATTTTTTTGATTTTTTACAGGGTGAGTAAAGTAGGTTTATTTTTTTATTTCTTTTTTCTATTGACAATCACACTAATTAAAAAGATTTTGCTGTGTAAAGTTATGTTATAAAATGAATTAATAATGAATTAAGTGATTAAATATATCATAAAAGAGGATAAATGTCAAACCCAACTCGCATTAATTTTTTATAGAATGGGTGGTAAAAAATTATGACATTATCAACCGTTGTGATACCCCTCTGTGCAAAAAAAATCTGACTACTGCCTTCACCCCAGAAATAGTGATTCTACGTAATGAGCAGTTTTCTTACTTCTCAAGGGAACCCTGCCTTGTTCAGCCAGCACCACTCCAAGGTGCTCTTGCTGCCTGCTCATACTTTCGACTATACACTTTGAATCAAACCACGATCGCGATCGCGTGTCTTGCTCGCTGGTTGTTGGGTGTCAAAAAAAATAAACTTAAAAACAAATTATAAAACAACACAGAAGAAAAAATCTCTGGCACTGTGTTGTTATATTTATCTATTAAATTCGTCGTTGATTTGGTTCGGCCTGTCGCGCGGCGGCGAAACACGAAACAGTCTACTTCGGCGTACTGAACCGTTCGGACGCGTGAAAAAAACTCTCTTTTCAATACAATATTTTCTTTTAATTTGATTTTTCCCCAAATTTTATACTCGACTTTCTTCATCAAACTAACCTACAAAAATTATTCAAAATTAATAAAAAAAAAATCAATCAATCAATCAAAAATATCCAAAACCAACAGTGTAACAGATGAAACAAAGTTAAATTAATTCAACAAGACACAAGACTTGTGAATCTAATAAAACATTCGGAGAACATCGCAAACAGAAAAAAAATAGTACGTTGTGTTAAGACTTCTCCAAACAAAGTGACATTTTTTTAGAGAAACAATATTGTTTGTTCAAAGTTTTCAGTTGTTACATTTTAATTGCAGTTTTAATTAACACAAAATCAATGATGATTTCTCATAGTCCGCCTATATTTAGTCATAGTCCGCCAGTCAGCTTCCTGTCTGAGTTCAGGAGCACCCAACATTTACCGTAAGTAGTTCCACAATGCTCACATATTTTTTTCCGATCAAAATTTCTCTGCAAAAGTAATCTTGTAAAGGGATTTTATTTTTTCGAATAAATAAGTGCTTATTTTTTTTTATGAGATAATATAATTAATTACATTTTATGGTACGGTTAAATCTATTTTTGTGTTGCAGTTTTCCTGATGATCAACGAGGCAGATTTTGTCGGCCTCAGGCACTTACACTGGCGTCTAGAGCCATTGCCAACAATGCAAATTCACAAGTGTATCGAGGACGACACAAGGGAGTTGAACGTATGGCATCAGCTCCAGAGATTCTGTTGCCACCTAAATCGTGTATTCGACGTTCGCAAACAGATAATCATGCCAAGGAGAGCCCATGTGCGGAAAATAGCAATGAGAGGTATGTAGCTATACAAGTATAAAAGTTAATCAAACAAAAATTTAAAAAAAGAGCTGAACAAAAAGTACCCTTCAGCAGGCCTGTCAATGGAAATTGAGTGTTAATTGATTTAAAAGAAAAACCATCCATTGGAAATGATGTGATTAAATGGGGGTCAGAGTCAAAGTCAGATACATATTTGTGTCAAAACAGTTTTGTTAAATGTACATATGTACGTAGTACTAGTGGGTCGTTTTGAAAAGAGTAATTTCTGATGTATGATCTGCTACCTCTTTTAAGCTGTAAGACAGATTATATTTAAGCAGCAGGTATAAATAAATACACCTTTTAGTTTTTAATTCTGTAATATACCTCCAGCCCATGAATTTGATGTTAATATCAAGTCATTGTTTTTTTTTTTATTTATTTATTTAAAACCTTCAATGGTATATTTAGCATTTAAGTAAAATGCTAAATTCATACAAAGTTCATTAAATCCACTCTACGTAATCAACCATCACCGGAATTTGAGTTGGAAACCAGCTGACAAAAACTCAACTGGATTTGCCGGTCGCTGGTGGTGGTGCTTTGCCCCTCGTTTCATAATATGAGCCAGCTGATCATTTTCCTTGATCGTGATCGTGAATACAAAAATATCAACAACAACAAAAAAAAAATCCGTCTGCAAAAATGCTTTTTTTATGAAATCATTAATTTTACCTCACACTCGAAGTGTGATGGCGTGATTAGAGCAGCACCAGTCTATAGTTTTTTTTAACGTTTTTCGTTTAATTTGTATATTTAAATGTGACTTTATTTTTTGGGGTACCCAATTTAATTGGTATCTATGACAATGAAGTTTTTTTTTGTAATCAAATTAAATTTTTAGTTTTTTCCAAAAAAATCTATCAATAACAAGACAAAATTTAATTCTAGATAAAATAGATGGTGAGTTTTGTGCAACAAATAAATTGCATTACCATTTGCAATTGTCAGTTTGATTTCCTTACACATTTACGGCAAAAGTTCTCTGCAAACTTTGACACAACACCCCCTTTTTTTACTACTCAATGTAGGCCATATTCGACAAGCTCTAAATTCTGTGCCAACAAAGCCGGACGCTTCATATTCCCACTATTTGTTATGCTGATAAAAACTTTACAGTAGTTAACTGATTGTCTGACAGATTTTACAAAATGGAGCAATTCCCGTCACCGTCCTTGAATTTTTAATTATTTAAATAAACAAAAACAAAACCTAAAATATTTTGAACCTCAAAGTACAGGACGTGGAATACGCATGAAAATCAACGCCTTACGTTTTTCACAATTTTTTGAGCCAGACTAAATCCAAATAGCAAATGATTAAGGAGATCTTGGCTTTTATTTCAAACTCCAGACAGAAATCAATCGATACTGACATTAAAAAAAAAAAAAAATAGATCAATACCGACTTACTGATTAAAATCTCCAATTCATCTAACTTACGAACATATTATATATTACCAGTCACAAAATTTGTTAAGGTAACCAAAAAGATAAAAAAAAAATATATTATGATGGTGCATTCGATTTTCGATTCAATCGATCTCTCTGAATAGTGTATTTGTTTTTCTCTATGCAAACAAAGCAAAGTCAAATATTGTATGAACGAATATTTATTGACAAACGAAACCTCGACGTGTCACAATGTTTACTGATTCAATCGTTTTATTGAATTAAAAGCACCAACATAAAGTATAAATTACAAAATCAAAATATTTTATTTTTGATCATTTTAAATTTCAATGCTAGGGGAAGAGTAACACACAATGTGGGAGAATAAGGAAGCCTATGATTTGGAGGGTGCGATAATATTTATATTTCAAGAAATGAAAACTGCTGCTTTCCAGAGGAATATAAAATTTGATACGAAATTTGAGTGGTTATACATACTTGACATTATTTATGCAGAGCCCACAACCATTTTAAGAATCTTAACAGCAAAAGCTACCACTGTGAAGAAAATTTTGAATTCACTTTTTTAGTTTTTGTCAGAAGAAATACTTTAGACACCTCAGAAACCTAAAATGGCAAATTATATTTGTCAGTCGTAAAAGGTTTACAAAAAAAAACAACATTTAAGCCAAATAGTTTTTCAAAATAAATATCCCTTTTATTTTCGTGTAAAAATTGTAAATACAAAAATCTACTATGTTAAAACATTTGGCATTAACACATGTTTTCCCCACTCTTAAAAAATACAATTTCCAAATTAGTACAACAAAACCACAAAATTGGTAATTTAATAAGAAAATCAGTATTATATGAGATCCTCATTGCTTGTGCAGTAAACTTGATACAAACTTCTTTAAAAAAAAGGTCGTAGTTCTTTTGTTTCGTAAAAAAAATATACTTTTGACTTAAAATAAGATATTATCAAGAGCCTATAGTTGTTACATATATGTACATACAATGTACATTAAATGTACATATAACTTACAAATTGAAAAAAAGATTTTCTTCCGGACAGACATATAAGTACGTACTTAATATCTGTCACTTGAAACCTCAAGAGAGAAAAAAAACTTTCATTTTCAGCGTCTTATAGACTGGAGTTTATTCAAGTATGGTGCCCCGAAGTACCTCAGCTTGAAGTCGTCGTCGGACAAGCATGTTAAAATCATATGCAGTAGGTAGGTGAATAATTCTGTTCCACCAAATGAGAAAAGACAGGCGCCAATTGTCGCTCCGGTCGTCAATCTCACAAGTCTCGTTCAGGAGGCGTAATCGTATTTGTAATAGTAAGATAATCTGATGTTGTAATTAGAAGAGAAAAATGCATGCATTTGTGGTTGATCGATATAATCAAATTACACAAAATGTAATACAATATGATTTTTTTTTTATTGGTAGGTACTATTGAACACATATAATGCACAAAGTTTGAGAGTGCATTTAAAATAACGCCACGTCTTTTTTTCGCGACGCCAAACCATTTGGAGACAATTTTTTTTTACTTTGTCCACCCATTTATGGCCACAAATTTGTGTTGTTAGAGAGAGAAATCTGCGGCGGTTTTTTTTTTTTTTTTTTTGTTTCTTTGACTTATTTTGGGGTGTGATGCACTCAATTTGAACAGAGATATTACTTAATCTTGGCTTGTTAATTAATTATACCGGAAAGTTTATTCTTAATTTAATTATGGACTTCTGGTAGGTATAATATGACGAAGCGGTCGAGCCCCTGTTTCGTTAACGTTGTTGAGGCGTGAAAATGTTACTAAACCAAATGTGTGAAAAACAACAACATTTAGTTTTTTATTTTATGTTTATACTTTATCAAGGGGCAAATCATTGAGAACAAATTAAAACGTAATTTCTATTTCAAAAACGATAGATACTTTGTTTTAGATGTTACAAAATAGTAACAAATACAAATCTCCTAAATTTCTATTGAACCTTGGTTTTCTTCGCATGCTAGTTAGTAGGTCTAGGTATACATTTCAATCTTAAACTGAACTTGAGTCGAAAATTAAAAAAACAAACAAAAGAGGTAGGTACATTGTTAACTATTATAACTCTAAGTGGCAATGCTTGTCATCTTTTGGACTAATCAAATAACAATAATTTTTGGCTTCACGTGAATAAAAGAAAGTAAAAAATAATATAAGAAGCAAAAATATAAAACATCTGCAAGATTTCTGATCACTCTATTTAAGCATGACTTTGAAGTCTGTTAAATCAAGAAGAAAAGCAAATATGAATCTATTTAAAATTTTATCAACTGTTGGGTAAATAAGTAGATACATATACATATATTGTTAGAAGACAATCAGACTTGACTTTAGCTCACCACAAGTTAGTGGATTTTTAATCAAATACAGGAAATCCGTCTATTTACAATTGAAGTTAATGATTTTGACATCATCATGAAAGTAGTGCCACGCGTTTGCGAATATGTTTTGTTAATAAATTATTTTGAGAGAAGAATTCAAATGCTCTTATTTTACGTCGGAATATTTCCCAGAAAAAATACAACCATTTGAAAGCAAAACAGATTTTTTTCTGATATTAATGTATTCCTCCAAATGATTAAGATCAATTTGACGGCCAGGGTCACGTTGATCTGATACAGCAGTGCAGTCGAAAGCAATGTAGAACAATATTTGTCTAGCTCATTTAAAAAGGCGTAAAAAAAAACGTTGAAATATAAAACCATGAAAAAGTATGTAATTCTAAGTGAAACCATATGTAGGTTTGTATTCATGAAGATATCGAATAGCTTCTCTATTTCCTTCCACTTGGTGGCCTGTGAAACAAAAAATAACCATACACATGTATATCCATATTAAAGAAAACCCATATCAACCTAATCATAAAGAAATTCTTTTTTATGAAGGGGGCATGTTTAAAATGCACTTTAAAATGAAGGGTGTATTTATTTTATGGAAAAACGTGGTGTAATAATGGTTTATTTTATGATATGACCCATGTATAAAAACACATTAAAAGATTTTCGTATAATATGAATGTTTAATGGTATCTAGTGTTTTTTTTTAGAATACAATTGATAACATTTCAGCAGTTACTTCTGATGACATTATCATTATCATTTTTATATGCTACGACATGTTTTAATTTTTGGTTTTCTAATCTTTGAAATGAGAAAGAAGCAACAGATGTTCAAAATAACAAATTTTTGTCTAACACAACAAGATCATTCTAATCAAGGTCTTTTGGATTTTATCAAAAAGAAATTCTTTCGGTTCAAAGCCCTATTTTGAAATTAAAATAGGAAATTTGTTTGTTTTGCAAAGCGCACGAGATGATATAAATAATTCATGACATAAATAATTCCAATATGTAACTCTAAGGTTAGACTTTTTCTTAATAACTTATCGGATGGTAAGAGAAAAATGTCACACCGCCAAAATTGCAATCTTAAGTTTTTGTAAATTAATATTGCATTAGGGTGTCAACGCAGTTCGAAAAGTATCAAAAGTAACTCAACCAACTCGGGATAACTCAACTCAGTCTCAAGTCGATTCTCAATTCAATTATAGGTACCATGGACTCGTTCGATAGTTTCTCAAGTGGTTCGTTAAGTTGGTTTTGAGTCGAGGTTGAGTTGAGGAGTTGAACCGAATTTTCATAAATTTTTTGTATTTATTTTTTAAACTGGATTAGCTCAGAACTAAGGACTCAGATTTTCCAATCTGAACTTACCGAGCTCCGAGTTTATTTTTTTAAGTTGCGATATTGGGACTTGTTAACTAAAATAAAGTTAAAGATTTTTATTAATAAGTTAATGTCTTCAGGTTATTAACGATAACGATATCATACTTTCGATACTTACAATTTTTTGTGATACAAATAACACTTTCGCAAATTGAATTCCAAATTGAAATGGTTGTATTGTAACTAAAATGATTAAAAATGTTTTTTGTTGTTATGATTTGAAAAAACAGAAATAATTCCAACCTCACTATGCCCAAAATTTGTTGTACTCTCATATTGTTTAGGTTTTGAAAGTCGAAAGTGGCACCATTTTCTTCGGAGAATTTTAGCATTTTTGTGTGGTGATGAATAAATATAATCACAAAAACCAATTCCAACACAATTTCTCGTCTTATCTAAAAATACAATTAAAAAAAAAAAAACAAATGTTTATAATTTAAAAAATAAAACAAAATAAAAAAACAGCTGTTTATATAAATTGAAAAAAAAAAGTAACGTATGATTTTATGTTTATTTGATGAATAATAATAATTCTTTGAGGTCAAGCGCAGTATACCTACATATACACATTCTGCAGTAATTGCAATAAATTAATATTTATTTTGTGATTATATAAAGTAAATATATTAAACAATCTTTCTCCCATTGAAAGATAACAAAAAAAAAAATACTCCAAAAACACAGAAAAACGAGCATTTTATTATGATCACGCATTTATTGCGTGATTATTATCAGTCATCAAGACGCCAAGACCATCATGATCTTAAGCTACCAACGACAACGCCGTAGCGGCGTGATTGTTTTACATCAGGAGGTTGCTTACTTTTTCTTTTATTTTTTCTCGCTTCTCTTCTTTTGGTGCTGCTGCTTCTTGCTAATATCACCACGTTTTGCGATGGCTTTCTATAAAGAATGGGTCAATCACATCTTCCATGAATACTTGTTGCGCTTGAAGTGCAACATTCAAGCGGTGGGTAGATATGTACATATGTTGATGTTGACTTTGGGCGGTTTGTCAAGTCATCTGTTTTAAGTGCTGCAAGTTGTTGTACCTATGCTATATGCACCAGAGGATGAGTCTTGAATTCCAATATTCAAGGATTTACCTGATGTGCCTATTGCTGAGGTAGGTACGTTTCATTGGGTAGTCAGGTTTTGCATAATTTACAACACACAAATTTACATTTATGCTCAAGAAAGTCTGTGTTTGTATAGAATCGTCGCTCATATTAATATGTACTTATATGTAGGTAGTTAAAAAAAACGTGCGCCCCAATATTATTCAAATCTAAATATACACAAGTATTCGTATAGCTATAGCCAGACGCCACCCAACCTACCCCGATAGTGAATTGGACTAAATAAAATGTTTTGATTGTTTTTTTTTTTTTTGGAGGGGGAGCTATTTCGGTATTGATACGATTTATTTTAGTCAGCCGCAGTGGCAAACACGCGTATGCGTAGGCCTACATCGGTCGGATTGACGAGCATGGGGACGTTTCCTCGTTTCAATCATTCCATTAATGCATGATGCAGGCAGGAGTATCTCGCACTATTCGTCTATGAAATTCGAAATACAAACTTAAGAGGTGTTTGTTGTTTCTAAATAAATTAAAAGTCGTCAAAAGAATTTCTATTCTATCTTATCTCTCGGTAAATAACCAAATTTAATTTCGTCTCGTAGATTACTACCTATGTTTAATATTGCGTCATTAAATTATTGTGACCTATGGAAAATTTCCTTCATTTGATTGTGTTTTTATTGTATAAAAATTTAGAGAAACAAATAGGTTACACATTCTATTTCGACCGACCAAAACTATTTGGAAGAAGATGTTGAACATTTTGATACGTTGTAAATGCGTCGTCCTCGTGTCTTGTCCCCAAATCACTAGGCCATCACGTGAATATGTTTAAGAAAATTAATGAATTTAATGCTCGTCGATAGGAAATTCGATGTCAAGTACGAATGTTATACCTACATTTTTAGAACAAATAAATTGCTCTTCGTTAACACACACTTTTGTTACATAAGCCAAAGAGGGATATTTGTGGTTGTTTTTGGGGTGATGCCAATGTTGAATGTTTTTGAACTCAAATGCACCTTTAATTTTTTTCAATTATTATTAGTTTAAAAATATAAAATATAATATATGAGAATGTAAATATTCCCCTTTCAAGGACACAAACTCGACTTTTAAATTGAGTCTGTCGGTAAATCTGGCGACAGGTGTAAGATTTTCATTTTACATTTCGGATATTTCAAAGCAATTGAGATTGAGAAAAGAATAATTCATCAATGAATTAAATGTTTAGTTCAGACGAAAATATTCTTTGGTTTTTTTTGTAATTTGTAATGAAAAAGTTTTTTTCGTAAAAATTTTGATTGTCAAGCATGAGAAAGTACATACAACATGAAATGGACTTATTATAGTGTTAAATAACCTAGTCGGATTTAAAAGTAAAACTCACTTACAATTAGTGCATATCTAACTCATACGTTTTCGTTTGGTAAGTTACGTGCTGGACCCCTGTTATTGACAGATCTAGAGGCTAAAATAAATTGATTTTTTTACCAAACGAAACCGCTATTAGTGTGACTTTTACATTAAATTATCCTTCATTACTAAATTATACGGCCAAACAACATGGGTTCCTTAACGGTAAATCCATCGAATGCGTTGATATTATTGCTAGAGAGTAATTGCAAGGCGTTTGATAGAATCTCCCACAAACTAAAGGCTCTTGGATTCCCTCCTGCTTTCATTCAACTGGTGAAATTATGCATATCTGACCTTAAATATCGTATCTTATTTAGATTATCATCGAATGCGCTGATGTTAAGTCCCTCATTAGTCAACTGATTATTCCAAGTAATATTGACCAAATGCCATGTTTGATGCTAAAAAATTTAAAACAACGCACAAAATATTTTCATTTCACTATATTCGGCTTGATCGTTAACCTACTTATCTTATCAGAAGGCGTGATAGTCGATTAAAAAAAAAAACATGGATCATAGCATAAGAATTCTTTATAGTTATAGAATACATTTTTGGGCTTATGTTCGTATTACTTGTTGTATGGTTGATAGAAACATTTCTCATTTGGAGGTTTATATGTCATTTTGGTGGAATTATTATTATTATCAGTCGGTTTTTAACACTTTTTTTGATACCAGCAGGTATATGCGGTCTCAATTTTTGTTCGTTCTTATCATTTCTTGTTCAAATATTAACATTTTTATTATGAAAAGGGGCATACAAAACTGTAAAAAAAAATTTAAATGATTTTTCTATATGAAATATATTCGGCATACCTCTATCTATCTTTATCCCAGAGGTCTTTTTGAGTTGAATACATGGTGTCCCCTTATTGTAATTCCTTGATATTCATTAAATTTTTTTTAATTTATTTGGAACATTTTTTTTAATAATGAGAAATATTTTATGATTGAAGTGTTAGCGAAGCCACAAACCAAATTTCGTTAGTCAAAATGATTATTGGTGCTTAGAACATTAAAATATATATGTGTACTTGTCAAGCTGTAGTTGTACATTTCTCTACTGCTTTTTTTACCAATTAGTTTTGTGGAACGGCAGTTTCTGATTATGTTCAACGTTCGAGCATCCCAGCTTTACCAATCCGAAATCGCAGAATTGGCAAAATAACAAATTTTAAGAAACATACCTCAATTTTTATATTCAACTAAAACCGCTCTGTTTGTCTGACATTCATACCACATTTTTATAGATATATTAAATTATTTTGTACTTGATGCTATTTTCAATTTGTCACATTGACATTGAGCGGATTTTGTGATATTTTCATTTACTAGGGGGCTAATGATCTTGGTTTACATTAAATTTAGATTTATTACAACAAACACAGTTTTCAATATTTTAATTATAGCTTGTCTTTGCCATAATATTGACGATAAACTCATAAGTTGTAAAAAAAAATTCAATGTGTAGTTCACAAATATTTCTAGGAATGTTTCCCTCCTTCGAACTTTGTGAATGATCCTCAAACTTTTCTGTCAGAATAAATTTGTATGTATTTATATTTCATTTAATATTTTGTCCCGCGGAAATTGTTCCATGCCGAGACTCACCAATTTAAGGGAAGTAAAATATATCCTTTGGAGCTTCTCGAAAAGCTTCTCTCTTGATACCCAACGACGAATAGAAAATTTAATTTGATAAACCTAAACATTTAACCTAATAAACTGTATTAAAAATTATTGTGAAACACAGCTGTTTGTATTTTATTAAATTATTCAATTTGCATACATGCAGTCTCTTTCATCATAAGGTCTCATAAATTTAGTTTCATACTTATTTTTGAAAACTGAACGCTAATATCTTACTCACAGCATCTGTGACGCCAAAGAAATTCTTTTACTTTGTTTATTATTTCAAGAAATTAGCTTTATTAAATTGTTGACGCGCATTTTCTATTCGTATCTCGGCTGTTTCATTCTTTCATTTTCATTGGCAAAATTTAAATTAGATTGTAGTAATCATAACAAACAAAAAAATAAGCTTTTGCGTGTGCCCCCGCAATATTATTTATTTTGAAATAAAATAAATTCTAAATTCTATGTTGTGTAGGGGTGGTATTGCTTTGAATTGACTTCACAGGCGGCAGATATTCTTAGAATAGAATGCAGCCAAACAGACAGTCAAATTGCAAACTTTTTCTGCTATGACCTCTGGCAATTTATTTACACCCAAAAATAGAATCGTATTTTATTTTTTTTTTAATTTTTTTTTGTTACGATACCTTATGCCGTGCGGTCGGAACTCTATTTTGATTTTGCAGATCGAAAGGAAAAACGTCGTGTAACTTGTGATGGATGTTTTATAAAGAGAAGCAAATTGCGCATATATTTGGTATTTGTCTGGTATTTTAAAATTTAGTCTGAGAGGTTTTTTTTTGTGTTTGTTTTGTTGCTTCTTAACTTTACTTAATGTATTACGAAATCTGAAGACACATTCTTTGCTTAATGCGGCAGCACATCTTGTCAGTAACAGGTGATAGATTTTCTTTGAAAAATGAGATTGAATTTCTTTTTTTTAAATTCTAGATTCGATATGACATAATCTAATAAGGTGAAACAGTAAATTGCGTTTTACTAACTTAAATGAAAGAAAATAAATTTAAATTTAGTCTTTTTATGTTAAAAAAAAAAAATGAAAGGAAAGCTTGTTCCGGCACTGGTCATCTATCAATTAGACCGACAACTACTTCCGAAGATTATGCGATTGATATCAACAAATAAACGGCAAAAGCCAATTTTTTGTCAAGAAATAGCAAAGAGGAAGTCTTTCGACAGAAATGGAATCGGACTTCTCTTAAAAGTTGCTGCGGCAATATCCCCCTAGGGGTCATAAAGTACAGTATTATTATTTATTTTATTTATACAAATAATACTTATCGCTCAACCCTTAGACAGAAAACTTATACACATTGGAAGAAAGGATAAGATTTAATTAACTAATTGACAGGATTATAGCTATTAGTAGGGGGCACATACCGAAACGAGATTCGGTATTCAATACAATATAGACTCTGCAGCCTTCGTCTGAAACTGGCAAGCCTTAGTCTAGTTTAGTCGACTGCGTGGAAAAGCAGAGCAATGTATTAATATTGTGACTACAACCATTTTGTGTTGTAGGGACGCAAAAGTATTCTGGCCAAGAGTGAGCTTGCTTACTCTATTTAGGAAGCTATCAACTGCGGCTGTTTCTGTCGATGGACTTGCTGAAAGTTTTTAAGGTTCCTTTTTACCATTTTGACTCCTAGGAAAAGCTCTTAGTTATGTCTTTCCAATGTTTTTTTTCAATGTGCAAATTTCTTTTTCGGAAAGAATGCATATTTGGCATTTACGAAAACATGGATTTGCTCTTTTAATAAAGGGTATTTCGGTATTTCTGTGGCTTTGGATAATATATAACTTGTCCTTCTTTCAACGAAAGTAATCTTAACCCCACTTCTGTTTTTTGCTATGATCCACAAGCAAAATTAAAAAATATTTTTATTCGACAACGGAATACATTTGCTTTGTCGTCTCAAATAATAAAAAAAAAAACAATCTTGATTGTTGGCTCTAGAGAATTCTCGAACCAAACAAATAATAATTTATCCCAAATAAAAAACACTCAAAGTCTCATTAATATTTTTTGACTTTCGCTTAATTGGCCTAACGACAGAAATCCAGACAGATCTAAGATAATTCATTTTTGCGCATCTAAAAAATCTAATGTAAACAACATTTTTTGGATTGTTTCCAATTTTTATTATTTTTTTTATTTATTTTTTTTTTCCAGTCGTTTACGCAAAAAAGTGATATTTGCTGATGATGAGGGTCTATCATTGACAGAGGTACGTGTAATGTCCGAACCCTCAAATGTACCCCCATATTGGAGTGTCAAATTTTTAGAACAAATCACACAAGGTCTTGTTAGTCCACATCCAGCTGATCAATGGGCTGTGGATTTTAAACAACCCGCATCCGACTATTTGTCATTTAGGTGGGTGGAAAATGTTCTTTTTTTTCTTGTAACGTATTATTTATATTCGGAAATTTAATCTAATTTTAGGCAAAAAATCGAGAAAGATTATGTTTGTCTGGAGAATGTGATTGTTAAAGATGATGAATCCCTCATTGTGGGAACTGTGAAAGTTAAAAATACAAATTTCGAGAAGGAAGTCATTGTCCGCGTTACATGGGACGATTGGAAGACCCAACAAGATATGTTTTGTTCATATGCCAGAGTGAGTTAGACAAATAATGCTAAGCATATTTGCATATCTAAATAATGATTTTTATTTCTTCTTAAAGACTTACGGACCAACGGCAGCTTATGTGATCTTTGATACTTTTTCATTTAAAATAACCCTACCCCCAACATCCAAGCGATTGGAGTTTTGTATATGCTACCGAACAGCCGGAAAGGAATATTGGGATAACAACGAGAACAAGAACTACACAATCACAAAGAGATCGCCTTTCTATTATCATGCCCTATCTCCATATGAGCCATACAAACATGTTAATCAAGTTTCGGGCATGTCGAAGCTTTCGAATGCATTATCTAAAACTGAAAGCAAATACAATGCGCAAGAACCCAGTCCGTATTACTGATCGTATCGATCCAAACACATGGAACCAACTTCTTGCAACTTCAGGACTCAGTTAATGGTAAGCTTTTCCAGAAATTTTTGAAAAATAGTTTATCTAAAATTAATACGTTTTTCTTATTTTAATTTTTAGAATATAAAACCAGAAAGGAATCCTAAATAAAAGGTTGTGTGTAAATAAAATTACAAGGTTAAAGTGTGCTGTCGATCGATACGCACCTCAACTAAGCCTCAGCTAGCAACTTCAAGCAGCATTCAACGGTCCACATATACTATCCACGAGACCTTAAATTAAACAAATTTAAATGATTATTTTTAAAAAATTACTATATCTACTCAAAAAAAAAAGTTTTTTACCTTTTCTTTTATTTTGTACCTTTTACCATATGATTAGTTTTAACTCTGACCAACTGTCTAGTTAAAGATTTTTAAAATCGATAGTCTCCAAACAACTGTGCCATAGTCGTGATTTAATGTCAATTTTCTTCTTCTTGTAATCCCTTGGAATATATTAGTGAGTGTTTTATTATATATTTGTTTGTATGCAAACGAGGATATTTTTGTTTTGTTTATTATAACAGCTTAAATAATTTTTTTTAAATTTAATCGGGGAGTATGTATTTATCATTTTGAATGAAGTTATTATTCGGAGATATTAGAAAAATAGAAACAAAATTTAAGAAACTAAAAAAAAAATATATATAAAACGAAGAAATACTGAAACCAAAAGACTGAGATACTGGTGAATTTCGTACTAAACACAACAAGAAATTGATATAAACAAAAAAAAAAAAAGAAGAAAACATTAAATGTTTGTGTTTTATGTAAATAGATGATAATGTGAAGTTGATGATAGTTTGTAATTAAATGTACTTCTTCTATCCTAATTATTATTTTTTTTGTAATTTTATTTTTTAAGTGATGATGATATGTATAGTATAAGGAGCTATTTTTTTATTTTTATTATTATAATTTTTATTTTACTTTAATGTACCTACACTAGATGTATAAAAACTGCGTGGTTGATTAAAAAAAAAAAAAAAACTATACGATATCTCTATTCATTATGTGAAGAGAAAATCAATGACAAGATTAAATTGAAAGAACAAAAAAAGAAATAACATTTATTGTATACTACACTGCTTATGATGTTTAATTTTTCTATTGTAGAATAAAATATAAAAAAAATATATATATGATAATTATTATGTTTGTGTTTAATTTTTTTAAGTATTACAGCAACAAACGGAAACATTTGAATGCTTTGGTTATATTTGAAGTATATTTCAAAAAATATTGGTGGGGTTCAAGAACATTCACTTCAGTTGAGAAGCTTTGATTGGCCAAATGTCATAGTCTCGTTTTGTATCCTCTTAATATTTAACAAATTGGTAAGGTATGTTTGTTTGTTTTGGGTCGTTGTCCTACTGGAAGGCATATTTTCTTTGGATCACAGTAGGATATAATCCTGCATAATGATTACACATGATTTTTTTTGTCATACTAATGTCGATCAGGAAAATTGGGTCCACACCCCACATGTGGCCTTTGAACGTAAATGACGGGGGAATATTTCCCCTCTACATTTATTGCTATCGGCAGTAAAATGTCCTAGAAAATCTATTTCATTTAATATATCAATTAATATTCGCTCTGGGTCAATCGATCACTTAACAAACTTTCAAATGACATATATGTACCTTGTTGAGAGTTTTATATAGGTGAGGTTAGGTTGACGTGGCTAACGGCAGGAGTTTCGATACACTCAGACCAAAGATTAGTCCATTGTGATACCACCTTAAATCTAAGGAAACTTTCTTCTTCGGTCGATATAGTAGAAGTCCGATACACTTACCTTCAGATCTAGTACCGGCCAGATCTGATTGTCGCTAAACATGTAGTTAGATTATCCCATCTAAGGTTTGTTATATGTATAGCATCATGTTTGAGCAACAGTTTACCCTCGGCGATGGGAATACCTATGTTTACCTTTTCTGGTAATAAAGGTGTTAGTGTTCCACTTTTGGCGAGTTCGTCAGCTCTATAATTTCCGAAAATGTCCCTATGGCCCGGAACCCAACATAGGTGAATATTAAACTGCTGCGCCATCTTCATCATATATGATCGACAGTTGAAGGCTGATATTGAGTTGGTAAAGATAGAATCCAGAGATTTAATAGTTGCTTGGTTCTTCTGAAACACGCTACAGTGATACTTTAAACACTCTCCCACGTTAAAAATGTAATTTCAACCAAATTCATTTGAAAATTCATTCACAATTAGTGTTAAGTTTTTTTTCATAGAACGATGTGAGAAAAACTTTTCGTTTCACTTTTTTACCGAACCAGAATAGGCCTCTGGTTTCTGCGGGACGTTTTTTTAACACAGCCTTAACAATTTCCCTTGTACTTTTCCACTTTTATGCAAAGCTAAAATGGCCACGCTTTACTTATCCTTCGGTACAGTGTTTACTGTTTAGCCTTTCAATAAATATTGAAAATACTAAATCAAAGTACAAAGAAGATCGTAAATTTAAAATTGTACGTCAATTAATAATTAATGTTTAGAAAAAAATTGATTTTTTTTTTCTTGAGACTTAAAAAAAAAGGAGGAGGTTATTAATTCTACTCTATTTTTTGATTGATTTTGATGATTTTCATTTAAAGGGTAGGCCATTCGCCCGTTAGTCTAGTACCACAAGCTACTAATTAAAGAACGACGGACAGTCAAGCCAAACAAGAATAAGTGTTCCTATTTGTTTGGCCCCAGCTGTACATAACCGAATACGAATTTATGAAGATCGAGAAACATGTATAATTTTAACGGAAGAATAAGTTTTCACAGTTCGTGTTTATAATAATGTATAGACCAACTACAATACTTATTTCAAGTATATTCATATGTGAAATCTCTTTACAAGTGAGACATAGAGTGTTAAGTCCTGATTGAAAAGTTCATATACCCTTTTTAATTTTATTTGTAAATACCTAAATAAATAATTCATTCTAAAAGAATCTAATTATTCCGTTTCCTAGTTATTTGTCGTTTTTAGAAAAATGTTTTCGTTTCATTCTTCGTTTGTTATCCAGTTTTAATTCATCAATAAAAATAACAGGTGCATTATCAAAATGTTACTTAATTACGCTTTAACCTTGAGCTATTATTTTCTTTGCTAAGCATATTCAAGTTCAACAGTTTCCTTTTTCGAGAGCTGAGGTAAAAGTCCAATATACTGAAATTTCGTTCACCGACAGAAGTCTGTCCCACACTATCTTACTGAGACTGACAATAATAATTTTTAAACTCAATATGCCATTTTGAATCATTTATCATTCATTAATTCGAAACTTATTTCCCTCTTTATCAAGTCTCATGACGCCAGACTGTGGTTTTTCTTATAAATGAAATGATATCACGTTCTTGTGACGTGATCCATGGGGATAACCTTAAAATCTAAAATGAAAGTATTCTATGTAAATAAAAACAATTTTTTTTCTTCTCGGGTATTTTCACATAGGGGAAACATAAGATTATTTTATTGCTTTCTTGACTGGATCCATACACGTTTACTTTTACTTTTTATGTTTAGTAAGATTTCATTAACAAAGAGAAATAAAATTTAATAAATAACAATAACTTTTTTTCATGAATGATCGTTTCCTGCTGCGGTTTCTTTTTTCATTTAATTCTGTGGAATGAACTGTTTCTTAGTTTTTTTTTCGTTTAAATGCATATAGTATTTTTTGAATTAAGTCCTTAAGAACATAAGAAATTTCAATGTTCTTTTAAAACCTTGATGACCCTTTTTTGCAAGGGGTATGCTTTTTTTGTTGATTTCCCTTAGCTTCGAATACCTAGATGAGTTTTTCTTAGGTGTATTTGGTTTTAGTGTTTTGCTCGTATCTCGTTTTTTTCTGATTTATAATTTAACTACTCGTATTTACTGATTTTTACTTAAAATTTATTCGCTCTTGGCCAATTTAGCCTTAAGGGATTCGGGCATCTCTGGTGGTGGTGGACGTGGGAGAGCCAAAGCAACTTTAACACCATCATAGATAAACCATTGCAGGGCAGTCAATGTACCGATCATAATAATACGAGGCACCAAACCGTTCCACATTCCCATGAATCCAAGACTCTTGGCCACATCGAAGGCAGATGAACCCTTGGCTTGGTTGAGTTTTGATACAACAACATCGGCTGGATGAGAGACGATGGCACAGAAGACACCAGCAATATAACCGGCAGCAAATGTGACAACTAATTGTTCACCCTTGGTGCAATCTTGACGTGGTTTTGGAACAACGTGACTGAATACAAAGTTATAATTTAGATATTTTTCGATCTCATTATATTTTTTTTATTCTTACCTGTAAAGCAATTCAACGGTCCTTTCGAAGCAAGCGAATTTCATCATTGTGTATGGAATCTGTCTGCACCACAATGGCACCAGGCCCTTGTAGAATGCACCAATACCTTCTTCGCTTACCATCTTGGGAACAGCTTGGCGGAATGTGTTTGCAAAACCAGGCATGGTTTGGATCTTAACCTTGGCAGCTTCGAATGGAGCCAAAGCAATATCGGCAAAGAATTCAGCAGAGGCTGATGCAGCCAAGTAAAGGGAAGTACGGTACAAGTAGGAGTTCTCCTCGCCCAACATGTTTGCGTATTGTACTTTGAAGACCTCATAGAGGCCGAACTTGCATAGACCCTGTTAAACAATACATTTTAATAAAACTACTCTAATCGAAAATGTATTCTGGTGTTGACTGGAATCGTAGTAGATTTAATTTTTTGTTTAAATAAAATGAAAGTAATCAACAATTAAGATTTAAAACTTATTTAATGAAATTAAGAACGGCTGAATTATGCAACTATGTTCTTTGTTTTTGTTTCTTAAGTCTCAAATTAAATTAATTTTTTTTTTCGGAAAATCAATCCCAAGGTTTTGATAAAGTTGCATAACAATTCCAGATTTTTTTTGTAAGGTATTTCGTTGTATATTGCAATTACCTGAGCAGAGTATCCAAAGAATGTTGGAGCCCATCCTTTGACTAAACCACGGCTTCCCTCTTCGGCATACGAGACCTTAAACCCATTGAACAAATTCTTGTATTTAGCCGAGTCGACCTGCAGACGGCACTTGACCAAATCCAATGGAACAACAAAAGTGTGAGTGGTACCACAAGATAGAATACCACCAAGACCGCAGAGTACAAAGTACTTGGTTGAGCCAAATTCACATGAATCTTGGTTGACTACAGCAGATGCTGCTTGAATTTCCCGACCGGGTGCAGCCTCACATTGAGCCCGAGTGAAGGGGGTTTTGAAGGGGGAGTTTTTAGCTGCTTCAAAAATTGATGAGAACATCTTGGGTGATATTAAATACTAGGATCGGCTATTTGGAAAGATAGATAATTTTATATATGTAAAATTATTTCCGTGATTTCTTTTTTTTTTTTTTTCATTGCAGATCCAAGGTTAAAATCAATAGGTTACATAATTTTTGAGTGATAAAAATAGGAAAATATACTAAATGATAAGCAAATTTTATGATTTCTTTGGGACATTGCATCAAAAAGAAATCAATTTAGTTATAAATTAGCAAAATTTAATTAATATTAGTTTGAGTTTGAAGATTTTTTGCACTTACAATTAACAGCACACCAGCCACGGACACGATACGAGAACTTGAAAAGAATTTATTCGCAACCACTGCTGCTACCTTACGGGAATTTTGTGTGATAACTTTCGTTCCTCCAGTGAGGTCGGATGGCATAAAAACAATGGAGAAATCACATGGAAGCATGGAACTTGGAACATTTTGAGAATTAAAACAAAAATGTTGTAGAAAAATACTTTTCATTCATGGAATTTGATAGGTGAAAGGGTATTTTTGGTATAATTTCTGGAGAATGAATTATTTTGTAAATGAACAATAATTAATATTTAAAAAATCCAAAAAAAAAGTATTAACATGAATGGAAGTATTTTTTATTTACAAAACCAACAACTTATTTTAAAACTGAAGCTTGTAGAGATTTTTGGAGACTTAGGCCCTAAACCTTATTCGTTTGGTTAAAAAACATTTGCAGGAATTTTAAAACCGACTTCAACCGAAACCGAATCAGACAAATCACAACCTTTCTTCATTTTTGATTCGATAGTTTTTTTCGGAGAAAAGGAAAACAAAATTTGAAGAGAAAATCGCAAAAACAAATTTCAGAATAAATTAATGTTTTTGATTGAATAAATTGATTTATTTTTGTGATTTGATTGGTCTACATCTATTAACGAAATCAAAAACATATCAAACTGGGAGTTGTCAATTTGTATTGAAATAAAGATGTGTGTGAAAAGGGGTTAATCTATCAAAAAAATCCAGGTCTGCAAAATTGATTTTAAATCAAAAACAAATAAGATGATACACAGAAAATAAGGTATGCTCATTAGATATTTGACAGTTTTTCTGTGACGTCATATTCATACAAGCATTTCTTTTCATTGAAAACAACAACAATTCAACTGAAATTTAAAACAACAAACTCGATTGTCAACATCGGAGATGACTGCTATGTCATCACTTTATCAAAATGGCGGCATGGTGTTTATAATAAGCATACCTTGTTTTCATTACAAAAAAAAAAAAACAAATCTAAAAGGGAAAATAAATTAATATTTTGACCAAACAAGAACATGGCAAAACTCCTTAATATATTTGCAAGAGCACAAAACAGAATTTGTTAAAAAAAAAATTTCCAAACTTATTTCAAAGCTAACCTTTGCTCAAATTTGACAGGATTATTGATTGGCGCTGGTAGATTTTGTGCGGCCATTTTGTTCTAGTGACATCTGTCAAATCTGCTGTTTATTAATCGGTTACTGATGCAAAATCACCATGGCATAATCAATCAGCCAACAACGCCGAAGCCCGTGTTTATAACAGAACCCAGTCGACTCCTTGCCTAACACAAGAGTTCAACTTGTTGAATTTTGCGTCGGCCTATACCCGTGCAAAAAATGTATGACCGTAGACAATGACATTCTGCAGGAACCATTTGATGGTGCTGTTATTTTCCTCAGAGCTGACGTAAATTAGCTACAAAGTTCATGCGATATAAAGCGAAAAATGTATGTTTTGAAAAAAAAAAATAGTCACCTGAGAAAATTTAAATCGGGATTTGTCCCGAAGGAATAAAAAACTAGCGATGCTTTCCTGTCAACTTATAAATCCGAGTTAGATCTTGAATCATATTTTGACCCCGAGTCAAGTCAAAATTAACTAACAAATTGGGTGAGCTCACTTTGAAAAGAGAAAACTTTTGTCCACTTTTTGAACACCTTTTCTGTAACGTTTCAGTTTCATCTTATGATGTTCACACTGTTTCGTTTTCCATTTCTCATTCCACCATTTCACCAATGAACCAAAAAAAAAAAAAAACGTTTCGCATGCTCGTTTTCTCTTTCTATATAATATAAGTGTGTGTAGAATTCTACACTGTGGTGCAATTTCGCGTTTTATTATTTTTCGTTGATTCTTGTGTATAAGTTGAATGTGATTCTTTTCCTTTGCAGTACTACAAAATATAAATTTATTTGTTACGTTTTTTCTCTCTATTTCTACAAAAGATATCAATTTTCATTTCAAAAATAAAAATTCAATAAATATTTCCATAACGTTCGGACAATTTTTATAAAAATATTATTCGGTAAGTTAAAGTAATTTATTTTATCAAAAACCCCAAATTTTCAGAGATAATACTCAAGAGAAGAAAAAGAAAAAAAATCACACAAAACCGGTGAATCATTTTTCTACATATTATGGGCTGTTTCACTACTTGTTCATATTCATACGCATCGGTCGGTCTCGTCTTATAACGATAGCCTTGTGTCGCTGAACTAAACCCTCAGTAAAATACGCCATTTGGTTATTATGATGGAATTGCCTTCTTAGAATTTCCTTCTGGTGGTAGTAATCAACGGGCCTATTCTCATCCTAATTAGAATTATAAGCAAGGTAAATGATTTGCTTGTGAAACATGTTTTCAAAAAGGTGCCCATCGGCAAGTTTTTTTTTTTTTTGCATTTTGCTAAAGATGAGAATCTAGAAAATTTGCCATAGCCGTATGGAGTATATGATTGACTACCTAAATGGGCAGTAAGGTGCAACTTCCCCTCTATCGTTCCCTCCTATAATACATACTTGTGATAACAAAATTGTTTAACGTTTTATCTTTTTTCTTTTTTTTTTACAAGAAAAAAGAACATTTTTCCGCTAAAAGAATGAAAAAAAAAATGAAATAAAAATAATTTATTATTAATTGTATGTGAGGGAATAAAAGCTTTCGACAGCCGTCCACGGTTGGACAACTACCGACGATCGAATTGATTGGGTGTGGTTGCTATAGTGCGGCTTTGTGCATTTCAAGGTGTTATTTTGTTAGGCTTTATGTCCTCTCTAGTCTGAGCAGTCTTTAATCACATTAGGTATTCATTTTTTTACTTATGCAGAAAACTACAAGAACTTGATATAATGTCATCAAACAATCAAGCGGATCATCCTGGTTCTGGGGAGATTTTCGATGACATTGAACACGATGTTAACTACCAGCCACCACCGGAAAAGACCATAGATGAAATCGTGGCCGCCGACAAAGACGACAAAAGTCTTATCGTATACAAAAAGGCGCTGCTTGGTGAAGCGGAGAGTGAAAAAATCATCGTTGGTACGAAGACGACAAAATTAAAGTTTTTCTTTAATAATTTAATTTTAATAAATTGTTTTTGTTCAGATACAAATGATCCAAGAAAAGTAATTGTTAAAAAACTATGCCTTTGCGTGGATGGACGAGAAGATATGGAATTGGATTTAACTGGTGACTTAACGCAATTGAAGAAACAGGTAATTACATAATAGTTTTTTTTACAAAACATTCTAATTTGTTGAACACAACTGAACAAATGTTAATTCTTTTTTTTTTGTTTTGTTTTCTTTTCATTTGTTTATATATTTTCTCATGGCTACATTTCTATCTGATGGTCGTTCTTCTATGGTAACGTTAATCCGTAACATGTGCTGTTACCTAGGTCTTTGTTATTAAGGAAGGCATACGCTACAAGGTGCGAATCGATTTTATAGTTCAAAGAGAAATTGTCCATGGCCTTAAATACGTACAAAAGACTTATAGATTGGGAGTGCCAGGTAAGATTAACTATTCTAATTGGTATAACGCTTTTGTAGTTCAACTTGCTAAACAGGAATCTTTTATATATTTGTTAGTTTACTTATTTAACGAACTAACAGTGGTAGCCTTTACGAGAAAAATTATTTATAATTGATTGCTAAATTTACAAGTACAATACATATTTTTGGATATCTGTTAAGAAAACTCTTAGGCGCCTTTCTTAATTATTATCTATTTTTAGCAGAAGGATTTCACATTTTCAACCCTTAGTTATTATTTCATTGAGGTTTGGTAGATAGGAGTAGAAAATAAGAAAATATAAACAGTGGGTAGTTTTTAAATTTAGCGTTGCTTGTAAAACACTGAATGGCAATAAGGAAGAAATCTATTTTAAGACTAGAGAGCATCTAATGCGAAATTAAATTTATTGATGAACTTCAACCCAACTGGAAATTACGAAGGTTTAGCTGAAAAAATTAACGGAGAGTTGAATAATTCAGAAACACAAACAAACAAAATAAGAAAAAAAAATGCCTTCTATTAAAAAAAAAATTCGGAATTTTTGTTCATATTTCTAACCTTACAAATTATTTTGTTTAATTATTTAATTTGAAGAACGACTATTTAAAGCAGGGTATCCAACATATTTTATTTTTATTTTTGGTTTAAAAACGAACAGCGTTTAACTTGTTTTTATAGATTACAAGAAGTATTATTATTTAATGCATTAAAACTTTGGTTTTCACTCTTAACAACAAAAAAATCACTATAAAAGTTACGGACTAGGTCTGTTGATTAATTTCATTTTTCAATGCTGTCAATAAAAATGAAATCGACTTTAATTCTTGATATATTCTCTCTTAAAAAAAACGTCTGCTAATTGGAAGACATCAACCACAAATGGATATACATCTCGCTCATTTACTTGAAGACTGTCATAATTGAAAAAAGTTGATTGTTTTAAGTTTTAAAATTGGTACAAAATCAATGAAATACCGACATATTCCGTTCCAAAATCCCTTATGACCGTCTTCAAGTAAATGAGCGATATGTATAATAAATGTGGTTTTGTTAACAAAAACAATTTATAAGTAAATTTTGCTCGATAAAACGTAGATTTTGCTAATTTTAAACGATTTCAACATACTATCTTTAAACATTTTACAAAATGGATAGGTTAACTTTTAGTAACTTCTTTGAGCTTTCAACCACCTCTGGTTGTTGATTGCAATGGTCTTTTTTTATTTCCAAGCTGCCACACTTTAATCAGAAAAAAAACATTTTGAACTCATTTTCAAAAAAAAAATTAGCACTCATCAAAAACAAAATTCGAAGTTGGCATGTAGAGAAGACAGCAAAAGGGAAATCCCCATAATTTATCATTTTAAATCCACGTAATCCGCAATGACTGCATGATGTTTTTTGTTAATATTCGTTACAACCGATAGATTTTAAAATTTTTCTTCCAAAACTATTCGTTAAAAGCAATAGTTTGTTATATGCGATATCGTTATAAGCGATATTCACTTAGTACAATTTGTATGAACTACTGCCGGGACTTCAATTATCATATTCATGTATTGTGCATAAACTTTCATGAATGTCCGTCAAGTTTTTTTAAGAGAAAACTATAAAAAGATGCACAAAAATGTTATGTTTTGGATATTCAAAATCTGAAAGACGAAAGAAAAAGTGAGTTTTGTGAGATGCATTCCTAATGAATGTGCGCTTAAAAAACTAATTAAAAACTTTACGAAAATTTTAATATCAATGATGGAGTGAACCTAACATTTTCGTACTTTTTTTCTTCTAAACCACTGAGCGCAGATTGAGATGTAGATTGAGACCGGATCTCCACTTCTCAAAAAAAAAAAAACTCATCTAAAAACGAAAACATGACATTTTTGCGCACTTTTTTATAGTTTTCTTTTAAAACTATTTATTGAATGCGTCTATTTGAAAAAAAAAGGGTCTAGCAGACGACCAAAAAGTTCGCTCTTTTAAATTGAATTTATATTCATTCGCTCCACTATAAATAATGCTTTAGCATAGTAAACCAAAATTTGTCTTCAACTGGTCTTTTGAAAAGTCAATTATGTATTCCAATTGATGTAGGAATAGAAATACGTTATTTAAATTTAATATTTAAACTATTGTCCTTACTTATATTTATTTTGTTTTTATTGAGTGAAAAGTTTTGGGGGTTATGGATTATCCGATCTTATGATATGCAGGTCTCTCTTTAAAAAAAAAAATGAGTCTCATTTTAGGAGTTTATTTCCAAGGTATAAATATAAGAGAACGTATTGCTGTTTGATCTGTAAATATTGCTAAAAAATATAAAAATATTACATGCTTCTCTTTTGAAGAAGAAAACAAATAATTGAATAAAAAAAAATTGAAAAGCTAACGTAGTTTGACTTGATTAACATAATTATTCAAAGAAATAAAATGAAATGTTTGTTTTTATTTGCTAACTCTGTTTTGAATCGGAAATCAAAAGCTATTGGTAAGACTTAGCGTATTCTAATAACTATTTCTTCTTACTCTCACTGCACACACAAAAAAATGCTTCACCATGTTTATAAAAAAATAGATCTTTACAATATTAAACATACAATTCTTATTATTATATAAATAAATGTTATTATACATTTATTTCTTGTTTGAAATTGTTTGTGAAACTGTTTATTTTTTTTATTACTAGTGGATAAAATGACACATATGGTTGGATCCTACCCACCGAAAAAGGACATTATATCCTACCTAACACCTTTCGAAGAAGCACCATCGGGATTAATCGCAAGAGGTACATATTCCGTTTCGTCTCTCTTTACCGATGATGACAAGAATGTTCATCTTAAATGGGATTGGACATTTGAAATAAAGAAAGACTGGGAATAAATAAATGCTAATAAGATCAATTGCAGTCATTCAAATCTTCCTAAACAATAAACAAGATAAAACCACAAGAAAAAATAAAAAAAAAAACCAACATTGTATAACAATAATATTCTTATAAATTTTTATCCTTGATAAGAAAAAAAAAACAAAAAAAAAATAAAAATTAACAGTATGGAGAAACGCGTTTACATGTTTATATTATATACATCATTACGTGTGTGTATATGTATAGGATTTACTAAAAAGTATTTACAAAGCAATTATGTATGTATCCAAAATTATATAAATAATAATAGGCGAAACAATATCCCTCATCGACCATCAGATTTATTAAATTTATCAAAAATATTAAGTATGTAATGTTTAAAGTAAAAAATTCTAGATTATTATTTTTTGGTTACAATTTTGTATTATTATTTAAATAGAGAAACTAACAAAATTATATAAGAAGATAATACAAAACGCAGGGTTATTAAAATAGTAATATGTATTATTGTGTTTTGTTAAAAAGAAAAAAAAATACAAAAGAGAAAGAAAGAAAAATTAATGTAATCAAATAACCAAACATAAAAGTAATGTTATTACTATTTAAGTCTGATAAATAGTAGTAACAATGGAATGAACTTATACTTTATATACAAACAAAACAAACAAACAAAAATAAAATTGCATTTGTTTTAGATGTTTTTCTATGTTTAAATTGTGTAAATGGAAAAAAATTTAAGCGTTCAGAGCAAGAAGGGGTTAAGGGACATTATTTTTTTTTTTGAAATTTTACTATTTTATCAAAAAAGAAAGTCATTTTGTTAACTTAAATTTCTGTGTCCTCAGTATAATTTTTCTATTCCTTTACGAACCTTTTTGAGATCACGTTAGCTCAGAGGTTTCATACACTTTGTATGAGAAAGAAAAACTTAAAACCTTGATTACCTAAATGAATGTCGCTTAACCCCTTCTTGCTCTCAACGCTTCAATTCAGATTGAACTCAGTACTCAATTTTTATATTCGAAGGAAGAATGAGAATTGGGAAAGTCTTGGAAATTGGTTTGTTCGTTTAAAAATTAGCATGCCGATTATTCGAAATTTTGACAAATTTTTAGAAAGCTACGAGTCCAGCAAGTAACTTGAGAAAATCGAGTTGAGTTAACACAATCGAGCATCTAACTTGATTGTGTTGACTCAACTCGATTGTTTCAATTTACATTCTGCACCCCCCAGAAATCGCCGATTGCATAAATGTTTAGCTATGAATCGAAATAAAATAGTTTCTAGCATTCTGATTTTGTTTTTTATCAAAAGCTCAGAGAAGCGTTTCAAATATGAAAGTACATACAAACTTACCGACTATCCATAAATAAATTAAAAGCAAAATTAACAGCAAATTGCAAACAAAAGAACAGTTATTACTATTGAGTTTTATGTTCATTTTAACATTAAAATTGTATTATATCAGCTAATCAGAAAATTGATAAACCCAAATATTATGAAACTTTATGGCATTTAAGAAAGCAAAGTTCAGCGGCTTAAATTACGATTATATTTATCAATCATTCACATTCAAATAATTAATATATTATTTACTTTGAAATTCGTCATCGAAGCGCTTTAGTTAAACAAAAATAAATACATTTCTGTTGTGACTAGCTCACGTAAAATGGAAGAGACTGTTGTAGGTCTGTTGTAGGTAAAGTGAGATCCACTTTTCATGACAAGATTACTCTTCGAGGTTTATCAATTCTTCTCAAAAAAAAAAAAAAAAAAAAGGTGGCATAGGCTGTGATACGTGATAGTCCATCGCACTAACCACTACGTAAAGCTTTCTACAAGACGTTTAGGATCCGTCTTTTAGGTGACAGTTCTCTCTTTGAAAAGAAGAGAAACATTCTTCTGGATTTGAATCGAACGTAAAAGTAGTAGTGAAGTACTCGTTTGCAATTGAATCCCTCGCTCTTACAAATTAAAAATTAGTTAAGATCAGTCCCCCACATGAAAATAGACCAGCAGTGTGTGTTCGATGACCATCAGTCTATTCCCTAATTCCAAGCTACAACTGAATGGCACCTGCGACATTTTGAAGATAATCAGTTTATACTCTTAGTTTTCTTTGGAAACATACATTCTTGTCTATATTTCTATCTCTTCTAACTTGTGCCGTGCAATTTGTATTTAAAAAACGGAAGGTATGACAGCCATATAGTTATATTATAAAAATAAAACAAGAATCATGTTTTTCAGTACAATAAAGCACAATTACTGATGGATAAACATTTTTTGTTGCTGTTTTTCTCGACACTTGTCAAATTTAATCTTAATTAATTTTGTTTAATTTCATCTTATCTAGACATAATAGTAACAAGTATATATTAAAATATATATAATAAACTTTGATAACAGAAAATACAATCGAAATCATTATACGATTCGATTGGATTTTTAAATTTAATTTTGAAAATCTTTCATCTTTCGAGTGCCAAGCGTTAACTTTGTTTCTTTTTGATATTCTCAAAGGAACCTTATTGTTAGTTTATTTTTAACCAGGATTGAAACGCATTTTATTAGACTATAGCTGATAAAAAAGTACGAATCATTCATTTCTTTAGATTTTTTTACTATACCTACAAAAATTTTATGTGAATTTTCAAGGTTAAATTTTTAAATGTGCAACGCTAAAACGCTACAAGTTAAAAAATTTAAAGACTTTTACGGAAGTAATAACTCTTCTGTAATAGAATTTGTTTATGTTCTAAAAATAATCACTGCTACGTCATAGAGCAACAGTTAAGTTTAAATTTAAGCATCATTACTATACAAAAAAGAAACAACTATTTGCCACACTACAAACAATATAAGCATTTTATTTGGATTTGATTTGTTTTGTTTACAAAATAAAAACAAACTCAAAGTGTTTCTCATAGAGACATTGTATGCTACACCAGGTCGTTTGTTATGGCTTATTGATTTATACTAACGGGGAAATAATCGTACAAAACTTTTGTTTTTTGATAATTTTAGAAAGATTATTGTTTATTTCTAAGAAAAAGCAGACGTTTCATTAAAATAATCAAAAACTCTTATAGAAAATAATAGACACAAACATATACCTACTATAATACGAATACTTTCAACGTAGTGCGCTGTTGTTAGAACAAAGAACTTTGGTTCATTTTGCATTAAGACGAAGGGGAATGGTTTTTAGTAATTGAAAAACCAAGAAAATATACGTGGTGATTGTAGAACAAACCCACATTCGTATTATTGTCATTTTTCTGCGTTCGGCTTTTCGGTGGGTGTAGCACATGCAAATGAGAGTTTCCGCATTTTTTTAAATTTCTTTTTCAGCTAAACGTTTCTAATTTTTTGTATTCAAAACATTTTTTCTAATTGGACGGGCTATGAGATACCAAAGTCCGTCCTGAAATAAAAATAAATGCATTGAAAATTTTAACAAAACCAATACTTGTCACTTACGACTGCCATTTATTTACACAGACAATACACTTTATTTTTTTAGAATACAACAAACGATCGCCATGCACCGGAAACGAATCATTGCAAAAAAAAAATATCACACAGGAATGGGATTCCTGAAATGTGACGAAAAAAACCTTTTGATTACCCTCTACCAAACCCAGCATGCATCATGGTCAATCTTTTCTGTCTAGCCAGCCAATCTTTAAGCATTCGGCTCTTTACCCCAAAGCGGACATCGCACTTGTTAAATCGACTTGCTTTCGCTTTTACATTGAATACTCTTGTTGTTGTTGCTGTTGTTGTAAGTGTGGTGTTTTGTGCTCCCCAAGATCATCAATCTGTCGGCAAGATCACCGATCACAGCACCGACATTTTTCTCTCTCTTTACTTAGTGCTGTTTTAGATATCGAATTGGATGGTCGAACGATATTGGATTCTTTCACTCGCCTTTCTGTGTGTCTTCTTTTTTATGTGTTTTTTCTCATTTTTTTTTTTGTACTTTTATTCCGTGCTGTGTTAAGTGAAAGATTAAATTTGCCCATGTTTACGTACGGTTGCTAGATATGCCAACAATTGTTTGAAAAAAAGCATTTTTATAAATTTAAATCTTAACAAGAGTGTACAGGGAAGACATTAGATTTATATCAGAAAGCCCTAAGTTTTTATAACCTAATTTGTTAGTGTGGTGTGAGGAGAATATGTGGAAGCGCTCTAGCAGCAAGAGTAGTTTATACAAGCCGCCAGACATAAATAGATAAACAGAAAATCATCACAGCAGTTGCTGCCGTCGCTGTAGCTGTTGGCTTGGCAATACACTACAATTAATAATTAAAAAATATTAAATAAAATATGGATTATCAATTTATGGAAATAGCATATTAGGTAAGTCTGAGTACAAAAAACTAGCATGTCAAAGGAACACAACCCAACACAACTTCGATAGGTGTGCAAAAGCTCTATTCAAAAATAATCTTTTTTAAATTGTTTTCCATTTCTCATGTATGTCATGCTCTAATGGACAAATGGAAACACGCATTTTGCCTATATAGTCAACCATTCCAAATTATACTCCTCTCCAATTCGCAGCCTTTTTCGCTTTTTTTTTTTTTTGTTTCTTTTTAATTTAATCTGTGGTGAGTTGTACAGCTGTGTGAATGGCACCTACCTCACAAGTGTCAAAATGTTGTTGTTAATGGAAGGCACTTGCAATTGGTGCTAGTGTTAACATTGATAGGTATTGGTGGTTGGTAAGGTAACAAGAAGTGTTCATAGATGAGTGTTTTATGAAAGTATTTTTTTTTAAAGCAGTTAATTGGAGAATACTTCAAAAAATTATTTTGATATTTTTATTAATTTTATGTCTTAATTGCGATTCAGAGTTGTTCTTTGAAGAAAATCTATAACAACAAGTTGAAAGCATATCTGTTGAATAACTAAATAAATAAACACATTATGAGCGATCCAATAGTAGAAAGCGAGTGTAAAAGTGAAAACAAAAACCAAACACAAAAATACAGTAAACAAAAAAACGAAGAACAAAACAGAAGTGGTAAGGTTGAAGTCAATAAATAGATTAAAAATAAACAATAAAGGTTTTACTAAAGTTTGACGGTAAAGACTAAATTAAACGAAAAAAGGGGACATCCTATTGGTGTAATGTAGTTCTGTTGTTAAAAAATCCCAAATGAAGTTTTCGTATGAAGATCAAATTTTGGGCATTTTCTCTTTAGATAATTAAGCCAAAAATATTTTTTTCAC
The DNA here is from genome assembly GCA_948107695.1 of Meliscaeva auricollis. Classification (NCBI taxonomy): domain Eukaryota; kingdom Metazoa; phylum Arthropoda; class Insecta; order Diptera; family Syrphidae; genus Meliscaeva; species Meliscaeva auricollis. Next base: position 1,076,921 of record OX403619.1, read on the forward strand.
TAAAAGAATTTTATTTGATTTTTTCTTCGCACCCGCATCATTTTTTCAATAAGCAAAGTCCAGTCACAGAAGTTTCAGCGCCTCAAATAATCAAAAGAATTTAGTTTTTGAGTTTATTTGATTTTATAAGGAATATTGCCCAGATCGTTAGGCTTGTTTCATTCGGTTTTATTCGATTTGATCTGTACTCCGAATAACGACGAATAGTTATGAAAGGCGCCCAGGTATTTTTTTCTTTTTTTAATTTCTTCTATAGGAGTAACGAGTCTTACGCAAAGTTCGGCAAAATGTTTAGAAAGATCTTCATATTTAACAGGTGCAAGTTATAAAGTGCGCTTTCCTCAGGATCATCACAAAATTAATAAATCCAAGCCATAGAATCTCACCATTTTTGTTGATTAAAATACAACCCCATTCTATTTCATATGCATTGGAATTTTTGTTGATCATTTCCTGTTTTTTTTTTTCAAGGTAACTCATTGTTTAAGTTTTAATAGCCCTTTCGTGAATGGCACTGAATATCAACGTTATTAATAATTGCCAGTTTCGACTGGGCAAATGAAATGATTTAAATCAAATTTGCCAAATGAGCTTACAAATGAGATAATTTCTCAGACAAATTCTCAACTCGAAATGAGGTAATTTTCACCTTGCACGAAATTGCTCGGAAATTAAGCAAAATATTTATGAACACATCCCACAAATTCTGTATAGAAGAGAAGGAAACAAAATATATAAAAAAAAAAAAAATAATGTAACGAATAAATTGAATAATTTCATCATTAATATTAAATATTTAAATAATATATGATAAAATGTTGCTAATTTTGTACGTATTTATTTTATCAGAAAAATTCCCCACATCTACGAACACTTTTTGTGTAGCTTTTTTTGTTGTTTGCATTCAATGTAACTGTAGTAGTGGAATAGGTAGTTCGAAAAACATTTTCCAACCTAGCGGCAGTTACTTCCACTTTATCCACATGCAAGGTGGTTCACGGTCTTCTATGGTTTCGTTCGGACGTGTCATTACTTTTATGTGTACTGTTAACTCTCATATAGAAAAAAAAAACAAAAAAAAAAATACATCCAATCTCTAATGTTCACGATTTTTGTTTAGCTCAATGCCAACAACAACTGAGTGTGGAAAGTGCAAGACGACCGACGGCGGTGATCGCCCTCACCACGAACATTTTTTTCAAAAATTAGTTAATAATCTCTGTGCAAAAAATGAAAGCTCAACTAATGTGATTCCTTTTTTTTTTAATTAAGGAAAAGGAGAAAGCATTTTGATTCAAAATTAAAAAAAAAAAAAAAAAAAAAAAAAACTAACACATCATTCCTATGAAAAGAAAAATAATAAAAAATAAATATCAAAAACACATCGTTGAGAGGAAAAGTTTAAAGCAGCAAGGCTGGCCTGGCCTGGTACCAACACGAAACACCCATACTAAACTAAACTATATGGAATGGATTCAGTCAGACTTGTTTTGATCCGGAAATACCGGTTGAATTGAAATTCGCTAGGAATATGTGTAAGCCTTAAATTTAACCTCTGAGTTGCTTGAGAAGAAAATAAGTAAAAAAAAATAACAAATTAATATTTCTCATAACGTAATACCTTAAAGCTAATCAATTTGTCAATTGCAAATTAAGAGGCACAAATTAGGTGGATGTTTGTGCGGCACACAAATTCAAAAACTCAAATTCTGGGAAGGAAAGGAAGGAGAAGAACCGCCACCTTCCCTTAATTTTGTTGTTGGGGGCCATGTAATCATGATGATGGCGAGCAAGGGTGAAAGGAGCAAACTGACAACTGGCAACGTCCTAGGGCGAATCGAGAGTGATTTTTTTTTTTTTAGTTGACAAACTACCCTGGATATTATTTTGCAATTCAGGGCAAGGTAATGCTATCCGGGAAGGATATTATTTTTTTTTTTTTTTGTTTCATTATTTTGTCAGGGTGGCACTTGGCAGCTTGGCACATTTTTACGTGTACATAAACGAGAAAATAATTTTCAGGATTTACCTACTAATTGGGCCGAGATTACCTGTTCATTATGGTGGATACACGACCGACCAAGTCCACGACGGACGACGAGCGAAGAGTGTTACTTGAAATGCAAATACAATATTGATTTTTTGTCACTTTTGTGTTGTTTTGTTGCTGTTGCCCTATTTTAAGCTTAATTGATGGCTTACACGCTTTGCGATTTCTTCTGATACGAAACCAAACCAAAAACCATTCATGCTCTGTGCTGCTGTTCGTGTGGCATGGCTGCTGTATGGGCTGCCTGCCTGTACAAATAGTTTGCATTGTTTATGTAATATTTGACCCATTTCATGGTGTTGAATAGGCTGTGTTTAAGAACCCCTGTTAAAAAAAGGGTAAATTTTCGATTTATAAAAAAAAGCTAATCATTTGTTGTCGGGGGAGTAAGTACTGAGGCACTAACCCCGAAGGAGATTTCTTTTTTGTAAATACAAATGTTTGCTCGTTTGGTTTATTTTGGGTCTGCCAGAGGGAAGCAAAGAACTTCCGGGCAATCAGGTTATAAGGGTTCACTGAACTTGAATATAAGCATCACTTAAAGTTCAATTCAATTGGGTTCGGAGAGGATAACCCCATTAAATTTTGTGTTTGAAGTCGATAAATTTTTCGGTGGTGCTGGTGCTTTCATCAGGTTACCGAAAGGAAACACGAATGTGTTGTTTTTTTTTAGGTATGACTGGGACTTTATTGGTAATTGTTCCGACCAATTTTAGATTTATGTTTTTTCCGGACCCTTTCAATCTAACAGATTGGAATATCTTATCAACCTTGTATCAACAAAATAGGTTTAAATGGGATATAATAAATAATCTTGTTGGTTTTTTTACATTCAATATATTTTTTTTTAGTTTTGTGGGTTAAAAGATGTTAGTTTTGGGGGATATTTCATAAGTTGAGTTTGCATTATATACATTCAAATGTGGAGACACACTTTTATGGGAATCCAATAAATTAATATTCGCTTGAGCATGTCTTCGACCAGAGAGAAAACTCCCAATTCTTTTGAGAATTTCAAGACACATGTAGTTTATCTTAAAAACATATCTTTAGATAAACTGTTCGATTTTTATTCATCAAATTGATTGATGGTGTAATATTTTTGCATGAAATAACCTTCAAACCACATTCATTTGAACTTATGAATTGTTGTTTCTTTGTAAGGAAGAAAAAATGTATAACATGAGAGAATTATTTATCAAGTGCAAGGAGTACATTGTCCTATGTCAAATACTTGTGAACTAAATCAATTTTCTAACAAGCGTTAAATGAATCAATTAAACGTCTTACCTAACACTAAGGTATGTAGATACAAGGCTTGCAATAATTTACGTAGAAATATGATTGATTTATCAAAATGTTTGTTTTTCTCCTGCAAAACAGATTTTTTTTTTTTTTTTTTATAGAAAAATAAACTGAGGTTTTTATTGTGCCAGCAATCTTGGGTTCGATTCTATTTAAACTATTTTAAATGAAGATATGATAGATAGAATATAATATAATATAAACGACCCAAAGCGAGGAAAACAAACAAAGATGATGATGATGAAGAAGAAGAAGAAGAAGACAGCCTTGGGATGAGATGATCAGAAAAAGGGGGAAAGAGATTGGTTTACATTTATTTTTATTTTTTAGAATGAAGTCATGTGTGTATTTTTTGTCTTTTTTTCCTTTAAACTAAACAAACACATAGTAGCAACTGTATTACATCATTTTTTCATTCTTCTTGCAGCAACACTTGGAAGTGAAAAGGGTTTCGTTTTCAATTTTACTGATAGAAATTCATAGAGAGAATAGGTACACACAAATAATCTAATCGTACATAAATTCAATAAACGAGAAAAGGACTAAAGTTGCAATTTACTTATTTACATTTGAATTTCCTTCGAACGAACGAATGAATGAATGTAATGTATGCGAATTCGTTTTAACATTTATCAGATGTAAAATTGGCATTTTCCTTTGAGGGCATTTTAAATTACCTACTTAAGGCAGAATAAATCATGCAGTGCTTTGATTGTGTTTTAAAGTCATGTTGTTTGAACAACATATGGGTACTTTGGCAGTAAGTTTTTTGAATATAGTTCGATTAATGATATTGGAAGTGGGTGATGGGGGTTTAACTCCTTGTTTCATAGTAATCCCTTTGTTTGATGTTAAGATTTTGTGAGGCTTAAGTATTAATCAGAAGGCAATTTAATATTTAAGGGTACTTTGTAAACAAAAACTACTCATCTTACAACCAAGTCAGACAAGTTAAGCATAGCCTTCTCCAGTACAGGAATAATGTATATACAGGGTGATCAAATGTAAGACGAACAAGTGTTTAATTTAAAGTTATGGCACAGTGCTCTTTTGATTTATTGGCTTTGTGGGTTCGAACTCGACTTTAAGATCCTATGCTCCTTTCAATTGTCCCTAACTTCAAATCGAATCGGCATGTAGGGTTTTTGAAATAGTAACTATCATATTTTTAAACCACTGCTTAAACATATTTTTTCCTATTCCATTTTTTTTCTTTCTAACTAGCGCCGTGCAATTTATTCTAAATGGTATACAAAATAAAGTTGACCTTAAGCCTGTTACAAAACCTTTTATTTATTGCATTTAAATACAAACAAACTTTGCACTAGTTGAGATCTTTTCAACGATGTACGTCACTATTTGTTACACCAGGGGGCGCAACCCATACAAATATTTAAAACCGAGCTTGAACTAATAACCGTAATTTAAAATGAAATAGGAGTGTTTTTCCTTGGATACACCCTCTTTAATAAAGGGCTATACATTTTTTAATCTCATTATTCGCAAATAAAACCTCCTGCTGAACTGTGTTCAATATAAAAAAAGACCCTTGCAAAGCAAAACTAGACTTTTCGCGTTGATTATTCAATTCCTAGTATTGCATATCAATTTTGTAGAATTCTTAAGTTTAAACTTGGTGCAAAAGTGTCATCTAAGGCCCTAAGCCGGTTCTCTTTTGTTGTTTCCTCATCTAATGTGACTTTTTAATGCAATGGAAAAAATCCTAGGATAAAATCCTAGAAAACTGGTTACAACACTGTTATTTTCCACAGTCCTATATTGTGGGTTTTTCGAATGTGTAAGTTTTATAAGTTGGGACAAGGCCTTTAAAACCAAAATTATTTTTTGGAAATTTGAGCTAATAGGAGTAAAAAGAACATATAGGTATTTTTTGTCCTTATAGTCACTGTAATTTTTTTTGCACAGAAGGGAAGCTCTAAATCGTATAGGAAAATAGGCGTAGGACGATAATAATAAAATACAAAGAAAGTTAATTTAGATAGTTTAGATTAAAAATCAACAACAAACCATGTCTACACACGCTGTTAAACCACTTATTTATTCCCAGAATCTCAAAATCAAAGATAACTTTAGTATATAAACTTCTTTCTCAAAATCAAAGATAGCTTTAGTATAAAAACTTCTTTCAACAACTTTCAAGAACCAAAAACATTTATGTATATGTAGTCGTGCATACGCTCAGCACCTACCTATATCTTTTTAATATTGTTTTGGACATCTGATGTCAATTGATTTTTGGTCAACAGATAGCAAATAAAAAAAAAAAAAAAAAATCTAATAAGTGTCACGTCGTCGTCGCCTCGTTGTTAATTGTCTAAATAAGAAAGCATTTATTAAAAGACTGTCAATTTGTATCTTCTTGTCAAATGTCGCAGCGTGTCGTTAGCATTCAAGATAAATGCGCAATTATTTTCTTTGCATGAGCCTGAATGATTCTATGACAAAACTAATCTTTAAAAAAACGGCATTTACAACCTGCATACAAAAATAAAACAAATACACCTACTCAAGAGCAAAAAAAAAAAAACGCAATCCATTTTAGTTTTCATTTACAAAAAAGCATCAGGTAATTGAATTGTTTTCCTTCCCACTGGTATTGCATTGTCAGGTTTATTGATTCAGATGAATTAAAAACAAAAAAAAAACTTTTACCATCATTCCCTAACTGATTGATGCATTTAACAAATACCGCCCCTAGTGCTATCAAGTGTTTTTCAGAAGCTCAAGCATAATGTATCACCCGCGTTTGAAGTCGCTCTGTTTTTTCTTGTTTTTTTTTTTTTGTATTCTATAAGCGTTCAAGTTCTCCAACATAATTGTTACTACTTTTTATATTTACCCCTAATTAATAATAATTTTGTATTTTTTTTAATACATCACATGTTTAACTCTACGAGTAGTTTCATTTTATTGATTTAATGTCACACTGCTGTTAAGTATTCATAAAGATGTATTGGCATCATCCATACGCACGAGCCACGAATTCCCTTTAGCTTCAGCAATAAATTGGTCACACACATACTGTCCCAATGAAAAAAATTGCTGTGCTGTTATCACTCGCATCACGTAACTTGTATTAGAAATAATATTTGCGACACTCACGCTTATTCCACAAAAAAAAAACTTATTAGCAGCTCCAGTCCTACAAAAAAAATATATATATATTTATGGAGGTTCCCAATGTTTTCATACTTTATTATCTGTTAACATAAAATAAAATTGTTATTAAGACCATTACTTAGGTTTTTATTGAGGCTGTCATAAACCTTTAAAGGGTTTTTTTTTGCAACTTCTTATAAAAGTATATTGCCGACAGTTTACTAGTGATATCTACTTATAGTCAGTGGGTAAATGAAAATTTTCAATTTTATTATCTTATCTTTAGTTATAAGTTTTTTTTTATTTCTTCGATGATCGAAGTAAACAGCAAATGTTAGTTAGTACCTAGTAGGTGTTATATACACCACCTTCGTGTACACAAAGTTGACAGTGAATAATTCGTAATAAATTTATCAATTTCTTCCTTCTTCTTTTTTGTTTTCAGTTACAAGTCATAATACATGTGTGTTGTTTGTGGAATTCGAGGAGATACAAAAGGATTTCTTTAGCCTTTGTTGGGGTGGTTCTGACAATTGACAATTAATGCGTTTTAAAAATGGTTAAAGGAATTCTTGTTCATCGGCCAAGGCCGGATGATGCGGACAAATTGGGTGCATTGAAAATGGATCACTCGGATTTGGTCGCTGAAATGCAAACTGTTGAAAATCTTCCCACACACGAAAGACTTCAATTGGCACGAATGTAAGTTTGATCTCTCACAATCACTTCAATTTAAATATTAAAGAATTTTATTTTTTAAATTTAGGAGAAGAGCACAACAATTAAAAATCAACCGTCAGAAAGAAAAAGAATGGCTAAAGTTACAACGAAGTCAAAAAAACAACCACCAAACTGATCGGCATTCCATTAGCAGACAAAGTTCAAAACATATCTTCTTTGAGAATAGCGTTATTCTTTTGGAAGCAGCTAGTCGCAACGATATTCAGGAAGTTGCTAATCTGCTTCAACGTGGCATCACTCCGGATGCAGCAAATGAAGATGGCCTTACGGCATTACACCAATGCTGCATCGATAACAATATTGAAATGCTTAAACTACTGCTTGATTATGGTGCTAATGTCGATGCTCAGGATAGTGATAAATGGACTCCGTTGCATGCAGCTGCTACTTGTGGACATTTGTATTTGGTTAAAATCCTAATTGAGAGGGGTGCAAATTTATTGGCCGTTAATACTGATGGTAATATGCCCTATGATCTTTGTGACGATGAGGATACGTTGGATTTCATCGAAGCGGAAATGTCCAAGAGGGGAGTTACGCAAGAGCTTATCGACGATACACGATCAATGACTGAAAAACAAATGCTAAGTGATTTACTTGAGTTGGCCAGTAATGGGGGCGACTTAGAAGATCCCGATCATCAAGGTGCTACACCTGTAAGAATTTACACATAATAAACATAAATAGACAATAGATTTACTCAGAAATTAAAAACAAATTTCTTATTTTTAGCTCCACATTGCTTCCGCAAATGGCTACAATCGGGTAGTGGAATTTTTATTGGAACACCATGTCAATGTGGATGCGGTTGATAAAGACTTATGGACACCGGTTCATGCAGCTGCTTGTTGGGGTCATGTAAGTCTAAAGTTTATACACGTATAATCAAAAAATGAGTGTTTAAACAATTTTGTTTCATAGCTCGAAGTATTGGAGATGTTAGCACAATACGGCGCTGATTTAAATGCTAAGAACAAAGACGACGAAACACCCTCAGGTATGCCAGACGCACTATGTAAACAGGGAAAACAAATTATTAAATTGATTTCAATTGTAGATATATGTGAGGATCAGGAAATACGAGAACGAATAGAACAATTAAAATCCGAACAAGAAACAAAACGTTTAGCTGATGCACAAATAAGACGAGTACGTCGTTCTCAAAGCAGTAACACAAGGTGAGTGTTAAAACGCTGACAGAAAACTGAAAATAAATTTCTCAACAGCTTTAAGAACTCTTCATTTTTTCGTTTTACATGTTATTTTAAAAACACAGCTTATATTGGTCCTGTACTTACACGTTTCCACAAGATGTTTGCTAGTTTGTTATCTCCCATTCGGTCGTGTTTTAAAATGGTTTGACATAAGGAAACTTCTAATTAAAAATACCAAAAAGTTACCCCCTTCTTTTTCATACTCTCACTTCAGTTCGTTCATTCGTTGTGGCTTTTTGAAATTCATACAGATAAGCACTGGACTTGCATACAACACGAGGAATTTTTCTGACTGCTTTGCCGATCATAAACTAACTTAATGATAGGTAAAAAGCCTGTAGGGAAAACAATGAAAGTTGGTTTTTCGTTTTTTTATGTTTTCGAACACAAAAATCATTCTGCCCATATTTCAGCAGTACTCTTAAGATTTTACTTCATGCTTTTACCAATTTTACATAGTTCGAAATTTTTTAACACTCGTGTGTAACATTTCTGTACACCTAGCCTGGAAAATGCAGAAAAGGTGATGTGAGGTCCAACGCTTTTCTATTGGCAACCAGGAAAAGTTGAGGAACCACTTTTTTATGGACTTTGAGTGCGTTTTTTTTTATATCTAAACAACTGCAACTTTTTTGAATCAAACTTTTCAAACGCCCAAGCTACGGTCTGTAAGAACTTGACATCTCGTACATACAATCAAAAGACCTTTCCAAAAATACAAATAAGTTTATGCTATCACTCACACCCAAAATCTGCGGCGGGCTCTTAGAATATATAGATATCAGTGCTTGGGTACGCATATCATACAAAAAAGAGTTGAATCTGAGGCCAAATCGTCGCATCTTTTTGTATAGATTATATAGAGACAACAATCGTCGATACGTTTACATTCGTTCGTTTTCGTATGCGGCGATTCGGCCCCTGATAAAACATTTTATAAAACTGAAAAATGCCTTTATAAAATGCCCCTTTGGTCAATTTTTTTTTTTTTTTTGTGAAATAGTTTTCTATTGCCGTAGCATATAAGTAATTGACAATATACTAATGGGACTTATTCTATTTAAATAGTAATCATGACTAAAGTGAAAATTTCTGTTTAATAGGGCGCAATCAGTGCGACGAACTTCTTTACGAGATAAAACACTAACAACAAAAAAGGATGCTGTGGAAGAAACAAGACTGCGATTGCAAGCACAAGAGGTTTGGCACAAATCATTTATATAATATTTATATTAAAATTTAAATATTCAAGGTGTACACAACACCAGATAGCACAACAGAAATACTTCCAACATATCTACGAAGTAACTTAGAGACTAAACAACAAACAGGCGATGCAACGAAAACTCACGATCATTTGCCAACGAGTACAACTCCTACAATTCCACCGTTAAAAATTGAATTTCGACCGCCACCGGCCAGTAGTAGTAGTGAGGGTGGCGGTGATAAAATCTCAACAAAGACATTAGAAATTAATAAAAAAGATAACCATCACATTGGTGCCAATAACAATGTGATCCTTATCAACGGCCATCATGGTAGCGGCGGCGGTGGAAGTGCTATAGAAACCAACGAATTGTGTGTAGACGATGTCGATTCAACAAACTTCTTATCAAACTCTCGTTATCCACCCGATGGCAAGGAATATGATGAACTCACTGGGTTGGACAAGATGAAAGCCATGACGAAAACATCAGCATTTGCAAATGTTTCCAATGGCAACACCAACAGTCTAGAAAAGATATCTGGCAGTGGCAATAATCGAGCAGGGACGACAGGTATTTTTCAAACGAGTAAAGAAAATGGAAAAATAAATGTGCAAGTTACTGTGCTTGTAGGTGAGTACAAGCTCCAACAAGACTCTATATTGACAATGTTTAATATGTATAGTCAAAAAATAAAAAAAAAAAAAACAATGATCGGGAAAGTGATGATAGTATGGGTAAAGAATTTTGGACACATCATGAAGCAGAGTTGACTATTTTGACAAAGTGTATCATTCCATTGAGTGCATTTCGAATGCATGCGAAGGTCTGATGTGCGATAATCAAGTAACAGAAATAGATTTTTCAAATAAAACATAAATTCATTTTTTTAACGCTGTACTATCATTGTTTCCCATAGAGTTGATATTATTTTATTAATAATTGCTTCTGGCAAAAAATGCTTTATCATTTGTAGTAATTCAAACTTCATTTAAATCTTAAATTAAACAGATCCCTCCCTCCCCCTTTATTGCATGCTTTTTTCAATAATTGTTTGTTAATTTAACTGATTGATTTTCATTTTTTTCGTTTTGTTTTTTGCCCATTGCGTGATATTGCCTGGTTTTTTTTACCGCCGCTTATCCTGTGTTTGTGTATTATGTTTTTGCTATGAACCCTCGTTCCTGTTTTGTTGATTGACATATAAATGTTACCATCCTAAATAAGACACTCATCATGTAGATAATGCATACGCGGGAGCAACACTAGCCAATTTGAAAAAGCAACGCTCACAGTCGCGTTCAAATGCACTAACCGAAAACGGTTCTGTTATAGGAACCAACAATAGCACAGATGCTGCCTCATCATCATCGCCATCCTCCGCCATGGATCCACGAGCCTTGTCTATGACGAAGTTTAGTGGAATAACCGGAGAAGTTGTCGGCGATAGTACGAGTTCTAGAAGAAAATGTTGCACCCTTATGTAAGAAGGTGATTTATTTAAATCCTCTAACATGGCATATCAATTTCTTTTTCTATCAACATAAATTATAAGAAAAAAAATGAAAATAAAAAGAAACAACAACAACCAAAGTACACAAATAACAATAAGAGTGTGTGTGTGTGTTCTTTTTTTTCCTTTCTACTTCAATGGTATAACAGTATTTGATATTTCATTAATTAATAATTATATTTATGAAAACGATCTACAATTTTTGAACGAAAAAAAGCTCAAAACTTACTTGAAAATGTCACTTAATGCATCACTCTTACTCTCCATACAGTATACAAAAATACATACATATTATATACCAACACTTAATCACTTAACATGTTTGTTAAAAAAAAAAATTATAATAGATATAATTTTTTATTTGTAAAAGTTACTCAGAATATAAGTTTATATAAATATTTAGGTTTAGATAGCAGCATTATTAATTTAAAGTTAAAAATATAATTTAAATTATTTAGATACAAAACTGCCTTATGTCTTTAAAAATAAAACAAAAAATAAACAATACAAAGTCTACACTGTAGAGTATTATACATAAAACAAATACTTATATATATTTACATATTATTATTACATGTGAAACCAATAATTATTGATTTGTCTCTTATTTTGTGTCAAGACTTAGGATATATCTATGCAACTGTGTAGTGTATTAAAAGAAATGCACAGTGTATGTTGAGTAACTAATTAAAAGAAAAAAAAACTTAATCTTTACAATCGACGAATAATTTTTTCTTGTTCTACAAAGAAAAGGAAATCAATAGTTTTCGATTGAATTAAAATTAAAATTAAAAAAAAAATCAAACGTGTGTATTATAAATATGCGCAGAGTGTAGCCCAATGTGTTATTGAATAGCAAATGTAATTTATATTTTTATAATCTTATCTGTTCTTTAATCTTTAATCGGAAACAAAGTTCTAAATAAACAAATTACAAAAAAAAAGTTTTTTTATAGCTTTTATTTAAATTATTTTGAATAAATTCTCGATTGGGGAAGATCAACAGGAGAGAATGGTACAGTGGAAAAGTATTTTTTCATATTGAATGCAAAATCGTATTCCTAAAATTTACAAAACAAATTGTGGTAAAGCGTAGTTCCATTTTAAATGAGATTACACTTTTACATTTTTTTTCTCATCAAAAATCCAACAGTTTTGAGACTTGGCACACAAAAGTAGTGATTTCTGCAGTGTTAAAAATAGCACAGATTTTGGAGGGGGCATACAAATTTTAGAAAGGTTCTGGTGGGGCATTGGACAAAAAAGATTGGGAAATACTGGTCTAAATCTTAGTTTGTTTTGATTTCTCAAACCCTAAGACATTAACCCCCAGTTTCACAGTTGGCTTAAACTTCAGTTCAAGAATTTATACGAGCTGTTTCGTTTAACCGTAAAACAGAGTTCCTTTTTTAGATCAAGTTAAACGACAGAATTCTGCCGTTTAAACCACAGTTCAGCATTTGGAACTACTACCAAGTGCGAAATTTCAATTCGACAGCTCAACCCATAGAATCCGTCGCGTGCGTTACGTCGGCTTTTTCAACAGACAGCTCGATAAAATACGCACGTTCTTATGAGAAGCGACCCATAACAACGGACGCAACGGAAAAAGTAGCCGAACTTTGAACTTCATCGACAACGAATTCGTTGACGGAACGGACGCGACGGATTCTATAGGTTGGCCCATCAACACCAAAATCGGTGCGCACACCAACCCATACACAGAACACATTTCAGAACACCAACACCGGTGCGCGCACAAGTGTTGTGCGTATGGGCAGCTTGTCCATTTTTTTGGGACCTAACGCGATTTTGTTGCCTTGCATGACTGGGTTGAGCTTTGATTTAAATGACTTTTTCTTAGAAGTTATTTTTATTATTTGTTGGAAATTATAATCAATCTTATGAAAGCACTTACCACCTTTATTTTCCAGCGTCTAGCTATGTAAATACTTATGACAATTATAACGGTTTAACAAAATAAAGCACTTAAATGTTGCAGGTTTCTATATTTTAGAGATGTATGCAGTTTATTAAAATTGTTATTTGCCAAATAAAAGAGAACTTGTGCTATGTTTAAGAAATCGTTTCGATTAACAATTAAATTTACTTATTACAATTAAAGCTTACATAAAAACGTAACATTCCGCCATTGAACGGTTTATTTTTTGTTTTAAATATTTTTTTTGCAAGTACAGTACGAAAAAAATATATAGTTTGTTTCATTCCTAGCATTCCAATGGAAACATTCATTAAAACATGATATTTTTTTGTGGGTTATATTCGTAAGGCTATGCTCACAGTAAGGTTTTAATTGAGCTGTTAGTAATTACTTTTGATAGTATATAATAGAGGTTTTAAGTTTTATTTTTACTATACATTGAATCATAATTTGCATGTACAAAATTAATGCAAAATTTCTTTTAAATGTATTCGGATTAGGGGCAGGAGATAATTAATAAAAACTTGCCCAAACCAAACTGTCGCTGTGACATAACAGTGCGACACGACAACGCACCAAGCAATCTTATGAAAGCTCTTGTTGCACTGTGCAACACGTGCGCAACGAGACACGACAAAAATTTTATTCCATATAAAAAACGTCATTTGTGGCTCCCGGGGAGTCGACGTGATTCGCAGCGTTCGCATTCTTTGAACTTGCCGGGTCAACTGTATTATCAATGCGAAGAACTACCTTACCATTTTTACTAACACACTTCCTCACCTACGAGTTCTACAGGAGAAAATATTGCTGAAATAAGTGCGAATCCCACCGCAAAGCATTCGTCGGATTCTGTAATAGAGGTGAATTTCTCATACAAATTCTTAACTCAAAATGAGATAAGTTTCATACCAAATATTTATGAACACACCCCAAAAATTTGTTCCGTATAGGAGAGAAGGAAACAAACAGCATCTCATATACAAAGCCACGTGTAAAGGCTTGCCCAAACCAAAGTGCCACAGTGCGTCACGACATGTGCGACGCGATTTTTATATGAAAAAGTTTTGTATGATGATGTGTAAATACATTTTGGCGTTATCGTGTCGCACTGTCATGTCGCACTGTCGCACTTTGGTTTGGGCAAGCCTTAAGAAAGAAGCGTCAGACATATAACAGCACATGAGCTGTCAAACGAATTTGTAATGAAAACACTTTTTATCAGATTTCCTAAATTATCTTATTTGGGTTCTAGTTGAAACAGGCTTTAGAGCGTTTAATTTAAAAAAAATATGCATTAAAATTCCATTTCACAAAAATAATTTCCCACTCTTCATGAACACTTTACCTACACTCCAAACCGCAACCAACCTCACTTGCGGAACAAAGTGGATAATTTATTTTTTTTTGTTCTAACAAAAAGGAAAAGAACAAATTTTTTCGTTCTTTCTCCATTCCTGCTTCAGCTTTTGTCTGTGAATGATGCCGTCTGCCTCAAACAACACCAAGTTAGAAAAACAGGTCTCCGGCACCCCAGCGGAGTCTTCAAGTGACAATAATAATGCCACAAATCCGATGAAACAAGCTTTAGTAACAATTGAACATAAAATTCGCAATTTGGAAAAGCGCAAGGTAAGTGAAAATCCCAAAAATATGTTCTCCAAAATCCTCAATGCCACCCTAAAATATTTCTTTAAAAAAATGCACAATGGCTTCCCCCGATGGGTGTATATACGACTCCGTTCCACCTACCAATCAATTCCCCGAAGAAAAACAAATTTTTATATTACAAATTATTATTTTCTAGTAAATTTGTGTTTTTTTATTTGTAGTAAATAAACCTAAAAATAGCTGTAATCGATTGTGTTAATAACAATTTTTAGTTGTTAATTGATTTTTGGAACGGGTTTCACTGTTTTTTACGTGGCGTTTGTTGGTTTACAACAAAAAAAAAAATAACTTCATCCAGGCAATGTCGCGATGATATTCACGACAAGACGCCATATTTACATGTGCTTTGGTTTGTAAATTAGAATAACCAGGGAGGGCAAGCACCACTCGTCCTTTATATCTTCGATGTTTGTTCTTTTCCCTGAAGCAATGAGAAATTTATTGGTTTAGATATGGAAGGTCTATCATATTGTTTTTGTTTCGTGTTTTCTAGACCAAATTGGAGTCCTATCGAGCGATACAGGCCTCCGGTAAGGAATTGAGTGCTGACCAGAAAGCTGCTGTTGCTAAATATGATGCTGTGACTCAAACTTTGGAATTTGCCCGGGATCTCTCCAAGCAGATGGTGCAATTCTCGAAGGATGCCGAAAAGGAGCAGAAGAAGCAAGCCAGGAAGGTGAGTTGTTGTTTGTGCAGACAATTAGTAATCCTTTGTTCTAGCGAGAGTGTTGTTGTTTTGTCTCCTTTTACCAGGATGCCATCGTACGGGCACAAACGGAAACAAGTAAGATTCGAGAGGTTCTGGTTATACAGAACATTCTAACTAACATGTCCATCGATGAGATCCGTGAAGCTTTCCTAAGCGGTGAGAATGGTGCTGTTAAATTGGAGCCAGCCGATCTGGAAAACTTGGACAAATTGTAAGTCAAAATTTATTTATACCTGTATCATTGTCACTATAAATTTTATGTTTTAATTCGTTTGTTGTGTTAAGTAGAAATGTGTGTTTACTTTGCGAAACGAAAATATCTGTGACTCATTGTCATTACTGTCCTCCTTTTGTTGTTATCTTTTGTTTTTAAACAACTGCCGCTGCTGCTGGGAAGTACAAAAAAGATAACAATTCACTAAGCCAAAGAGATTCAATGGAATTTAGTTGGTAATTTTAACTGCTTACCATGGTCAGGTTCTACATGATTAAAAAGATGCCAAATTTCACAATGATATTGATTTCAACATCACTGTTTGCACTTTTATTAATTCCATTTGTTTGTTTCGTTGTTTTTAATTAGGTACGTAACGAGTTTAGAGTGTGAAGTAAAGGACCTGTGTGAGTCAGTCTCAGTGGTAAAATATTTACCAAAACAACAATGGTTTTTCTTACAGGAACCGGCTTCAGTGTACTTGAGATCATTTACCTTTTGTTGTTGTTGTGTTCTACTTTTGTAAAACTAAATTGGTGCAGCACCACTCTGATATAAAACAAAAATATTTTATTCCTTATGTCTTGGATTCTTTTACACTCAACGTGACCATTAAATGATTTGTCAATTTGCTTCACCCAATTTCATGCTTAAGTTTTTTGTGTTAATTTTTTCCAAACTCATTTCTGTATTCAAAAATCCTTTTTCAAATAAATTGAAAATTTTTATTAACCCTAAGCCCAGTAAATTTTTCCGCAAAATTGCTTAGAGGGATACTAAAAGCTTATATCCAAAATCCGTACCCTCACCCCCATTTTGTCTTAATATTTTTGCTCATAAAGGTTGTATTCGGTTTATTTTGCACTATGTGTGTGGGGTATATCTTCCCCAGTTCAGGGGGGAAGGTAATTTTCTAAAATATGGCATAGAACTAAAAATCACTTAAAAACATCTTTCCTAACTTAATTTTTCCATTTGTTGCGGCAAAGAGGAGCGGAGGAGGTGTCGGCAAAATGGGGCAAGATAGGAAAAAGATAAGGTAGGATAGTGGGTAAGGAAGGGTGTAATGTTAAGTTCCAGAGGACGCGGCCTGCTTGCGATCTGGATCTTGCTCCAGAAACTTAACCTCGTCTGCAGCCAAAAACACAAATCAAAAATGGTTCGAGCCCAGTTCGGGCATCAGTTTTTCAAATAATTCGAACATACATCGACTTAGCACCGCTAATAAAAGGAATTTAATGATCGGATGTGGCAGCCTGTGAAATAGCCAAATGAACACTGAGCAAATCGAGCAACCTCGGAGTAGAGTATGATCTGAGATCTCCGATTTAATAAAATAATACACTTGGGCACTCCACTGTCATGATGAGAAACCATGCAAAAAGTACATTTTTGTAAAGATTGTGTCTTGTTGAGTAGACACAGTTCTAAAACTCTAGAAAAGTATCGTTAAATTTTATTTATTTTATTGATTTGTCAAAATTTAAACAATAACTAAAACATTCTTTGTAGCCAGACCAATTGAATCATCAGTTGTAGGATTAAGTCCACTTGAGAAAACTTGTGGGAAAACGCAAAAAAAAAAACTGAATAACTTTATTTTACTTTTTACATATGTTTGACACTATAAGTGAAGTGTATATCTTATGGATTTGAGTGAAATATAAAATAAATTTTTTGTGTGTCATGTTCTAGTAGCCAGATGGATTTATTAAGTTCTTACAACTGATCTTTTGAAATTCCAAATAGGAGGCAAACCTTAAATGAAATAAACAAATATTTAACAAAAGTAAAGATTAAAATCAAATCATAAAGTATTAATTAATAATAGAAAAAATGTTTAATTAATACAAACAAGTGTTATACATGTGTTTGATGACACATCAACAAAATGAACAAAAATGATTCCTTTATATATTTTCCATTTTTTTGCTCAAATTGTCTATTTTATTGGTATTCTCTGATTGTCTCTTATAATATATAGTTCCTTAAAATTTTCAAAACAGGAATTTTGAAAAAAAAAAATTGTTTGTACTACTGAACGGAATAAATCCTGGATTTATTCCGTTTATACAACTGATGAAATTTTTACCACTTGTAACTTTGACAAGGAAAATAATTTTTCCTGTTTTTATTTCTTCTCTGGAGATGTGTCTACGTCTACAGATGCCATTTCCATCAAAGGTCACTTTCGAAAAATTACGTATTTATTCCTTTCTTTAATTCAATACTAAATTTTAATTATTTGGAGTATGACACTGTATGACACTCAAAACATACGCGGGCGGAGACCTTTCACGTTTTGTAAATCCAGCTTCGTCAAATTTTTACCCATTTTAGATTTTTTGTACTGTTTTGGAAAGTAGACCCCATGTTTTTTACATTGTTTAAAAGGTCTAAATGTCTTTTTTCCAAAACAGTACAAATTCAAAATTTGGTGGAAATTTGACGAAGATAGATTTTTTGGTTCAAAAAGCCGTTTTTTGCCCCTAAGTCCAGAAAAAGTCTCAAGTTTCTATACTGTGTAAGCGTTGAAAATTTAATTGAAGACCTTCAGTCCATGAATTTTTCAATTATTCTTACATGTATTCCCTTGTGATCCCCTACCATAATGAAATAATATGCAGGATGAGGATGTGAAAGAAAAGTTGAATGCTATAACTAGTGATATTGATTGATTACAAAAACTTCTTTTACTTAACAAAACTTTTTTGCCACCTTTAAATAAAATGAGTTTTGTTATTTGTATCGTGGAATTAATAAAGTGGCTATTTGGGTTTAAAAAAAAAACACATAAACTAGACAATGTCATCGAAAGTATTTTATTTAGCTAAGATTAACAAAACAAACATTCCAATTTTGAATGAAAACTCTTGTGGAAATGATTTCGAAATATTCTTGACTGGGAGGCCTTTTCCCAGAAATACTTCGACAAAAATGTTCATTTAGGACTGCGTTGAAAGAAGCAATAAAATTATGGCAGTGTTTCTTTTTTTTTTTTGAAGAAAAGATTCAATGTATTTGTTTGTTTGTGAAAATGTTTAATTTATAAAAATATTTAAACTTGCTTGAAATGTATAATTAAATCTAAAAAAAATGTCTATTTTAAAATTTATATTCAGCCTCTCGGACATTCAAGTAAGACGTCCTGAACAGACTGAAGATGTTCCATTCTTGACTCTTGCTCAAAAAGCTGCCGAGTATTTGTCGATGACGATTGACGGTCGCCCCAAACAATATGGCGAGACAACTTTTGAGAATTTGAAGCGTATTTGCCAACAAATTCAAGAATCTGGTTTCTTGGATAAGGTTCACTGCGTCAATCAACCTGAAGTTGTTGAAGAATCGTCCGCTGTGACAGAGGAAGTTAATGTATGCGAACAACAACAACAAGATGAAGAACAAGTTGAAGCAAACGATGATGTTGTGGAGGAAGATGATGTTGCAGAAGAGATTTCTGAGCATCAAAAGCAACAGCAGCAACAAGAAGATGAAACCCATCAAATGATTCAGACCGCTCCCATCTATAATGCCAACGCTCCGGTTGTGAACAACGTCTTTATTATAGAGGCAAATGAAATTGCACCAGTCTATGCTGCACCGCAGGTTCATAATCATATGCAAACTACACCACCTCCAAGTGGAATGGTCTCCAACCAACAACCACCACAGCATCATCAGCAACAGCAACACCAACAACACCAGCAACATCAACAACAACAACATCAACAGCAGCAGCAGCAGCAAGCCCAACAGCATTCACGGCAAGTGGTTCCTAGCCCAGTGAATATGCAACAACAGCAGCAGCAGCCAACTGGAATGCCTCAAGTTGTTCCCGCTGCAATTGCAGCAGTTCCACCCCATTTCCCAGCAACAACCGTACGTGCCGTTGAGGAAGCTTATTTCAAGCAGCAGCAATATCTACAGCAAATGCGCCCTCTGGCCGAAGTCATTGGGGGAGGTAATTTCTTCTTCCTGCAGGACAGTGAATTGGATTCTCCAGACGTGGGTAGTGCCGCAACAACCTACAACAATCCAATCGAGGTACAAACTCAGTGCACAAATGTTTTCAATCAACACCCATCTCAGCCACCTACACATCAACATCAACAACAGCAACATCAAATGCAAATGATCCAGCAATCACCAGTTTCTCAGCAACAACCAACCCCTCAAACACAACAGCCACCACAGCAACAACAGCAACAACAGCAACAACATCAACAACAACAGCAGCAGCAACAGCAACATTTGCCCAAAGGAGCCCATGTCAACATGGCTGCACCCATCCCCACGCAAACATTCACAAACCAATCATTCCCTCCTCTAGTGCAAGCACCACCTGCACTCTACCCTGTGGCACCCAATTCTGTAGCCGCATCACTTCAATCTCCACTTAGTTGTGTCCCAGGGCAAGACAAGCAACAGCTGTCCCAAGCAGTATATCCCCCAGCTGTCAACGCCAGCCCTGCAATTCTATCAGTTCAGCATCAGATGATTGCAGCCACTGGACATCCACCACAAATGGAGCAGCAACAGCAAGGAGCAGTAGTCATGATGAATCGACTTCCATTGGCTGGTTTTCAGCAGTTCGAAAATAATAGCTCAGTGGTTGCTCCGGTGCAGGTGCTTAACCCAGCGCCAACACTCCCGCAGCCAAGCGATCCCTATACTGAACAAATTGAAGCCATCAAAGATGATGTTGCTGCTTTATCGACTACTGAAGAAGTCAATACAAGCCCCACCAGCGATTGGGAAACACCCACTGATCGAGATGACCGTCGGCGTGATGATTCCCAATCCAAGCCAGTGGAATCGAATCAATGGAGCAGTGAAATGAACAGCGCAGCTCTCTTCAGCTCAAGCGGTGGTGGCGGCGGCGGTGGCAACCAATCTGATTCTAGCTCCAACGCAAATTCCAATTCACGAAAGAACGACTGGAACGATGACAACCACCACCAGGGCCGCCACGAGAGTAACCATTGGTCCAGCAGCAACCATCAAAATGACAGCTATGGCGGCGGAAGACCACGCCACAACAATTACAACCGAAATGACCAACGTGGACGTGATGGCGGACGTTCTAACAACGGCATGGACCGCATCGATCGTGGAAGCATGCGCGGTGGCAATACTGGTGGGCCAGGTATGGGAGGCGGTGGCGGCTACCGTGGCAGAAGCAACTATTCGTCCCAATCCCAACAGAATGGCAGCGGTAGGGGTAGCAACGTTTACTTCCGTGACAATGGTTATTATCAGAATGGCAATTCAAACAACGGAACTGGCGGCAGTAACAATGGTGGCAGTGGCGGATACAACAAAGAAGGCGGTGGAAACAATCAACGCTACGACAACACAAGCAACTACAGATCTCGTGGAGGCAACAACAATACCAACAACAATGCCAACAGTCGGAACAATGCAGGTTCCACCAACGGCGGCACCAGATCCTCCATGTCGTCTATGTCTGGTGGCGGAATGAATGGACCACGCACTGGAGGCAATCGCCCATCTGGTGGCGGCGGATCCTCTGGTTCCTCCTACGTGAATTCCAGACAACCAAACCCTAGGCAACAGCAAGACGTTGCGTAAACAAACAACAAACAAATGTAAGCAGGAAGCAATTACACATTTAAACAAAAACAAACAAAAAAATGCGTGCCCCCAAAGCACACTTCAAAAAAGAAAAACCTAGTACTAACTTGCAGAGCGGAAAGGCATATTATTCATTCACACACAAAATAACTGAACTTCGTCTTAAAAAAAAACATATATATACATAAACAAAAAAAAAAATGGAAAAAAATCTTTTAAAAAAAAGTATAACAAAAATCAAGTATTTATGCTTAATATAATTTTCAACTATTCTTATTCTATATTATAATTATTATTTTATGTTATCTTTAAACAAAACAAACATGATGAAAAGAAAGAAAACAAAAATTATGAAATTTATCTGAGATTTTTTTTTTTAGTTTGTTCGTTTTATGAGAGAAAAAAATTATTACGTACAACAACAAAAAAAACTAGTGTTTTGCTTAAAAATCTCGGAGCCATCGGATATCTCTTTTTGTGGGCCGCGTCCGCATCTACTATATTCTTCAAAAGCGCTCACTAAGGTCTGAAAGAGTACCACATCTCAAACACAAAACCAAAGACCTCGCAGTTTTTTTAAATTTTTTTTACAGTATTATTGATCAGTAATATTGTGTCGTGTAAGGCCCGCATTATAAAGCTTAACTACAACGTCCACTTTTTGCAAAAAATGCAAAAGTGAACATTTTCCTGGCAAAAATTTCAAAAATCTTATATTTCGGATTCTAAAAAAATTTGAACTTTTTTCGTAAATCAATGGACTTAGTTAAAAAAAAAATTATTTTACTTATGCAGTTTTGCAAAACGTGGCCATTGTAGTTGAGCCTTTTGTAAAGACTATTCGAAAATAAATAGGTGCAAGCCAGCTTTTACAAGATGCGTCAAAAGTCGTGACTCTTTTTGAAATTCAACTAGTGCGAAGTAGAAAAATCACTATGCATCCCTTTCGCACTCATTGATTTTCCAAAAGGGCACGACTTGCGTCACCGCATAATAGCTAATAGCTGACTTTGCCCCCAATGGGGGTCTCATTGACTAGCATGGCTTCGCCTGTTTTGCCGTTCATATGGACGAGAATTGTAATGTTATCGAGCCATGCTCGCTTATTAGAACACGCCTAATGAATTTAGAAAATAAAGTGGTATGGCTGCCTTTCACTTACATGCTGAAAATGGGTTGCGTGATCGAAAATCGACAGTAGGAAGATAAGACAACAACTTAGCCAAACATTAATGTTTGTATGAAAATACAGCGAACAGTAAGATCAAAATTATCCGCTTATCAATAGGCGATTGCGATAAGTGTTTCGCTAACTTGACGTAAATTTTGTACAACTTGTGAATGAAAGCATTGTATATAAAACCTATAGTAATATCAAAACACACGATTTAATAATATAGCTTCCGTTGTTAAGGGGGCGCTGCCATAGCAATTTTCACTCGGAAGAGTAAAATGTGTGTGTTAGAACAGAAAAATATATTTAGCACAGTAATGGGATTAAGGGAAAGATCCGAAAACGGATGTTTGCATTTTGACAGACCAGAACTAAGGCGGGAGAAATTACAAAAAACAAAATAGTTGTTTGTTTTGCAATACGATTTTTTTGTTTGATGTTAGTGAGGTATACAAATAAACACACATGAAGGTTTTTTGTATACTGTCGAATCAGATATTTTTATTTTGAAAACATAATGTACAATGATGAATGTGAAAGCGTTCCTCAATCTTGACGTATGTGTGAGAAATTAAAAAAATAACAAATCAAACAGATATTTTCGAAAAACAGAACCACTCTTCTACTACTTTTAAAGGAGACATCCGGTTTCTGCCATTTTTTTTCGCAATTCAACCATATTCAACTTTTTCTTTCAGTTCTTTCATTTTGTTTTTGACATAGCTGTGGTGTGCACGTTTTTTCACAGTCCAAATTTACTATTGCTTTTTTATTAAATGTTTGGAAAAGTTAAAAATAAAATAATATCAAACCAAAATAATATGGACGGTTCCTGAAATAAACATTTTGAGGTAAGATTTTTTTAAATTAAAAAGAAAACAGAAATACCCTACACCTACGTCCAAATCTGATGAACTATGTTTTTATGAACAATTACAACTGGATACCATCGATGTTCCTGTGGCTTTCAGCTGCAGTTACATCTAGTGTTCATGTTAAGATTATTTTTTACATGCACCACCAACTGACTATTTAAAAAAATATCATCTGCATTACGTTTGTTTCAAATGTACATTTTCATAATTTATGTATTTTCCTTTTTTATATGGGATTCAGAATGTGAATCAAATTTGTGATTTCGAATCAAATTGTCCCAATTTATGAGAAAATGGACATTGCAGTTAGAGACAAAGAAGAAGTCGTCTTCTTAACTTGACTTGACACGTGGTAAGTTTGTTTCCGAAAATATTTTTTATTATTTTTCTATTGAATGATGAACATGTTTTGTATGATTTGTGATTAATTTTTACATGCACCACCAACTGAATAGAAAAAATCAACAAATCTATATACGTAAAACAACCTTTTCACAAAATCTATTAACACTAATTTTCTTTGCAGATTAAGAACCAAGATATTTCAGGAAGAAATTGGTACTTTTTCTCTCATGCGGAAACGAGTTCCATCATCGTAGTGGATAGTAATATGCTCCTCGTCCACGACAAGGTTTAACCCATGGAGAAATAGAGCAAACGAAATGTTTACATATTTATATCTTTTTTTTTTAATAAATAATTTATTTTTTAAATGGGCAGTTTTATTAAGAACAGAAAAAACTATTCGGAACAGAGAAGAGTCGATTCGATGGAACTGCACATAAAAAGTTTTAGTAGTAACATTTTGCTCACCCTCAAGGAAATATAGGCTCAATACGAGCAAGGAGCCAAACTCGATATTTTCGCTGAAATTTTATTTTAAAATTAGACATACACTCAGTCAAGAAAGTTAGTATACACTAGACGTATTACAACACAAGATTCTGGTGTGTATTTGCTTTTGTGACATTGAAATTGGGAAAACTTATTCATTCAAATGTTGAATTTTGTTTTTATAAAAGAGGCATGACCTTTTAGAGTTTCTTTTTACCATAATCTTTATTACTATTGGGCCCAATGTATACTAACTTCTGTGACTGAGTGTAGGTATTGGATAGGTTTCTGAAATGCAGTTTTGATGGCAATATGCAGTTTTATTGGACAAATGAAGAAAGCAAAGATTTGTTTTATATATTTCAAGTTTTATTTTTAAGAGGGCATAATGGGTCCAAAATTACTATAGATTCAAGCATGACACGGATAGGGGGGAGAAACATAAAATCATTTGGTTTTCTTTGTCCGAATGAATAGGGAAAATAAAATTTAAAAAATTAATTTAATATTTCATTGCACAATCTTGAAATAGTAGTCAGCATTATCATAAAATCCATTTGTATCGTAGATTTGGTACGAACCCTGAGAAACAATCATAGAATTCATTCGTTATGTCGATTCGTATGAGATATTTTATATGGATGAATTCTGCTATCGTTTTTGTCGGAATTCATAGCAAATCTACAATACGAATAAAATTCATGATAAGGCCAGTATATAGAATGTTATTTTAATCTTTAATTTTGAGTTTAAAATTGTTTTTTTTCCAAAAATCAATTATTGGAATGAGCTCAATTTAAGAATCAAAATAAAGGACAGCACTTGACTTTCATAAAAGTAATTGTTTTATATAGAAGGTTCTGGTTCTGCTATTTTTGCTTTTTACTATTTTAAGTATTCAGCTAATCATCATTTACGTTCGGAGAAGTCTCCGATCGAAGATAAGTTACGATCGTACGGTTTATTGGGTTCATGGTATCCGAATCGGAACAAAAACATAGCCATTCGACTACTTATAAAGGTGAGATCGCTGACTCCGAGAACTCCGGTATGAGCGCTCATTACTTATGAGCGCTTGATGAATATCGGCCTTAAAAAAAGACATGATACATCTTTTTTGGTAAAAATAACAATAACACCCCTGCACTCCAAATCCAATTCGAGCCTCGCTTCCTACGTTGACACAAGACATTTGAAACCAACACCAACTTCGCTTACAACTAATCTTTCAGAAAGTGGGGAGCGATGTGAATTTTTGTCGCTGTCGATTTCCATTTACTCGAAAAGAAAAAAAATCTTTTATAAATAATTTCATACAAGAAATGTATATCACTTGAGTTTATTAACTAAAATAACAATCGTCTAATTCATTACTCACATCAAACTTGTATCATTCAAATGTCCATTCTGTGAGCCAAGGCCAACAAACAACCAAAAGAAAAGATGATTTCTTCCTCAACTGCTGGTAAGTAAAGTAGCCAACGAAGGGAGGGGGCCCACTTCTCTTCCCATTGTCCGCAAACTGGCCTTGATGAACTAAAAAAAAAAATGGTAATGGTTTTTCCTAGACCCCGCAGCTGCTGCTGGCCCACTGGGCATCGCTGCTGAAAAGAACAAGCAATGGCAGCGCGAGCTTCTGATGGAGAAAATCCGTTCGCACTCGTCGCAGCACAAGACTTTCCAGGAGCTCTCCAAGTCGATGCGATTGTCCATGTTGGAAAAACGATACGCCCTCGATGCCGTGGAAAAGTCAAATCTTCAAAAATGCCTCGACAGCATGCAGCACTGCATCAAAGTGACTTCCCGCCAGGGTTTGGTCGAACGGCTGGAGTCTCTCTCCCGTCAACTGGGCCTAAAGTTCATGGAAGACAAGTCGGGCTTGTTCATTTCCACAGACATGTTCTACTTGGAGATAATTCTCGATGCCAATGGCTCCTTGACAGACGTAAAAGTCCACCACGAGTGCAAGATCGAGCAACAATCGTGCAGTGAACTCGTCAACTGCCTAAATCGCGGTGATTTCGCTGACTTTACCGTCCAATTGGATGGTCTCACCTCCATATACCAACTCAACGCAGAGCCCAAGGTGAAGACAAAGGCATTCGTTGCATTGCAGGCAATGGAAACGGATCTCTACAGTCTCTACCAAGCTCACAACTTCGCCAACGATGCCAAGGCGATTTTAACCGAGTCGTCTGTTGGTATCGCTCTGCGAAGACGTGGTGGCCACCCAATGCGTCTGACATATTTCGTATCGCCCTACGACCTCATCAGTCTCGAGTTGAAGTCCATGATTCCTCTCACCGTTGACTTGGTTACCAGCAAAAATTTGGGCATGAGTGTGACTGTGAATCTGGAGGCTTCATCGGCCAATAAACTGCAAATTCTACCAACGGTTTCATTTACCAAGGAGGGCATGACTGATGTGCCAGTTTACTCCCCTCTGAATCCACAGAATTCCACCCTTCTGCCGGCGACTTTTGTCTTGCAGCTGAACACACCACTGCCTGTGTGCCAGAACTTACTGCGCACCATCATGCCCGTGCAGCCGACTGAGCCAGGTGGTGTCGCCGCACCTGGAGAACCACCCGTGATGACATCATCCATTATGAAGCTTGTCGTACAAACTGCCTCGGAGAATCAACTGCAAAACACATCTAAAGGTTTGTTTGTCTGCCTTCCCGACCAGACTCATTGCTATTTCTTCACTGAAAACAAACACATGAAGGTGAGTTGTGTGGTGGAATTTTATCATTAGAATTGTAATTATTTGTTTTTTTTCTTAGGCATCAATTGTTTCGAGTGTGCCATTTACAGAACCTTCTCAGGTGCCCAAGATCCTTGCCGTTTTGAAGAAGCATGCGCTGTTTTATACTCTTCTCTCTAGCTGTGTCCGGCCTCAGGCTAAAATGGGAGGTAAGATACTCATTTTTTCTTCTTGTCTCTTATTTTTAATGTTTTTGGAGGAATTCGAATTGGTATTTTCACTGTGAAAGAGGAATCCTAGCAATTTTTAAGAGAAAAACTGTTTTTATTATACATTTTTATATAACAATTTTTTTGGAAGAGTTTTTTTAAGATCAACGTACCTAGCCACACTATTTCCATTAACATTCAAGGATATTTTTCAGAAATTGCGTCATATAGAACTCAATGTCGAAAGAGAGTAGGAGTTTTTTTCTTAACAAAACCACTCGATGCTAAAAACTCTTCGTATCCTAGTGGCTTCCTCGTTGACATCTCTATACGGATGAATCAAAAATCGAAAAAGGGTAGGTGGCGTATTGCCTTTGCTTAATAGCTCTACAATAAATGTTATTATTGGACACTGTCGCTAGAAGACAAGCGCTCCTCTCAAATGATTTTTGCAGAAGCTGCAAGGATGAGTAAGTAAAGGAAACTTCTCTGCTCTTTCCCAAAGACATAACATAGACTTAGAAACATTTTCTCTCAATGTGGCAAAGAGTAGCCAAGAGTGTTACTTTTTCTGACAGCCACTAAAATCTAACCTAACCTTAGGTAACCGAAAAATATGAACAAATCTAAATGTTAAAGAAAAACGAAACCACTGAATGGGTTGAGTAGATATGCGATTTGAAGCAAAAAAATAAGAGTAGACAATTATTGTGTGATTAAATAGCAAAGCGGGAAGAGGATTTCTGTTGCTCCGGTCACCGTTCAGCAGCAAAAAGTAACACAACGTGTTAGGATAGCTTCCTAGCTCAAATATCAAATAAGTCATAGAATCCAACGGATGGTGTCCAAAAACTGCTGCCCGGAGTATCTGCCCCATATCTCTGAATTAGCAATTAAGCACTACATCTATCAAACCAGTGCTAAGCCCTGCCTATTAATTTCTTTCTTTCTTTTGTTTCATTAAAAAAATTATGTTGAAAGTTGATGAAACACTTAAAAATTGGAAAAATGTGTGGGTCGCGAATAAATGCGCGGAATATAGTGAAAAAAAACCGTTTTATTAAACTTCTTTCACTATTATTCCAGTATTGCTATTTTCGACTACATTTCGCATATTTTTTTGATCAACTTTTCACGCTTTATTTTTCGACATTCCACTTTTTTCTTACTTCTTACTTTTTTTTCGCTTTTTTCATGATCGTTCACCATTATTTCCCAATTAGTTCAAGGTCTTACACGCATTTTAACAGGAATTTTCACTCTTTTTTAGCGACTTTCAACGCTTATTTCCGTGGCATTAAATGCTTTTACCGGTGGTAGTAGTCCCTGCTATTTTCCGTAATATTTCACGAACTTTCGCCAGAATATTTCCCGATCAACAGCGCTTTTTTCTGTTGTTTTCCGCGGTATTCCACGATTCTTTCTTCGTTATTAAACGTTTTTATCCGTGCTACTATTTCAACCACCATCGAAGAAATGTTATCTTCTATTTTGTTCATTTATTCGCTTTTTTTTTGGTCAACCAAATAATGCAGAACTGTATTGATAATTTGCATATAACTTGACAACAGCACCACAATTCCAAAAAATCAATTTTATAAATTTGTTTTATTATCTGACTGAAAGTTTTCGAGTAGATTGAGTACAAACATATAAACACTTAAATTTTATTTTATAGATTTTCTTAACTTATATTTAACCGATATTTTTGTTTTTTAATATAATTTAATTATTTCACTTAATTTTTGTGCATCTGTGATCTTGATTTCTCTAGATGTGACCTGTCCAGCTCCATTTCAATTGTTTTATTCTTTGGATAACCTCCGTTATGTTTATTCTTCGTCTTATTTCTTTTATTATTAATTAAATTACCATTTTCTTTCTATTTTACATTGACAGATTCTTAGATTCTCAATGAATTCGATGTAAGTCCGATTGTTTGTAATTCATATGTCATAACAGGAAGTAGCGTGGAGTCTAGTATATATTTTTGTGTGTCTGTCACTGTACTACATATAATAATTAGCAAAGTGTGAAAATCATTGAACAAGTCTGTCCTTCTAAATTGGCTAAAAGCATTTGCAAGCTTAAACATTAACATTAACTTATCTAGAATCCAAGTCATAAACAAGATTGAATTTATCAGCAAATATCTTTTACAATATTGAACAAATCACATCGAGGCCGATTTCTTCTCTGTGTGTGATGAAAGTGGATTTGAGTCAAATCCCTACCTCTGCAAGCGGGCTTCATATTCTGAATAATAACCTCCTTGTTCTCACAATTGACGGCGCATTTAGTGTGAAATTATCGTTATCTAAGTGCCTTCCTGACTGCCTTAAATTTTGGCTGCATAATTTTAATTTAGTTTTTTTTTTTAATTTTGCATAATTTAAAATAATAGTTATAAATTGTTCATAATTCTGAGAACGTGTAGACCTGATTTGCCTTAAAGCTAAAGCTTTAAAACTTCTCCATTTAGGTGTCAGATTTGGCGTATTCTTTTTTGATTTTGTTGTCATGTTTTTCATTTTAAAAATTTTGTTTAAAAAAAGTCACAAAACTATTTGGTACCTAAACAAACCTTTTGTAGAGTTTTTTTTAATGTTCTCTTTTACTTACTTGCAGACATCGAATCAACAACTATTCTTGAGGTAAATGCGATTTCGTTTAATCAAATATCCGTAGCCCTTGAGCATCCGTACGAGGAATCCATGGCAACAGTCGAATTTAATTTGAATGACACCGGTTTGGTTACCTGTGAGATCTACTCACTTTCGAACAACTATGAATCATTGGCAGCAAACCTCACCCTAATCGTGCAGCAGAGTATGTCAATTCCAATAACAATTCGCAGTCTACTTAAGTACTGGTTACAGGAGCGTATGAAGTGCTTTCAGCGCGGTAATGGCGGAGACTATGGCAATTTTAATCTAGCACAGGGTCCAATTGACCCTGGAGGCCGAGGCGGTGACTTTCGTGATATAAAAGGCCCTAAACCAGGAGGCACTGATCGGGGAGGATCAAATTTTGGTGCAGGTAATAATCGGCCATTTTTTCATGCCACAGGAATAGCAGGTACTGCAGCTGAGGGGTTTCCAGAGTTGACTGCCTCGGTTGGAGCAGTGGCTGGGACAAATAGCCTCATAAAAACACAATTCAAATCCGAAGTAAAGCAAGAGGATTTTTGTAAAAGCCCAAAGAGTAACCATACATTGCAGTCTGATATTAGCAGCAACGACTCCAGCTCTTTGGGCACATTATCAGCAGCACCACAACAAAGTTGCGGCAAAACCCAGGAAATATCAACCTATTTGGCTGGGGTTGCTGCTAATGTAGCTACTGCTGTTGCATCCGGAGTCGCTGTACCAATAACACCCAATACCGCCACATCGACGACTCTTTTGAAGAGCGATCTGGAGCGAAGCGCCGACATTGCTGGAAAGTACCAGAAAATTTGGAAAGATAAAACCAACACCGTAAAAAACACTGTTAGCATCACTCCGATTACGGCTTCAACACCTGCGATGGAGTTGACACTTAATTCATCACAAGGAAATGTTGAGAAGCGACCAGGCATAGAGATAATTCCTCTAACCACACCACCATCACAAAATTCAGTGTCATCTACGATAACTATTACTCCGATTAATCCCACGCCAACAGGTCAAACGTCTATTCCCACAGTATCGATTACTGGAGTTAAGAGCTCTGAAAAGAGAAGTTCCAGCTCTGGAAAACGCTCAGCTGACGACAAAGACAGCAAAAGTGAGAAGAAGCGGAAGAAAAAGCGTGAAGATTCGCCGATGGGCCCACCAGAGAAGTTATTTTCTCGTCAGAATTCGCCAGCATCCGATCCGATCTCTAGAAAGTATTCTCCACAAACAACCCCTTCTATGGGTTTGCCTGGCACCAAACCAAGTCCAAAACACTCTCCAGTATACACAAGTCCAAAGCATGCTTCGTCCAGTCCCAAAAGTCCGTTTGGCACATTGTCTCCCAAGCACGGAAGTTCGGGAAAGCCCAGCATGTCTACTCTGAAGAATGCCACAAGTCCAAAGAGTGAAAAATCTACACTGGCACTGCCTACGCGGCCGCTGTCTTCCCCCGGCTTGTCTTCTTCAAAAAACCGTGAAAAGGATGGCAAGGAGAGATTGTTGAGTGTCCCCAATCCGAATTCAAAAACTCCCACGAGTCCAAAGGTCAAATCGGCGACAATAAAACTGAAGCCCCTGGATGTTGGCAACCATTTGGGGTTTCCTGGGTTGTTGGATGACAGTGACAAAGGTCGCAAAAGCTCACTCAATGCCGTGATAGATAAACTTAAATCTTCCCAGAATTCTTCCGACGGAATGGATAAGCTGACCAACTCTGGCTTGGCAAGTGATTCAACAGTAACTACCCCTGGCACTCCTGGCTCGGAGTACATGGTTAAACCCGGCCAAGATGGTATCAAGATCACAATCAACAAAACAAAAACCAAGGATGGTGGCGGCGGAAGTAGCTTCAATCGAACAAAGAATATTAACAATAAACCTGTCGACATGGGGAATAACTCTCCAAAAAAACACACTGGCTTGAAACCAGGCGTGAACAGTGGACCTGCCTCCAAGAAGTCATCATCAACACTTCCATTTCCTGCCGCGCCACCATTGCCAACAAACAAATCGTCATCTTCGTCGTCCGGCAGCAGCTCTCAAGGAACAAAGTACAATTTTCAAAAATCAAACTCATCAGGTAGTCTCTCGACGAAACTTTCCGCCAATTCCACGGGCGGTGGAAGTTCCCTGACCAAATCTCACAGTACAAACTCCTTTCATTCAGATTCCTTTCGCAAATCAGCTTCGTCATCGTCATCGACTTCGAGCAACAACAAATCGCGCTCAAGTTCGGGTTTTATTGAGAAGATTACGCCTCGACCAGATCCAACCGACATGATGAAGATCCTTCAGTTTGCATCTCCCAACATGGCCGCCATGGAAGGATTCATGAAGACCTTCAACACAAAGTTTCAAATACCCAAATTGTCTGCAAGGAATTCAAATTCACAAACTCATGACGGGGACAAACCTCGTCCTATTTCGGCACCCACAACGCCAGCCACATCATTCACACCCTCTCCAACGCCGAGCAGTTCCGAGAGCAGTGGCAACAGCAATGATTCGAACAAGAATCCAACGAAAATATCCGGCCCTGCACAACCAAACAAAGGTCAGCAACAAGATTTCTTTAATCTCGCTTGTCATACAGGTGTTCCCAACA
This sequence comes from Meliscaeva auricollis, assembly GCA_948107695.1. Classification (NCBI taxonomy): domain Eukaryota; kingdom Metazoa; phylum Arthropoda; class Insecta; order Diptera; family Syrphidae; genus Meliscaeva; species Meliscaeva auricollis. Next base: position 1,109,261 of record OX403619.1, read on the forward strand.
CCGCCGCAACTTTGTCGTCCTCGTCCTCGTCCATAACCCCATCCTCTGTCCCATCAGCTCATTTCAATTCATACCGGGGTCCACTCATCGATACGAACAATCATGCGAGTGATCTCACTATGCGTCCACCCTTGAAGCCCAGTGTAACTGATGATTCGTCCTCGACGTCGGCGTCTTCCACTCTGAAAAATGATATCAAACTGATGCCACCGGTGGTGCACGCACAAACCCCACCACCAGTCCAAATTTCCAATAAGCTTCCCTTCCATCAGCATCCCCCATCGCCGTCTGTGTCGGTGCACATTCTCAAGTCTCCCGTTCCATCGCCGCTGGTGGTAATGCCGTCACCCCATTCCAATTCGCCCTGCATCACCGACGAGGAACTCATCGATGATACACTGGTGGGTGTGGCAAGTAAATGACAAACACTTTTTATGGTAAGAATTTATTGTCTGGACTTGGTTTGGGATTCTCATCTTCCTCCCATCATCATCATCATCATCATCATTATCATCATCATCTTGTTCTTGTTGTTGTTGTTTTCGTCTTCCTTTGTTTGTTGTATTGTTGACTTTCTGCTCGGAACTCAACGAAGCATGAGATTTTGCAATTTCTAGGAACTTCCTAATCTTCCAGCAAACACTGTCAGCGGAGTCGGTGCAAAATTCCCCAAAAGGCTGACACAGCAGCAAAATGACTTGGAACTGTTTCTCGTTGGGCGTTGATATAAAGCAGACAACCAGCATAAATTTATTTTTAAGTAGTAGATGATAGTGATGTGTTTTCTTTTTGTTTGTTTTTTTTTATTTTTGGGATATAAACAAATTACTAAGAAGTTGAAAAACTAAATTCGATTCGACAGCACAAAAGTATGTATTCAGATGTTAACATCCATACAAAAAAAATATAAATTATATTAAATATAAAAAACAAAAAAACAAAAATGTCTTAATTAAGTACAAAAAAAAAATAACAGAAAAAGAAAATCCATTTGGTGACAAAACTTAATTTCAAAAACAAAAAAAAAAAAAAATTCGACAAAATAAATAGATTTAAGTTGGACGATGCCTTAAGACGAAAGAAATTTTTTTTTTAAATTTTTAATTAAGTTCATTATTTACCTTCAAAGAATCGACATATTTTTTTCTAGTTTAGTTTAAGAGTATTTTCGGCATCAACAAAATGTTTGGTTTTATTTGTATTAATTAAAAGATTTTAGTTGTAATTTTTTTTTGTCTAATTATAATCATTTTGCATTCTTGATTTATTATTTTATATTAATGTCCTTTTGATGAGGAAAAGTATGTATACATTGCATGAGACAGTTGTGGGCAATAGTGTGAAATATAAAAGCAAAAGCAAACAATTTGTAAATATTTATACAGAACAAAAGAAAAAAAACAAAAACAAAAAAAAAAATATTATATAAAACAAAGATATTTCATGTTTTGGGAAAATAAAAAATATTTAAATAAAAATTTATTTATTATGTAAAATTTGAAGAAGGTTTTTTTTTTTTTAAATTTAAGTCAGAGGTGTAGCTTAGACAAGATTAAGCGTGCAAGTACACATTTCAATTATATAATGTAACACTCAAAGTAATCTTGAACGGAGACCTAGCATGGGTTCTAGCACATAACTTGATACCATCGAATGTTGTTGACACAATCGAGTACTGGTAGAATCTAATGTGGTAGAATCGGTATGGATAACACTTGACGTATCGACTTTGTATTAAGTTACATGCTATTTACTCAGGTTTTGAAAGTGTTTTCACTGATAACGATTAAACTGTATTGACACAAACTTTTTGGTAAAATACCAACAGTTTTTATTGGTATCACCATTATTTAACCAAACGCATTGTTATTGCACTTTAAAATTTAAACACCCTCTCTAAGGTCTGCAAGGACTTCACATCATACATACAATCAAAAGACCTATCCAAAAATACCAAGCACTTAATGCTATCACTCACGCTCAAAATATGCTGTGAGCTCTTAGTCTATGTACAAGATAAATAGTATTTGTCTTCTTTTAATAATTCAGTATGTGATAAATGTCTTTGAAACAATCAAGATTTGTTGTTTCATTTCTCATTTTTCATTCCGAAATATTAAAGAAATCTTCACTTAATGTTGAAAAACAAAAATGCAATTTATTCGTTTTTAACTTCTGCACAATATTTGGAGAACTACACCAAATCAAAAAATCCATACAAATTTGCCCATTCACTTTAATGGTTGCGTTTTCGAAACATTTGTCGAATATTGTAGCATTTGAGCCAAAATGTTATTTTCTTGTTCATTGGGTTTTTTTTATTTTTAAGTCGGATTATATTTCATGCCGTGAGAACCATAGTGGCCTATCTGATGTTTGAACTTTTTTTTTGTTAAAAGCGAAAAATTCTAATTATGGCCACGAAAATTTGTTTTATGAACATGACATAAAAATTAGTACAAAATTATAAAAAAATTTATAAAAAAAATTGACGAAATTAGTTAGGCCACTATTTCTCTCACGGCCTGATTTATTGTAACAATTTTTGAAATAAAACATTATTTGTTTCCATACGGCCAATTTGTTCAACAGTGCTAAATATTTGAAAAAACCATTCACGTGATTTTTTTCTTTAAAGTCATTGCACAGTATTTTTAGAAGTTGGGAATTCCGAAAGCCTTGGACAAATTCATAAATATTTTAAATTGTTGCTTGTAAGTGATAATGCCAGAAATGATGACCAAAATGAATAAGCTGGTGAAATGTTCATTAATTTGCGTGAAAAACACGTCGAAGCGGAAGTTGATGAACCAAATGATTTATCTAATGCATCAGTATTCCAAAACGTCATTTTTACATAAAAAAGGATCAGCATCTTGCTATTATAAGTTGCTAAAGTGGTCGAAAAGCTATCGAGTAGAATTTTGAAAAATTTCAAATAATCGTGAGGAATATCCCGCTTGGTTTAAAATGTTTTGATATTTGATTATCCCCTTGTGAGGAATCACAAGTCACAAGCTCTTGTGACTATTTCTATTCTCCAGGGCAAAGGTAAATATTGAAATGTCATAAGCTTATTTAGATCTAAGAGTTGCAGAATATTATTATTTTCAGTTGTTTCCTTGTTTGTACTATAAAAGGAACAATAACTGGTAAGGTTTTGTAGATATCAGGGGTCTGGAAGTATAGGGACCCGGTTAATATAGTTAGCTAGTATGATACAAAGCAAAAAAGACTCCATCTAATTAAAGGGAGATTGATATAAATATTCATAATGTAGTTCTCTAAAATTCTGCGGATATAAATTTCTTAAAATTCAAAATCCCATTAACATATCAATTCTCTTTTCTAAATATAACACTGTAGGACCTTATTCATTGCATTAGCAGTCTTTTTTTCTTAAAGTTGTTGAACTAAAAAACAAAGTTAGGTATCCATAAATACTTCAACCTTTAGTTTGCTTTATCTCTAGTTTTAGTTTTCATCAACAAATCTAAATAGAATTTTCATGAAATCTGGATTTCATTTCTCGGTTAAGTTCTTAATAACTTATACCTTTGATCTTTTTTTATGACAAAGTTTTACACTAACAAACAAGAAACTATACTCTACCGAAAGGGATAATTTAAAACCAGACATACTTCAAACTGCAAGTATTTATTTACTAAGTATGTAGATGCAAGAGGCAACAATGAACCCCCTGCAAAACTTTATCCATATTACCGGTTAAAACTTTTTCCATAAATATTTTAATTTTATTTTTCATCATATAATCTCCGCCCTTATTCAACGCGATTTTTTCAGCTTAATTTTTTGTGTAGTATTCGGTTTTCAGAGGACAACAATGCAAATTAAGTTGAAAGAAACGCCAGATAGGTAGGTACTCCTATAGTCATCGACGACGACCGTGAAGTTCAGACACCTAGACGTTGTCGTCTTGGTATAGCTTTTCATAAACCCCTGCCTTACAAGTTCTTTGTGATACTTGTACATCCTTTTCACCCACTGGCTTTGTATTTTTTTTTTTTTTTTGAAATGATTTTTAAGTGGAATATATTTAACCAGAAAATTTGCTTTTGCTTGGGATAAAAGTTAATCGTAGTGGCTTTTGCAAGGATTTGCTTTTAAAGTAGACAGTACAAATGGAATTAATGAGAGACAACCAAACCAGGAATTTCTGCAACCAAATGGGATTTGATTTAAAACAAAAATTATTAAATAAAGCAAAAATCTGGGTCGCTAATTCTTAGTTATTCCCATTTTGGTTTGCTAATAGATTTATTGTTCTCAATGGGGTATATTTATGCACTTCCCCAGATAAGGACCTGACTCAAACCAATGACGAAGTGGACATCCGATTCTAGGATTCTTCTTTCTACGATGATTCTTGGTCAGTACACTATTACCGCGGCAAAAAGTTATTGGGGAGGAGGATCGATGACGTTATTTATCACCCCTCCGGGCACAATGTGGGATTTATAAGCAATCTAGGTGGTGAATTATTATGCGTTATAAATTATATGGTAAACTTCTTTTACGATCATAATCTTATCAAAATATAACAATGACAGACTTTCAAATTCAAAATTGATTTTATTCGATATTCAAATTATTTGAACCCGACATGTCTGACGAAATGTTAGCCTATCCTTCATATTTTTGTGGGTTGCACCTAGTTTTTTTTTTTTTTTTGGGTTGGGGATGGGTATAGCCCGACTTACGACAACTCTACTCCAGTGCAAAGTTGAGATATGTTTGGGGAAGCATGCTGCTCTTGACTCACCGAAGTTTCTTGATTCGTTTTAGAGATATGGTGAACAAAAAAGGGTGTTACGAACGTACGAACGTACATACGTAAGAAAAACATTTCGAAAATTCAATTTTACCCACCTAGATAGGCAAATCGCACACCGTGCTCCGGAGTGATATTTGTTTAAATCATTTTAGCAAGAATTACAATAATACTGTACTGATTCTGGGGATGGGGAACAAATTAAAATCATTTAACCGATTTAAAAAATCAAAACAGCCATATTAAGAAACACCCTTTAGCCCAAATTATAAGCTAGTTTATGGTGGTGCTCTTGTTCATAATAAACCCAAAATATTTTTCCAATTTATTTTAAAGTGGACCACACACATCTTTAATAATTAAATTAGTCTTATCTAAACTAATTATTATTCATTCAACTTTAATGTGATCATTCCGAAAAGGATATGTCTTTTTAAATCATCAAACCAGCAACGAAGAAAAAAACTTCAAATTAAATTCTACTGTTATAAAAAAGAACAACATTAAAAACCCCATCCAAACGCACATGAACTACACGAGCACGATACAACGTTTGATCATTATACGACTTGGCATCAGACTCCATGGAAATTAATTCAAGTGTCGAGATAACGTATCTAAGTAAACCAACCTAGAAACTCGCACACCAAACACCACCCAATGAGTGTATATCCACATTCCATCCGCTGAGAGAGGGTAAACTTTTTATTTTGCTGTGTCAACTAGTTTCCCGGAAAACGATCCAATAAAATTTCCAGCCAACTAAATCTCTGTGGGTTGAAAAAAGGACTCAAATATAACCGCTTCATATATATAAGCTTGCCACCATCCGGTAGAGCCATAATAGCAATAGGAATTGCGAAACTCATCACCCAGTAAAGTAATCGTGCGGTTATAGTGGTGGTAGGTGGTGACGATGGTCGAAATCACCAAACAGATGGATATCACATAAAATTTGCATTCCAGCAAGGCCAAAAGGATATACATATATCCAACCATCCTCCTTCGTCTCACTTTCCAAAATCGAACCCGCCCTCTAAGTATCCAAAGTCGATATGCTTAGATGATACTGTATACACTTATACTTACAATCTCCCACATATACATATTGCAAACTTGTTGGAAATAGTCTTTTTGCATATGGAAGCAAAAGCATTACAGAATTCAACTTGAGCTCCGAATGATTCTGTTTAGTATAAAATAGTATATCCGCAATCAAACATTAAAAGTTCAATGAATTTTTCATTCGTTTTTTTTTTTTTTGGATAAACGTACTTTGAGTCATTTTCAAACTATTATGAACTTTTGGGAAGTAAAATCCCATTAATGCTGACAGTTATTGAAAGTTAGGATTTATACGAGTATATTGGCTCGTGTCGTTTTTATTGAACTGACAACTTTTTTGCAGAGAGAGGGTACCTAAAGTTAAACCAATTGATCTTAGTTATTGCATTTTTATATTACTTAAAATTCTTCGAAGCACAAGAACGAAATTTACGTAGTTTTATTTGAAATGCATTTTATTTGCTTTAAGGTTTCAGTAGAAATGATATAATAATTGGGAAAATTTCTGCATGAAAAACTTTAGTTCATTAGGATCAAAGTTATGACCTTTCATGCTTGAAATAAGCAGAATTGTTCATAAAATATCCCCAGAAATAAGAAGAAATATGTGTGTTTTGCAAATTGACGACTTCTTAAGGGATGCAACGTATATAGCAACTGATAGAGAGTTTTGAACCACTTTATCGAATATTGGAACTTTAACATGAAAGGGATAGTTTAAGATCAACCCCAACAACATCATTCTAATCCCAATGTTTGCTATCTTAAAGCAAATACAAAATCAAGAGCCCGAAGGAAGAATGACAAAAAAAGAAACGCATCAACATTGGATTTCTTAGCAACACAATAATTTCTACTTCCTTCTAGCACACCTTCTACTAAGGAAACAAAAAGTACTTGGCATTAGAATATTCTATTATTAAGATTGTTGTATTTGCTTTCATTTCATGCATCAATCATAAAAATTACAAGAGAATTGTCATAGATACAGCAGTTTATAAAATCTTTTAGCAAAGTGGATCACTGGGGCGTATGCGCAACTTTTTATTAGTTTTAAACAAAATACTGGTTTCAAGTAGGATTTTTTCGAAATTTCAAAGAAACTGCAATAAATTTTAAACTTTTAGGATTCGATATGAACAATTTGATAAATTCTGAGGGGAAATCGCTAGGACTTTCACACTTTTTCTACCGTAAGACGGCTATGAGGCAAGTTGCCTCAGTAAAATTATGGTTTGCCACAGTAAAATAACGTATAACCATGGTCAAATCACGAGCCATCCCACTTAAATAGCCGATTTTGTCGGAAAAAATCACCTATAGCACCGGTATCATAAAGAGTTGGGCGCGATGGACATGCGGTCGTAGTGCAATTCACCCCACTTAAATTAATCATACCGAGTTGCGTCGGTAAAATTACATAATTTCTCTTGGTAAAATCACAGATTGGCATTATTAATTCACGACTTATCTCCTTCATATTGATGGGACACCAAAGACGGAAAAGTTTTTCTGTGCGTTCGGAACTTTATTTCTAATTTATTTTACTAGACAAGAACTAAGCATATGGAATAATGATAAGCATATGGAAGAAATTCCGAAATAACACTAAAAACCAGAACTACACTATTCTCGTGTTGTATGTTTTTTCCACTACAAAACAAACCATATTACAGAGAGAGAATTCCCATCTCTCGACGTACTCCAAATTCTTAAATTCCTTAAAGGAATTAATTTGGAGACAGAGTTGTAAAGGAAAATCTCCTTCAACCAAGTAGGGGGTACAATAGACCTTTAGGTCGCAGTGCAATTCCCCTGATATTAATTCATTCAATTCAACCATATATAATTGTGTTTAAGATTGTAACATGTAAGGAAACTTTAAATCGCTTCCTTTTCTAGAATTTTGCTTACCATGAATGTTAGTTGTTTCGAAAGTGTCTAGTTGACTGAATTTATGTATTTAATATTAACTAAGCCTTTTGCCTCTTACATCATATTACGTTTTCAAACCAGTCCCACCACATGTTAACATTACGAACGATGCAAACACTTTCGCGAAATTTATATTTTTTTTCTTTTTAATTTTTAAAATTTCAGCTTGTGGTTTATGTCTGTAAAAAAATTTCGCATAACTCCTCCTCATATTGTTTGGAAATTTATGAGTAAAACAAAACTAACTGCACCACACAACCGGGATCTGTACTAAAACGCCCCAAGTAATATTGATTAAATCTTCGCTGAAAGTCTTTCGGAATTGATGGTTCCCGCTTTCCACTCCCAATCCCCAGTCCTCCATTACCATTGCCTTGGTTATCACACTCGCATATATCGTATCCCTCAAACGTGCCGGATCTCTGTAACTTCTTCGTCTGAACTAGTAAAGAGAATTATGTGTGAACTTTGAAAACAAATATTGAGCATTTCTTAAGCTGGGATCAACAGAAATAATGCATCAGAGTTGGCATTAATCTCATAAATCTATATCCGGAGTCCGAAGAAATATCTACAAGAGAGAAAAAGAGATGAGAGGAGAATGTGTGGGGATAATGGTATAACGGTCGAAAGACCCTTCATCGCATAATTTTTATTTTCAATCTTTTGATTTTATGGTTGCTTTCAATGTCCTGCATAAAACACTCTCATATAGTACTTGTTGCTCCGGAAGATATGTATGTATGAATATATCGATGTGTTTGTGTGTGTTTATGAATGCAGCAGGCAACTTGTGTGCACAAGGACTAATGGCTTTTAATTAAATCTAAAAGTAAAAACCAAGCCAAGAGAATTTAATAAATCGCGCTGCGGTCAATGGGTGAAAGCAGGACACTCTGATTTTTACATCGTGTGTCCTTGTGGAATGTCGATGATGGTGCGGGGGCTTTAGCTTTGATTTTCGAATGGCATGCCGACTTTGTTTTATGTTTTACAACTTAACTTAACACGGGCAAAATTAATTTGTCCGGCAAAACGGTCGTAGGGTTCGTTTGATTTGTGTACAAATGTCAACAGTTCACAGTTCAATTTAATTAAAAGTAGCTCAATTGGTGTAGTTTTGTAAACAAAGAAAAACAAAATAAAATAAAACAAAGAGGTTGAATTTGTGGAATGAAAAAGAAACATCTCAATTGTTTGGGTTTTAAATGTGTCAACAGTTGTTGTAGAAAATTATTTGAAATGGGGAATGCTACTTTTTGACAATTAACGGTCCACCGAAAGTTTGGGTTTGGACAAAAAAAAAAACTCTAACTAGGTTATCCTCAATCCACTTTTCTTTCTCTCTATTTCTTCTATGGCAGTTGGGTGTGTAGAAATCGGGTAGGCTCTGGTCGGGGTTAGCCACAACTTTTTCTACACATGAATTGTGCATATTTTACCTCCAAGTGTTAACCACCGGATACTAGTATCGTTTACTTTACTTTACTTGCCAAACTTCGAGGGTATTAAACGCTCTGGAAAATTAGAACACTATTGTATCCTATTTAGGGAAATAGCTTCTAGAATAGGTGTCGGAGGTTAGCATTCTCCGTAACTGAAAAAATCTAACTGGACAGAAATTGGTTTCTGGAATGTCAATACAGTTCTCGACAATTGCAGAGAAGGGCTCCAAAATGTCAAATTCCTTCAACTGGAACACGAGCTCATGCGATACAATGTGCACATCTAAGATAAAGCGAATTTCGGTACCTAGTAAATAGAATACCCCATCCCGTAACTTTGCATTATTCTATTTCGGAAAAATATGTGAATTGACCGAGAACTAAGTGTTTGGGCTGTGACCTAACCTCAGTGAACCAACAACTAAATGGGACCACCTTTTTCAAGGATAGAAAACCAATGGTGTGCTTTGAAGGACAGCTCAGAAGGTGGAATGAACACCTCGCCTCGCCTCGCCTCGGTTTTAGCCCGTGTGTTCTCCAGTAAAGGAACTTTGAAAACAAATTTATTATTTGCCAAAAAAATACTCAAAGCTAAATTTAAGTTTTTGTTTGTGCATGAACGAGTGTAATAATTATCCGCTTTTTACCTCTCCCATAATTGTTTCAAGATTTCGCAAATAGAAGTCCACACATAAAACTAGGCCTTAAAGATACATTTTTATTTTGTTTGAAAGGTGTATGCGTTCATGTGTGCTTTTTTCATATAAATCCCAAGAGATACAATTTTATCTAGAAGTTAGTTTATTTCCCAGGACAACCGACGAAAACATCCAAAAACCAATTTCTTGGAAAAGGTATAAAACAAAGCAACAAAAAAAAACCTCAACCATGAAGTGATTGTTGTGTCTCATGGCTCATCAATCGATGCCGGATATGGGTAGGGCAAAATCCGGTTCACAAACGCAAAAACCACTAAAGCCGTTCCCGAAGTGCTTACGAGCATCTGGGTATATATCAATCACATTTATTTATATCCTTGTAGTGGTTTTTCTTCCGGTTTTTTCATTTTCTATCGTATATAATTCCTAAGGGGGTTTTGAGGATTCTTTTGTCATTCTTAGTTGTTGTGCTTTGTTTTGTAAAAAAACATGAACCCTTTTGTGTGTCACTTTTAATCTATATAACGCACTATATTTATCGTAACCATATATATGATTTAGAAAATGCCCGAAGGATTTTGTAAAAGAATGTGAGGATGGAAATGTATGATTGAGATTATTTTAGCTTCCTGTAAATACATTGATTTGAATCACCATATTTTTATTTCATAGAAAAAAACACTGACAAATTCTTCTTAAAACATTGTTTGCTTAAATATCTTTAACATCTGTTTTTGTTTAGAATAACTAAAGGAGTATACTTTTGAATCTCTTTTATTTTTAAGATTAGGTGTTGAGATTAAAACATGTTTGTTTCAAAATTTAAAAAAATGGTAAAGGCACAAATTGTTATGAGCTAACAGCATTTGACAATTCTTAATTTTGTGTAAAAATATTCATAATTTTAAAAAGTTGAATAAAAGACTTCAATCCAAGCCCTTTTTTCAATGTATGCACTTTAAAATAGATAACAAAATGTCTTCCATAACTCAAATGACCAAATTATTAAACAAAAATAAAATTTATATATGAAAAATTGTGCAATCAAATCCATTCCGATTTCAACTCCTAAATTAAAATTCACAATCCCATGTTGGTATGTATTCAAATTCTGTTTACTTGGTTGTCAACAGTGTTTACATAAAAAACTTTTATTTGTTTAGGAATTCACTGGAATATCAAACTCACTCTATAATAGAAGAAATAGCATTTCCTTGAAACAATGAAAAAAAAAAAAAGTGAAGCTGTAATTTAGTACTTTTTGTTCTTTTTTTTTTGCTTAAAAATATGCTACCTGGTAAACATGGCAGACTTGGTCAAATTTTCTATACGAAATCTTTACCAGAAAATGGTTAATTTTTCCACACAAATTTGTTTGGTAAAAGCCTACCATCTGAAAATGGTAAATGTGATAAATTTTTGACGTTTAATTCTGACTTTTATAGATGTATACGTATACATTAAGTCTTAGTAAAAAAAATGTTACGTATACGCCATAGTGTCCCAAACTAATAATAGTTTATTTACAAATCGCTATCGATCTTTAAGATTTATCATATGATAGCAGGTACAACAATGAGAAATATTAAAATTTATAAATATTACAATAATAACCTTACTTTTTTGTTGGCGCTTAGAATCCAGGATGGACTACAGTCCCAACCAGCATGCCTCTCCAGCTGGCTGTTTCACTAAATAGCAGCCTACCATATTTGATCTCACCACCTTACATGAGACCTTCCTCCGTCATGTCTCGGTTGTCCATCGGAGTTGGATTCGAAGACTTTCCAAGCTGGTGCGTTGGCGTGTATACACTCCAAGTGACATAGCCATCTCAATGGCAGTATTTTTTTCTTAACCTCTTAACCACAACGCACTCCTTCGATACACATATGACCAAAATATCACTCGAAGAACCTTTCTCTCAAAGCAACTAATTAAATTTTCATCCCAATCTTTTAAAGCCCATGGTTTTTACCAAAATCTATCGGAGTGTGAACAGTTGACTTTTTTTTCTACGTCGTGAGTAAGTTCTGGACACACCTAATATTATGTAAAACGTTTCTTTAGTGATAAGGTGTATAAGCTTTTTTGAACGTTCTTAAAAATTCGGCCCGGTATTTTTTTTTTTTATTTAACGACTCCCCCATATCCCCTATAAACAAAAATACGAACAATTAAATTTTGCTATAACTGCAAAACTTAATTTTTCTCAAAGTTACAAACAGTAAATCAAATGCTCAGCACCCTATAGAAGGAGGCATATAAAAAGGACATAACTTTTATTCTCTCCGCGTGTCCATATTTTACAGCAAGTTTTATCCAAACGATTCAGCTGTGTGTCCGGTCTGGCCGGGCCCAACAAGCGACAACAAAGAATGACAAATGACAGCTAAACAAATATCCTGGCTCACACACACACATACACAACACATTTAACCACAGCAATTACTTTCGAGGGACTGTCTATAATAATGATCAACAAGTGACTCTTCCCAGTCTCTTTGCCTCTGTGAACGAGAATAAATGAATGGCTTACCAAGAAATACTCACAACAATAGCTTCCATTTATACATCAGGACAAAGGAATTTCGAAATCAATATGAAAATGTGTCTGGCCTCATAATGGCGGAATGGCACATTCAAATTACTCTATTGTCAACTTACGACTTGTTGTTCATGTCAACTCGTACTTAGAAAAGATAGATAAGAACCAAAAAAACCATTTGGGAGGGACGCCTTTTTGCCCATCTACCATCCACCATGAAAGTGAGTCAAGAGCTTGTCCAAATATAAATGACAAAATGAATCTATAAACATTTTGTAGTGAGTTCTTAAGAAGCTCAAGACAAAATCGACAGTCGACAAAAAAAGAAAGTTCTTCAAGGATTTTCTTTATTTTTTTTTTACTGATCTGCTTCATCCTTAAAAAGTTATCCAAACAGCCATCGATGTCTATCGGTGCGAGTTGATGAGAGTTGGTCTTTAAATTTCAAATTCCACGTAGGAGGAAAAGCTATTGGCAAAATCTTTTCCTCAAGCGGAATTCTGCTTATAAGCCGAAAATTAGTTTAACAACAACAACAAAAAAGAAGGGGAAAACAAAATTAAAAATTCTTCCTCCTATCTTTGTTAAGGTTTACAATTTTGTTTCCGTTGGGGTATAGCCCCTGTAGCCTTGACTGTAATATCCCGCATTAGGGTATAGTGTTGAAACCAACCAACCACGGTGTTAACGTAAATTTTGCTAGTCACAGCCGCATTTTGGCCGTTGGTCTTCTATTGTCTGGAAGGCGGCTCATCATTTTGACTTTTTAATTAAATTCTAATAAAAATGGCGTGAACGTGAGTTCCTGTTGAAAGATAATACTCGAACTTAATCTGAGAAGCCATTTGCGCGTCCTTAAAAAAAGGAATTTGGATTTAGGAAAAAATTAAAAATAAAAACAGAAAATGGCTTATTGACCTTGGTTCTGTTCACTACAGAAACTTTTTTGTACTTTTCTTGTTGGTTTGATGTTTTGTATTCGTCTAGCGATTCCTTGAATCTTGAAATTGAAGTAGAAGCCATTACAAAATCAAATTCGCTAGAAGCCTTGAAGTTAAAAGAAATTCGTGTGCTGTTGTTTGCAACTTGTGTGAATTCGAGAAACGATTTCAATTTATTTTTAAATGGAAGGTTGAAAGAAATTATTTTTACTTGCTCTATAGGGCTAGTATTGGTTCTTGACAAAAACACCATTTTTTTATTATCAAAACCAACATGAAGATAATGGTGCATTCCAAAAAAGGGGTTTTTGTCATGTAGTAGTACACGTTGTGTTAAAAAAAAAATTGAAGAAAAACTTTTTTTGTATTTTTTTTTCCTTACTTTTTCTGTAAGTACATCACATCCCCAAAAGGCTTCATTTTCAAGCTAAGGCAATACATAATAGCCTTGGTCTACATGGGCAAGTTTGTGCGAAAGAGTCGTATGAACGGTTTTGGTTTGGGTAAAACATTTTTATGGTTTTAAATATGAATATAAACCATACAGTATATCCATTTTTCTTCAATCATATTTTTTAAAGAGCTTTTAGTTTTTAATACGTTTTTTCATAAAGTCAAAAGGCTATAAGAACCATAATTGATCTTATACGCCACCATACTACTGTGCATTGACTTTTCCAATACGAATATTACAGATCAAGGTACTATACATCAAGGATGTTTATCCTCTGTTCCTTAACGCAATCACAAGCAGTATAGTTGGTAAAAGATGTATGGCATCAATTTTAATTTGATTTACGTGGTATTTTGTGTGTATGCTCAGGAAATACCCTAGATTTATGGGTAAATTGGATTTAAAAACAAAAAACAAAAAAAAAATCACTCCTGAATGTGTTCTTGGATGTGGGACATACTGATTTATTCACCAGCAATATGTTCCTGGAATAAAAGCAATATTTCGAAAAGGTTGCTGTAAAAAAAAACTGCAGTGGCGTTCAGGTGTACTGGCTGTACAATGATTCCCTTACTCTATCTTCAAAGCACTAAAACACCTCTCGGCGGATATCCTTTACAAAACAGGGTTATCGCCACGCAAGGCCTTTTAGTACAAAAAAAATAATGAACAAAAAAAAAAAATGAAAAGGAAATCGATTTACCACCTAAAATGTGGTATGTTCTTCCTTTTTTTTCGTTTCCTTAAACCTCCCTTTCAGAGAACTTCAAGGTGCATAAATCTTAGAGCGGAAAAAAAGACACAGTAAGGCAGAGGTCAACTTTATCTGTGTTGGTTGCGAATGTCTAGCATTATGTGCCATCAGGCGAACATGAAACAAGATAAGACTCATAAGCAGCCGCAACTATAGTTGCTGGGTTGTTGATTTGATGTCCTTTCTCTGGAAAAGTCTTCGTTGTTCTTGTGATCTGCGTTAAATTAGATTTTTTTCACTGCCAGTAGATGATACCTCATTGTTGTAGCAATGGAGTTCCCAGAATCACCCACATGCAAAAAAAATAATAAGTAAAGCAGTGAAGCATACATTATTTGTGGCGTTCTTTCGCTCAGTTTATAAAAATACGTATCCCTCACAAAAACATGTGGTTTTGTCTTGTCACATAAACTCAAAATAGTCCAGATTCCAGAACAGAGTTCCACTGAACACTTTTCAAAAATACATATTTGCCTCATTAAATCAAGGATAGATGAGAAGAGTGAATTTTTGGGTAGTCAAAGGCGAATTTATGGTCAAACTTTGATTTTTAAAGTTGTTTCTTAGAACCGAAAAATGAGAAGAAGCAAAAATCTTGACAGCATAATGTTATTTTTAGGAGGGCAATTCAGGTTAATGAGATCTCAGAATATTTTTTCTGACGTAAGCTGAGGAAACGAATTTGACAGCTCATGTTTCAGAGACCTCTGAACAGGATTCCCCAGTAAATTGCCTATCAAAAAGTGAGCAAACAAAATTTTTTTTTCGCATTCTCAGCTTCTGTTGAGAATATTCTTGAGATCTCAAGAAATCTAAAGTGGCTAAATTCCAATTTATTTTCTGCCCAATTTTTAAATGGTCAAGTTCTTTTTTTTCGTCTTGGTAAAAGTGTAAATCTTCAGAGGGAATTTGGCAGTAATCGACACCAAGTAATTTAAAGCAGCCCATACCCACAACACTTGTGCATGCACCGGTGTCATAACACCGTTGTGGAATTTAGTACCACCTGCTAACGTGGCTATAGTGTCACTACCCACTGGAAAATCACTTTCTACCGTACTCTAAGGATTCGGTCTGAGATGCAGGGTTTAATTTCGTAGTACTGGCTGAACAGATTCCTGTAAAGTTTATACTCAAGACTCTCATACCAAACCTGGTGAGTTAACTGTGGACATGAACAGATTCAACTAATATTTTTCAAATTTAAAATTTCTAGTTTGTTGGGACCTTTCACAAGGATGAAAATAAAAAATAAATTTCTAGAGCAACATTAACTCATGGAGAATAAAGGCCTAGTGACTGACACTCAGCCATTCCTATGTGTCTGTATTTAATGGAGAGGATAAGACGGGACGGACAATTTTCTGTCGCGGTCAAACGGCAAAGATGAGATGCAATTTCTCATACCTAACAAGCGTGTCTAGCAAGAAACACTGTCCCTCGAAAAATTCGTATAGACCGGATTTGAAATAAAACCTCCTGGTGCGGTGGTTTCTCAATTTCTCACATTAAAAAGCTGAATTAAATCCATATGACATTGATTAATAGAAAAACACAAAACTTTGGCTGCAAATCCAATCTTGACCATGTTATTTAATAATCAAATACTACATATGTGCACGAGAGACACACAATTTCCTTTCGCCTTTCCATGGTAAGGAGCCATTAACTGAAACTACTTTCTCGGTATACGAGAGTGTACCTACTGATATACATATATAGGAGATTAGTTTTTTTTAAATCATAGTTGGAAATAGTTGACTTGTTTAGTCCATGATGGACGAATTCAAAACAATAAACTACTATTCCTAAGCAGGTGTCTTTCCATGTGAAAATGAATTGTCATTTTTTATGGATTATGTTGGTTGTTGGAGCTGAAGGTATAAATGTATGTATGTAATCATACGAAGAACTTGTTTGTGTTTACACGAGTGTAGATCCTGGAAACAGACAAGGAAACCTCAATTTATTATGTTTGTGGTTGGGAGCAATAACTATGGTCAAGTCATTTTGATTTATTTTGTTATTTTGTTCATATCAGAGTTCTTCTGTTTATTGTGCGAATTAGAGTCTTGAAATAAATTGAATCTCAAGGAGGATTCTGATGAAACGCAGTTAAATAGTGCTAGAGCTAAGATTGACTACCTATTTATTTCACTAACGAATAAGATAGAACCTATGGAGAGCATAAGAAGAGTTTGCTACGACCATTGGAATAAAAAGTTTGTTTTTGGAGTTTTATATTTTTGCACAAAATAAACAAACAAAAGTTGTTTTAAAGCTTTTCAATTGTAATATTCTTAAGATATAATTTTTTCATGAAACCTTTACCTACTTTAGAGCGGAATATGTTGTAACTAAAAATTGATTTTTTTTTGGTTTAATTTAAGTAAGTTTTATTGGAAAAAAATACAGGTGAATTGAAAACCTCTTCCTTTTTGCGATTGGTTAATAAAGCAACAAAGAGGCTACGTTGCAAATGGGTATGAAAAGTGTAATTTTCAGCATCAAAACTTTGTGTTTGACTTCTTGATGGAATTCAGCCTTACTCATTATTCCAAAGTTTTGACTATCATTTGTTATAAGTTTAGCAAGATAACTCTAACTACTATAAATGCTTGTGTACATGCCATAGCTACCTGAGAATTCACAAAACTCATTTGTTGTTCCTCAAGTTTTCGACAGCAGCGGTGTGAGATATTTCATGGTTTCAAAACAATTATGTAAGACTTCTGAGATTTCAAAAATATACATAAACTGATACTAATTTGCTTTCAAAACTTTGATACACCATCGTCTCGCATTTCAATCAAAAACTTAGTCAAAACTATGCCCCAATTCACAATTTGTAGGTATCCAAAATGCGATGAATAAAATTAACAACCATTAGGGATAGGATGAAAAAAAAAAATAGTACAAGAAAGATTTAAATAAGTTTGAAGGTATATAAAACTACCGTAATTTTATGCCATAAGCGGTTTTCCATTTTTAAAACCATTCTTTCCGCTCCCCCACATTGTTTCAATAAAACAAAAAAAAATCCTTTGATACCTTACTGCTCAACTAATTCTTTGGATAAACTTGTTTCCCACGCAACCATCCAACAAAAGTAGAAGAAGACAAAGATGTAATCAAACAGAAAAGTCAGACAAGACAAGAGAGCAAAATCTCAACTATAACATATTTTTTTTATTTATTTTTTCAAAATAGAATTTATAAAGCTTCCCGAACTACTTTCCGCTTGCTGGTATGCGTTGTGTATAAACTTGTACCTACTTACGTGACTGTAGGGGTATCTGTAGCTTGAATCGTAATTTTACTTAAGGCATGACATCAAAAATGTGCAGAATTTTCTATTTTTTTTTTGAGCACCGTGTTATCCTCTTTATTTTTCTTCGCCCTATTATCCTTATGATTATAGTCGAGTTGTAGTTTTTCTACACTAAAAGAAATGAGGAGACACCAAAATACATTTTGGAACTGAATGTTTGAACGGTTTTAAGTTCTGAGTAAAGTGATTTAGCCAGTTAAGGTTTCTTTGAGATTACAGAGATTTTTCTTGAAAGCATATACAAGGGAATACAGATTTGTTTATGAGGAATCCTCTTAAGGATGACTTCGTTCGATTGAAGTTTCTTATGCTCTTCTAATATAATCAAGATTTAATTTGAACTGAATTATTTGTTTTACAATATTTAAAAATTCCATACTTTAGCTTTACGGCAACAGTTCTTGACTAAAAACTTGAAATTTTTATTCTGAAAATATTTCAAAATTATTTGCAGTGTATGGGAAACATTTGGCCGAACAATAACCTAACGAGAGATTATGGAGTGGTAAAAAAAATGCATCTGTCTCGAGTATACTCCTTGGGAATAAATAAGTGAACAAGCATGCGGTGGAAGTTTTTTAGGTTAAAAATGTTATAAGATCACACAAAATTTAATAATTGTATGAGAGCAGGAAATTTTATTATTTAGGTATTTAAATAAATTAAGTGACGCTAAATAGCCCACAAAAATATACTCTAACATATGCGGTATAAGGAAGCTTTTTTTATAGGAAGAGGCAATTCTGGGATGCTTAAAAGTCTCAAGAAATCATGTGTCCACTTGTCATAGTTTTCGAGGTTTAAGAAGTTTAATAAAATTTAAATATGTTTTGTTAAAATATATAGAAACTTATAGCACATGTTTCAATGGTATTTTTTGATCCTGAATCCAAGCAGATGAACACCAAGATGATCCGCCTTCTCTGAATAAAAGTGATACCTAACTCTTTTCCATGTATTGCCTTTTATTGTAGCTTTCGCTTTTTAATTTTATTAATCTTCATCTTTCTATTGAACCTTGAAAGCCGTGACAAGCGGACACCTTACTTCTTGAGAATTTATAGCATTTGTTTGAATTGGTTTTATGTTTTAGTACCAAGAGGACCCCTTATCACTTATAAAATATTTATATATTTATAGCACACTTTTTTCTCCTTCTTCTAAGTTTAATGTTTTTATCAGCCTCCCAAAAGAAGATTTCCAGGCTTCACTGAAATCACTTTGTATACGCACATATACAATTTTGCAGCACCTGGTGAAATATAAGTCCGTCTGCGTGTCCAATAAAGAAAAAGTATGGACTTGCATAAGCACTTTATCATGAAATTATCTAGAATCCAGCCTTGGCAACAACACAATATCCTTTCTTTTTTAATAAACTTTTTCTTTCATTTTATTATTATTTCTTGTTGATAAATCTCTGTTTGCCTTATTAATCTTATTGGCTCACAAAAGTCATAACAAAAAATAAATAACGTACAAATTAATAAAGCAAACCAACACTTTTGTTTTAACCAAACCAACCAACTAATCAAAGCAACCAACAACGATCCAACCGAACCCTGAACAAAACATACGCCACATGATTAATTGTGGCAATTAGTCCACTCAAACGGAATTGTCGAATTTGTAAGACCTCCCTTATAGTATGCGAGTACAGAGTACACACACACTTTTCGTAGGTCATTTCTGTTCGCACCCTCTACATACATTAAGGAGAGAACAACATTTATAATATTCAGCTTCCTTGAAATTGCAGATATCTTCAATCTCCCAGTGAATTAATCCCTACCATAGAATGTCACAAATCATTGGTACGTGACCGAAGTGTATCTGAAAGCCTTAGAGGAATTTAAGTATGAAAATATATCACACTCCAAGCTCGTGTGTCAATTCCAACCAACCAACCATCAGCCGAGAAATAATGTAGGTGGCGGAGGACTTCTTTTTTGTTTATGAATATTCCAGAAGAGATTTAAGGTCCAATAAAACCACCCCCCATAATGATGTCGGGTTTGTAGAAAGAAGAGAGGTGCTACAAAAAACATATCAGTCTCTTTAACTTTGCACCAAATGAAACAAGAAAGTTCTTAATGGCTCCTTCGAGCCGCATGAAAATTAATACAACAAAAAAGTACTCGCAATAACCGGAAGCCAAAGTTTTTATTAACAGTTTTTTTTTGTTCCTAGGAGCTTGGCTTGGCAACCAAATAATGAATGTAACAAGACTTGATGAGAGGGTTGAAACCAGCAAAAAATTGAAAATACCTTTTTCATTTTTAATTTTCAAATTTATATGTATGACGACGACGATGATGACGATTATTAGGATAGTGATGACAGGGAAAAGTCTCCGAGGATTAATCAACCAAGTTCGTTTTTTTCACGTTTTTTTTTGTTACCAAGAAAAAAAAAAAAAAGATTAATCAAAAATATTAATTACCTAAATGAAGAGTGGTCCATATGAAACCAGAAATGAAGGGCGTCCATTTTCATAAAGTATTCCATGTCTATCCATGGGATATTAATTAGAGCCTTGTTGACATGGACAATCCTTTTGCTCTTTTGACGTCATTCGGGGAAGGGAATTGTTGTTTATTATAGAATTTTGTAAGCCCCAAATTGAGGCAACGAAGAGGCTTTATTACATCAGCATCTTTCCTTACACATGAGACTGTTCTGGTTGGCAATTTTTTTTTTTTGTTTTTGATTATTTTCTTAATTTATTTTTGATTAGGTACGAAAATGCAGAACTAATTGATTTAGTTGTTGTTGTTTTTGTTTCATTTTGTCTGACAGTTTGTATACTCCAGAAATAGTGTGTGAGAAAAAACTTTCTCTTAATGCGTGCGTGTGTGAAAAGATACACGAGCAAAAAGTTTGTCTTCTCTGCAAAAGGCCGTTGGGACGTTTAGTTGGCACTTATAGCCAACATGACTGGAATATAAAGACTTTTGTGCACTTCCATGTGATGCTAATTGATCTCTAAGGATTGTGTTGTCTTGTTTGGTATAAACCTTCTGCTTTATCTTCCTCTACATGAAAAATATAGGAATGAAGATAGGTTTTGAAACACTAAGTGTCCCAAGTGACCAGAAACTAAGTCGAAGTGTGTGGAATATAAGTAAGTGTTGAACATTTGTATAATGGCATAGTAAATGATTTCTACTAACAACCCAGAAACTTCATCACTTATAGGAAACAAAACCAGAGTTGTTCTTTTATTGTGTAAAAACAAAACAACAAAAGTGAGATATAAAGAAAAGCTTAAAATTAAAGTGTTTGATTTTGCTGTTATGCAAATTGTTTGTTGTTTCGACAAGTACAAATATCTATTTCTAAATGTCAAACGCGTAAAAAGTTCTGGTCAAATAATGTAGAAATTTAGCATGAAGTTATTTTCGATAACATTAATGATTTTTGAGTCGAGTCACGAAGAGCAGGAATTTTTGCCGTTTTTGGTTTTGAATGTTGATACGTTCTTAGGCTAAGAATCTTAGGAAGAGCCAGTTCATGTCAACATCCCTGTCAAACTTGCGTACCTGTGCGGGATGAAAATAAAGGAATCTCGTTTTTCCTTCAAAGCCGGTTTGATGCATGGTAATATCCCTGTCATGCAACCTTTCCAATATCTATTTCAAAGCGATTGTTTGCAGTTAGGAAGTCAACACCAGATGCAACATTTTTCAAAAGTCCCTTCAACTCCTTTGTTGGTTGAGGCCGTGATCCACTCTGGATTGTAAGTGCGACCTTTAGAAAGTAAATAAGTAAGTAAATAACTCAAATATGCAGTAACAACATTCAAATAAAGTGAATAAATATTGAATTTTGAGTCTGATGAACTCAATCGAGACACGGACCATTAAACATACTTTCTTAAATAGATATGTCTAAATATTGTTGGATGAAATTCTCTTACAGAAAAAGCTACAATTTTTTGTTCACCAACAAAGAGATAAAGGTACCGGTAAAATGGTCGAAAAATGGAAAAAAACGAGAGAGTTATCATTTTTCTTATTCCTGGGTAGAATTAAATTGGGTTATTAAGTTAGAAAGTACTCAATAAATACTACTAAACCTCATTATTGGTTTAATAAATTATGACAAAAAGTGGACCCATGCCATTTTTCCTCTATATCCTTCATATGTACAGGTACACATATATATTGATGTTAATACCAGCACTTTACTCCAAATCCTATTTAAGGAATAAAATAATGGTTTCTGTAAAAATATGTATGGACAGTGCACTCGGCTTAATTGATACTAAATTTATTTTTATTTTAATTTATAATTTTTTAATAAATTAATTTTCGTATAAGAAAAATGTACATAGTCGGAGTTCAAATATACACAAAAATCAAGAACTATCAAACATTTGATAAAGTTATACTTCACTGGCACAACAGTTAATTTGATTAACTTAATTTTTTTCGATGAGCCTGAGCACTAGTTTAGAAGAAAAAAAGAAGAAAGCAATTTGTCGCTGAATGAATTCCTTTTTAACCGTGAGCGTTGGTGTGTAATTCTTCAGCTAACCAGCATTTTTAAAACAAGCGTCATGATTAGTTTTCTGTTTTTAAGTTAAAATCAACTAAGCGGTGTTGACTGTAGCTGTTGAACTACTGATAACACAAAGCATTAGCCACTATATACTGGGAGACACGTTCAGCAAATAACATATCTAATGAATACATTTTCTTAAATATTTATTTATACACATTCCTCATTCTTAGCCATTTGGCATCGTACATCGTCTTTATATTCATTTGACTGACTAATGATAATGAAGCAGACAAAACATAAAAAAAGTTGGTTTACATGTACTCGAGTCTGTTGGTGTTTTTATTCATTTTGAAAATGAATCGTTAGTACTTTGCCCTTTAGCCAAAAAGTGTACATATTTAATGCGAATTATAATGAGGACAGCTGGAGGGGTCATATTTCATAAACTATAGGATTACATGTGTCCTTTGAAACGACCAACGCGGACGACGTATCCATCTAAAGCTCTCAGTAAAATTAGAAAGAAAGTCTCCAGTTTTAATTAAAACCTAACCTTTTTTTCTGTGGTAAGAGAAGTGAGCGGAAGTAAATTTTGATGAAGAAAAGCCTCGTCGCACAAGAAGCTACATCCGTTGTAGAAAATTGAAAAAAAAAAACACACACACACACAATTACTTAGGGAATCCTTTTTTTTTGTGTGACCTGTCTTCATTTTATTTATATTTTTATTTTTTTTTATTTTTCAAAAAACTTTTCGTGGAAGTTAAGCTTTGCACATTCTGTTCGTTGCTAAAACCTAACAAGAATAAAAAACAATTAAAAGAGGAAATTATTTCGTTTGAAGGAATTAAATTTGATTGTGGGTCAGGTCCGTACAGTATATACGTAACATCTACATCATCACCACCAACCAAGTGAATCTGCACTGAATTGCATTTTGCACAGAGAAAAATGTTGTCCTTGCACTCAAATAAATGAATACAATAAATGAGTAAAAATGAAAACGTTTGCTAATTGGCAATGAAGTTGAAAGACTTTAAAATTAAATAGAAAATATTATTATGAGATGGTGATTTCAGAAGAAATTTTCTTGTGTTTCACAATTATATTGTTAAAGTTTGTCGTTTTGTTTTCTTAATGAGAAGAATGTTTTCATTGACAATATTAAACTTTTTAATATTACAAAGGATTTTTTTTTAATTTTATTTGAACTTGTTTCAAATTATATAACAGTATAACCACCGTGTGGGCAAAATTTTGTACTTGCTCCATAAGGAAAGTATTGGTTTCGCGTCAAAACAAATTTCGAGGTAAACGTATCTGGTGCAAGGAATAAGTTAGGACAAATTTTAAGGGAACTCCGAACTTGCTAACCTTTTATATCTCACTCCATTTTGTGCCAACCTTCTCGAGACAAACTGTATTTATAGAAGAACTCAGGGTGGAGTTTATAGTCGTCACTCAATTCGAGATTTTTCTTAAGTGTATATGCTTGACGAGAATTTTGTACACTTGACCTATTCACTTGTAAATGATTAAGTCAAATCGAAACTCAAGTGAGGTCAGTAGCTACCTTAAGCATTTCCTTGATACGTTTTAAATGTCAATTCTTGCTTGTTTTTACTTACTTAATTTTACTCCACTCAAGTAAGAGAATTTTTATTTTGTTTATGAATACGGATTTCGCTTGAGTATTCGCTTAAGACTTTTCTCAACTTACGGGAGTTGAGTAACAACTATGATAATTCCACCCTTAGATTTCTTTTTACACTTGCGAATGTCAACTATTAATAATTGATAATTATTGATAAATATTGAAATTTTGACAATAAAGAATGTTTGACACGAATCACTGTAGGTTCTTTAAATACTTTGACAGTGTAAGGATTTATATTTTCAATCCCTTATTGAAACATTTTAAATTTTCTCACGATAATTAAAAGTGAATCGTGAAGAAATTCTTCATAATATTTCAGACACGAATGAAATTTCGAACAGTAATGTTTGTTCAAACCCAACCTTCTGAATGAAAAATCTGAAGCTGAAAGAAACGATTGTTAAAAGTTTCATGATTGCTATGCTACAAAGTTGCTTCATATAGTTGATGCAAATCAATAAATATGGGCGGATGCAACACCCATTGAATGAAAACTGAATTTAATTCACTGAGTTTTTTTCCAAGGTCAATAATATGACTTAAAAATAAGTTATAAGTATCCAACTTCTCGCTGGGCTTCTCGTGAGTCCCAATCCCTAAAGGTAAACTGTTTTCTATTTATCATTATTTTATTAAACAACAACGAAATCCTGGCAAACTTGATAAAATAGGAGCAAGTTAATCAATGGTATATTTTATTAAAGTTGAGAAACTCACCCAAAACAAAACGTACAATTAATGAGACAAGTTGCATTAACTATTAAATTGTTTTCAGTTCAATCAAATCAAACATTTCTTTAATTTTCAGAATACACCCCAACATGATGATCCATCAATCTAAGTTTCTTGTGCGAGTTTCACCAGAACTGTTCAAATAAACAACTAATCTTAAATGTACAAAAGGACACACTCTAATTAATAGAAAACAAATACACACAAATACATCTCCAATTTCCATCACATTCAATTAGACCAAGTTTCACAATAACAGGGATCTCTCGACACTTTACCATCTTATCCTATTTCCCATCATGACCAAAAGTTACAAAAAAAAAAAAAAAAGAAAAAAAATAATAATCCTGTTTAATGGTGTTTCTCCAATGGCACCGAGTT
This sequence comes from Meliscaeva auricollis, assembly GCA_948107695.1. NCBI lineage: Eukaryota > Metazoa > Arthropoda > Insecta > Diptera > Syrphidae > Meliscaeva > Meliscaeva auricollis. The sequence continues at coordinate 1,134,461 of OX403619.1, forward strand.
TCTAATCGTCGGGTAATTGCATAGAAAAATTACACCATACTGTAAAAAAAAAGAAATTTAATAAATTTGTTGTGCGGTATAAAGTTTCGCAACAAAAAGTACCTAATGCTGGCAAAAGTTTTAGGAACAAAAACAAAAAAAAAATTGTTCAAAACACTCGATTTTATTAGATGTGTCGACTGTCAAAAGAGGCCTGGTATTAGGGTAGGCCAGTGTTACCACCAAGAAATTTGTATATAAGAACCACTTAATGATTTTTTTAATAAAAAAAATGAGAACAGTTTCTATGCTATTTTTTTAAGAAATTCTAAAAAATGGGGAAAAGAATTAAGGTTAATTTGAGTCCAATGTGTGCTTTGAGTTAAATGTAATTAAATACAACCACTCTATTCACAATGTATAAGAACAAAAATTTAATCTATGTGGTAACTCTGTGGCCTATCTTCACGTGTCGTTAAAAAATCGTGTTTCTGTATATGTAGAATTCGTGTGTCTCAATATTCTATAGTCGCCATGAAAAAGTTGTTGATACATTAATGAATAAAATTTAAGTCTACAAATAAAATATTCATCTTAAGAATTAGTGGCGCTTTTTTTTTGTATAATACCTAAACCATAATGAAGCATTGCCTTTAATTTCAATAAAAACAAAAATTGGATTTATGCATCAAACTTTTTCAAGGACTATGCACTTTCGCCATAAATGGTACTTTACAAAGGTGTAGATGGGCAAGTTAATTTTTATCCTATTTTTTTTTTTTTTTGAAAAGTTTTAGTCTCGACCTTTGGTATTAAGAATATTTATCCAGATACACGTGCAAAGCCAGACTAATACCCATTGATTTAATGTTCTTTATTATTTTTTTTTTATCTATAATATCGAAGATTTAGGGGAATTTGAGAAGATGAGGGAGCATCGCAGTGAGTTTGTTTTCATTGCCAAGTTGTAAAGTGATATTTTTTTGTATCTAATTGGTTATTGACATGTAGTAGGTACTCACATATGATTTATTTTTCTCAGAATTTTTATTGTAATGGAAAACAATAATAGGAAAACCAATATTTGTTTTGAAATGAAAATAGACTTAATAAATAAAATAGAAACGTGGAGTTCTGTGATGCAATTTGATATTTAATAAACAACAAATCAAGCACTTGATTTATAAAAACAAAACAAAACATTTGGCCTTGATAAACAAAGTGTTCTTATATATGTGTTACCGACGCGACGCGTTTTCGAGACAAATTTCTAAGGTAGGTATATTCAAAAATAAATCAGTACTTTTTTATTTTTACCTTTTTCATATGATTTTTTTCTTTGTGAAAATAGTTAAATTATTAAGAATGTTAAAAATATTCAAGATACTTTTAGATTTTTTTTTTTAAGTTTTTACATCGTACAAATCCTAGCCAATGAGGTATCAAATAAAACAAAGTGCACTCAAACATGTTAAACATTTTTGAAGCACTTCAATGGCCCGTAGCACACCCCCGTTGAAATCCGTAGAACACCCCCGTTGTTTTTTTCTGTATAGTCCGAAAATTTGATATTTCCATCAAGTTAAGACTTCTTTTACTGATCATAACATCAAATACGTATCACACGAAATGGAAGGTGTTACCTCTGTTATACTACGATACATTTTTTTCAATAATAATATCAACAAAAAAGGACTCACCTCGTTCATTGATCCCTGAACTACCCAGAGTGTATATGTCGTGGGCTTAGCATCACATTCAATTCCTAAGTTGGTCTTATTTGTGACTCACGTATTTCTTCTTGCCATTCCCGATACAGGTACGCTGAAACTAAAAGTACGCCAACCTACTTTTTTGTCTTCCAATCTAAACATTGTCGGGTAATAAGTGCTGAAATTTTTACACAAAAAAGCTTTTAAGTGTTTTTCACTAAAATACAGAGTTTTACATCTTCACTCTGTCCAACAAAGATTGTCAGTACACAACTTATGGGAAAGCTTTTTACAAGATTTTTACATGCGATAGACTTATGTAATGCACCGCAACCAAACAGAGATACAAACATCCTATTTTCTCTGTTACTGACAATTTTTGTTGGACAGAGTATAGGCCTGACATCATCTTCTGGATTTGTGAGTTTACAAAAGAGGTCGTATTCTTTGTCTTGTAGTTGTACAAGACAAACCCATATATCTATATCTTTCTCACTCAGGGAGACCCTCAGATTATCTGATGCACAGTCCGAGTGCTTCAGATTAATTTAAATAAACTGCTCCACCAGGATCCAACGTCTCGTCGGAGACCACAACCTCCGACCCCTTTGTAGAGCTTGTCTGATTCTATCCTTCCTTCTGGTACTACATCAGTGTCTTGTTAGCAGAGCTGTAAAAGACTGCAGTCAATTGGTAATGCAGTCAGTCCATTCGCAGTTAATTGACTTTAATTTTAACTGTAAGCTAGTACTGCTTTTTAAGTACATGCTTTAATTACAAAATAAGCAGTAAGCAATCAATACAGCAATACTAACAGTATAGTTAATGGAAGCAGTTAATTTACTAAAAGTTAATTAATTGGAGTACTTTTCAACTGGTTTTAGTGTTATATTAGTATGTTTCTGAAACCAATCAAAAAAGTACACAATTTTCCGTTATAAAGGTTAGGCCAAAATGTTTATTTCAAAGGTAATTTGAATTCAGAGCATCCCTTGAACTTAGAACTTGGAAATTCAAATTACAAAAATCAATACAGTTCCACATGGACACAAGCTATAATGGAAAAAAAGAAGGAAATGTCACTTTTACACTTCAGCCATATCATCATTGAGGATGAGACTGCTGTGGAGTGTGAAACACTATCTAACTGCCATTGTTTGATGTGCGATTCTAATCGAAAAAGAGTCCTTTGAAATCGACGAGTAAAAGAAAAAAAACAGAAATAGGTCCACTGGGTGTTGTTCCTCTTGATGATGGTCAATCTGCGAAAGCTGGATGCGATTGAATTTTATTCCCATATAGTCTTATTTCCCGGATGTACAACCCGTCCATTTGTTGTGCTTGTGTCAGCCTCTTTTATTTGAAGTATCAATCGAACGACGAGTTCAAGTCCGAAACGTGAACAGAATCATTTATTTTTGTATAGCCAAGAGCCGTTGCCCATTAAACACCACGCTGCCTTCACCCCACATACATATATAACCACTAACTATAGAGAGAGAGAGAGAGTGAACATTGTTTTCCTCAAGGACTAATTGAATTCAAGGATAATTTTCTTGTGTACTACTCCTAGTCTACCCCTTCTGTGTGTAAATATTTATTTGGGTTTCCTATTATGTTCTTTGGCTGAGACATCATGTTAGATTGCTGCCATCTATGTATGTAATGTAGGCTATATCTATTCGTCAAAGCCTATGTTTATATTGAAACAATGATTTTGAGATTGAAAATATATGGCAAAGTGAGATAGAGATTCAATCAACTTTCTGATCTGGGCCCAGGCCACATCCTCGCGTGGCACATCAGAGAAGATTGGGTCCCATCAGAGAATATGGCCGCATCTGCAATTTGGAGAGTGTGTGTCGCATGTGAATACTAATTTTATTACAAATCGAATTGACAGTTATTATCCCCTAACAAGATGCGATGTAAATATAGCATCGAGTGGAATGTAGTGCTCTTGGCCATATCCATATCCATAAACATATCCACTATCTGAAGAGGAATCCTATTTTCAGCAATCGATGATTTCCGCAAAATGTTAATTTATTTGCTGAGTCAGGGATTAAATTCGGTTACCGTATATTCTATAGGTATGGGTTTGGTTGGTATACAAATACAAATGTAGTCCATGATGAAAAACTAATGTGAATTATTGATTGACATGACAGGCTTGATCGAATATTTGTTCTCGTCTGGAAATGGAAATTAATGCATAATTTTCTAGTTTCAAATTCTGTGAATTTGTAATATACGACAACGGTTAAAGTGTTGTCTAGTCTCTATATTCCATCTGATTTTGGTCGGCAAAATACCAACAATGGGTTATTGAAGTATTTGATGACACCAAGATACATATACTTGTTTGCCTTTAGAAAAAGAATTGTTCAGTTATTTTATTTCCTGTGGCCACACTTAAACATCACATATTTTTTTTTCATTTGACTTTTTCAGTTTTTTTGTCCTTGATATTTCACTTAATTTTAGCACTTCAAGGCATTTAAGAGCTAAAGATTTTGAATGTGTCAGTTAAATTTGTGACATTTTAGGCCAAACTTTCAGACAGTTAACCTTCATCATTATAAAATCAAAACCATACAAAATTAGCAGGTTATTAAAAGATTAACATTTTTAATTTAAATTTTCATAAACTTAAAAAAGCCTACGGAAAAAAATGTTGATGACAGTAGTAAGTGACATTTTGCTTTATAAAAAAAAATCAAATATATCAAAACTTTCTGGTATACAAAAGTCAGAGGGGATGAAACTTAGCCCTTAAATCACTTTAGATAAATAGAGCATCATTTTGTTTCATTCATGAAAGGAAAAGAAATGATAAATGAATCTATTTTGGTAAAAGTTTTCATCAGTTTTACTTCTTTTCATCAAATAAAAATATTTTTTTTGTTGTTGCTCTTAAAAAAAAAAAAAAAAAACAAATAATAATTCACAGCAGACACCCTTATGCGGTAAAACATATCAGCAGCTACATACACAATAACTTGTATTCTCTTTTATCACTTGGCCACATGTTCATACTCTCCATTATAGTTTGCCTCTCCATCAAAGTCAGCAGACACTATTCAATGGAAAAACGATAAAAGGATCAAAAACAAAAAGTTCCTTTTCCTCCTGTGTCCTGTGGGCGAGATTCAAAGTAGACAACAAACGTTTGTATAGCTGCGAGTATGTGCTGTCCTTTCCAATCATAAAAACAGCAAAGTTCCTTTTTCGCCTGTAGCGTATTGAGAATGAACTTCGCACCACTTAACACAATCTTTTATTCTTTGTTAATGTTTAAGGAAAACAGACAAACAAAACAACATACCGTTGTCCTTTTTGACCACAACTGAAATAACATACTAACGAATATAAAAATAAAAGTTATGAACAAACAAATAATCTTTGAGATCTCAAAGTCCCTTACTGTTATTATACTGTTTACTTGTATGATGATTTTTTTTATACTCCTGGAAGTCAGCATCATATGTGTTCAAGGCTAACGAAGGATTCATAGTAGGTATCCCAATAATTCACAGTAAAGATGGTTTATCTTGGGAAAGTTATAGAGTTACATCTGGGTTTGTTCTTTTATGTTTAATCATAGTTTTACGACTTGAACTATATCTTATCGAAAGATAAATGATCTGTGGGAATTTCGTTCCTTATTGAAAAAAACCTTTTTCTAAATTTGCATTTTAAGGTCAAATATGAGCAATGCTTGTACAACGTATTATATGTATGTCAAATGTGCTTACGAGAAATTTTATTTTATTTCGAAACAAATAAACTTGAAGAGAAAATTTCGCTACGGATGAAACTATATTTGAAATGATGATGAATAGATTACACCACAAGGTGCCTTCCTTTTAGATCCAGTTCCTTGCAATTTTTAAGATTTTGCTACACAGAAATTATAATGTACAAATCTAGAAAACAAAAAGAATAAAAATCAAAGAAAGTTACATGAGGTCAAAGAAAGTTACTTGAGGTCAACGCCGTGATATTCGATATTTTTATTACAGGCATACCACAAATGGTTTCATCGGTCATATGATACTTCCCTTATTTATGGGTATTCAGTTGAATACGCATCGACGTCCAAAAACTATAACTGGTGTTACTTGGCCTATACTTACAAGATAAACCAGAATATGTCTATGTTGACGGAAAAAACTAAAACTTACCTTGAGCTTCTCATTTCTAAATGGATATCCTTGCAACTTCTTTGCTTTGTTCGGTACAATTTAAAATTTAACTTGCCTCCTGTGTGAGTGTCCAATGACCTTTCAGCTTATGTTTAATACTACGAGAATTTCCCATCTGCTATGTCAATTTCTATCTCCTAAAAAATTCCATCCCTTAAATGCTCATCAATTTACTTCAAAAACGTCAAAGGACTTCAAACCAAAACCTCTGATGTTTACCTAAAAGCTTCAATACAACATAATCGCCTTAACTGAAACAAACTTTTTCGAAGACATTTCAAATAAAGAACTCTTTTCTCTTACATCAATATCTTTCATAAAGATGGTCTAGATCTTAAAGAACAGTTTATTCCTCTAAAATTTGAATAATAAGTTAAGTGTTTCAACTAAATTATACTCCGAAATTCTCGATTCTCTCTGGCTTAAATTACATACAACTTAATAACAAAAAGCAAGCAAAAAATTACGTATACGCCACAGTGATCACCAAACTTGGCGATTCACTGAAACAAGTTTTCCTCCTTTTCAAAGCAGGAACTACACTTCTCAAGTAAAACCCTGTAACACCATGCCCTTTTTTAAAGTCTGATACTATACTTTAAAAAAATTGATAAATATATTTCTCTAAACGCCAACATTTATTCTTTATGTTATTGATTTATTTCCTGAATTTTTTCTTGCTGTCACTTTTTACAGAAGTGAATACACTTTGTCAAATCATTCTTTGCTCCTTGCATCATCATCATAAATTTCAAACATTACCCTCGAAAAGCGCCGAATAACAAAGTCAAAGCGCCAAAAAAATGATAAATGATTCTAAAACACTTGAAATGAGTATAACAATTTTATTCACGTACCTACTTCTTTATGATACTCAAACTTAAGTTCTAAAATCCTTTATTTTTTTCACAAACAAAACACACAAAAATCCCTTACCATGCGAAATCTCGAGACATTTCCGCTTCATCAAATGACATCAGAGAGCCGTTATTAAGCGACTAAATGACTCAGTATTTTACTTTAATGGCGTTTTTAATGAATGAATTTTTATGTTGTAATCAACATAACAATTGCACGCAACAAACCCTTCTCCGTCCAAATAGGTTTGATGAATATAAGGAAGGATACAAATATACCCCTCAAATTGTTAAAGAAGAAAACAACATCCAACCCAACACACACAAGGACTACACTTTAACGTGGTGGTTCGCGAAAGCATTTCATGAATTATTTAAAAGGTATACTTAAGGATTTATAAGAAAAATCCTACCTACTCCAGTGCCAGGAGGCACTTGAATGGGAAAATTTTGTTAAGTTGTTTGCATTTTGGCCAAAGCAGAACAACATCCCTCTGGAAGTTCACCATAATAGAATGGAATGGCGGCGGCAGTATGGTCACTTGTATTGTTTTGTGAAATATTCACGAGATTCCATTTTGTGTGTTTATCTCGAATTCAAAGTTCTTGCCAGCATTTTTAATTACCTGGTGGATTTATTTTCCATGTTAATTTCTACCCCCTCCTCCGGCAGAATCCTGTCCCTTTCACTTCTTATATTATATCTTTTTGCTGTTTTAGTCATGGGTTGTTGATCTCACGTTGTGGCAAATTAAAAAAAAATGTTTCGCATCCTTAAGCGACTTTATATTTAATTTTCATTTTGCCGTTTGCCTTTGTTCACCCATGAAGTTTTTCATTTTGATGGTCCTCATATTGAAAAAGTTGAAAAAAAAAATAAAATAGAAAAAGATCAACTTAGGAAACACGAATAACAGTAGAATAAGGAGAAACGGCTGTCGTTGGATCTTGGTCACTTGTTTTGTTAACCGGCAAACAAAACGCTTTGGGTTGAATTAATTAATTGCAAAAAAAAATTAGTAAACCTACCTTTTTCAGCTAAGAAAGCAGCTTACAAATATGAAAGGTTCTTATTAATAATAAAAAAAAAGAAGTCCTGGAAGTTGTTTGTTTAAATTGTTTTAACGAAAAAGCCATCCTTCATTGGTATTCATGTACAAAAAATGGTTAATCTTACGGAATGATATTTTCAACAACTGGATAAGAATAAGATTTTATGTGAATAAAGAACACAAATACTTGAGTTACAATTCTGGTAATCCTGGATTTTTTTTTATTTTACAATTCAAACTAAAAATCAATATTGAAAATTAAACTCGAGAAGTAAGAAAATGAATTAAACGTAATTTATATTAACTAGCCATACCTAAAATAGCGTAGATAAGAAAGACCATGCCCAGATTCGGATTCTATTTGGATTCAATTTTCCATGTAATCAGGGCACTTCTGGTTTTCAACGAAGTATTCAATAACAATAATATATAATAGCCAAATAGTTACGTACGCATGAAGGTATACCAAATTTCAAATAAATCCGTCAAACTATGTGTACACTGTACAGATAAACCCACAAACATCCTTCATCATCATTATTACACTGCGTGTCACACTCAAAATATACGCAGGCGGAGATCTATCACGTTTTGTAGAACTGGTTGCACTGTAATAAAAGCTGTGTTTTTTTTAGCCTAGTACTTAAACGGTGTAGATAGTACAACAAAAAACATTCCAAATGTCACTTCACCTGTCAACAGTTTAATTAGATTAATTTTTTTGAAGTTCACTGAAATTTTCTACCTTCAATTTGCAGCAAGATAAGAAACCAAAATGTCAAAACAATTATTGTCAGCAAAATGAAAAAAGAATTTTTACCTATTTCTATTTACGTATAAATGTATTTGATTCTTCTGACAGTTAGTAGGTTAACAAGTGAATCCGAAAATAAAAATGTCAGTTTTCTCAGCTTCTGAAGGGTATTTTGCGGGAAAATTTCATTCACATTTCTTCGATATCTGTATTTGCTAATTTAAAAAAAAAATTGATATTAAATTAACTTAGTTTAAGCAGAAGTGAATCGTCACTTTTCTTCAATTCAAATTTCACAGAATAGTCACCCAACAAAAGGATATTTTTTTCTTAGAACGTCACACACGCACAATGTTTGCAATAAATTGCGCCATCTGGTACGAATACAGCCTTCATCTCTCCAACATTACTTCTATCTTCAGCTACTACATTGCCATTCAATAAAATGTACGGACAAAAAGAAAAAGTCTTTAAGAAATATTTGACTGAATGTAACAAGGATTTTGAAGAAAGAAGTATTAACTATTAAACCTAAGAGACTGTTTGGGCTATAAAAGCTATACAACAACATTTCATGTGCACTTAGATAGCAACACAAAAAAAGAGTAGAAAACTCAAAGAAATAAAACCTCATCTGGAGCCATTGAAATCAATCAAAAACTCACTTAAATGAAATCAATCAAAATCGGCGAGTGCGTTAGCCTTAAAAAGAGGGAGCAAGGACTTTTATAAAAATGTTCTTGTTGTTGTCAAACCATGCACACAATGAAATAAAATACATAAATGTTGTATCTTTGTCTAAAAGCACGCGCCAGCACACACAAGTAACTTAAAGCGTAATAAAAATAAATTTATTACCTACCTATCTTCAGGCAGATTTTAATCATACAAAGAAAAAATCTCACGTTTGTGTTGAGATTTTAAAATAATGAAGAAAAAAAAATTAAATTTAATTGCTGACAGGATTCTTATGTTTTGTTTCAGTCTTTTGCATCACAGATTTTTGTTTTATAATTGAATCCGTAATTACTTTTATATTATGAAGAGACATTTTCATACGATTGCCTTATACTACACCAAGCTCATGGCTTAAGAACATAATGTGCTTTTAATTGGCGCCCAACCCAGGCCATCTGCATGCAGTATACACCTATTCGAGAAGCTCGACACTTCTGTCGAATGAGAAACAAAATGAGTCCCTGTTTACAGGGTTTATCGAAAATTTAATCACTTTTGTTTTAAAGGCATTATACTATTTTGGGAAATGAGCGCAAAATGAAGCGGTAGAAAGTTATACACAGGTAAAATGTCGTATATACCTACTTGAAAAAGCTATTACCACAGTTTTTAAGTCCTCGAACATTGGTTGGGATTTGGTTTGATATATTCATTCATTTAACCACATTTGACAACGTGATAACACCGTGGAATTAATATTGATGTTGACACAACATAAACAGCTATTTGAGTATGGGCGGATAATTGAATTTTAATTATTTCCTCAAGGACTCACAGTCAATTGACTGAGTTATATTATACATAAATTGATTTTCGCAGAAGTTTTTCATTTATAAACATATACATAATATTGAGAATTGAATGCTTGAAATTCTAAATTTTCTAAAACTATATACAATATTGAAGCATCAGCATCCTTGAGGAGAGTCTAATTTAGTTTCAGCGCCAGAATCTTGAATCTCACTTTAAAATGATTTGCCTAAGAAAGATTTAAGAAAGCATACTCTGCTTCTATAATATAAAACTGCAGTTTATGAAATTTCTATATAAAGAGTATATGCACCGACATTGTAAGTACATATATGCACAGCTCAGCCACAAAACCTTTTTCATTTTCTCATTTAATTTGCTGTCAGAAACAACACAGCTGCATTTAATCCTTGAATGCTTTCGAAACTTTCAACTTGAACAAAGGTCTTTCAAAAGGCTATATACTTTAAGGAATCTTTAATTCTATTATCCTTTGCATATTTCCATGCATCATTTCTCCGTAGAAAATCGATTATGCTGAATATTATGACACACATGCGATAAACGACACACATATGCATTATGTTTGTGTAAGCCACTGATACAAAAGTTTAAATTGCCTGAAATGAAGGTCTACTATGGTCTATTCTTTTAGAAATTACACAAGAAGGACCTTCGCCATTGTAGTATCTGCCACCTTTTGTTTTTCCATCTCGTCGTAGAAAATACTCTGTTTGTGACATAATCGTGTGTGAGGCATGCATGTATATACAAAAAATATTGTAACATGAGGTTGCCATTGGTTTTGGTTAAGGATACCTCTACTTTGCCGTTGCATTTCAATATGTGAGTTAGTGTCTCAACTCAATATATATCTACCTTAAGCTGACATAAGCAAACTCTTGCAAGTTTAAGGATATCCACAGGCTATGAGACGGGATATGTGTGTGTAGTGTATTTTTTTGTTTGTTTGTTTGTTTGTCAGTTCTGAATGGCATGTGCTAAATAAATGACAGCATTTGCATAGTTGCATAGATGGCGGCATGAATATGGATTGCAGCTATACTACTACATAAAAGTTAATGTCCTGTGAGAAGCGAAACAGATGTGTTTATATATGTACGGTGTATAGTGTGTTTGTAATGTTTACTTAACATTCACTATGGTTCCTTTACTTCAATTTGTTTTTGTTACTTCTGTTCTCTACTGTTGCTTGCTCGAGGATATCATGCATAGTTTTGAGGATTCTCTCCTTTATTATTTTTTTTTCTAAAATTTTATACATTTTGTGAGCAATGGAAATGTGAAAAGGCTTTCGCATGTAAAATTCTGTAGTGGATCACGTTTGGTTTGGTAAAGTGGGGCGTTAAGCATCGACTTGATGTGCATTGATGGGTGATTTACCAAGTTTATAGGTGAAACGTGGTGCATATAATATCTCGTGGTTGCCTGCAACAGTTTAACGCGAATGGGAGAAAAGCTAGTTTTTTGTATGATGTTTTATCGATAGCCCTTGAATTATTTTTTTAGTGTCATGCAGTTCGAGAAGTTCATGTGAACATTTATGTTATATCAAGACAATATTACAAATAAAAATAACAATTGTTTCTTAAGCGACATTATGTGTTTGGAAAAACTGCACTAAGAGTTTTGAGAAATCTCTTGTTCGAAAGTATCAAATAGCAATACATATGTATATATGTATTAAGTATTAAGAATAAAGACATTTTACTAGGTGAAAAATACAGAGTAGTAAATTTGGTGTTTTTCAAAGGAATTGATAAGGAGGAATGTTTTATAGCAATAAAAACCTAGACCTCCAAAGCATGTAATCAAATGGTGGGCAACATGAGTGTAGAAATGCATCTGTAGTTCAGAAGTGATCTTCTAAGGAACATCCGAAATACTACATAAACACGAGATCTTCAAAAAAGCATCAACCTAAGGTACTGTTTATTTAGCAAAGAAAACTATTTATCTACCAATTTTTATCGAATAACAAAATAAGGGCCATTTATTCCAGCCACGCAAATAATTTTCCGCTTATTAGATTTTTAAACATAACGATTAAAACAATTTTAAGTGTCTTAAGCTTCAGAGAAGGACACAAAACAGAGCCTTACTTCTGACAGGAAACACTGTAATTGCTTATTTGTCTGACGACTGTTTTATTTTTAAAGATCAACCAGAGACGTTGCGTTGAATGGCTGTTTTGCAGCAATTGTATAAGTTGTATATTATCACCGATCACCACCTGGAAATAAGGCATTCTATCTTATCATTTATTTATAGGTAGTAAAAATAGTTGTTAATTTTCTTCTTTAAAATGCTTTTCAGTAAAGTTTTCAACATTTACTGTTTTGAAACTGTTCTGACCGTTCTGACTGAGTGTCTGACATTAAAATTATGGAGTTCATTTCGATCCCTAGAATCTTGAATTTTTACAAAATGTTAGGCTTTGTAGTACCTACATAAAGGAAAAAATCGCAAATTTGACGTTTACCTGGGGTATATTTCACTAAATTGGTATCAAATCATCGCATTATATGATGATTACCACATTTCCTGCACTTGAAGTTTGACTGACTGCACATGATTGTAGGATCACTTGGCTGAAACTTGTTTTTTTTAAGCCATCACTTGAGGACGAATGTTGTTTGTGCTGACGTCTGATAATATTTACATGTGAAGGTTTTTGAATTTGTAGATATTCTTAGATGGGTTCCAGTTTAAAATCTATTTCGGTAACACTTTCGACCATCTTCGTGACATCTTCGGGCATCTATCCTTGAATTTCACGGTCATATAAAAACAATTTAAATTTATTTTAAAGCCTAATCTAAGAATGATTCGAACTTGCAGTCTCGTGACAAAAGTTTAAAAGCTACAATGTAGTCTTGATAAAACTTGACTCTTTCTGCAATGACAAATTTTTTCGGAAAGTATATTTTGCGGAATTCTTTTACAAGATCATCGTAGGGCTTAGTATTTGGATTAACTGGAGATAAGACCTCATAGCCTATTATAAGGTTATGAACACGGATGATTTTTTTTTTCATTGGCGACTTTATATTGCACTTCAGGTATAGGTACTCTCCTAAAACTCTATGATCGTTGCCAATATTTTAAATTAGATATAACACCACAAGATTATAATACATTTACATATGTTAGGTTCCAGGTAAGGTTTGAACAATGTACTCGTTAACAGTCAGAATAGAAGAAAAGAACGCTTAATAAATTTATCTAATTCAAAGAATTCTTGTAAGGAATTCTTTGAATTAGATAAATTTATTAAGCGTTCTTTTCTATATAGAGTATACAAAATTGTAATGCAGCCAGATGTGTATTATATTGAACAAGCCAGTCAGTACCTACTTAAGAGTATACCATTTTCAACAACATTATATAAAACTTGCTTATAGAGTGAACTTCTTTAAATGGATTATTATAAGCTTATATACGCATAGCTACAATTTGAAAATTGAATTAAAGCCGTTAGAGAGGTATTTTATACAAAATTCCCATGCACTCGAAGTTAAACACTAAAATAATTATCTCGTCCGCAACGTCAATATGCAATCTCAATGGATCCTCCTTCGTCGTTTACGCTAAGCTTCATAAACAAACACAATCACTTACCCAAATGAAGCGATAAAATCGATTAATTTTAAACCCTTAAGAGAACGACGAACGAGGAACAAACTCTTCTACATTATGTACTTGTATACTTGTACTCATATAAGGATAAATCATTAAGACTGAAAAAAATGTATAAAATTAATTACTTCTGACCGACCATTGAGACCAACCTCCTTCTGAGTTCTGACAGTAGGTGTGTGCCATACTTGCTATGATAAAAACCCGTCATCCACCAACAAGGTGGATGTATGTAGGTATATGTATATGCGATGTTCTTGTTCACGTACCGTTTCATATATAAAATGCTCTATAACGTCAATCAATAATTTTTAATCGCCATTTGATGTGGAAACTCATCGGCATCGGCATCATCATCATCATCGTCGTCACCATCAAAGCCTAACGAATCAATTTTTTATTGACTCGTTCAATTCACAGGAGCGTCAGTTAAACATGCTTGAGCGGAATTGAAAAAAAATGTCAGGAAATAAAATTATTTTTGTATTTCTTTCCTATAAACCATTCTATGTTATGAATCAGTTAGTTTTGGTTATTTTTGTTGCATAAAACTTAACGTCTATGTCAACTAAGCCTACACATTCGCGTAGATAAATTTATTGAAAGGGGTTAACATTGTTGGTGCTCTTTTATTGTACAATTCTGCTTTTTTTAAAAGGCCCGTACATGCATTTGATAGAAGTCAAATTATATCATTGAGCCTTGGCTCGTTCGAGTGTATTTAGTTTCGGTAAAAATATATTTTCACTCTTTAACCATTACATCTTAATCTCTTTCTGCGAAAAAAATATAGGAGAACGCTGATTAATTGTGCAGCTTAAACTATTCATCAAACACGATCCTTTCCGTGCTGGCTCTAGTTTGCTAGCTAGATCAATGCTCTGGTATCAGATATTGCTTAGGCAATGAGGCGAAGAATTAGTCTTTCTTGTCTTGTCAAGCCTAGGGGACTTAATCGTTGGGGTTGCTTCAATTAAATCCCCCTTTTTTAACATTCCATAGAATTTCTAGTAGCATCATCGCTTCAATTTGTCAGGGCAGGAGTACAGATTGAAGTATCTACTTCCAGAGGGACTCATTGAGCTGTTGACGCAGGGTTTTTCTCAGAAACCTACCCAGCTCATTCAGACTGCCAATTTACAACAGTGTCTTTCAAGATGAGGTCCTGTCAATGAAGAAAGCTGCTGGAACAGTCCCTATTATGGCAACATCAGAAGCTAATATCACCTTTTTCATTGATAACCAAGCAGCAATAAAAAGCTGATAGCCCAGTCATCAGTTGTTTTTTTGCACCCTTACTTGGTAAATTTATTATTTGGTGGATTCACTTTGCAATTCTCCACTTTTACTCATGAAGAGTTTTTTAAGCCATCAGAGCTTTTGGATTTTATTGTTCTTATATTTTATTTAGGCATCTTCAACCTCTTCTATGCTGGACGGTGGGACGGAATCTACCTTGACCAGGACTCTTTTAAGTCTGGCTTTACTTGCTTCTTGAATACATCTACTATTTCCTACGCTCCAGTAACTAAGCTACCTTCTATGTTTCACAGAGCCTGCGTCCCAGAACCTGAAGACTATCGACACTTTAACTGATTACCAATGTGTGACTAGAGCTGACCATGTCTCTTCTTTACATACGCACGTGTCCCTTTTTTCATACTCCTTCAAAACAAAACATTTTGCTAATTATTCCTCGTAAATATGCAAAAGTCTGTCATGAAAATTAATATACACATTCTCTTCATGCCTTCCCTTCGCCTTCTCTATTTTCCGTTAGACCTCATTAGTGCGATATCAATAGCAGCTATTAACTTCGGTAGAGAGAATTTTACGTCCAAAAACACGGACACAACAATAACAACCATCAACCAAAACAGAATACAAATCCACTATAACGAACGCGTGAGAGTTTATGTCTGTTTACAAAATGAATGATAGAAGATGAATTGGCATTGTTTCCGCCAATTTCCACAGTGTCCCCTCGATAGTAATTTCCTTAATGGAGTCTCTATCGCATTGTTTCCTTTTAAATGCGAACATTTGTTCAGCAAATACACGTATAGGTACGAGTAGGTATATCTCCAACGCTTAGGGACGTTTAATTTAGAAAGGACCACACAGACCGCAAATGGAAAAGTAAAACATTTATATTCAGTTATACGGCTGCTGGTGTACGTTAAGTTTACATACATATGTATATGCCATATTGCATGTAGCTATCAGGCGTGTCTATCAAACGTCCGTCAGCTAGCAAAACTCAGATGATTTGAATTTCAGTATTAAAGGGATACGAAAAGTTCCCGGAAGGATGTGCATTTAGTCAGGTTAGGTTCGGGTCTGCAACTAGGCATTATGGTCTTCTATACTACTACACTGCCACTTGGCCGGATGGAATGAAATGCGACCGACATGTAGATGTAGATGTAGACTTGGATAAATGTAAATGCACTTTACTTCCTGTCCGTTTTCTGTTTTCCCAGAGGTTTTTCGGAGATTACCATTTTTGTGATTTATTTTATATCCTTCTCCATCTCCAATTGGAATTGGAAGACCTAGAAGGCAGGATGTTTGTTTACCTTAATAGTCCTGCCTCGTGTTCATGGTCATCATAAGTAAATATCCTGAATCTGTACTGTTTCAATTGTGAAGTTCAACGAGCATAATGAAAATACTACTGCCGACCGACTACCGGACGGAAACTGAAAGGAAAGTTGTTTTCCATTTATATGATTTTTGCTTTAAGGTTGAAATTGTCTTGTTCTCTCTTCAATTGAAAGTTGATTAATTCTGCCAATTGAATCAAAGCCATGTAGACCAGGCCATGATGCTCAATATAGGTACCTTTAATATACCTTACCTATACATTGGCTGTCATATTGCTTTGTAATAGTTAAGTGCGTTTTGGTTAAGGACCAGGTGTATTCTTTTTGTGTTTTTTGTTCTTTATTTGTTGTTATTCATTTTGATTTTGAAAAAGATTTCATACAACAATAATTGGACCTAACATAAAGTATATTGGTAATTGAATTTTTGTTGGAGTAAAAAGAGAATACCTTTATAAGAGTCTTATTGATTTGAATTGCAGAAGATTCTTTTGAGGAGAACCACTTAAGGGAAAATTCTTTTAGATTTTGAAGGATTTATCGAGTTTTCTTATGCTTGTTGTTTTTTTTACAGTTTTTGTGTTGTTGTTGTTATTGCTTATAGAGCTTTGTGCTTCCATTATAGAGACCCAAAAAAATATTGATGTGGACCTAAATGAAGGTATCGATAGTGTTGCTTCAATGAACAATAATTCTTCAATCTTGCTGTTGGAAGTAAGAGTATTTTGGTTTTCATTTTGTTCCCAAATTGGTGGTTTTCTAACGCCAATGTTTTTGACAATGTTGCTATAGTAACTAAATATGAAAAATCGGTGATTTAATGGCAGTATGCAAGGACATTCAACAAAACTACAGATGACAACCTTAATTTAGCTTTTCATCATCTACAACGAAGACCTGCATTTCAATACCTTTCCGAGGAACGAAGACAATTCTTTTTGCAAACAATTCAGCTACTTGTGTTGAATTCTTTTCCCCACGAACAGCTGCAGTAACAGTAGATAGATAGACATTTCAATAATATCAATATCAAGCTTTTAAACATTAGTCAACAAGAAAATACTAAGGAGTCAACTTTTACAACCGGTTCCAGTGCAACAAACATATGCGGTAATACAAACCTAGGAAGAGAAACGGACTGATTTGGTACACCAAATGACTGATTTTTAAACAGTAGATTCGGTCCGTTCAATCGTATATATATTTTTTCCAATGTGACAGAATATAATATCCAAAATCTATCAGGAAGACCCAATAACCAGGTTTTTGAAAGGAAGATACGTTTGCATCTGTTAAAGCCTTTTCACAGCCATTAAGTGATGAGAGAAAGCGTTTACAACAAAAACCTGTACAAGGAGGAAAAATTGATACAAATCAATTCATAGAGCTGCAACATCTCCACGAAGATCACCTAAAACCTGTAGCAGCATACGACCTTGAAAGCCCTTTTATATTTTTTTAGCTAAACCATATTCATCAGAGAAATTAGGTGATGAGAAACAGTCTTGAGGATATAAAAAAGCTCATAATCGTGTACCATTGTTTCTTGTTTTAGGTCAAATGGTAATTTAATTTCTAGCACAAACGCTGTGAATTTAAGGGCCAGTTGCACAAACGGCAGCGTGGTTCAGTCTTGAGTCTGAGATTGAATTCTTGTTCTCAGAATTACTTGACTATTTGAACATATATGAATTTTGAAACAGAGCTTAACTTCAGCTATGATATCAATTATAGAAGATACAAATTGCTGAACCACGGTTTTAAATATTCATCCATATACGACAAAAATATACTCATTAATGCCTACAAGTCTGCAAACCTCCATTACCATTAATGTTAAAGCATTCCTAATGCTGAATTTAGGCCTACCGCCTTTTCCAAAAGACGTATGTTGAAATAAACTCATTAATTTTTGTGCTTTATTGACACAAAGTATTCATAAAATTGTCCTTGTCGTCATCATCATTATTGTCATCGTTGTCGTTTCCTTCGAAAATGATGTGCTTTTGAATTACTAAATCAGATCTCTGAATTATCTCCATTTTGCTAACCTCTAATTCGTTTTTGTGAAGCATCATGCCATGACGCATGAGTATGAATTAAATACCGTTCATGGGTTTTATATTTTACTACCAACAAAGCACACACAAAACAGGAGCAATTTTTCAGTTTGCCTTTTCCCATCCCGGCCCTGGGGCGGTTCCGGGGTGAAAATAGGAATCCACTTATGAGTGTGTTTGCTCCGCTGAACGTGTGCTTATGTAAGGATTAATATTTAGCATAATCCTTGCATAAAGTCGTCATGTGAACTGTGACACTACTTCTTCACAAAACATCTGACACTCTGAGGAGGTTCTTTTGAGCCATTTGTAAGGCTTTCTTGAATCTCTCGTCTATGTAAATGAATGACTAATAGTCCCGCGATGATACCAGCACAAGTCCCCGGTTTATTTCTTGACAAGTTATACGCAGCTACGAAGGCTTCAGCGGCTATGGAGCAGTGATGTGCGTATCAAATTATTATTATCAGTTCTTATGTGATTATGCGAGTGGGAGGGGATGGAGTGTTCGCAATATTAATGGCTGTTTTGTTGTTGTATTAAGATAAGAATTTTAATTTGCCACAGTGAGTATGAAGAAGTCTAAGTCCTCGGATTAGACAGACACATGGAAGCCTTGGAGATTTGTAAATATGCCTGCGAGAGCGATAAGACAGGAAGTGAATATTGGTTTTAATGCTTCTTTTTTTTTTTAATTAATTGCCTTGTTGTCCTTCTCATCCTTGTTATCTTAGGAACATGAAAACGTTCTAGAATGAAGTTTCTGAAAGGATCTCATAGACAGATGCTCCTTCCTTCAAATAAAATAGCGTAAATTAAAACACCTCGATAGCTGCTTTTAAAAGACGACCAACGACAATTGAGAATTTAGTGGAAGTGCGGGAGAGACACTCAAGCAATTCACCGAATAGAATGTCATCTCGTTTTATGTTTCCTTATCTTGGATGTTGGATCCCAAGAGCAATCCTTGTTTTCTATTATTTTCGTTTTATTCGTAAATATGTTTTTCTGTCTGACTGTTTGTTTTTCTCTTTTCTCTTTTGTCTCTAGTATCTCTGTTATGTATCGCAGTTCCTTAGAATTTTAAAAGCGGATTGTGTACGTGCTAAAAGAAGATATCGTCCTTCTTCTCCGCATTGGATTTCTGATTGTCGTTTAATTTAATTTCAATGATTTTTATTTCTACTACTCGTACTATTGTCATTGTGCTGTGGTGTACTTGATGTATACTTATGTCTATGGAGAATGGAGTAAATGGGCATTGGCGGGCGTTTTGTATCATCAATGGACGCTTAATTCTCTCTTTTGTGTGAAGATAATGTTATAAGTACTGTTGTTTGAATTTCTTTGAGGGACTTACGAGAATGTACTTACCTGAAGGCTGAATGACATCTAAATATTAGACACATGTAATGTAAGTATCCTTTACACTCATCATTGGCATACACTACTTTCTTGTATAACATTCGCCTCGTCGTGTAATATGAGTTTAAGTTGTTTTTCCAAAACAAGACTGTTTGGGAGCAACAGTTTTAGAATTTATATCTTTTATTGTACTCGTACTCACATAATTTTCTCGGAATCTCACAAAATAAACTTTGAAATAACAGAAATTCTGGAAACCAGGACAAAGCTGTTAAAGTAGATAACAAGCATTGAAAGCAGTTTGAAGTACATTCAAATAAAACCAAAAGTGAAGGGTACATCACAAAAATTATTATCAGGGTTTTTTTTTGCATTTTATTTTTCCTTGAAGCCTTGAACATAAAAAACAAGAATGGCGTATTCCCCTCCCCAGCGCTTCTCTGCCATTTCGATCCTTTAATTTTCGACTTCCGTACCGATCCATGGGCGTCTTCTCTACCAAAATTGGCGTTGAAGTCGCCAAGAATAATTTTGATATCGTATTTTGGTTCGTATTACATATAATGTGCCCTTGAAGATATCCTAGAAATTGTCCTTGATTGGGATCAGCTTCACATTCTTAAATTTTGCGTTGCAATACTAAAGCCCAAGACTTCTTGCCTAAAGTCTTTCCCTTATCACAAAACTGCAATCCAAACACTAAGTATTTCAGCCTGACTGGAGCTTTAGACGCCACCGTTGGTTCCATGAGTGAGTGTTGATTCTATCTGGGGAATTCTTGCGTTGCCACATTGATGAAAGCAGAAGTGCCTATTTGGTCACACTTCTCCCCCATTTTCTCGTTTGTTGCCGTTCAGGTACCATAAGGAGGTGAGAGTAGGAGTTGGTAGTCAGAGGTGGATTTGAGAAAAACTTGTGGGTGCTTGGATGCGCATAACCACCCTTTAAATAACCTAAAAAGCAAAGATTCCTAATTAAAATTCAAATGAGGCATCTACGTTATCACTTCAATTATTTCTTCCACACCTACCTTCAACTTTATAATATCCTTTATTTCTTTATATATTTAATTTGTGATAACATAACTTTTTAATAGGTGTGTCCCACTGCCAGCGCAGCGCACAGTCAAAATATAATAGATAAAATACCCAATTCCCCCTGTTTCTTTTAAATGTATATTAAATCTAATAAATTGAACTCGTAATCCAAATAATGGCTTTTAATACTTTTTGCCTCCAAACGAGAAGAGTTTCAAAATTATATTATACTTGTTTGTTTTTGTGAAGGATGTTAGATAGGAAAATTAAAAAAAAAAAACAACCAACAATGTACCTACGTATTTATTAGCTCTGACGAGTTAACTCTCTGTCTCTCTCTTAAAGATTTAATAAGCTCTTTGTTAATGTGAGAAAAATAAAAATAAAAATAATTGTTAAAGATTTGGAAGAAGCGCGTTATCTTTTATTTCCAACACGAGCTTTTAATGCTTTAGCCTTTAGGTTAGATACCGCACTCCATTGAATATACTTTAATGTTCTATCTGTCTTTCTCTCTCTCTCTCTCTCGTTTTTGCATCTCTACTAGAAGGTACATTTATATAAAACTATTACGGGGTATTAAATTTAATTTCACACTGAAACCATATTCTCAGTACCTATACACCCTTTTGTGTAAACGCAGCAGGAAGCAGTTTCCATTTCTAACAGGTGGCACAAATGGTGTACAGCGTACACCATAAAAGAACTACAAAAGCAAAATCAATAGAAATTACCCAAACTCAAGAGTTGCCAAGTGTAAAAAACAAAAATACCAATCTCTTATATGTATCAGATATTCTTTTGACGAAACGCAGAAGGAAGCATCAGGTTTTAACCATGAAACGTTTAAAAAACCAATTCAAAGAATGCAAATACCAATATTGCCAGATAATTTTGCGAAACACTTCTTCTATCACTGAAAATGAAGAAAATGTGATTTTCGAAATAACCGATTTCGATAGATTTGTAGATGGCAACTCTGTTTGTTCATAACCACAATTAAAATGGCTATGAGAGTGGGTTAACCTCCTCTATTATGCGCGACAACGTGGTGAAGCGAAATTCTTCGTAGGTATACAATGTAGTGCAACGGAAGTGGACGCAACGCACAACGTGCACACCCATTATACCCATCGTGTATACCTACGACTAGATTATGTGTAGACAAAGCAATTTTTGGGTAAAATAAACTAAAGGTTGGTACTGGGAACAGCACCAATCATCAAAAGCGATTTAAGTCCCCATCTATTTGTGGTGGCCTTTGAGGTACCATGACGGTATTATAATAGTCAGCGGCAGTAGTCGGATATGTTGACACAACAGATTTGCATTCAACCAGGAAGACAAAGGTAACATGTGGTATTTTAATTAAAATCTTCCGTTCAATGCAATTTTATGCAAAAAGCAGAAGCATTCTCTCCGTCCGTCATGTCATTCCGAGCTTATCGTGATGCAAAATCGCTGTTGCTCCCAGCTGCATTTTCTGCATTGATCAATTTACTCTTCAAAAAACTTTACCTTTTCAAGAAAATATCATTGCAAATAGAACACACACAAACATTTTCTTTATTTGAAAAGTTTAAAGGCTCATTAAATGTCGATTGGAAGTTATCGTTCGTACCTATTCTTTTTCGTCGTCGTTTTTCATTAATTAATTTCTTCGATTCCAAATGGGTATCAATTTTGTAGGTGTTTGGGAGGTTTGAAAGAAAACTTGAACAACTTGGTATTGTTATGCGATAAGTTCTTCAAAAAACAAACTCGAAAGATTTGTGTTTCAATAGTTTTTTGTTTAGAACTTTAAGAGTAAGGAAAATAAGAAAAATCATATAGAAGTTATCACGTTTTATTTTAAAACTGTTTTCCTATATACGAAATGAGATATACAGAGATGCTTTGCAATGTTGTTGTTCTCTGCTGCATCGGATGCAATATATTTAAGTTTTCAAGTTTTAATTAAACGCGTGTCGATTCCATGTAAAAGATAATTAAAGTTTGTGGATTTGCTAGGTTTTAACAAGTCGATTTTCAAATCTTCATTTTATTTCAAAGAATGAACAGGTTTTTGACTGGCTAAAGCTTTAATGTTTTGTCTGTACCTGAAGTCACTGTACCAAATATTCAAAAGAAACCCGATAGCAAAGTTTTATTAAAAGAGCAAGTAAGTGCAGTTCATTTAGTTTTGTGTGCAAAACAGTTGTTTTTGAAAAACGGCTTCGTGATGTGAATTTTAAAGAGGTTTTTAATTTAAATTTACTAGTATTTTAATTTGTTGTAATTATTTTTATCAGAATTCAAAGATTAATAATGACTTACAGTCTTCATAAGTAACAGAGAGAATGAAGTCTGAAAGTCGGGTTAGTTACAACATTTTTAACTTAAAAACTGGTGCACCAATTTCAAAGATTTTTGATTTGTTGGAATCGTCTCCCTTCCGAATAGCAGAATAACTATTAAAACTTCAGAAAATCATGGTCTCGAGAAGTTTTTTCATGCACTAAAAAAAAAGAAAATCAGAAGAAAATTAGATCCCTATACAAGGCGATCTCGGATACATTGCAGAAACCGAGCACGGAATGTTGACCCTGGAAATGCCAGCAGATGCCGTTGTGTATAATCCTCTGAGAGTTGATGTCCATGATGGTGAAAGATCGCGGAATATCTCGAAGAATATTAAAATGTCATGAAAAAGGCACTTAGTATCCTGGGGAAGAAAGTAAAGTAGTCACAGAGAAAAGGGTATAAGATACCGTTTAAAAGGCTGAAAAACCCCGGAAAAATATGCGAAATACTACGGATTACTGCAGTAAAATGAATATAAGCGCAAAATACCGTGGACAAAAACTAGTGAAAGATCGCGGGATATTGCGAAGAAAAGCTATGGAGGTCATAAAAAGCACTTAGTACATAGGGAAAATGCGAAAAATATCGCGGAGAAAAGTGAAGAAAGTTGCGGAAAAATGCGGAAAAATATGCAAAATACCACGGACTAGCGCTCAATATAGTAGATTACTTTCCAAATGAAAAAGTAAGAAATATTGTGTACCCAAGAGTACATTTAAAATACTAAAATTATAAAGCCGTTTACTGAAAATTAAAGTATGGCAAGTCCTGCAGGTCCGTAGCTACTGTAGTTGTGGCCCAAATACAAATAAACTATAATAAAGATCGTTTGATAAGACAATATATGTAAGTACAAAATAAAAATCACACTGCAGGGCAGGACAACGTCTGCTGGATCAGCTAGTAAGATATAAAAATTCTCAAGTATAATTCGATCAGACGCACTTAAATACGCTGCTGGTGAAATAGAAATATAAGAATCTGAAAGAGCGGTAAAAGCTGCAGAATAAATCAACCGGGAGTTGATTGTTTCTACCAGAGAACGTTAGACCTACAATGTTTTACGATCCCCACTATATCTATAATCTATAATCTTCTTCTTCACAAGAGCTATGGTATAAAAATGGCACCTTGCGGTGCTAATTGGGCTTATTGAACAGGAGTGATCTCGCAATTTCTACCTACCGACTTCGATAAATTTCATAGTGAATTCGTATTGTATTCGGTTTATCGTATTTTTTGTCGATGCGACTGCCAAAAGTTAAAAAGAATCAATATAAATATTGACGATTTATTTTTATGTATACTTTTATATTTTTATTCACATGACCCATAATTACAGAAACCACTTATTTCGAATATAATAATCTCTGTAATTCCATGTACTGTACATAATAATATATAATTGGAATCACGAGTGCCAGTTAGTACCCCCAGATTAACTACATGTAGGTATTACAAATAAATATTTACGCATTCTTGTACTCCCTACCTACATTATATGTCCCAGACCCTGCGTAATTACGGTCAAAATCAATATAATCCTGCACGACCTATAAAATCGCCCTTAAATACCCAAAAGAAGTAGGTTTATTGACTTACTGGAAGTTGAATTTATTTAGCCAAAGCTTACTCTTTGCTAATTAAACATTTTCTGTAATAATAATTAATCCCAAGATTCAATCGAATAAAAAGCAAAAAAGTAACAAAGGCTTCGCGTTCAACTCACACAGAGAGAATATATCGATTTAATAAAATATTCAATGGAAATTCGACCTCATTTACCATC
The DNA here is from genome assembly GCA_948107695.1 of Meliscaeva auricollis. Taxonomy (NCBI): domain Eukaryota; kingdom Metazoa; phylum Arthropoda; class Insecta; order Diptera; family Syrphidae; genus Meliscaeva; species Meliscaeva auricollis. The sequence continues at coordinate 1,159,371 of OX403619.1, forward strand.
AGGTGGCTATTTTGATTCCCCAAAGAAAAACAAGGTAAATATTGTGCGTTGGTTGGTCGTCTGGATTATATCCTTCGATTGATTCTGATTTCGTGGTCATTTCAGAGGTCTCCATTTGGCGTTGGAAAAAAAAAAAAATCAAATTTGCCACAATAATCATTCATTCAAAACCAATTAAGATGTGGGCGAGCGATTTAATTAACCAGACCTGTGGGTCTCTCTCTAAAAAAAAAAGTAAAACAACTGTCTGATTGGGGATGAGTGTAAAAGTGTAATTTATCGGTTCATTAATCCTGAGTATGGATAACACAATAATGGTTGGACGTAAGTTTGAGCAAGTCCTCACTCTATTGTGCCCACTTAAGTATGCACAACACCACACAAAAATTATATAGCTTCAGTTCCATCGTCCTCGTTTGGACCTAATTAGTGTTTGACCACATCACGGTGCTGCTGTTGCAAGCGCTACGCTTCCGGGAAAAGACAACCAATTAAATAAATTAATTTCATTACGCACTGCCAACGAAACGGATCGAACGGATTGGAATTGCTGGCGTACAAGTAATTACCATGTCCTATACGCTTCCGCATCCGTACATCATGGCTTTATAATTCCTCGAGGGTCGAGGGAGTCATGCATTGGTTATTGTGTTTAACCCTACGAAGAGGAATTTGATTTGATTTTCTACTTAAAGGCGAAATAGCTAGCCTGGGTGCATTTTGTTTTCCTTCGAGCCTCGAACTCATGTGACAGAAACTCGGAATGCACCAAAATTGCTATTAAATTCGAGAGCTGATTTAAATGCACAAGCTCAGCTCAGGCAACGTACAATAAGGCAAAAGGATCGTATGCCAATAAAATAATTTTTTGTTTCCACTACGCCTCAATATTTGTGTTAACTGTTAATGGTAAATATGAAAGGGATGTATTCATACATCGCATCGGCCGTCCGGTTCGATTGAGTGGAAAGTTATTGTGACACAGTAGTTATTCTGTCCTGGCTATTCTTGTGCAAGGACAAGTTCTGATGGACTGGAATGACAGTTGTGTCGATTTCATTGAGCAATGATTCCGTAATGGACACATTTAGATGATGATCGGAAAACTCTGATACACAGGAATATTGAATTAACATTAAATTTTATGGATACTAAGCGAGGCTCAACCATAGGCGTCTTCAAACAATTCCAAGGTCTGGGGGCACAAACATAAAACTTGAATGCTTGATTCTAGTGTGGGTTGCTGAATCATGAAATTTCCCGGGTGCAAAAAATTCCCAATTTAGTTTCTTCTGCGAACGCCTCTGATTAGAATCCCAAAAGGCGTTGACGATGGTCATAGAAATAAAGTGTTACTTAAGGTCTTTTTTTTCATTGCATAGAATTTCCTAAGCATTTAAACGAGATGCTCGAGAGATTTGCAAACAACATTCCTTGTTTTGTTGTATATTCGAAGGTTAACAAGGCTATATCCATTGAAAATTGTATTATTGACATCGCAGAAAGAAAGTTCTTCATAGGGAGTCCTTATTACTTTTTTTTTTACTATAAAAGTCCTTCCAACAGATACCAGAAAATCTTTTCACTAAAGATATATCTTCTCTTTGATTGACTTGTCGGCGTCATGAAGAGCACTTAGAATTTGTTATTCTTTATCAACAGGCAGCCAAAAAAAAATGTCCCACCCCACCTTTGGTTGCTGCCTTTGAGGTAAAGGAAGTATCTATCCAAATTGAGTGCGAGATGTCATAGCCATGGACAAATATCCAATGAAATTACAATCAAAATCAAATTTACGACCAGACCAAGTCATACATAAAATACTGATGTTTATTTTTTTTTGAGTGAATACACAAAAAAAAAAATTAAATAAAAAAAAAAAACATCAAAAAGAAGAAGAAAATTACGTCAGAAATACGTGCGAGGGTGAGATATGTTGAGCGTTCGATGACTTCGTCTTTCATTGCTTTGCATGAAAATGAGTTCACTGGAGTGGTGTTTCTCTTTCGTAGTTGTTTTGTAACCAAATTTTGATTTTATGCAGCAATTTAATGCACATGAACTTGATTATTTGCTGATATTCATGGAAAGTAATTTCTTTAAATAGAGAATTGAATTAGCCAAAGATTATCAGTTGTTCTATTACCTTCAAAGCAAAATCACCTAAACTAACCCAAAAGATGACTAAACTATTGCAAATTGTTTTGATATTCGGTGTGGTTGCAGTTGCATTGTGTCATGCAACACCAGCCAAATTGGATAAAATTCGGACAACTAGAAATAGATTTCTAGCTCGCCAAGAAGTCGCTGAAGATATTCCAGCTCAGACTCCATATCCTCCAGCTGGTATTCGACCAGAAGTATCATTTGATCTTCCAACTGAGGGAAAACTTGTTGCACCACCCAATCACTATCTACCACCTCTTACTGATGCGGCTATATTTTATTCTGCACCAGCTGAAGTCTATGGACCACCTGCTGAGACTTATGGTCCACCTGAAGTTAGTAATAACGATGATGCAAAAAGCACTGTCCCAGAAGTTTCAGAAGAGGAAGAAGAAGTACAAACAGAAGCAGCCACAAAAGTGGAAACTATACCAGAAGTAGTTGCAAGAGACGAAGGCCAGCAAAGTCCTATTGAAGATGAAGTTGATGCAAGTAATGTTCAAGCTGAAAAAGATAATTTCATTGCTGAACGATTAGTGCTGGCTAAAAGCACAAATACTATGAAAGCAGCTAAATTGGAACAATTTGCTCCTGTGACTCGGAAAAATATTCCAGCTCAACAATTCTATTTAATCAATGGATCCTTATACACTTTAGCCTAAATTTTGTTTGAGTTTGTCAATGTTTTACTATTTATTTAATATTATTTAATAAAAAGGACATTTTTTATTATTTTGTTGAACGTAACTAAAATATAGGAAGAAATAAAAAAAATTGTTTACCGACCTTCAAATTTAAACTAAAACCATTTTTACTTGAAATTAAAATAATAATGGAAGGGTGCCACACGGAGGTGTATTAGGTCCAATTTTGAACCTTTAATAATATTATTTCAAACAGAAGACACTATCGTAGCTACGTTTGCAGACGAAATCTCAATACAAGCAGTTTGCCAATCTACATTAAAAAAATACCTATAAAATTTTCTCAAAAATGTTCATGAATAGGCAAACGAAGACATCAAAACGATCTACAAAATTATGTTTGTCTATTCCATTTCTTAACCTGGCAAAAAAAGATATCATTGTCGATTTATTATTTCGAAAATCAACTTTTTGCATTTTTTTAATGCCCCTTGCAGGCAGAATGCCTTGAACGCTCGTTTTTAAAATGAGGAGAGACTGCCCGTCTTTCGAAACTCAATTTTTTGGAATAATGGAATGAATAATGGAACTAATAAAAAGATCCTAAATACTTCTAATATCCAAATTTTTTTTAATTAAGAACAGTGAATCTAATTCATTAATTTTCAGAGTTAATATAAAATACTTAATCGCACCCTGGACAAAATTAATGCTAACACGAGTACTTTCGTTAAATAAATGATACCCACCACACCAAAGTGATTCTAAATACGCACTTTCTTTTCCTGCATATTAATTATGTCGTTGTTGGTTAGGCATTCTTTTGATTGATGTCAATGGAGGGTTAAGTATATTATTACCAACAAAATTATAGCCATACCTTAAAATGCCTGTTTCAATTAGAAATTTATGATAAAAGTGTTTAATTTTATACATAATAAAAACCTGTGCCTTCTAACATTTGCCACTCCCAATTAAAGTCCTAAAATTTGATATTTAGCCCACTTCAGGTAGCTTTTTTTAAATATTTGACTGCTGGTTAAATGGCCACTTTGTTTTTAATCTTTTATTTTGCTTTTCATAAAATTCCTTCCACAAAATTTATTGGTTGGAAGTATTCTCATTCGACAAAAACTTTTGTAATTTTCCTCAATTTATTTATGTGCATGCAAGACAAAAGGAAAACCTCTTCAGAAATCACAAATCAATGTTGTTTTCACGGAATTATTCAATTTCGAAACACATAATACACATTTTCAAAAGTGTCCTCGAAGGCTAACGAGCTTCAGGGCCAATTAAATAAATAATAAATTTACCCATTCAAATTTTGCCGGACGTCATTATCATTTTCCAATCGATGTACATATTTCATTTATATTCATTTAATTTAAATGCAAACAATAGATGGAACTCATAGAGATATGAAATAAGAAATAATTACTCCTTGAAATATACTCGAATACACAATTCACATGACAGCAGATAGAGATTCTCCAAGAAATCATAACGATTTCCAGTCTGAAAACTTAAAAGTCATTGTGCCATCATTGAATAATAAAATAAAATTTTCAAAAGGAATGCTTTCTCATTATATCCTCAAAATGGGGTCGTTTGCATGTCGAAACTCCTTGTTTTTTTGAGTATATCGATTTCACATGAAATGTATTTGAAAACCATTCAAGTACGTTTTATTTGCTGCTGGAATGTGTTCGTTTCCATCAGTTTCAACCATTTTGAAGGGACAAGGGGGTTATATATTTGTTTTGTTGTTTTTCATTATTATTATCATTTTCATATTGTTCATTCATGGAAACAAGAACAACCCCTTGTGTGTTTTGTGCGGAATGTGCGCTGCTGAAAATTTAATTTCAAAACTGAAGGTCTCACTAATTATAACATTATTTGGCACAAAGCTTTGCCTTTTGAAGTCATCATAATGCTTCAAACACTGTTAAGGTTTTTTTCAGTCTCATCATTTCGAATTTACGCGTCATGGCTGCAACACCCGCCGAGGGACAAATGTGGGATGTTCTAATATGAAATTTTGTAACTGCAAAATTCGATATTAAATTACGGTGCTTTTTTTTTTTTTGACTGATTATACAAAGAGAATAGCGCAATATGATTCCACTTTCATGCAACGACCTCTCTTATCGCACTTTTGTGTACATCCTTCACTCTTCATTGTGTTCATTTTATTAATAGCCCGCCATTATCGAGGTCGCATGTATTAAATATTTGCAATTAAATTCCATTAACGTCACCAGAAATTTATTACATAGAATATGGTATGCAATTCCTATCGAGAAAGCGGATTTATCAAGTGTTAAGGGCTTGAAGGGCGGTAAATTTTGTTTTGAGATTTTCTTTTTAGTCGAATTTAAACCAAGAAATCCGGTAACATAAATGAAAAATGACTGTTTCTTATATCTTAACAAAGAATTAGAAGACATATTAATACTATTTAACGTTATCGTGTTGTAAGGACAGTGGGTTGGTCCGAAAATCTAAACGCTTACGTTGCACAAAACAGAAATTAAATATGAAAAAGATCCAAAAAATTCAAAGGTTAACTCACAGTACTGATGTGTTGAAAAAATTACAGGAGGATTTTACTTCTTTGTTGTGTATTCTCTCAGCTTTGTATGATTTGGCATTTGAGGTTCTCATAAGACCATGTGAAGAAATTTCCCCAATTTGTGTAATTGAACGACGAATTTATTTCAATGCTTTTACTCACATTTTATTTCTATGTACGAAAAGAAAACTTCACACATTTCCATGTTTTAACAGCAACAATTTAAGACTAAAAACTTCAAAATCTGTAGCATAGTTTTCTAGTTGCATGCATTGCAATGCAACAAGGTACTTACTTATCTTGTTGTGTATTCTTGTAGTTTTTTATATTTTTTATGAAAAAATACTAGTGGCTGTCAGTATAAACATTGTCAAACCATGACATAATTTTTGGCATTTGAGTTTCTTATATAAGACCATGTGAAGCAATTTTTTTTATATCTATGTAAGAAAAAAAAAAATGCTTCACACATTTCAATATTTTAATGGCAACAATTTAAGACCAAAAACTTCAAAATTTGTAACACAGTTTTCTAGGTACATGCATTGCAATGCAAAAAGGCAAAAAAAAACAATTAGTTATGCTAAGCCCCATGTTCAATAAAATTATTAATTTTTAACTTTTTTGAAAAGCCATTTGAACGAAACTAGTTGTCTCACAAGCATTACATAGATCCATACCTGTCTTTTAGTTTAAAATAAATGGCGACAGCTGGAACGACATCATAACTCACTTAATGGAAACTTCAACAAATAATTGCGGTAACGTTCACAAAACAAAAATACAAATTACACTTAATTTGTTAAAAATGTGTCCGAAATAAACATTGAAGTAGCTTACAAAATTTAAAAATTTCAAACAAAATTATTCAATAATTTACAAACAAATCAAATTTAATAAAATATTTCCAATCAATTATAATAATTATACCAATGAGCGCCTCAAACGCAATAATGCCCAACTAATTAGCGGACCAATTTTAATATTTATTAAATTAGTTATTGTATAGAGAAGTGTATCGAATGGATTTGAAAATATAGATAAATGTATACAATTGCTGTATTGACAGTATGGGAGGGTGCTATCTATACAATCAAAGTGAATTTTTGAATTTAATAATAAGCAATCAAATCGATATCATTATTCGTATCGGTTACATCAAAAATATGCTTCTCAGCTTCCAATAATCTGGTAATAATTTTCAACTGAAATGCAAATATGTAAATGTTGTAGGCATGAATATTGGGAAGAGTATCACTATGAGCAACTGGGTATTATTTCAAATGTTGGAATTTCACTCTGGGAAAATGATAAAAATGAAAAATGAAAATAACTTTGTGTAAATTGCAAAAATCATAACCCACCTACTATATCTTTTTTTGAATTGTGCAAATCTCTTCTTTTTTTGTCATTTTGATTGAACTCAAAATGATTTCTTTAGAAAAAAAAAAGTTCAAAGCTCATTAGGGAACCCAGTCCACTTTTGTAACGAGAACATCAATCAATTCCCGGTTGCTAAGTGAGAATTAATTAAAGTCATCATTGTCAATTCCTAAAAGTCGGGTATTTGTGAGTTATTGATTATGTTTTCGATGTCATATAAATAATGTATCTACAATTCTGATGTTCTGGTTTACCAGTTGCATTCCCTTAACTAAAACGCAATAAGATAAAATTGAATTTTATTCAATTAGCAGGTTTTAAGGGTAAACATTAAATGATTGAAAGCTATTTCTATTTTCAACATTTATGCATAATTTGTAATATTCACAATCCCACATAATTGGGTGACTTTAAATTTCCAGCAAAATTCCAAAATTCAAAATTGAAATCTAAAATCAACGAATTGGAAGGTTTTTGGTTTACATTTTAATTAATAAATTTTGTAATGTGAATAAATTGAATGCGACATTTCAAGGAATTGTTTATTATTATTTATGTATCTACTTCAAGATTTTATATTGAACATTTTCCCACAAGAATTTGATATGATAAATTTGCAGAAATCAATACCGATAAAGTATTTTATAAATTTTCTCACAAAAATTGATAAAATCTCGGTTGAAAGATTGCTGATAGTGGTAGGTAGATATAGAGAGCTAAAATAGTTGGCAAGACCGCATCATTATTTGCAAGTGGCTCCTAAAGAAAAAGCCAAAAGGCAAAGTAATAAAAGGGATTGGGTTCATGTTACATACAAACTGGGGGTAACCACATGAATTTCTTCAGTGGAACAAGAAAACAAATGTATTATAAAGTGATACTAGTGAAAATTTCTCTAGGATTCAGTTATGTGATCAATGAGTAACAGGGTTTTGAAAACTCTATAATAACCGTGTTTTATTCAACACTGAGTAGCTAGTCAGTATTTTATTTTATTAGCAAAACAAAAACAAAATAATGCTGATAAGAAAAATTTTGAACTAAATTATTTTCTATAGATGTAGTTAATGAACACGAATCAAGTTTTTATCACTTGGACTAGATATTTATTGTCATTTCCAAACAAAAAAAAGTTGGTTAAAATTAGAATCACCCGTTCTAAGCACAAGTTAATTTTTTAAGGAATAATTTGAAAACATTTGTAGTCGCAAATATGGTATATCTCTAACTCTAACTACTGAGTTCATACTTTGTTCATACAAAAGAACTGTTCGTTTACTATTTACACAAGTGTTGTCCATAAATAAAACCTTTGTATGAGATGAGGTAGACGAAACCATTAACTTTGCTTCATGCTAAAAGCAAAACTGTTGGCAGATGCATTTAGAAATCACCCGAAAACTTTGAACCTTAACTTATTGTGTCTGTTCTTGTCTTGAAGAATAAAATGAAAACAAAGCAAGTTAGGATAAACAAGGACATGGTACATAAAATTTCATATTCATTCCTACAATGACAGGTGTTACTTTCTGAAGTTGTTGGGTTCGTTAACATTATTAAAGACGAAAGTTCGAATCTAGGTATACAATATGTACTTTTAAGTAAGAACAAAAAAATAATGCCAAAACAAAATCTCTGAAATTCCTATGAATATAATTTTGAACTTTTAAGGGAACTTATTTGAAAATTTTCTAATTACCTCGTCACCTTGTTCGAAATATTCCTTGAAAATGTAAAACAAACTCAAATGCACTCCTTTAATTCTACAAATGCAAACAAAGTTCACTTAAAATCTCGACACCATCACCAAAATATACCTCAGTGTCGTTGTTGGAACATTTTATGGGATTTATATTGCACTTAGAAAAACAACCACAGAAATTATATCCATCAATCCAGGTTATGCACCTTATCCACAAGTTAGTCCTCATAGTCTTGTATAGGTAGGTACTCATCGAGCTGAGTTAAAATGTCTACAAGTCATTCTGAAGTGGAGAGAGACTATAGAAAATATACGTCGACGATGGGATACCTTTAATTTTGCAACTAGGATGTATTTTTAATGAAAATTCATAACACGAAGCGAAGGATCGCTCTATCACGAGCACCAAGTCTCCAGTTAAAGGTGATGAAAATGATGATTTTTCCGCATCCACGATTATGCTATGATTTTACTTTATGCGATATCAAAGAACTGCAGAAGCAGACATCCAGCTTCAGCAGGGAATGCAGATGCCCAATCTACCGGTGGCGATGGCAGTGTTAAGTTGAGTTGGCTACGTTTTTTTTTATAGCTTTTCATATCTTTTATAGCATTTGCATTTGACATGGTTTATTGTGCGAACAAAAGGTGTTGCACTATGCAGTCATCGTCATGTAGTTTCCAGGAAGGAAGGAGTATTTTTGTACTGACTTAAGCGAGACGCCTTAATCGCTTTCACTCTCTCTCTCTCTCTAGGAAATGCATGCATAATCAACTTTGCTCTGCAAAAGGAAACATAAAAAAGAGGATATAACATTTTTTATGTAGCTTTTCAACAAGGAGATCATTCAAAGGGTTTATAATTTTCAACTTTATGGCAAATTGCAATTTTTATACAGGAGTTGTGCTATTTTCACTAGTGGCCGCAGTCGGTGGCAAGCAATTACAATTACAATGCGTATACTGTGCAACACAGGTTACTAAGTGCGCCTTTACACAATAAATAATGCACGGCTCGTTAAGTTCTGGAAGTCATTATTATATACCCAGTGAGCCTTTGGAAACTGAAAGTCTGAAAGTGGTTGGCAAACAAAATTGAGACCAACTTATGTGTGGAATGGTTAAAGTGGAAATTTTTATTGCACCGCTTTGTTCTTTTGAAAATACATTTTTTTTGTTATTGAGTTCCCAAGGAGTTTGAGAATGAATAACCTTAAACCCGAAGAAATGCACTCAGGAAATTTGGCAAGAAATTCTGAGACCAATTAAAAGTGTGATAAAACCGGCGCTTTGCTTTAACAGGTCACCATTACCACATATTTCTTGAACAAATTAAAGTTTTTCAAATTTGTGGCAAAAACTTTAAGTGCTTTCCCTTTGACACACTTAAAGTTGAACGCGTCTAGTCGTTTTGATCCCTCAAGGAGCAGTAAGGGAAAATAAGTTATCAAAATTTGGAGGTGTCTGGCTGATTTGAGTTAGTTCATTAAATTCTTCAGTAAACTCAATCAACAAAAAGAAATACGTGTGAGGTTGAGTTTGATTATGTTATTTATGAACTATTCCAAAATGCGAGCACTGCTTTGCATGGAAATGAGCTCACTGACGAGTGCTTTTTCAAAGTTTTTTTATATTCAAATTTTGATATTTTAGATAACCCTTATGCACAAGGTCTTGATTTTTTGTTGATATTAACGCAAAGTGATTTCTTTAAATAGACAATTGAATTACACAAAAAGTATCAGTTGTTCCATTAGCTTCAAAGTAAAATCACTTTAACTAACCAAAAATATGACTAAACTATTGCAAATTGTTTTGATATTCGGTGTAGTTGCAGTTGCATTATGTCATGCAACACCAGCCAAATTGGATAAAATTCGAACAACTAGGAATAGATTCCTAGCTCGTCAAGAAGTTGCTAAAGATATTTCGGCTCAGACTCCATATCCACCAGCTGGTATTCGACCAGAGGTTTCATTTGATCTTCCAACTGAGGGAAAACTTGTTGCACCACCCAATCACTATCTACCACCTCGAACTGATGCGGCTATGTTCTATTCTGCACCAGCTGAAGTCCTTGGACCACCTGCTGAGACTTATGGTCCACCTGAAGTTAGCGATAAGGATGATGCAAGAAGCACTGTCCCAGAAATTTCAGAAGAAGAAGAAGAAGTACTCACAGAGGCAGCCACAACAGAGGAAACTGTAGCGGAAGAAGTTGTAAGAGACGAGGACCAGCAAAGTCCTATTGAAGATGAAGTTGATGTAAATGTCCAAACTGAAGAAGAACATTTTATTCCTGAACGATTAGTGCTGGCTAAAAGCACAAATGCTATAAAAGCAGCTAAATTGAAACAATTTGCTCCTGTGACTCGAACAAATATTCGAGCTCAACAATTCTATTTGATCAATGGATCCTTATACACTTTAGCCTAAATTTTATGAAATTTTGATTGTCTTACTATTTATTTAATAAAAAAACATTTTTGCTTCAATAACTATAATTTAATAGAAAAAAAGACTTTATATTGCATGAAATTGTGTTTAAGGAAAAAATTCAGATATATCGATTTCTTTATAAACAATTTCTTAGGGATAATGATGTGAAAAAGAAATCCGAGTAAGCGTTTAAGTTAAAGAAATGTGTGCAAGGCTTCATATTTTTGTAAGCCTTACATTTTTAAAGTTATAGTATAATTATATGCATAAGTGTTCTAGATAATACAATTTTCTCCTACAAACACAAAACTTAAGTCTGTTTTTTCCTTAGAGCCCCAATTTTAAAAATATCGCGATTAAAAGCAAACTCTAGTTTGTAATTGTCTGGCTTACAAAGATCGGCTGTTTGCTTTCATAAACAAAAAATTAAGATACAAATAACGCAGGCACTGTGCTTGCATTATTCTGATTTGATTCGAGTCATGGGCTTAAAAATGCGTTTTTAAATCAGAAAAATGTGTATTAACCAAGTCGGAGTCAAGCAGATTGCGCAGATATAAATAAAATCTGCTTGTGAAAGAAAGAAGAAGAAAACAAATTTCGATTTGCTGCTATTAAACAGACAAGCGATTGTACTTTGCATATTACTACGTTTACGAACTCGCTCCAAATGTCAAATGTTGACAAAGTTATTTTCCTGGTTTTTCGGGCTTAGTTTTATTAAATTTCCTATATTCTACATAAACTGCCTGTAAGTTGAAGGTTTTTTAATAGCTTAGCTGGAAATTGCCATATAAATGTAACTAATAGTAAAAGCTTATTTTTCCTTAAAACGATTCGAATCATATTTCCAGTTCGTGTAGCATATTTATAAAAAAAATAATTGATTTACTTACCCGAGTAAAAATCACTGTCATTTATTTAATATCTAAACAAGTCAGCCGACATCATAACAAAATTGAACTTAATAATATAATTTTTAAGGATTTTTTTCGAAAACTGGTACTCGTTCATATTTTATTTGTAATTAAATTTATACTTACTTGTTTTCAATATAAAATTTCTATATAAAGGACAAAAAAAAAGATCAGAAACAAAAATTTTAATTAACAATTAAATCCACTTTATTTTCTCATAAATCATTTTTTATATTTTTTTATATTTATACATAGCTATATACACCAAAACACATTGAATTTAATTGCATTAAATAATATTCGTATGCGTTCCCTGAATATAGTAATTAATTAAACATCCTAAATTTTGTGTTATTAATATTATAAGTTTTTTTATTAGTTATTATAATTTTAAAATTTTTTCAAATACAGTTATTTTTTGTTTAACAATTCTTTTATAACCTACAAAGTGTTATCTACATTTTAAACCTAAACCTACTTGGTGGTATGTATAAAATATTTATTTTCTTTTTTTTTTTCTTTTATAACTATCCTAATTTTGGATCTATGAAATTTTTGTATTTACTTTTTATTTCAAGAAAATACAAAGGAAACCTAAAATGCATACAAAACTACGATACTTTATTGGAAGTTTGTATAGAATTGAAATAAAAAATAACAAATTTCTTCCAAACGGGGCTCATTTGATGCATAATTTTGTACACATTTAGGCTTTTATCTAAAATATTTTTTTATTTTATTTTTTATGTACAGTTTTTTTAGTGAAATGTTCAAATTTTATATTTATACAATTTTATTAGTTAGGCTTTAATCTAAAATATTCACTTTTAGTCTTAAGCTAGAAAATCTTATATAATTATTCTGTTTTATTTTTTTTTTTCGTTTCGTGTTGAGTTACACTTTAAATTTGGTATTCCCTAAAATCAATTTTTACAAAATAACACTCACATTTATTTACAAAATATTGAATGTGTTTCAAATACAACAAATTTTCACAGCTAACAATGACAGTTTTTCTATTTTTTTTTTGTTTGTTTTAATTTTTGTTAAAGAATTTGTTTGTGTGTTATTGTGTGCATGTGTGGCTGTGAGTATGCATTAGACATAAAATAATCTCATTTTTCTATTAGGAAACAATTTTCATCATAATTTTATTTATAAACTCATAATAAACAACACTCACTCTGGTGGTATACTAATAAAGTTTCATTGAAAACATATTATGCAGCAGTTTAGCATGAAAACATCAGAGAACCAAGTCAAAGCCCAGGATGCGAAAGATCTCGAAAAGTTGATGTTCCCATATATGAAGTTTTTCCTGTGTTTTTAATACCAGTTTCATTAGCAAAAAGTTCCCATAAACCCTGGCGGTGATGCAGCAATCATAGAGGAAGTAGAGGCATATATGGCATCAGAGCATCAGAGCCTCAGAGCATCAGAGACATATTATTCAAAACTCTTGTTCTATGAACTTTTTAATATAAATTGTTTTTTTTTTTGAGATTGTATGGGTGAGTTATTGAAACAGGGACGATCATTCGAAAGTAATTCATTTTCGCCTCAAGGGATATTCCTTTATAAGAACATACAAAAAAATATGGAAAATATTTTTTTTTTGCTTAACGACTGACAGAGATGGATATTATTTTAATTGTTTGGGGATTATGGACAGGAGAAAAAATATACAAAAGCTTTCGGACAAATCCAGATAAATGGTGGCCAGAGGAAACCGGAAACCATCATCAGTTTGCACTTCTATGGTTTGTAGAGTATAGTGAATTGTTTGTAATTTTCCATGTCAATCAAAATGTTGGATTTATCTTGAGGGAAATTCCAAATGCATTGCTTTGTTTTGTTGAGAGACAAGATAATGGATTCAAAAATATTTTAGAATAAACTTTATTTTAGAATTTAGAATTCACATTCAACAATATTTATTGAGTTTTTAGAATCTAGACACAAAGGTTATTGATTCGATGAAAAAACCTAATCTTAACAAAAAAATTGTTGTACTGATTCAGTAAATCGAAGATAGTTTGCGTGACTCGTCAAAATTATACACTTTTAAAAACATACAACACTCTCCCTTAAACATCACAATATTTGTGAGATTTGCCATATAGTCCTAAAATCTTTACATACAAACAGGATTTCCCATTGGAATTGAATAAAAGAATTTCTGTTGCGAATAAATCTCACACCATATAAAAAGTTGTGTAATTTATTCATTTTGTTAATATGAAACAAAATGAAGCTACATCCTTTTGACATTTGCACTTTTGTACTCTTTGAGAGGATTGCCTGTAATATTTCACTATAAACCTTGGAAATGGATAGTTGTTTGGCAAAAATATTTTCAAAGTTATAACAAAAAAAAAAGAAAGAAACAGAAACAACATATTCCAGAAATATTATGTCTGGACGCATCTGCATAGTTGAGAATCATTAATCATCGTCCGCTATTTGCAAGCAAGTATTTTCACATCAACTCGTGTATGCGGACATAACAAAAAAACCCAACTTTATGCAACATTTATAGGGTGATGCAACCTTAGCGATTCCAAATGCTCAGCAAACCGGAAACAGTTGTTGATTTGTGAAGAATGTGTATCATGCAACAGACTTGGAATACAGTGTTACTCTACTCAACTGTAAACTTTTCTACAGAACTTTCTATGTTGATATCATGAAGAGATATGGCATTAATATGTTTTCATAGGAAAAAAATGTTCAATTGCATATCAGAATTTAAGGAACTTTAGGTCTTCTAAAAAACTTTTGCATTGTAAGTTGGTTTCAAAAACTACTGAGTGAAAAAGTACCAGTACCAAAAGTGCCTTGGGCATCAAATGTTTGTACAAAAAAGGATTTTTATTTGTAGGTATCAGTTGATTTCGGTGATTTAACTTTTTGTTTAAGCTTCAGAACAATACAAAAATTGCTGATTTTTCTCATAAAACACAAATTTAGATCTCAAACTATTATATTTCCGATAGCTATCTAAGAAAATGAAGTCATTTAAATTTAGTCGAAATCTCTCCAATTTGGTTCTGCAAAAGTTTGAAAAATCGAGAGCGAAATAACCAACGCAATGTTCAAACCGAATATCACAGTCAAACGATTGATTGTTGATATTTAAAAAAAAAGGTATTGGAGTCGTAAACTTGTAAAAGAAATACACATTCTGATTTTAAAAAAATAGCTTGAGCTCTCAAATTTAATAAATTAACAAAGAAATAGCTGTCAAATTGGTAAGGCTCAGTAGATGCAAGAGAATTGCATTTCTGACTGACCCAGTGATATTATCTTTTTCGGAATTTTTATATTGAATCCATGAAAATTAACCAAAAAGCTCAAATTCTAATTCAGGAAATCACTGTTAATCTCCTTTGTTATGCATAACACTGAGAATCCTGCAACCAATCCAATCAAATATCATTTGTTTAAATGGAAAACCTTTCCCCTTTTTAATGTAAAAGCTTATTACGTGATCCTAATTGGAAATCACTATAGCATCCGACAATTTGCCGTTTTTTGTACTTTCTATACCCACCTTTTCTCATATGTATACCTAGAGATCAATAATAAAATGTCCTGACCCTTATCCATATTTAGCAAGAGTTTAAAATTAAAACTCATTCATTCCTCCTCTATCCCCAAACAGCCAGCCAGTAGTGTCTATTTTAATAGTGGGGATTCTTATATCTGGGTTATGTATTATTATTCAATTGTTCTATAGAAGCTTTTACCCCCACCCACGCCATGATGGCAGCGCCATCTCTCTGCGGAACAGATACCATTCAGTTGGAACACATTTGCATCTCATTTTTAATTCAAATTGAAAAAGGGGTGGCTTCTGGGCCACCCTTAGGGGTTAGGAAGAACGCTTAATTTTTCTTTGTTTTTTTTTTTGCTTCCATTATTTGGAGCTTGGGTTTGTTGTATTATAAAGAGCCTTTGTCTTTGTAAAGTGCAGTGTGTTATTAAATTCGAAAAGGAAAAAAAAAACAATCTAAAGAGAAAAAAATGCTTAAATGAAAAATATCCATTTCAATGTGTAGCCTTGTGTGAATGTATCTGATTCACAATATATACCATAATATGTTGATATGTACCTCGTACGTGTGATTACATAGCTTATCCTTTGAAAATACATTTTATTTGTTGTAGATAAGAGAAGAGACCTATAATTTTTTTTTTCGTAAAGGTTTGCAGAATTGCAAATTACATTTCGATACGTTTTTCTTATTCCCTCTTCTCGAGTTCTGATGCTGAGAGCCACAATTTTGTAGAAATTCATTTTCTTACTAAAAACGTAGTAAAGAACTTTCCTAGACTTTGACTTGGTTCAATTTTGTATTATAGGCATGGCCCAAACATAACTGTTGTTTGCACACTCACAGACCTGATGCTAACAAAATATAATTCACATTCTAGGAAAAAAGAAGAAAAATCAATATAAGGACGATTTTCCTTCCGTGGATTCACGTGCTCATCCTTTTTTTCTTCTGTTTCATTACTATCCTTTCGCTAGAATACAGAGTTGTTCAGCTGATAGGAGTTTTCAATAGATTGTGTGATGCATGGAAAAAAATGTATATACCGGAAACAAGGATACTGAACTGTGATGGTCGATGAAGTGTGTGAAGATTTGACGTTTGATTGATAAAAAATCAGCCTCCAGAGTAGCCATCATATATTGGTTCATGGAGCACACACACACACATGCAATGAACGGGATAAAAGTCATTTGCTTCGTTTCGTGGAATTTATTCGTTTAGAGTTTGAAATATTCTTTGTTGTTTTTGTTGTTGTCGCAAATTGTTTGTTCATCTCGTATGAAGCATGAAATTCATTCTCTCATTCAACTGGAAAGAAAAATAGAAAAAAATTCAAATTTTGATTTTAAAAATTCGATTCACTAAAAATCAATTACTAATGCTAAAAATAATCCGTATTAAAATTTTTTCGTTCACATAAAAAGCGTATGCAAATATGTAGGTTTTTTGTATTTGTTTAATTTATTTACATTTTCATCATAAAAAATCAAATAAATTCTAAAATATAAATAGAAAAAAAAAAAAAATAAAAGTTTAACGAAAAATTTCATGGAAACAATTCTGTAGTTTTAGAGTAATTTTTTTTTTTTCTATTCATTTTCAGTGGAACAAATTCAAAAGTGTAAAATTGAAAGGATGTAAAAAATTCCCACATTAATAAAATATTTATAAATGGTAGCCTGGCGTGGGAAAGTGCAAGTGCCATTTAATAAATTATTTCTATATGTAATTTATACCCATGTCCTTGTTCGTTGTTCCTAATGAAAATAGATACTTTAATATTCAATAGACACACTCATAGTTTTAAATGAATCAAAGTTTTTATTTTATTGTTTTTTTATGTGTGTACAAAGCTTTTGTAAAGTTCATTTTTATTTGTAAATAAATCAGTAATGCCTATCATTGGAAAATTATTATCAATTAAAATAAATTATATCCTTTCATTAATTGAAGAAATAAAAATGTATTATTTATTGTTAGCTAATTCCCTTGTATTTAGTGTTGTGTAATATTAATAATAAATTTACATAATTTCAGAAATTGATTTATAAATTTACATTTATTCATTAATTTATGGAAATTTACTTTTAACCTATCGAACAAATAAAACAAAAAAATTCAGTTAGTGGGAGATTTTGCCCTACAAAAGGTAAAGTAATTCCAATTGTTGTATTATATTTTTTGTGTACTGAGTTTTAGTAAATCAACTTACGTTGTTTAATGGAAGAGAGGTGAAGAGTGGTGAAAGCCATTTTTATTTAAAACTGTCGCAAAAAGACATTTTCGTGTGTTTAAAATAAAAAAAACTTATGAGTTTACTAGATAAGAAAATATTTAAATCCTTAAAAAACGAAAAAAAAATATCAAGATCTGTCGAATGGTTGATGGATATGGTTTATCAGATTTGCTTTATGTTAAAAAAACAAGAAAAATATATTTTTTGGGGAAAAATCTAAAAATGTGGTTAAAAAATTACTATTTTTTGTTTGTTCGTAAAAAAAAAGTGATTGCAGACATCATTCAACTTTTCTTGTATTATTGGAAAATTTTAAGATTTTCCAAATTCTATTTTTGTCATAATTTTTTGACTTTGCTCAGTAAAATTACCCTTCAGAGTCTTCTCGAAATTTAAATTGTGCATATTAACTAAAAAATCAGTTGCCACTTTGTTTTGCACTGCATTTAAAGTCCGGGCAAAATAGACATTCAACCCAGAAATAATTCGCATAGAGCTGAAAATTGGTACAGAGCATTGAACCAGCGATAGAAAAAAAATGTCAATAGTCCCCAAAAGTCCCATGTATGCATAAAAAGTTATTCAAGGTTAAATGTCAAAAATGTTGGTTTTCTATCAAAAAAGAATACATGAGACTTGAAGGTTTTGTGATTCCCTAAAAATATGTTTTAACAATTTTTTTTACGAGCAATCGTTTGGGAAATATTGTGATTTTAAAATGTGCCAAATGTTGAAAATAACGTTGTTTTTCCGAAAAGTTATGTCGGAAAAAGTTAAGGGTTCTACCAAATATGTATAGAAAAAAATGTTTTTTATATAAATGTCAGATTTATAATTTGATCAAAACTCAAAAACTGTTAGTTTTCGTACTTAACTTGTGGAACCTGAATTTTTAAAGATATATTTTGATAACATTCTATAGACTATGTTTTACATAAAATAATTCAGGATGTGCTTTCGTTATAGTTATAATTTGGAAGGTAGGGCGCTTAAAAGAGAAGTGTGTGTCGAAAATATCGTTTTTTTGCCAATTGTCATCAAATAGTCGATGCTATAGAAAAAAAGTGTTAAAAGTATTCATAGATGTTTTTCCCTACACTATTTAATTCAATTTTAATTTCCGAAAGCTTTAATTCAATTTTAATTTCTGAAAGCTTTAATCAAAATAAAAAAAATAATTATTGATTTAGTCAAAAGTCCAAAATTCCGGTCTTCCGTACTTAACGCTTTTAAAAAAATTAAAAAATTTAAATTTACTTTATACACCATGATGTTCTCGAAAAAAAAGATTGAGTTGGTTATTTCGCACTTGCTATCATTTAGAAAATATTACGCTTCTGCGAGAGGACTATTTTAAAAATATCGCTCGTTTTGCCTATTATCCTCAAACGGTATAGAAGTGAATGTTTCTGAGTTTTTATATATAATTTGCCTCTCTACAAAAAAAAAACAAAAAAAAAAACATATATATTTTATGAATTTTGTCAAAAATCCAAAATTACTGTCTTATCTACTTAACTATTAAGTATGCTTATTTTCTTAAATATTTTTATTAACTTTGTTAAAAATATTAAACAAAAGCGCATTTTAAAAGAGTATCTTAAGTACAGAAAACCGTAATTTTTGAAAGTTTTTACTTCACTTCATTTTAGTTGTGTTTAATAAATTTTTGACATTGTTTTGAGCTGTTAAGTTGGTTTAGGGACATTTGAACTAAATTGAACGGAATTCTTCCGTTTTCATCGAATTAAGTTTTAGATCGAGTATTTTTTTTCATTTAAAATATTTTTTTAGTAATTATTAGCCTGGATTTTTCAATTATCAGTTAAGCTATCGGAAGAATAAACTCTAAATGAAAAAAAAAAAACAGTTATACCTAGGCATAGGAACTAACTAAGGTTTATCTGACTTTTGAATAATTCGGGCTTAGAGACATATCAAAAATAAGTTATCTTTTAATTAAAAAAATAATAATAGTAATTTTGAGAAAAAGATGAAGCAATTTTTTTTAATTTAACTAACTACAGTATCATTTTTGTTTTGTGTGTTGTGTTGTTTTAAATACAAATTCTATATTAAATATTTTGTTTGGAAAATTGCTTCTTAACTTTAGCAGGGAGTTGGACTCAATAAATTCAACCAAGCCCACACGAAAACATTTTATTTTCTAATTTCAGTTTCAATTTAAATTGAAGAAGAAACAAAAAAAAAAAAACTTATTTTAAGAAACATCTTTAAATTTTCAACAATCCTAGGGCGAAAACTCAACACAATAAGATACAAAAGGATATGTTCGTTAAAATATTAAATTTACATCAGGTCAAGTGGGGCGTATGTAAATCGTATGAAAGGATTTCTTTCACCTTTAGCCATATATGTATGTATGTTCTCGTATACAATATGATGGGTGAAGCACATGTCTTGACTCACGTTTTATATTCATACAAACAGACAAAGGATCTTTCACCACCCTCAATTCACCCAGCAGCCCATATCTCGTTAACGCCACCATCATAGTCATCGCCATTGCTATCATGAGTTATGAGTGTGTATCACGCCCACTCAAGATTATTATGTAAGCAAAAATTCACCACGATTTCCCTCAAAAAAAAAATCCAGCTTTGCCAGTCCCTTTTAATTTACGACACATCTCCGCCTCGTTAGCGTTTAGGAAATATTACAATTTAACGCTCGAATGATATTCATTTGTCTTCATATAAATAACAAACAAAAAATGCAAAACCCATTACTGAAATTACATTTTTACTGCATTCCTCTCAGAGCGCAGTTATTGTGTTTTAAAAAATAAATTTAAGTGTCTGAAGCAACATCTCGTACATAACGAGGAATCTTTTCGCTATTTCCCCACAAGGCCACACGCCATCCACCAGCAATCTGCGAATGTCCTTGCGTTTGTTGTTTGCAAGTACTTAGAATTCGGCTCGGCGGGCGGCTTCCTGCCGCAAAGAAATACTGGAAGACGCAGCAAGAATTTTTCAAAATTATATAACGGAATAATGCCCAGTCCACTGCCTGTTTTTATATATGAGTTGCTGGCTGTATTTTTTTAATTCTAAAGAAGGCATGCGTCTGCTGTCAGTTTTCATGTTGAAATGCAATTTATGCATTTAATATAAACACGCAAAAATGTCGAGTGCTCCTTTGCTTGAGTTATTTTTTGTTTTCTTTATAAACAACCCAAAAACAACCAGAAAGAACCACAGTATTTTCTATCTGAAGAGCAGAGTCGAAATAGATGACTGAGTTGATTTCCTGCACAGATTTGAGGTTAACAAGGACATCAAGGATTTTTGTTTGTTCTCTCTCGTTGCTTGTCTGAATAATAATAACCTTCTGCAAAAAGTGCAACAAATAAAAGAAAAAAAAAAAGAATAGACAACTAATCTGGATTACAATGCAAGCAAACAGAAAAAAAAACAACTGAAAAAATAAAGGAGTAAAATACGAATCAGCAATAATTTCGCAATAGTTAACAAACGGAAGAATTTTCTCGAATCTGCTTGATACAAACAAAAATAAGAGATTTTTTTTGTAAAACCTCCTTTTTTTGGCTCATTGTTGATGATTTATTGCTTTTATGTCCTTTTTTCTCTGTGAAACTTCATTTCATTAGATAATGAATTAACAGGTCAACAAGGACGAAGTTGATGACAGTGTTATGAGTATTTTTTTGTTTGACAAATGCTTGTCGTTAATATTGTAGACACTTGGAAAATAATATGCTTCTCTGGCAGAATTCTTTCAGTTAAAGGCACCAATAAGAAATATTTATTTGCCTTATTGTCAAAATAAATTATATGAACTCTAGGCTCAAGGACCAAGGCAATATATTTGTTTTGCAATTTTAAGTGTTTAAGTAAATGGACAATCGACAATTTTAAGGCAGACATTTTGAAAAGATTGATGATGTTTCAGTCATATGGAGGAATTCCAGTATTTTAATCTTATTTAAGCTTCCGCATTACGTCGTGTAGAGAAATGAGATCTATTTGTTGGCTATTTTGGCTATTTTTTAAAATATTTTTAGTTCAAAAAGTTTGGCAATATAAAGTCCATAGACAGGTTAGTACATTTGAATAGAGAGCCTTTCTTAATTGTACCACGATTAAATTCATAATAATTACTAAGCGGTGTCTAGATTTAACATCCCTGGAATTTAAACCCTTCAGGTATAAATGCATTTGAGCCCGAAATATTTAAAATTTAGTTTGTCCAACCAACTTCACATCTTTGGTAGTCCACCAGGATAATTCTTAGAAAAAAAATTAAAGAAACTATTCGAAAAAAATCAATGCCACCACAAAAGACAAACTTTAGTACGTACTTGACACAAGGATGGACTGGACAGTTCAATTTGCACTTAAGTAACTATACAATACGAGTATGTATAATATTAGAGAATTCTCGAATAGGTACTTTTATGTTCATTTTGCTTTTGTGTTTAAAATCTCAAGTGGAAGTCGTGACATTTTTTGATAAAATTTAAAACCAAAAAGGCAATTAAAATTCCATTAAGGTTGTGTTTTTTTTTTCTTCTTTGTATTTCTGTCGTCCGTCGTCGTCGTCAATTGAATTATGAAAGGTTAAATGCTGATGGAATCGACAAATATTTGATTTTCCGGATCTCATTTTGTCCAAAAAGGCATTCAAAAGGTTCATGTTGATTTGCTTTTTTAAACAAAAAAAAATATTTTTTTTTTATTTTCTGTGTTATAATATTTTTGCGTGCGTAAATGAGTAATATAATTTACACAACAATCATAGTGGGTCATGATTTGCTGTTATTTTTAGATGAAAATAAAGAAATTTCGGTGATATTTAAACTTATTTATTTGTTAAGCAAATACACATTATATTTGGTAGGTAATCCTCCGGAAACCATAATCAGTAATACTGTTGGTTATGGAAATGTGTGAATAGTATAATTAAATATCCGCACATTTTTTTTACATTAAATTCTGTGTAGCTCTTCGAAAATTCACGGTAACCCTCTTGATCAAGAGAATTGCATATCAGATCCTTTGTTGGGTGAACTCGTTCTTGGGATCTCCCTCTCTTAGTGAATGGGATTAGGAGCCTAGGATAGCAGCCGTAGGCGGACGACTACTTTCCTGGGCGATGGTTAGCATTTATCATCCTTACTGCCAATAAATACATCATTACATAACAAATCTCACGCAGGTATTTAACTAAGGTTAAGACCAACAGTCTTTTACTTCCCCACTGATTAAAGTTTTTGTTTTCCTTGTCAAAATCCACCTAACCATTTCAGAAACAATTCAGCCCTAAAGGGCTATGGTATCAGGTGCTTTAGAATCCACCATCTGTACCTAAAACCTATTAATCCTTAAATACTATGTTGGAACATCCGCTGAAACTGAGAAACCTTGGGTTTTATTCACGTTATTAACTAAATATGTATATCAACTATTTGTTTGGGTCAGTGTAAGTATGTATAGTATGATCATACATCGCCGGAATCTACTAGAGGGATCTATTGTTAAAAATTAAGTATCTACATTTTTCGCCTAAATAAATCAGCTGCAAAAATGTGTAATTTTATTTATACGTTGAATTCCGAACTGCTATGAGGAAATTTCTTCTTTACTATGTTTATTTATAAAATCACACTTTTAACGTCCATTAGTGGTAAAGAATACTCTTTTCAAAAGCCTTATAAAGTATAGCGAACTAATTCCTTAATCTTAAAATCATGATTTTTTTTATTACAGTAATTTATCGGTATTATCAGTAACCCAGACCACGTAGAATTTGTCAAATCAACTTCTTCAATGATTAGTCATCACATTTGACATTCATTCTCTAACCATCATTTATTTCAAGTGTTTCATTTATCAAAACTCAATCTCTATCGAAAAGAAATATAAAACAATTAAGACAAGAATTTCCCACCATACTTGACTATAACACGCAAAGCAATTCAAATCATATAAAACAGCAAAATACCCAATTCCTGTTCCCCTAATTCAATACCTTTTTTTAAACTCATATCAATCGATATTATTATAAAAAAGTGACTTTAATTACTATTCGTGTCACGTTCGAAGAAGTAGAAAAAAATGAAAATAAACAAAAAAAGCACCATCAGGCAAACCAAGAGACACCCTTCTTAGCATTTTTATTTGGGGCTCCCTCTTCGAGCCCAAAATAAATCATACTTCAATTACTTTCAAATCAAATCTGTTTTGAATGTCAAAATGCCAACCGTTTTCTTTCACTTTCATCCACCTGTCATCAACGAAAATAGAAAATAGAAAAGAAAAAGCAAAATATAATTATTATTATTGGTGTGCTAGCATATAACACTTTGAATTCAAAAATTTAATAAGAAAAAAAACTTGATTTCTCAAATGATACTGCGGTATTGTATACCGTTGATCTTTTGACATTTTCTAAATAAATACACGGCATGACATTTATCTTATGCTATAATAGGATTTATTCTTCTAGGAAACTCAGTGGCTCAGAAGATGAAGGATTCGCACACCTCACTAGACATTTGAACAGCTAATCGCTTGGAATTGGGAAAAAAAACCAGCACCCGTTACCAAAAACCAAAAACATACAAAAGAAAAAATAAACAATCCAAAAATGGAGAAAAACATATTTTTTCGTTGATACTCGTATTTGTAAATTCAAAAAGACTACAAAACAAATAGAAAAAAACTTTGCTTCTGCTAGGAGGATACATGTTTAGTTTTTTCCTTTGGTTTAGATTTTTTCTACTTTGCGAGTATTGTACGACAACGCGGGTATAGCTTGTAATTTGAATACGCTCTGAGGAATGTCACATTATATTCGCTTCTTGACGCGCTATCTTGATTTATTATTGTTATTCGAGTAGCAAGGAAAATTTTTGTCAACATGCCGCACGTAAATCAATTTTCCCTTACGCTCTGAAAGGGTTTCAGTCGTTTTATTTATTTATTTTAATACTGTAACAGTGCTTCAGCTAACAAAAAAAAAATGAAACCTTTTTTTGTGATTTGATTTTTCTGTAATTGGATTTCAAGGTAAATAAATTTACATTTTTTTCGTGGGTCCTCTTTTGTGAATAGAAACTTTTTTTTATAGCGAAATTCTGAGGTGTTTGATTGCTGACGATGACGTACTACGTCACGATACCAGAGTAAATTTAATTTTACTAGTGATCCTTTTTTTTTGAAATCCAAAAAAAAAAAAAAAAAAAAAAATCCGACAAAGTGTGCCAAATGCTTTTGAAGAAAATATGATTAAAAATAATTCTTGTTCATTATATTTGGTGACGGTCCAATGAGTTTGATTAAGATATCTTCCTTTATGTCAAAGAAATCTTATTTTTGAAACATTAAAATCTGTTTGCCACGCCAGAGTTACTTTGCAAATTTGTATTTGGCTTTTTTTCTACGTTGCGTCAAGGCCGTCGTAACTCAATTCGTTTGTTTTGAAATCATCAATTTTCCGAAATTACACTTCTTCTTGGCAATTATTTATTTTATATGGGTTTACTTTATTCAGATTCAACATTCAACAATTTAGTGAAACAATTATTTTGAGATTATTAATTTTGATAACAAGAGTAGAATACTTCTTTTGGTATTATACCTCGTGCGATAAATG
This sequence comes from Meliscaeva auricollis, assembly GCA_948107695.1. Classification (NCBI taxonomy): domain Eukaryota; kingdom Metazoa; phylum Arthropoda; class Insecta; order Diptera; family Syrphidae; genus Meliscaeva; species Meliscaeva auricollis. The sequence continues at coordinate 1,184,637 of OX403619.1, forward strand.
GATCTGATCTGCTTTTAAGAAGATCGATACTTTTGTTTAGGAGATTCCTTTTATTCGTGTGGATATTTGTATAAACTTTCTTGTGTCCTTACTTGTATACTCATGTCCTTTTTCAGAGCGATGTCCTTTCGAAAAAATACAAATATTGGAGTAATGCAATTAACAATAGAAAAACACTTTATGAACATTTACTGGCAAAGTGCACCATAAAAATTCTCTTAAATCAGTAAAATACTTTCAACATACACTCTCATATAAGAACATATCCAAACAATAGCAAACCAATGTTCCTAAAGCAATGTTCATAAGTCCTCGACTAAATCCGCTTATTTCAGATTTTGTTTATGTGCGTCTAAAAAAAATATGCATACATACTCGTATCTAGCAGTATTGCCAAAAGATGTGCTGTTGGAATAATCTGCAAGCAATCCCAGCTCAGTTTACGATATGTATCTTGAATATTTCTTTTTCGCTTCAGCTTCGGCAGATTTTATTCAGTTTCTTCCATTTGGAAATAATAATACTTTTCAGATATAATTGAAGGGCATTGTTGTAAATATTTTTTTCTGAATTTCAGATAGAAAAAAATGTTTCTAGGTCAAAATCAAATTGCAATAAACCATTTTAATACATTACTAAACATTGAAGAGGTCTAAGAAATTGATCAATTTTGGCAAACCGTATTTTTGAAACTCTAATTTCTACGTACGACGGTTTTGTATTTTAAACATTAAGTATTTTTTTAAACATTTACGTATGTACATGTACATACTTGTAACAAAATACAGATCCTTTTGTGTGAAATTCTCAAAAAAAGCTTAGAGATAATCTATGTAACTTAATAAATAGTGGTTTATAAAAATGAAGGTATTAAAAAGGGTTTAAAGCATCGGCAGATTACTTATATTAGATAATTTTCTTGTTCTTTTCTTGCAATGAATTCAAACTTGAATCCATATAAGTAAATTTTGCCACCATCAGCAACAAACTTGTTCGTGTGTGTTGTCATCAAATACACGTTTTTATTTTCGGAAATAAGACAAACGTTCTATGTGTTAAGCACTTATCAGTTGAATACAAATGACTCTTATAAATATTTATGCAAACGAAATGAAAACATCAGCTTATTGTTTCAAATAGTTGATGTTAAAATTACACATCACTTTAAATTCACTATTTTACTTTTGTATATCAACAACTTGAAACAAATAAAAAAGACTAAACTTACTTATTCATTTGACAAAAGTTCGTATGGAAGAGGGAAGTATCTAAACAAGGTTTTCATTTTACACATGTATATGCAAAGTAATACCTTCTCTTGTTTGAGTTTCATTTACTTAAAAGCGTTTTTCATGTAAAAACACATACATTTGCTTTGTTTAGGTTCTTTGCCAAAGAGGACGGAATTCGTTAAAATCAAACTCGAAATTTCATCAGTTATAGAATTTGGTTTTATGATTTTTTTAAAGTTTAAACTTAAGTGGTCACTGTGGCGTATACGCAACATTTTGTTTTCTATTTGAAAACTTTTGTATTTGATACAAAAATTAGTAGTCCTTTGTTGGTTAGTCCATGGTGTTTAAAATTACATACATATTTAATTATTATGTAGCCGAAGCTTTATGTACGGAATCCGGGACGCTAAGTTAGTGTCATAAAACAAAATCAGTGTGTTTGACTCTTTTTTTTTATTACATTTATGAATTTTTATAATTAGAACATGAGTTTGAAAGTATTTTAAAAAGTATTTGAAAAATAATTTTTAATTTAATACAATTTCGAGTCTTGTACATTTATTTACTTTCGAAATTTTCACACGTAATACCGCACAAAAGTATAACGAATGACGTATTTGTACGACAAATTTATTCAAAAACAATGTTATTTCTGGAAAAAATAAAACAAAAAAAATTGTTTGGATCATCATTTTTATTTCTGTAGGTATGTAGAATTCAATAGAAAAATTTAAGTGAGATACAAAAACCATTATACGACAATATATAGAAAATAAATTGGTTAAGTGTTTTATCGTGTCTTCCTATCCACTAAGCTCTCTCAAACCACAGTAAGCTCCATTCTATGTATTACATAGACAACAAAAATAGATATACCAAAAGAGCACTATCGTTATCTACCAGTTAGGTAGAGATAGTCCTCTGGGCTATTGAGTTTCTGACCCAATCTCTCAAATGCATCGGTTACAGTAGTTTATCTAAAGATATTTATACTACCAACCACTTTTTTCCCCCTTTTACACGGACGATTTATTAAATTGACTTTTTGTCGGATCAAACCTTTACTGGTGGAATTATTTCATTATTATTACGATGGATATATAATATTATATAGTTGTTTAGCTTTGGCTTTTCGGTTTAAAAGAGTTCTTTTTTTTTATTTTATTGATCAATCAAACCAAAGTGTGTTGTCCTTATGCTGGAAGAAAGATGAGAGATTCTGTCGAAAGATAGAAGGCGGCTAGTCCTCTTGGTATATGGATGGATGTGATGGGGCATTGGATATGGAACGGATGGTGGTGCCGGAAGATGTAAATGCTAAGTATCTATTCTGTACATGTATAATGTTTATAGTGTGTACTCGTACATCCCTAAACCGAGAAGGAAAGGAAAAGGGCAGAAAATGGAAAAATCATGAGGCGGAACTTTGTTACACTAAAAAGGAAGAACCATAATACCTTCTATGTGGCTTCTTCGTGTGGCAGAGATAAACCTTCATTAAAACTATTTAGGTTTAACGGATAGTGTACTTATATATATGTTTAGATCTGTTGTATCTTCCTGCAATGCAAGCCTTAGTCGATAAGGAAAACAACTACAATATATAGGAGGAGGTAGGGACTTTGGGGGTTTTATTTTGTTGTTTTTAGTCTTCTTGGCTACCAAAGCATTAGTGGTTGTAAGTAGATATATAAAAACTAACAGTTTCTTCATAATCTGGGAACTATCCCACTTCAGAAAAGTTATTTTTTTTTCGGGAGGTACTTATATGGATCTTGTTTCCGTTTTTTCTACGAGTTACATTTTTTGGTACAGCATCTTAATATTCAGAGCATAAGCAGGAATAATTGGGTTGAGTGTTATTGCCAACAAAAAGGGGTTTAACTTTGAAGAAAATCTTCGTTTTTTATGAATTATTACTTTCTTTTAAGCGAAATAATAGAAAGATGATATGATAAGAATGAAGGAACATAGAATGATTCGGGCTTCAGTGTACTCAGGCCGTAACACATCATTGACCAGATTACCAATCTGGTATAAACTGATCATGTTTTTTAGATATGGCAAAGTCATCATGGCAATATGAAACAAATTAATTCAATATAAAATGCCTTTTACTTGCTTAAATGTCATGTAAAAGACATTCATTTTCATATCATTAAAATGTAATTTCTTTTTAGATGCTCCAATTGTTTTTAATTTTTATGTTTTTGAACAAAAAAATAATGAAATTCATGGCTTAACATTATTACATTGAACTACAGGTGGAAATAAAATTAATAACATTTTGTCCCGAAAACAAAATTAAATTAAAAGGTATAACCTATGGCCATTAAACTTAGTGACCTGTGGTGTTATTTCATTAAAAACTCTTTTTGTCAATAGAAAATCGCACTTATTTATTATTTCCAATAAAAAAATCAAAGTTCTTAGGGACAAAAAAATTAATACGGTGTGAACCCTAATAAACTTGCAAAAAAAGTGGCTCACCTAATAATTAAGATAAAGAGAAATGTGCAAAAGTAACGACGAACAAACACAAGACATAACCTTCACTTATGTATATAAAACAGAACTCTCCTCACATTTAAAACCCATCAAAAAGCTATAAACGTTAATCTTCAAAACTAACGTCCACATCTTTTATACCTAAAGTTAATGTTTTATTTCCGACCCAAGCTAGATATAATTTGTGTACCGAAATCATTAATCAAAAAACCTTTGGACAGTGCGCTCGAGGATAAAAACGTATTTAACTTACATCGGAAGCCAATAAAAAAAGGCCCACCCCCAAATTATTGTTGGACCGTATAGTCAGTTTGGCAATAAGCTGACGATCCTTAATAAAAACTAAATAACAAAAGAGACTCCCATGAAGAGCGAAATTTAAGGATATAGACAGAAAGATTTGTGTGCGTAACAAGACAGTTACCATTTCCGAAAATATTTGCAAAAAATTGATTCCTTTTGATCGACAAATTATATATAGGATGATGAGATGATGACCATTCCTTCCAATTTATTTGTTGTGCCTCATATTTCCATTTCTTCTCGGTATATATATTTGGTGGAGAATAATATTTTATGCTGTTCATGACTTTGTATTAGTTTGCCGCAACAAAAATCCCAACAACAAAAAAAAACAAAAAAAAAGGACGAAATATTCCTGATTGGGGATTTTTACCCAACATGTCACACACATGAATGCATTTCGAGCCCAGTTAGGGACAAGGAAAGTTTATTTTATTTTTTATTTGAAATTATATACGCAGCCTTCTAACACAATATTGATATATTTATGTATTATGTTGTTCGTGTGTCGTTGTCGGGTTGATTGTAACGAGACTCTCCGAGGACAATGCTTTCTTTTTTCCAAACAAATGATTGGGAACGACAATTCTGACAATTCTGGCTACTTTTTAGCCCGACCCGAAACATGCCATTCAAGATGGCACTTGTGGATATACGATCCAATTAAATTAATACACAACCAATTAGCTGATCCTTATTATTACATTTTATATTTTAACTGACTTAATAGAAAAAATACTCTTTTTGTTCTATCTCTTGCTTAAAAATATTAAATGCAAAACAAATACGACCATATAAGCAAAATAAAAGACCAACAAAAGGAAAGTTATATCTTAGCTTTTGCAGTTGTTTTTTGAGTCCTTTTTAATTTACAACACTTCTTACGACTGCCTGCGTTTTTTTGTTTTTGTTTTATTTATTTTTTTTGTTTTCTATATTTTCTTTTATGCTCTGAGCACTTTAAAAGGAAGTTTGGGAAATATTTGAAATTTTATTTTATTTTTTCATTTATTTTAATTCATTGCTGCCATTGTTTTGTTGTAAATAATTATTAAATTTGTGTTGTTGAAAAAGTCTTTTAGCTTTTTGAAGGATTTATTTAACTTTGAAATTTTCTTCCTGTGTTGTGTGTTGTTTGCGGTATAAGAAAAGAAATATGTACAAACACAAAAGAGACGAAAACAAAAAAGAAAAAAACTTTCAACCGGAACGTGGTTCCCACCGGAAGAATGGCTGAAATGTTTTTATTTGGAAATGTACTCTAGGCTCTAGACTTTTTTTTTTATTTATTTAACTCAGCGAACCATACTATCTTATTTTCTCGTCCTTATTTTCGCTCTTTACTTAAACTTTCGACATTTTGTTAACTTTTACAACCACTAGAGGTAGGTAAGTATGTATAGCTTCCATTTGATGTATTTGAAACTTCTCAGACGGAGAAGCCTTTTGTTAAGTTAACCGTTAACATATTTGTATTAAATAACTTTGGAGAATTTTCGTATGCTTAATTTACATTATCGTCTGATGCCTGAAGGTGACGCCAAAATTACGCCTTTTTAAACTGATTTCAATGCAATTAAGTGTACACATCAAAAAGGGTTCCTTATCCTTTTAGTAAATTTTACTAAAATTTTTCAAGGAAATTCGATCCAGAACATTTAGTTAGTTTGTTCCTTCCATAAACCATTTTTGAGTCTAAAAATTTCAATCCAGCAGAAACATGCTGATCTTAAGCCATAAGGTTCATCTTTTTGTGTGTTCGGTTTCATTTGACCTCAACAAAAAATACAAACTGAATAAAAGCAAACATTTGTGAAACGAGTTTTTATTTCCTTAATTTTGAAAATTTAACAAATCATTTCGATTTTCCTGAAAAATTCAATAGGTATTTTAAACTTTGGCCTTAATGAGTTTAGCCGTGTGCAATGTTCATAACACATGTTTTTCATTTATTTTTTTAAGCTTTTTCTAAAATTTTAATTCTCGGACTGAAATTATTTAAGAATGGTTAGAATTAATATTGTAAAAGAATCCTAAAATACACATTTTAAAGAATAAATTTTAAACAACATATTTGTCGCTCATTTAGTCTCGAAACCTCTTCAGAAAAAAGGATTTCTTGTTAATAATAAAGTCATTCTGAGTCCTTTATATCCTTTTCACATCAAGAATTGTAAATCGCTGTCATTAATATTGATTAAGTTCCTAATTAACTACTGAATGTCTATAAAAATGAAATATTAATTCTTAGATCATTAAACAACCTCTCTTATATACATAAAGGCCAACCCTCCATATTTTTTATACCAAATATTGATCTTAAATCAAATCATATCTGAACTGATGTCATAAGGAACAAAGAAAAAATAACTCAAATGTGTCAGACTGCGTAATAATAATCAAGCTAATAATTCATTTAAATTATTCATCAGGTTCGTAATTTTTTTTTTCTATATTTTTAATGGCTGTCAGAGGTCTCAGGAGTTCCCAGTAATAAGCTTCGTTATTAAGTAAAAAACAACAAATAGCAACAACAAAAAAGAAAACACCCAAGTTTAATGAAAGGCATATTTTGTATTTTTTTTGAAGTATCATTATGATAGATGGCTGACAACGTTGTGTATGGTGGGGATGGGAAAATGCCGCCGCCGCCGCCGGACATAAAACTTTGAGTTATGATGGGGGTACGGCAGCAATATAAAAATACAGAAATTGAAATTTCATTTTTGGGTGTGTGTGTTGTTGTGGGTGGGTCAAGGATTAATCAATGACTTTGTCGACATCATTTTTTATTCCGAAACACTGCCCAATACCGAGAGGAGGTTGTTCTCCAAATCCAAACTAAATGATACATTAAAAGCGATTATTAAAATTAATTGCGCAAATATGTTAAATTAAGTACCAATAATGCTTACGTACCTGCTGAGAATATTTGTTTCTCTTTTTTCATTTCAAAAATGTCACCTAAATACCTCAATGTGCCTGCCTACATTAATATTGATCCTTGATAATTCTTTTATGGCCGGTTTTGTTCGCCAAATACCATTTATTCACACAGGCACACACACACATACACACATAAGAGAGCAAAAACAATTGATAGATATATCTCAGTTTAAAATCCTTCCAACAAGCTCAATACCACTGTGTTGATTAAGCGATTAGGGATACCATCAATCTTCTTCGTCGTCTAAGTTAACGGCCGTTAAAACTGAGATGCCAGAGTATTTAATTTCCATCGAGATTGTGTAACGAACGACTATCCGATAAAATCGATGTTTACGTTGTTGGTGCTGGTTGGTGTCCAATCTCTCCAAGTTTCAACAGTATCGTTCTCCACTCCTGTGACTATGAATTGCGATATTGACAGGAAAATCGAACGTTAGATTGGATTAAAATCAATAAAACACGCCTCATTCACCCAGTAAAACTGCCTCCTCTAAGGTTTTATGAGCTGAGGCGACGTTAAATATAAAAAAAAAAAATAGCTTACACCATTGATTAATAACTCGAACGAAGTAAATGACAAGGCTTTTCCACTTGCTTTAGACTAATTACAGGGCGTAGGCTTCTGCAATTAAGTCACGAAATTCCTAGAAAAGAAAAAAAAAACTAGCTCCTACAGAAAAGTTTTGTGTTCAAACTTGAAACTGCATATTTCGGGGTGCAGAAAGTTTTTTATATTTTTTTTTCTGGAGAAAATGGGAGATTTTTCTGAAATTACTGGAAGGCCCTTGATTAATTATAGCCTACCATTCCATCCATACTGAGAGTTCATCGGAATTGAATTACTGGTTACTAGGGAGAATTTTATTTACTCAAAGGTCAAATACCCGGAATTATACAATTGAACCATAATGAAAGAGCCGCCAGGTGCCTTGGCGCCTTGCAATTGATTTTTTTTTTGTTTTCATTTTGGAAAATTTAATTAAACTCACACACATCCACAAAATATTGACCATTAAGGAAGACCGACACCGACACACACAGGAATTCACATTCCTATTGTTGGTTAAATTTACGTGAAGGACTCTATACGACACGGCCACCGAAAATAGCAATCGCCGGAGATACGCCCGGCAATGTTGTGGTACACATCCAACTTCTTCGTCTTGTACAATACGATACTGATAAACCAAACGGCGTTGTGGCTTGTGGTGCAGTTGTTTTGGGAAAAAAAAACTTTTGCGCTATGTGACCAACACTGCATTTTAATTTCCTGCAATTTCACTGGAATGCTATGCTGTACGGTCTTCGGCATAAACTCATGGCATTCTGGTTTGGGAATTGTCCCTTCGGTTATTGTTGTCTGCCGAAATGATATGAGGCAACATTTTGTGGATTTTGTGTGTGTGTGACATGTTCATGTATGAAAAGGTGATTGCTCACATTGTCTGCCAAACAAAATGACAGTCCTTCATGAAAAAATCGTGTGATTAAGCTTCAACAAGTCAAACGAAATTTTGACTTGATTGAGAAGGTGAATGAGCATGAGCGAGTGTGGCTGTAGGATCAAATTTGCTGTCAAATTCGAAATCGTCATGTGTAGATACAAAAGTCAAATACTTGCATAAATATTGATATGAAATGATTATTTTTGGGTTCTAGGTATTTTCTGATTCTAATGCAGAACAAAATACAACGGGAAAAGTATCTAGTAATTATTCGCGAGTATGTATATGGTGAAACCAATGAATACGTGACATTTAATAACTGAGTTTTGAAATTGTGATTTTACTTGTTCAATTTGTATAAATTTTAAAAATGTATGTAAGCACTCATAAATCAAAGCTCGAACAAAGCATACAGAGTCCTGCACCTACACCTAGAGTTGCACCTACACATACCTACCAACTTTACTATTTTTTTTTTAAGTCATAAATTACTTTGTTATCTAGAAAATGTGCACTGGCCGAAAATTTTGATACGAGTCAATTTTTAACGGAAGGAATTTTTCATAATCTCCTATAACTAAATCTGACTAAGTGCACAGTTTATATACCGGGATGTGTTGCAAGCATAAACGGTGACGATAAAGGCTGCCTCTAAGAGGAAGCACCATGAGTACCTTAGTTACATATATGAATGTTAAGTAAAAAAATGAAGTTGGTTATTCATAAATAAAAATTCTTCACATGTATCTAACCCTTACCGCCATTGCAAAATCATTTCGAATGCATTTCAGTCAGGTAAAAGAGAACGAACGCTATGAATGTTTATTATAGCGCAATTTGTTTTTATAACTTCAAAGAATATTTTTACAAACACAATATTTCATAATTACCCCTATTATAGAATCCAACAAATGCGTTGCTGCGGGATTCGCACTTGTTTCAGCTATATTTTCTCCTGTATAACTCACAGGTAAGGAAGTATGCTAACTAAAATGATAAAGTAGTTCCTCGTATTGATAACATAGTCCACCCGACAAGTTCATAATTGCTTTAAATGTGAACACGAACAATGCGAATCACGCTGACTCCCCGGGAGTAAAGTATTTTGAATTCTATAATAGGCATGAATGTTTGTTTAGACTAATAACTCATCTCAACTCTAAGAAACGGTGGACTTCTTTTCTTAAAAAACCTTACAGTCTAGAAATCTATCTATACCCGGATTTTCTGTGTACTTCCTTTTGAACAGTACCCTACGCCCATAATATAAAATTTTACATTTACAGCAACACTTTACTTCTTTTGAAACAAGCTAATCATTTTAAAATTCCATCTGAATTCCGATACTAATCGTGTTGCCATTCTAGAAACCTTTTTTTTTAATTAAATTATTTTTTTCTTGTGAATTCCGTTTTCTTGAACTTGTTTTCATTCCTCAAAGGATCTCTGAACGAGAAAAGGTTATACAGAATTTTCCAAGATATCTATCCAACAATTCTTTACCCCAGCTAATCTTTTATAACGTATTTCAATGGAATAGCTTTGCTCTTGCATTGCTTCATTCCTATCACCGGATGCGTTGTAAAATGTTGTTTAAAAAAATAAAAAACATTTTTTCTCTTGATTTATTTTTTTTTTTCAAATATCTTCAACGGATATCGACATGGTAGGTTAGGTACATCTATCTCTGGATAGTCACGTTTCAATTTAACATCCTTTTACAAATCAAATTCTTCAAATTCATACCTACTCTGCTCGTTCCATTGTCAATATTGGAAATCACCGTGAGCGTATTTATAAGAAATTATACAAAAGGAACTTGGTTCCGTTACCTGAATCTGTATATTGAGGGCAGGGCAAGTTACAACACAAAATAAATACGACGAAGAAAAAAACGCAATTTTTCTGTCAAACATTGATCTCTATTTGTGTTGTATTTTCACAACAAGTAACCAACAAAAAAAATAAAAAAAGGATTTTCCATGATAAACAAAAAATGAAAAACATAAAAGCATAACCTTGTACCCAGTATATCACCGGATTTACTTGGTTCCTGTGTATTCACATGGAACTCCTCGATTATTCATTGTTAAATTCAATTTTTCCCATTCACCGGATGTGTGTTCCCAAAATCCCCAAACTTTGATGGTGATGGCCTAAAGCGCACAAGGCAATCCCCCCCCACATTTTATTTAAAAGCAAAACTTTTTATCAGTATCTGGATCTCTCCCCACGACAAGACATGTCTGCAATCTTGGTGAAAGAGCATCAGAAAATAATGTAGAATACTTATCCCAAAAAACCAAAGTGTTTCATAAATTCTATCCACATGCGAATCTATAATATTCCTTCCATTCCAATATCTCTCCCCCGCACTCTTAAACCAAAATATCCGACATATTTTGTAACACACTTTACCGTTACATTATTCATTGCCACAGGCGGAAGCCTAATTTCCTCAGCCTTCAGCTTCAGCAGTGTAGCATCAGCGGCATTTATCCCTCACAGCTTATATCCAAAAATGTCTTCAACAAAATTTGTACAAAATCAAACAACTCACACACGTATAGCTGAGGGAAGGATGTGAGTTTGCAGATACTCATTCTCTTGACACAGTTCTTCCATTTTCACACCCAGAACCATGATAGTCCTTAATAAATTGAAGAGCTTTCACTGTCAGGTCAGCAATTTCGTCTGATTGCCTCCAGAACTGCATGACATAGCGAGCATTCTTTAATGCCTGAGATGAAATAAAAGGACACGTTCTGTGCAATCATCAGGTGTCCTGAGTCCTGACTGACGATGACAATGCTCGATTTAAGTATGCATTTTGTTTATTCCTAAAAACTAACCTTATACAAAATAGTTTTTGCGTCGTTGTCGTTGAAAAAGGGATAACTCTTTGTCAATGTTGGCAGGGATGACATTTGTCAAACAACTATGAGGTGGCTTTTAACAAAATTATTTGTTTTGCTGAAACTTATTTACTACCCCAAGGATCCACATCAACAATCCAGAGTGTTAAATTCATTCTCGAGAATATTCGTTTATGACCTGATATCTAAGAGGAACAGAAGATACTCTCTTTAAAAATCCATAAGATAGATGGAAATTTGAATACTTAATGAGATGACGAGAAAAATGTTGTTTGTTGACATTTTTGATCTTAGGCATAAAAAAAAGAAACTAAAACACCCAATATTTTGAGAATCCTGAAATACGCCTTTCTTTAAAAATTAAAAATTTCAAATTGACGCGTGTAATTCACGCGTGTTCCAAAAACCTAAAATCATTTAATTTGTTTCATAATTAAAACCTAGAGAGCAATTTTTAATTTACGCTCAAAAGTTAATTGTCTTTTTTGAGTTCTCCCCACAATGATGTGGAATCATGGAATTTTCATTTATTTTAATTGCATGCCAAGAGCATGCAAAAATACAAAAGAACAAAAAAATATATTCTGATGATGTCCAGTAATTGTTAACTTTGATTCAAAAACATATAAACAAAATATATGGAAATGATATGCCTGTGAAAACTGACAGCTCACATAAATACCCCAAACCTTCTTTACCTTAAATAAGACAGATGTACCTCATCAATTTGAATAAATTCTTGACAAAAATTTTCAATTTTATTGAATACAAATTTGTATCTCCATGAAAGGGACACAAAATGAAATATAGATGAAAAAAAAACTCACCTTAGTTGGATATCAGAGATACATTTGTCCTTTCGTTGTCCGTTGTACTCGTTTCGAAGTTGCTGCATCCTGTCGTATTGTCCGAACTCATAAACGGTGTCTCGCAGAATCTCATCTCCACCGTCTGCTCATCGCCCGAATCCACCTCATTATCTTCCTTCAGCGGATCATCATTCAGCAAAATATCAACTCCTTTCTTGTCACGTTTTCCTCCTCCTGTCATTGAAGCCGCCCCATTGCCGTAGGTTGGTTCGCGTGGTATGATAATATCCTTCTTCTTCATGCATTTATCTTCTGTCAGCATTAAGTTGTTGTCCCCGTTATCCATGTCGGTGTCGTTGTGATGTAGCCTCGGCCCGCAAGTATTGCGGTCGGAGCGATTGTAAGTACGCGTGATGTTGATGATGTTGTTGTTGGAAGGATTAAAGCACGGCAGTACGTGCTTGAATTCCTTGCGGAAGTTCTCGTTTAGCCAGGCGTACAAAAATGGATTGTAGCAGGTGGAGGACATTGCAATTGAGTGCGCAACGAAGAAGAACAACGTGTAGAAGCGCCACTCATTGGATTTTTCATAAAAATCGTCTAGAATGTTCACCACATTGATTGGCAGCCATGACAGACCGAACACGGCCACCATTGCGATAAGCATGCGATTTGTTCGCTTCTTTCGGTCTCGGTCGGCCTCTTCCCGACGTGAACTTTTGCTGCCGGGCTTGGCCCGAGCTCGAGCATTGAGTTTCACGGACACCCAGATGTAACAGATTGATATGATGAAGAAGGGAAGCACAAACTGCAGTATGGTCGTGACCGATCCGAACACCTTGCGGTACTGTTCCGATGGCCAGTTCTCTTCGCAATACGTTGGCACCACTGACGATGACGAAGTTGTGTTTTCAAAGGCAAACGTCCACGCTGACAGAGGATATCGGCTCGAACTGTGTGGAACCGATGAGTTGTCCAGTCCAGTGACTGGTCGCAGCGTCTCCGGCGCCGGACTGGTTTCTTCGGCCACCACCTTCATGTACATGCCGTAGGGCAGGGTTGCCAGCAGTGATATCACCCAGATGCTGACAATAATCGCGATACAGGTGGACAGCTTCATCCTCGGATGGAAGGGATAGATGATCACGAAATACCTATCGATTGCAATGGAGGTGAGCGTCAATGTCGATATGTATATGCTGCATCCCTGCGCAAAGGACACAAGGTGACAAAGAGTCATGCCGAACGCCCAACGACCCATGAACGTGTATAGGGGAGTAAATGGAACAGCCAGCACGCACAAGAGTATATCGGAAAGGGCGAGGTTGGTTATGAAGATATTTGTCACAGTTTGCATTGCCCGATTACGAAGGACTACATAGCACACAAGTACATTGCCAAAGACTCCCAGGACGAACACCGTCGAGTAGAGAATGCAGAAGAATATCTGCACCAGCTCGTATTTGATGACATCCGGGGAGTCCGCTGACCGTGCCGCCATAAGTGTGTCGTTCTGTCCACCAGCGATTGTTGTCGACCAAAGGGAAGAAGGCGTTGTCGTTACTGATGGGAATGGGGGCAGGAAGGAAGACGAAGATGACAATGACGAGTACTGAGTGCCTGTTGTCATGGTTCTGGCCGCTGCTGCTGCTATCGTCGTCGTCGTTGTGAGGAGCGATGGAGGCATTGTGTTGTTGTATTCATAACTGAAGCTCTTGTTGAAGGCATCTGTTGCATTCATACTGGCAAGCGCAATCTGCACCAAGTATTTCGACGTAGATGGATTCTGCATTCTATGTTTCCATGGTTTTATGCTTTGTGCTCCGTGATGTGATGATGTTGACAATGAGAAGGAAGTCTTTTGCCAAAAAAATTATGGATTCATCTCGGGTGTGGTTTTGATTCAAGCAGAAACTGTTGTCTCTCTAAGGCTTTGCCAGCAACACCATCTGGTACCTGCAAGGAAAACGAAGTCAATTAATGAAGGATGCAGAAATGAAATGAGGGTAGGATGCGAGTAACAAGGATTTTAATTTTGTTTTGTTTGAAAAATTGAAGAAGAAAAGGAAGAAGATGAAAATTGGAATTGGAAGGCTGTCTAAAGCAATGTTTTGGCCACACAGTCTACCGCGCTTTTAATTAGATTTCGCTGTTTGTAAATTCGGTGGTAGAACTGCGATGTTGAAATTCCTTTGAAGCAAACTCTCACAGGAAAGTCATTAAAGTTTTTGCCGCAGAAACAAATCAAATATAGCAAATCTGTTGGCAACATCTTGCGCGTTTTAGTTGAAGAGTGGATAAATAGGATTTTCTTTCGAGGACAGTTTGGGAATTTTCTTCGAAATTTTATCTAGCTAAAGTAGAGGTATTCTCTTTTTTTGTTTACAAAATGTCGAAAGAGCATCCTGATTAATTTACAACTTTTGTTTGTTATTTAATTGATGAGGTTTGGTGTAGTTTCTCATTTTCATGAATCAAGGAAGGAAGGAAGGAAGGAAGGATTTTTGTAATTAATTGGATTTGAGGATTTACTTTTATATAGACAATTTGCCACCGTATACTCTGTTTAAGTTGTATAGGAAACCTGTTTTAAATTTGGAATTTCGATCAATTGTAATTTGGAAAAGTTTTTGAGGTTTTTGGTGTATTTTTGAAAAGGATTTCCTAATTATACAATTCTTCAAACTTAAGCCAAGTAGACAAAGTTAATGAATAGATTGTACTGTGAGTAAAAGTCCACAAAAGTTTTTTTTAAAAAATATCTGTGCGCAGAGGTAGATAGGTATATCTGAGTAACGATTTAATTACAAAATTGCCTGTCAGTGAGTCTATCTTATAGTTCTTCAAATATAATGTGTCACAACCGAAACAATATCAAATTAATTTATTGATAAATTTTCATCGTTTTGTGTCCATTTAAAAAGCGGTACAACAATTGATTTAGTGAGTGTAAAAACAGTACAAGTCTAAAATCTAAGTTCTGAGAAAGACGAAAAATACTGTTTAATAGAAAAACTCCGCCGATATGTTTGTGAATAAAAATATCGAAAATATAATAAAAATTAGAAATATTGAGAGAAATAAGCAATAAATTAAATGTGTTTTTAATATTTTATTGACTTTTTAAATCACAATGAACTATAAATACGGCATCCAATCAACTTATACTATTATACTACATCGTTTGATGGATTTTTCGAGAATATTAAGTGATTAAATAAATTAACCGCAACTTATAA